>OY015313.1:53672794-54898772 GCA_955612985.1 Cheilosia scutellata | reverse complement strand
CTGTAATATTATTTTTATTTTGTCTTTTGTTCTTACAGTAATCAAAAATCTTCAGAAAATTTGGTGTATTCACAAATGCGCCGTAGCTTGGAGAGACTTTCGTCAAAATTTTTTTTAAAATCCCCACGTTCACCTTTGGACATAATTGAGGCTTTCCAACACGAATACATATGGAAAATATATGGCCTTTCTAAACACAGCGAATTTCCTCGACCTTTCTACAGGGCTTGTATTGCAGAGGCTGATTTTTCGTACTGCATTTTTGCATCAGATTCCATAATGCAAGGAATAACTGAAAATATTTCTGTTGGCCAAAGACAGTATTTAGTTGATGGTACATTTAAAATTGTACCAGTTGGCTGCTTTTTACAACTGTTGGTCATTTATATTGCATATTTGCAAGATCAGGTATGTTTGGCTTTTATTGGTTTTGGAAAAGAAGTTTTAATTATGCAATTTTTATTATATTTTTCAGATATTCCCAGTGTTTTTTGTATTGACAACAAACAAGTCCGAAAAATGTTACTCGCATTTGTTTCAATACATCAACAATTGCTTTTAAAGTTCGAGGCCAAATCTTTCATGTTGGACTATGAAACAGGTTTGCGGAAAGCATTAAGGCTTTCTTTTCCGGAAGCCCGTTTAAAAGGATGCTGGTTTCATTATTGTCAGGCTATTCGAAGAAGAATTGTTACTAAATATAAACACATAATGACAGCTATTCAAACCAATAAAAGGATCTCACTTAACTATCATAAGATTTTGGCGCTTCCACTCTTACCATCTTATGCTATAAACGATGTATATACAAAAGTTAAGAATGAGATCAATGGTGACGAAATAAATGTAAATTTTTCAAGTTTTTTTGAATATTTTGAAAAGCAGTGGCTTCAAAAGGTAACCGAATATAATATAAAAACATATAATATCATTTCACTTTAATTTGACTTTTAGATTGGACCAGAGAACATTTCCGTTTATAGGGAATCATTCCGTACCACTTCGGCTGTGGAAGCCTATAATGGAGTTCTTAGTCGTTTCATAAAGCCAAATGGGAATTTTTTCAAATTTGTGCTTGCTCTTAACAAGGAGGAGTTTGAAAAAAGCAGAAGTTTTCAAATGCTTACTGAGAGTGGCGGTACTTTTGGGGGCTCAAAAAAACGAAAACTCAGTAGGGACCGCAATGATCAAATTGCACAGGCCGTGCTACATTAAATTACAGGCACAAGCTGTAGCAAATAATGAAGAAAATTGTAAATGTCCTTGCTGCAGGAAAATTATTGTGGATACAATGCAAGTTTTTTTGTAATTTTTGAAAAATATAATTTCTTGTTTAAATTGTTTTTTCTTATACTTTTTTTATAATATTTTGAAAAATATAATTTTTTGTTCCCTGTTAAAAATTTGTTACCTACACTTTTGTTATTTTCTTATTTAACGATTTTTTTCGGTCATTTGTCTTAATATTTGGGCTTTTTGACGCTTTTCTTCTTATCTTTTTGGGTCATGTGCCAGTTTTTGGGCCTTATGACACATTTTTGTTTTGGGTGTTAAGAGCATGAGCGATGATTTCTAAAATATTATTTATGTCATACCGCCCAAATGAAATGTCATAACGCCCAAATTCAAAAACAAGTTTTCGTTTGGGCGTTATGACATTTCTTGATTTGGGCCTTATGACATTTGAGAAAAGTATTGGGCGTTGTGGCATTTCTTTTGGGCTTTCTAACGCTTTTTCCCTTCGATTTCTTAAAGAAATTTGGCTTTTGGGTGCTATGACATTTTTCAATTTGGGCGTTATGACCTTGGGCGATAAGACCTAACGCCGTTCAGTTGGTCTGGGAACTGAACTGACTGTTACACCGCAGTTCCTGGTCCAAGTGTCAAGGGTTTTTGAGGACGCGTCATCCACACAAACCGTTATTCTGATGCCACTATTCTCAAGCTTCCTGAGCGCTTCATTTATAACAATGACCCACAACAGTGGGGAGATTACCCCGCCCTGAGGGGTTCCTCTTCCTCTTGTTGATCTTGCTTAGCGTTCTACGTACGGCAACAGTGTTAACATTGTTAAACGCTCCTTCAAGGTCTAAGAATGCCGCTATCTTTTAATGTTTTCTCTATTGTGCCGACAACACAATGTAGCGCGGTCTCCACACTTTTTCCTTTTGTGTATGCGTGTTAGGCCGGTAATATGTCTTCCGGACGTAAGCCTACTACGAATGTGTATGTCTTTTGCGTTGGCGTTGGTGTGGCTTGGTATGCCTGCCTTTGGAGAATCTTCAGCTCGAGTCCAGAGAGACAACGATGTAGATGACGACAATTCCTAAGGTGGCACACGCAATTGTAAGGGAACCTCAACCAATATGACGTGCGCAACTGGAGGCAGCTAGCGGTGGATCGAGCTGGCTGGAGTGGCATGTTGGTTCCGGCCCAGGTCCGCCCCGGACTATAGCGCCATCAAAAGTAAGTAGTAAGTAAGTTTCATAATCTTCACAATCTCTGATAATCCATTTTCTTTATAATAGACATACACTGTTGCTTTGCTCGCAACTATTCCACTATCTACTAAATATGTAGGACCTACATACTTGCTATGTAAAACCAATTTAACAAATTGTTTAAAGTCATTTATCCATCATAATTGTTTTATTGCTAAATATAACTACACATCTGAAAAAAAAACCAGCCCTCATACGATTATCATGTTTTTATTTCCATTTCTATGAAATACATAGAAAACTCAAATATGAGTGAAAAGCGAAAAGAAGAAACAAACTTGATACAAAATGAAAATATCCTCAATGTAGCACTTAAGTGCGACAACAAATATCCAAAAGCCAGCTAAGAAGTAAAATTCAAAAGGATATACAACACACACTATACAGAATAGCAAACCATTCACTTTTCGTTTTTATTTTTCATTTATGCTTATTGTTTGACCATTCACAGAAATGCGGCCATTAGACCGTTGTGATTCTACATACAGAAGAAATAATAATATTTTATTTTCTCTCTTCCAGTCCATCCGTCCGTCTGTCTGACTGTGTGTGTTGTGTTGCTGGAACGGTTGGTTGGTTCTTGGTTCCTTGGGTTAAGTACTCAGTAGAGCGAGCACAAACATACACTCTTAGGAGTGAAGCACTTTGGAGCACAATCTGTTGAAATTTTATTTTAATGGTTCCGCACTAAAAAATCTTCATCTTTGCCACCCTCTTATAAGTTAGATCCACCTTCTCCGTCCCTAATGGCTTTGATGCTTGGAATAGAATCATCATATCTCGCCAAACCATACTCAAAGAAGGGTTCCTGTTAAAGACTTTGGGGTGGTGGTTGTTGTTAATGGCACGTAAGCCACACAATAGTAAGCAAAAGTTATGAGTACCTTGGTATACATAATGTGTGCTAAAGCTGGAGTATGCATAGTAGGTATGCCTGTTTAGAATAGTTTCGGTAAAATTACTTATGCTGGTGGTTAGTTTTGTACCTTATATGCAAAGCTATTTATTCAAGTGCTAATGGTAGGACAAACTTGTTACTTAAAAATGTCAAAAACTATTGATAAACATAATGTGGTTATACATAGATACCCTTATGTGTGTAAAGGTATATTAATGCTTAATGGATAAAATGTAGCCGTTCGTGTTCATGTTAAAGTCGTAAGTGCCATCCATTTGTCCCAAAAATTAAACCTCACACAAACGAATGGTTGCGAGAAGCTAAGACTGGGTTCCTATATGAACAATGGAAAGCTGTTCCTTATGGAAATCTATACAATTAAAAAATAAAGTCTAGTATAGACCCAAAGATAATCAAAAATACAGAAAACTTAACAATATGATTTTTGTTTCAAGCCCACTCAATATATTAATAAAAAGTTTAATGTGCTCCATAAAATTAGGCCCCAATGAAAAAATGCCCCAAAAATAAATGAAAAAGGCCCCAAAAATGTTGGCAATATTTCATAATGAAAAATGGCCCCATTCCATTTATGAAAAATTGCCCCAAACGTATGAAAAATTGCCCAAAATAATAATTGGCAAACAACAACAAAAATTATTATGAAATTTTCATTGTTTTGGGGCCTTTTTGCGTTTTTTGGGCCTTTTTGCATTTTATTGGGGTGATTTTTCATTTAATGGAAATTGTTTAAAGATCATTTGGAGCATTTTTCATTTTCTTATTTTGGTATCAAAACAAAAATCTACTAGAAGAAACGCGAATTATACCGTTGTTACAAGGGCAGGACGTTACCAGCTTTCAAGGAGTAAATAACTTATTGACAATTGAATTTGTGAGTACACATCGATTAGTTTATTGACGAAAGTGCGCGCGAATTCTAAACTTGTATTTTCTTAAATTTGTTAAAGCTTAAAACCTGTTCAGATTTGGAAATATCTTTTAATTTATGTAAGCCACCTCGGTTTTTAAAATAACTTTTAATTTTAGCTTTAGAAAATTTGAGAAAATAAAAGTTAAAAATTCGCGCGAATTTTGAAGTCAGCTTTTCCTTACTTACTTACTTAGATGGCGCTACAGTCCGGGGAAGACCTGGGCCTCAACCAACACGCCTCTACAGTTAACCCGATCTTTGGCTAACCGCCTCCATCTAGTTGCGCCCTCCAAGTTGGTTGAGGTCCACTTCCACTTCTCTACTGCATTGTCTCCTCGGGTTGGAATTGAGGACTCTTCATTGCGGAGCGTTGGTGTCAATTCGCTCTACATGTCCCAGTCATCTTAGAAGACTGATGTTTGAAATAACTTTTAATAATTTAATATTCGCGCGAATTTTCAACTTTTATTTTCTCAAATTTTGTAAAGCTAGTGTGTGTTAGTGTGCTGGACTACTGTGCGAGGGATCCCAGGTTCGATCCCCGGAAAAACACAAATTACATCTTAAGGTTTTTTTTTTCTACTGCGCCACCTCTCGCGAAAGTCTGACAAACATCCGAGATTATGACTGTCCTGAAAAAGCTTCTCAATTCAGCCGTTTGGACTCGGCATAAAATTGTAGGTCCCTTCCATTCGTTCCAAAAATTAAAACTCACACAAAACGAATGGTTGCGAGAAGCTAGGCCTTGGGTGTCTACCGCCTGTTGCGCCGCCTATTTATTTTTATTTTTTTTTTAAATTTAAGCTTTACAAACAGTTTTTTACTTTTTCTTGAATATTTGTTGTAATTCGTTGTTTTCATTATGTTTGGGGTGTATATCATTCTTTCTAAGAAGATCCCAATATTTAGAATCGATTTTAACATATTTTTGGCGTTTTTCATTGAGTTGTGGCCGTTTTTCATCATTTTGGGGAAATTTTTCATTTTTTTTAGGGTGATATTTCTTAAAAAGACCTTGATATTTTGAATCGGTTTTAAATTGGGGCATAATTACACAAAAAAAAAATGAAATTTTTCCCCAAATTATTAATGAAAAAATGCCCCAAAAAAGTGAAAATTCACCCCAATCCTACTACAAAACGTTGTTGTTGCTTACTATATAATTTTTTGGGTCCTTTTTTCATTTATTTTTGGGGCCTAATTTCATGGAGCCAGTTTAATGAAGTTTATGAAACTTGGAGCATAATTTACCCTTGAATGTCATGACGCATCTTTGTGCCATCGTTAAAAATATGCTGCTAATGCAAACAAATTGATAAGTGTGAAAGAATTAAAGCGATTTTGATTGTGAATTGTGATTGTGTTCGAAATGAAAATAATTTTATAAGGAACAGCTTTTCTTTGATGATACTAACAGAACAGTTAGATATGCAAAGGAAATTAGTTATAAAAACCGTTAGCTACCAACTGTCGATAAGTTCTGATTAATGCCAACGGATTACTCACTACGGAGTTCGAGATACATATCAATGATTAATTTAAACTTCTTAAGACCGGAGTGGTGAGCCAAAATTTATAAGTTCTGCATAAAAAAAAAGAAACAATCGCATGTGATAGTCACCAGTGGCTGAATGTAGTGTCATACCCTATTCACACCGAGCCGAAAACTGGATATCGATCGAAGAGTTACACTTGCCAACCGCTGTTTCTTTATCCTAAAAATGGAACTGAACAGTAAGGCCTTGTCAAGAAACACAAAGGGGACTTTCTATAAGACCCTCACCATCCTAGTCCTCCTAGTGCTCTATGGCGCAGAAGCATTGACATTAACAAAGACGATTGAAGATCTTCTTGGTCGTTTCGAACGCAAAATTCTTCGAATGATTTTCGGTTCCTTTTGCGTTGACAGGCTTTGGAGTAGTGGTTAGTAAGTAAGTAGTGTCATAACACCTAATCTACATACAGTGGGGGGCACAAGTATTTTGACAAAACTAAAGTTAATTCTGCTTATAATTTGAAACCTACTTCATGAAAATTTTGGCACCAATGGAAAGGTCATTTAAATTCCGTTTGAATGATACAAAACTTTCCTTAACCCATTAAGTACCCATTTAAAAATTTTAGATTTTAGAATTTTTGTCAATGTCTACTTTTTTGACTTTTATCCTCGGTCCAAAAAAAAAATGTTTTGATGCAAAAAGTTTCTTCAAACAATTCTAATAGTGACTGCAAAACAAATTTTTAAAAAATCTCTTCGCTAATATTTTTTATGATTTTTTGAAAATTGCTAAAAATGACTATTTTAGCCACTTTTTCCTCCTTTTCATACAACATTTTTCTGAGATCATCCCATTCAAAAAAACATAAAAAATATTAGGAAAGAGATTTTTGAAAATTTATTTTTGCAGTCACTATTAGAATTGTTTGAAGAAACTTTTTGCATCAAAACATTTTTTTTTTGGACCGAGGATAAAAGTCAAAAAAGTAGACTTTTACAAAAGTTCTAAATTTTCAATGGGTACTTAATGGGTTAAGGAAAGTTGTGTATCATTCCAACGGAATTTTAATGACCTTTCCATTGATGCCAAAATTTACATGAAGTAAGTTTCAAATTATGACCAGAATTAACTTTAGTTTTGTCAAAATACTTGTGCCGGCCACTGTAATAAAAATTGTGTCATATTTTATACAAAACCATTCATTGTTCATTAGATAAACCTAGATTTATATGCTAGTGTAATACCTACCATCTTACGCGATTGGAGCCCTGGTTGATGAGCTCATTCAATTGTGGAAGTACCTACCTCTTGAACCTATGTAGTTGATCAATTTGTTTTACTTTATTAAATTGTTATTAAAAATGCTGCTCGAGTTGGTAAACTGCGCTTTTTTCGGCTTGGTTGAGCAAAGGTTTTATTCCTTCCCCAAAGTATTAAGATGCTAGTATACACGGTATGTAGCACGCCACATATATATGTGGCTCTGACGTAATTTTGACGTTAGCCTATGGAGCCAATGGCTACATGCCGTGTACAAGCTCTTTTTGTGCACTCTCTCGTGACGTCAGAGCCACATATATATGTGGCGTGCTACATATACCGTGTACTAGCACCTTTAGATATACTGAATAACGTGTTGATTAAGGTGGACTGGACACATTAAATGAAACTATTTTCAATGGAAGCGACAACGACATCAGCGGCGATAGATAATAACATAACAGCACTACTACAGCAGTAACGGTGGCAGTAACAGGTGAACCAGCATGAGTTGATTAAGACTCGTACTCGTACCTACACGTATGTATATTTCATTGCACACAACACAACCCACACCAACGCAATAGTTGCACTCTTTGAAAGGATTATGTGCAGCAAATAATTATTGAAGTTAGGTATAATGTCTGTATACTTGCCTTGTTGCATTAAGGGTGAAATTCCCATTGTTGCGGAAGTAGAATCCATTTTGCGGAAGTCAAATTCTCATTGAAATAAAAGCAAATCACAAGGTTTAAGATAGCATGAAATGCTTTACATAGTTGCAGAGGTTTTTCAAATTTAATTTTCCTATTGTCAGTTTGACAGATGTTTGAAATCGTGTATAAGATTGCTAAGATTTTTTACACAATAAAAGTTTTTCAGAATATATTAAGTGAAGAAAAAGATTGTATGTATTTATTACAGAGAAATTGGGGTATTCCATACTACCTTAACTTATCTTCTTTAAGAACATTTTTCAAAATGTCATTGGGTGGTATCTGGTATTAAACTAGCGACCTTATTAGTATTGAATGAATGAATGTTTATTCTCATTTCAATTTTACAATATTACACCCAGAGAAAACCCTGTGTAAAATTTACCTAAATCGCGGTATAAGCCAACTTAGTCCTAAGGCCGTTTTAAACCTGGTAAGTTCTAAGGCAACTTGCCTTAAATTCCTAAGGTAACCCAAGTTTTTGAAACATGTGCAAAATTAACCTAGTTTTTGGTAACGGTATGCAAGCTTGTCTAAGGCATTTTACCTTAAACCTAGGCTGAAATTAGTCTAACATTTTACCTTAGGATAATGTTAGCTTACCTGTTTCAATTTCTTTAGCATGTGTAAAATCAATCTAGTTTTAGGTACCGGTGTGCAAGCTTGCCTAAGGCATTATACCTTAAACTTAGGCTGAAATTAGCCTAATATTTTACCTAAAAAAACCTATACCTATTTTAATTTTTTTAATATGGGTAAAATCAACCTTGCAACCTTCGCTTACTCCCGACGAACGCCTAGCGCAGTAATTTCCTAGGGCCTTAGCTGGAAAAATGGAGGGTCTGCTAGCCTGGCGTAGTAGCTACCATATTATCTGTAATGTAGGGAAAAAAGACACTAATAATTTTTTTAACTTTTTATTTATCTCACACAGTAGGTACCTACCTTACCTATAAGTTTTTTTTTACATCAGTGGATAGGTAATCATATTAAATTTTGAAAGTTGTCTTATAGTTATGAGAATTCACACAGTAAGTGAGTGTGACTTTTAGGAACGAATAGAAATCAAAATTATTAATTAATTAGGCCTAAGGTACATTTACCTAGTAATTAAGGTGATTTTACTTTTTGGCAGTATATTGCCTTAGGCCTAAGGTATGTTTACCAAGTAAATAGGGTATTTTAACGGAGTGTCTGAACCTAACGGGATTCTACGTTGCAATAAATGAAAACAAATTTCAAGGGAAAATCACCTTAGATGTTGTATATTTAGACCTTAAAACTAAGGCAATTTTGCATGAGTAGTGAACATTTCGGCGGAATATCACCTTAGGCCTAAGGTACATTTACCTAGTAAAAAAGGTGATTTTACTTTTTGGCGGTATATTACCTTAGGCCCATGAAAGTAGGTGACCTCTAATTTGGAGGTGTTATCACTTAAAACGTTATAACTTCTAAACTATTATAGGTACAAAACTTTTTTTTAGTAGCGCATACAAGTCCTAAGCACTTCGGGTGCATCTGTGGAGCAACAAAAAAGTTATGGCTCCTTAAACTCAAAATTTTGAAAATTTGTTGTTACAATTTTTTACTTAAATAGCCTTTTTCTCAAAATGTTGACTTAATAAATTTTATTTTTTTTATGAAATTTTTATCCTTGAAAAATTTCATAAAAATTATGTTAAGCAACTTCTTTACGTACGATCAACAGAAGTTATAGTAAAAGCCATTTTTTGTCAGACAAAAATTGTCAAAAAAGACTCGATATTTCTCTAAAATAAACTTTTTCTTTGATAAGTATGTACCCCATTAGAAAAAATCCATGGTTGTTAAGTCAGATCTAGTCTTTTTGGACCTAAATAGGATGAAAACTTTAACATTATTTAAAATTGCACAGTCAGCTGTCGAAACAAGAACATGAGAGCATGCAGTAACTTCCGGAATAGAAAAAATGTAGATACGTATTTCGTTTTTTTATGTGTATCTTCAAAAAGTTAACAAAATGAAATAAATAAAAAAAAAAAATACCAAAAGTCACAAATTGAAAAAGTAAATATGTAGACCGATAATCGCCTTAGTTCTAAGGTACATTCAAGTCGTAACTAAGTTATTATTACATTATTAAGCTAAATGCCATCTTATACTTAAGGTATATTTACCTAGACACTAGGGTGATTTTACGCGTAAGGGAACATTCTTTGACCACGGTTGCCAATTTGTTGATTTTTTAACAAATTCAATTTTTTCGAAATTGGATATTTGATAATTTTGATTTTATTTCAGTAACTATTTAAACAGTGCACAAAAAAAGGTAAGGTTGTAGGGTCATATACTTCGAGGAGATATCGGAACTATAATTTAAGCCCCCAGTTTTTTATTGGTATTAATCGTGTAGTTATTCTTCGTGTGCTCTACATAATTGTAATAAAAAAATCAAGATATTTTTAATTTCATTTAAGATAACCCTATACTATAACCTACAGGCTTAAGGATATTAAAAGATAAAGGAGAAAGTTAAATGCGACCCAGTGTGGCAAATGTGATGTATTAAGCTCGCAAACATGTGGCCGCAGTGGCTCAATAGATAGTGTGCTGGATTACTGAGCGAGGGCATTTCCAATCCCTGAGAAACACAAATGGAAAAAACTTTACATCTTTTCGCCACTACTCGCCACAAACATCAGAAAGTAAAACTCTCATGAGAAATCTTCTCAATTTATCCGTTCAAAATCGGCATAAAATTGAAGGATTTGTTCTATTAATTTTGAGCTAGCAAACCAGAGAAAAGTCTAGCTACGAGTACACGACATGCCAAACACGCCATGCCACTCTTTTGTTTTGCATGTAAAAGTAAAAGTGAGCTAGCTATTGATTCTAAAAAAAAATACGCCTATTGCTGTTTTCGCAAGTGCAACCCCTTATCTTTGATTGTACTCCACTGTTTCTAGTAAATGCTTGTATACCGTCTAATACAATAAGCGGTGTAGCATAACCGATTCTAGCCGGTACTCATCAACTTTCAAGTGTAATCAAAAATTACAATACAAAATGTGCCATTTCTATTTCACAAGTGCAACGACTTGTCACTTTATTAGGAGGCTTCGGAATCTGTCGCAAACAATACTGGCTTAGCTATAATATTATACTAAAGCAGGAAGCTTAGCTACGTATTGACCATTCCGTTCACTTTATGTTGCAGTTTGCCAGCTTGCTGATAAGTTTCTCTCCAGCAGGAGTCTGCAAGAATTTGTCCCTCCAAACGGCCACTCCATCGGCGTTGGTTTTTTTTTGCTAGCGGGGGCATATTTGTTTTATTTCTTTTTGTTTAACTTTTTTGAATTTCCAAACTGACAAAATATACAAAACTGATGGATATATCAAATACACATGAATTCCACGTTTACAGTGGCATACGTCATAACAGACGACAAAACCGAAGTTTAACTAAACGTTCATTCAAATTCCACTGTAATACACTCACGGTTTAAGAACCTGAACTAAACCTGAGTTAAAATTTGCACTGCAAAACCGGCCCTTAAGGGTTTTTCAATAAGGATGTGTCGATTTGCAATGGAATAAAACAAGTTGTGTGCGAGATATTCACCCCTATTGTCGTCGTCGTCTGTCGCAAACGACTGGCGACGTTTGTCGTGTCGAGTCGTTTGGAATTTGGTATTGCGTAACTGAAACGACTCGACTCTCTGAACTCTCACATCCCACATATATTCCACAAACTATGACACATGGGATTTGACATTTCAGTCGACGAATTCATATTTGGTGGTGTTTTGTTTGTGACTTGGTTAATTATTTAATAAAACAAATCAAATATGAATAGTGTGACATGTTTTTTGAAAGCAGTGATGAAGAAGAAAACCAGAAAAAAGTGCTGGTAAAGTTAAGGAAGGAAATTCGAACCAAATCCAATCCATTGGATTTGCCCGACATTAAGTGGGTGGTAGAAATAATTTAAATTGCATACATTGTGTTAATAACAATTATTTTCAGATTTTAAATGTATTTTAGACTATCGAAGTCGAAGGTGGTCCAAGTCAATTCAGAGATAAGGCTATGTCGTCCCATTGCCGATCAAACATCACTTTTTGTTAGGCCCTTCGTGAATGATTTTGCCAAAGGTATATTTTTCTGCATTTCGTTCACTAAATGTAGAAATTGCCTTTTATTTGTTATCTCCATTCTGCAAAATAACTATAATTGTCTTTTTGTTAACTAAAAATTAAGTACACATACTTTTTTTTAACACATTATCACACAGTCGTCCGCAAAATAGTCGACGACAGAAATGTATCATTTCCACGACAAACGTCGTCACAAAACGCCTCACGCAATACCGACGATCGTCGTCAAAAATACAATCCACATTTTTTGACATTTCAGACGCCATTTGTCGATCGTCGCCGCGACAAAAGTCGTTTATTTTCAGTCGCCAATACCAAACAGTCGTGTCGCTTTTTTTAGAGTCGTAAACGACGACGACAATAGGGGTGATTAGCGAAAACCTTTTTTATCTGAAATGTCCATGCATGACATTATTGTATGGAATATGACACCATGTCCAAATGTCCGCCATAGCTTTTCACGGTGGGATGAATCCGAGTGGTCCAATCTGCCGCATAGATCCCGCTGAATTTGCGCGATGGCAATGGTTATGTTGGGTTTAAGGGTATCGGTCGATTGTGGTTTATTCGCATTTAGCTACGACTTCAGGCAACCCCACAAGAAATAGTCTAGCGGGGTTGAATCGCACGATCTTGGTGGCAAATTCACGTCACCTCTGACTAGAGATAACCATACCCTCAAATCGTTCATGCAAAATGTCCATCGTGGCGGCTGCTGTATGACACGTGTCTTGCTGGAACCACACGTCGTCTACCTCCATATCGTTTAATTTGGGTAAAAAAGATGATTTTTCGACCAAAATTGGGGTCTTCTATGGTCATGGTCATTATCATTAACTTTGAGCTCCTGGGTTAGTTGGATCGATGAGAAACCGTCAATTTTTTTTGAGATTTGTGTTTAGGTCACTGAAATCAATCGGGCTATGCAAAACAAAAACCGTTATTTTCAAATGGGCAGTAAAGTAAAATCTTGCCAAGTCGTGTAACTTGCCATAGTGGTTTGGCATCAGAACCCGCAGATAAGACAGACGCCACCAAAACACGATGCCCGCATCAATCTGCCAACATCGACCTGACCCGAAATTTTTTGTTCAAATCGAGCTCGAATCTGATGTAACGTCGTGTGCGTAGGTACCTAACGTCTTGCGACGCACCTAGCATAGTCCCAGGGCGTCGCGAAGCACACTAAGGGAACCCATGACTAACCCATTGAGCTCACAATTTTTTCTTGGTGCAATATTAATAAGTGTCCTCCAATTGTAGAGTAAAAAAAAATGTGCACACTTTACGTGATTCGAACAAAATCTTGCAAGCCAAATTTAAACCACTTTCTCTAAACTTAGAACTTTGAAATTTTCCATGCTGCTTGGGTTGTGAAGACAATGCAATATTCAGAAAAAATTTTTAGATTTTGATTTCTCCTGCCCCTTTAAGAGATTCTTTTTCATAACACATGATCCATTAGCTGTATTAACTTGATACTTCATATGTCAATAAGTCAAAACTATTATATTCCTAATTAATACTTTGTACCGATTCGTCCTATAAGGGTTGAAAAAAGGGGCTGCAAACTTTTCTATTTCGACCTTACTACGCTCAGCTTGCCATTATACTCATAAAATAGAATTGTGATAATGCGGTCATTCAGAGTGTATGCTCAGTATGGCGTAGTTGAATTTGATGTAGGGAGGATATTCTGACTGGATATCTTACACCCAAATATATGCGAATGTTCTGGAAAAAAAAGTGACACTTACAATGAACTTGTGTCTTCCAATAAGGCGAAACCGTTTTTTTGAAATTCAACAGTATATACATCTGTGTGATAACACTGCACTGCCACAAAATGATAAATTTAGTAAAGTTCGCAGATACTTTGAAATGCTAACTCATAATTTCACGGAACATTTTGAAAAAGCTGGATCTTCACACGTATCTATAGACGAAACAATAGTACCGTGTTTTGGAAGACATGGAACAAAGCAGTACATCCATGGAAAACCCATTAGATTTGGTTACAAGCTATGGTCAGCTGCTACTCGCTATGGCTACGTTGTAAACTGCGAACTCTATCAAGGTGCAACCGCTCCAACTCTAAAACTCCAGTCAAAATATGGTTTAGGTGCTGCCGTTATACTGGAGCTGCACTCAAGGCTACCTCCATTTTGACCTTTATTTTGACAACTTTTTCACTGGATTACCTTTACTAAAATACTTGCGAGATAATAATATAGGAGGCACAGGCACTATACGAGAAAACCGCCTTGAAAACTGCAATCTTTTGAATCCCAAAGCAATGAAAGATAAACCGAGGGGTACTATGGATTTCATGGCTTCAAAAGAAATCATGGCTGCTAAGTGGCATGATAATAGTATAGTAACTGTTTCTTCCAACTGCCATGGACTGGCGCCAGTTACGAAAGTGGATCGAATTGGAGTGGTCAATAAGAAACGCACAAAAATACAGGTTGATTGTCCAGCACTTATAAAAATGTATAATAAGTACATGGGCGGAGTTGACCGATTCGATGAAAATGTTGACTCCATGAGGGTGGGCCTGCGGGGAAGAAAATGGTGGTTTCCCCTTTTTGCATTTGGTCTAGATGCTGCTTGCCAAAATGCGTGGCTAATAAAAAGGAAAGACGACAACTGGACTTACTGTGAATTTCGCAGGGCTGTAGTCGTACCATATCTTGAGAAATATGGAAAACCCCCAACTAAAGATAACAATTGTGGAGTGCCCATCCAAACAAGAGTTTCCAGTGAAACGAGAATGGGAGGCACTGCAGCTGCTCACATAGCGATGGACTGCAACCAACGCCGGTGTGGGTTCTGTCATGAAAGAACCAGAAAAAAGTGTGCCAAGTGCAATATAGGCTTGCACATCAAATGCTGGTACAAATTTCACAACAAGTAAATTAAAATTATAACTTCTTGTAAAATGGAGATAGTTGTTTTTTTTTCCCAAACTTATAAAGTTATTTTGTTAATATAAATAAACTTAATCAACCTAATTTATTACAATAACTTCGTGTTTTCTAGTAGCTTTCACTTTATTTTTCAGACAAGGTAAAATTTACAAATAACGCCCAGTGTCACCTGGAGGTGACCGCCCATTTTCAGAAAACTAAGGGGCGTAATTTTTTTTTTCTTCTGAAAACTTCAAGATGATGCATAAATATATAAAATCGCTAAAAAAAAATATTTTTTTTCAATTAACCTTCGCTTGGGAATTGACGAGTTAACCAAACTATGTACATATGTACGTACCGTACATATAAGGAGTTTGTGATGCGTAAATATGTATGCTATGCACAATCGTCCATACTTATAATTGAGATCTGCAACTATGGAAAGCGTATAGGTAGGTACGCGTAGTAAAATCGATCAAACCATACCTGTCGCGAATTTTCATTTATATGGAATACATACCTACATATTATGTCCATTGTCCATTCACTTAGGACTTTGAAATTTTGAATGCTGGTTCTGTTTTGATGACAATACAATTAAATGATAGTAAAAAAAGCTTGTGTAAGTAGGTAGATATAAAACTCCACTAAAAAACAAAAAATAAAATAATACTACTTTAAAAAACTAACTAACGCTTTTATAAGTATACTGCACTAAAAAGCAAAATAATAAAAATTAACCTATACATTTTTAAGGTTTATCCTGGATCAATATATGTAATTAAATTTTTTTTAATTAGATGCGTATCTGATATAGATACCTACCCTAAAATCAAATGTTGTAGATATAGAACGTTACAAAATGATGCACACGTTCTTTGAAATCTTGAACATCACGTTACGAGTATGTACTATGTAGGTATATAAAATCGAATTTGATTGCGCCTTCGTAGCAGTAAATTATATTTGAGGATAACACTGAACTGAATACTGATTTTACAAACATAAAATAAAAACAAGAACAACCGCCATTCAAACAATTGTTGTTGAACGATAGATACTCGTATAGTCGAATGCCTAAAAAGTGCCTACGCTGAATTTTGAACATACAATTTCCCGACCATTGCGTATTCTCAGTCTCAGTTTGAACTCGTTTAATGTGTCTTCGTGAATATAACATGGCATTGCATATCCGTAAATAATTTATTAAACGACTTTAGGGGAAATTTGCTAGTAGTCTCCATTATTATACATATATGAACTCAGACCAAGCTATTACTCCACCCACCCGAAACTCTTTCTATCAAATATCGTATGCAAGGGTTTAGTACGTGTGCAATGAATTATTTTATTTGTTCAGTCCCTTCCCTTTTATGCTGTGTTCCACTTTTCTCAATCGTCTCAATAAGATACGTTTTTCTATATACCATTCTATTCCAAAGGGTACATTGTTTTTAATACGTGCCATACCATGTTTGAGCTGGTTGTAGATTCAGCTGGAAAACGATGGCCATTAGGACACGTTTATTTGTATGTTTTTATACAGCATTTTACAAATACAATGTAAATTGAGAAGCAAGAAACAATATAGCAAAATGTGTAGATACAAGCTGCGATCTATGTTTAGGCGAATTTCAGTTTTTTTTTAAAGATTTATGAGAATTACCCTTCCTTCAACAGATTCACAGATGAATGCTTTTATTTCAATATCAATGAAGTTTTCAAAACAAAACACAATTTCCTCCTACTCAGGGCTAATCTAATTCTAGTTTGGAACTCGTCTGGGAAAACGAATGGAACACCTTTACACGTCCAATGAATTGCACGATATGTCCCTTTTCCGGTATTAATAATGTCCGATAGTCACTATATCTCCACACACACTGTCAATTGGGATGCTATAGTATAGAGTTTCGATTCTATACTGCAACTGCACCATATCATCATTTAAACACAGACATTCGAATCGAGTTCGTTTAGATGCCCTGATATGAATTTCCGTTTTAGAACGACACATCCTATTCAAATGTTATGTGAGGTGATTGTTGGTTCGAGAGATTGTGTCTTCCTGGCATGTGCACAGAAATTAATGATAGTTTCCTCTGGAACATTTTCCAAAAACTCAATTATTCACGTCATTTATATATATAGCAATCGGTACAAAGGAAAAACCGGGACGACATACTGATGCTTTTTTGACCTTCATATGGTATTTTCCGCCGGACATAAATGGAAAATAATCGTGTTCATGCCATTCCAGCAAGTGATAGAGTCAATTTTCAACGGAAAATGTTTTTTTCTGTCAGATAACATTTTAGACCGCACCCCAATAAATTTCTCATTCCCAGTGACATTGAAGCGGAATGACTAAGAGTGAGGAAAATAACATGGATGCCATACCTCGTTCTGGTTAGAAAAATATTTGTAATGCACTGTAGACTGGACTCAAAAAGTAAGTGTGCAATTGCATCACCCTTCTTACAACTATCAGTGTCACACATAAAATGCAGACCACTCTAATCACAGTAATGAAAGCACTTTCCACAAGGTATTGACTACGGATGTGGTTGGATGAATATAGCAAACCAAAGACAAAGTAACTTTGAAACCAGATGAGAAGAGCTTATGCGGAAATTGCGACTTGAATTAGATTTGAGGGAAGAGATGGAATATGATCCCTCATAAGTAGTTGACCTCGTTGTAGGAGGTCGGTCATAATGTCTTTCATACTGGGTATTTTAAAAAATACCTAAATAAACATTTTTGAAAACTTGAATACTTATGCGAGTGATGGGCTAATACACTAACCTTCCAAATTCTGCGCCTATTAACACGACTTAGTGGTAATGGTAACTGGGCAAACGGTTCGGGCGGGTTTCCATTATGAACACTGAGCAACAATTTTTTTATTTTTTTTTTTTCAGGCTTAAAATGGCATAAAAAAACATAAATATAATATTTTTCACTTGAGGAAATGCATTTCTTTTTTTTAATTATTTTTTCTAAATTTTATAAAATTTTTTTTTTAATCAAACCATGTTTAGCTGAATAAGTCTATACCAAAAACTGTCAGATAGACGCTATGGGGTGTATAAAGTATATGGGGTGGGTGTCTCGCTTCGCTCGCTAATAGGATTTTAGCCCTTTTTTCGCAAGGTTTAGCCGCTCACGCAACTCGCTCCGCTACGCACGTCGCTCCGCTAAGGGTATGTCAACAAATGTCTGGTAGGCGCCTGGAGCTAAAGTTTAATTATATTTACTCTGGGGTATTAAGCTGTAGGTATAATATTTTCAGTCAATAAAAATACCTGCACTTTTCTGTGAAATTTGAAAACTTTAAAAGTAAAAAAAAAAATAGAAAATAAAGTTTCCGCAGAAAAATTATTTTACAGTAGATACATCTTAAGCTAGTATTGCTTAACTATGCTGACTATAATTTGCTAACTACTTAAAATATTTTGATAAAATGTTCCTGCTTCTAATTGGGAAGAGAAAGTGCGCATACATATGCATATTTGTTGAATTACTCAGAAAGTGTCTAATTTTTTGTTGTCAGCATATGCTAGCATACGGTTTACTTTCATATTTTTTCAGGACGTATGATGCCATATTAGACGATATGTTGAATTCGGTATGCTTAAAAATTTGAAGACTCGTATGATTATATGCTGATAAATTAACAAATCGGGATTTTAGCATACGGGCGCGTTGTATTTATCGATTTTCTGCGATCCTGGTGAATTGTACGCGTTCAACGTATACAACGAAATGAAAAGACAACAGACTCAGAGTAGGGCACTAGCTCCTATATGGTTTTGGGCATAAGATGTAAAGGGGTCATCGGTCGGGGGTGCTTGTTATACTTTCTATACATTGTACAGGAAGGTATATTCACTTTGCCATTACATTTTTAACGCCAAGAAGGAGACATCGGAGACCCCATATATTCTGAATCAGGATCAAATTCTGAAACGATTTAGCTATGTCCATCTGTCTGTCTGTCTGTTGAAAACACGATAGCGTAGAAACGAATCGACCTAGGCGAATGAAACTTTGTGAGAAGACTTGTTTTTAGCCTTGTCGGGTTAGTTTGGAAAATGAGGTATATCGGTAAAGTAGTTATGGTACCTCCCATACAAAACCAATATTAGAATACAATATTAAATCCATGTGTTGTGTACATACTCAAATGCCTCACATTTGCAGTGGAGGGTATGTAGTTTGCCTCACTTGTATGCAGTGGAGGGTATGAAATCATCGGCCGGGCCGATGATAATACTTTTTTACTTGTTTTCTCTTGTATTTGTACCATATTTAAAATGACTACGATGACAGGAAGAAGGAAAAAGAAACGAATGAATTTTTTTATTATTAACTTTTTATTGAAGAAAATGATTATAGGTAGATATGCACGAGACAATAGGTATGCGACTCGAAGGTTCCGAAATTCACCTGCAATATTATGCTGCATTTCCGGCACACCCAAGTCATTCAAAATTGACTTGTCACTAACCGCGGATGGTTAAAAAATGCACAACAAAACCAGCCTATAAGCTGCGAACAGAACAACTCAGCAATTTTTTCTTTTAAAAGTAAAATTAAAGGCAATATAAATACAAAAAACATGTCCGGTGCGTTGAAAATGTATCGAAACTTCAAAAATAACAAAACCGTATGCTGAAAAATGTGGTGTATGCTGCTGAGCCTACTTTAGCTCGTCAGCATATATCATACGAGTCATCATACACCGAAATTTTGTCCGAATGTTAGCATACGGTCCCAAAAGGGGTATTACATGATATGTTCAGTTCGTCAACATACGTATGCTGACTAGGCAACAAATTTGTCAACAAACGCCTTTCAGCCTACATGATGACAGAAATTTGCCTATTACACGATATGTTGCGATTCAACATATCGTCTAATACTAGCTTTAGAATAAGTCAATTAAAAAATAAAAAAAAAATAAAAAATTGGCCTCCTGTGATGATGAAGTGTCCCGTATTCAATTCTACTACAATGTGCTTCTAAAGGATCTTTTTAGTAGTGCTACACAATATAATCTTCTTTTCCATCAGCAGAATCGACAGCGACACAGATGTTCCATACCTAGCTTCGTTGGCCATGCAGTTATCTCGGTAGGAGATAGCAGGTTTGGGTTTAAAGGTGACGAAATCAAGGGATTTATTCGCGGCTATTGGCTCAAACTGTAGGATCCCTAGCGGATACATATTGCATTATACCGCAGCCACGACAGGGCATACTTTATCGCTACAACGATTAGGAATAATATCTAATATCTTAGGAGAAAATTCCTCTGCCGACTTTTGTTTCCATTCTGA
This sequence comes from Cheilosia scutellata, assembly GCA_955612985.1. NCBI lineage: Eukaryota > Metazoa > Arthropoda > Insecta > Diptera > Syrphidae > Cheilosia > Cheilosia scutellata. The sequence continues at coordinate 54,878,571 of OY015313.1, read as the reverse complement.
ACCCGTCTGTATAAAAGTAGACGTAACACCCACGGCCACGAGACACTATACATTATCTAATTATCTAACTCTCCCTGGAGGTTAAGCTTTGAAGTTCTTGTCGAGATGAAGCTCTGGGAGGGTGAAATCGGTGCATTTTAAGATACATACACTATATTTTTATTTAAAGATACGGGTGACCAGTTCGTCAACTGGTCAACAAAAGAATTGCTTTCATATATAATGTGACCGAATTTGTTTTAACTGGTTTGCAATGGACATCTAGCGGCGGTCTCCAGAAGTCTTGAATTGCTTAAAGTCGCTTATATAATATTTTGCGCTTTGTTATTGTTATAAACTGTAAAGAGCTACTTAATACCGACCTTATCGAAGTCTCAGGGAATAAACTTGGTAAAGTCATTCTTAAAATAGTACATTTTTATACGAATATCGAAAAACATAATACCATTTCAAAATGAATCTATAATAAATTACAATAATTACACTCGGGCCAAATGGATCACAATATTATAAACAAAGTGGGTTGGGAGTAACTAGCCCCTTGAATGAATTTCCTATTAAAGTTTTTCAGGGACAATCCTAAGAAACTAAATCAACTTGTTTACTTCCTTGTGATTCTGCAGCTCTAATCCTACACACCGAGCGAGTCATGCATCCTCCAAAAGGCGGAAGAAGACGAAGAAGAAGGAAATTTTAAAACAAACCTTTCAACTCTTAAATGATTAATGATATAGTTGTGGGGATACTTTTTTTTCTCTCGAACACGATTGTTGCAGACAATACTTCCTCCATTCCCTTGGAATTAATTGATTAAGGTCATTAGGGTCATTGTTGAGTAGAACGAATTGCAAGATGAGATTCTATAGAAAGTGGGGAGGGACAAAGCAAAATTGTAATTGATGAGAGCATTATTGCAAATGTCTCTGTCTGCAAAACTATTTAAGTAATGAGTTGATACTGTAGATGGAAGGGATGTGTGTGGGTTTATTAACCGAAAGTGATTTCAGTGAAAGGAAACGGAGGAAACCGTAATTTTCTTATAACCGAAGAACGGATTTGACTTTAATAAGAAGTTTTAACAATGTGTCCGATTAAAGTGTCTAAGCAGGAATTTTTGAAAAAAAAAAAAAAAAAAATACATATTACTGAACTTGAAAATTTAAGTAGGTTGGGAGGAGCTTACGGATAAATGTTGTATTTAGTATTTGAAGTAGTGAGAGTTTATAAAGTACTAGCGGACACAGCGGACTTCGTCTCGCATCAATTTAACGCCTTCAGATAAACTCCAGAGTGATAATAAAACACAGATAGTTCAAATTTCAATGTGATTTATTTGAATGGAATCGATATCAAGACAGGCTGCTAATGCTCATGACCATACAGTACACTTGACAACCGTGAGGACATCAAATTTCCAAAACTCCTTCTGTTACAGGACAAGCAAACTTTGGAACTCCCTTCCTGGGGATATATTTCCAGAAGACTACAATTTGCAGCAATTTAAGTGCAGAACTAACATATATCTGCAAGTATCTCTGGCCCTCGGGGCGCAAAACGTCTTTTATCACAATTAATTTCACAATTATCCGAAATTTTCCAAGCTTCACAACGAATTTTCCACCTTTACATAGTCCAAAATCATCAAATGCAATGAAAACAAAATTTCGTCAAAAAAAATTCAAATTTTTCGCATTTTTTCGGAATTTTCCGAGTTTTCCAATAAAAATTTCCTATTTTTCCATTCGAAAATCCATTCCGGAACAATTGCACTCAGAATTCCATACAAAAAACCAATTTTAGATTTTTCAATATTCCCGACTTTTCCGGAAGGTTTTCCCAGTAGCGCAGTGGTTAGTGTGCTGGACTACTGTGCGAGGGATCCCAGGTTCGATCCCCGGAAAACATCTTATTACATCTTAAGGTTTTTTTCTACTGCGCCACCTCTCGCGAACGTCTGACAAACATCGGAGACAATGTCATGAAAAAGCTTCTCAATTCAATTCTCAGAATCGACTGACTTCAGAAATGCGGATCAAGCTCTTTTATAGATAGATAGATAGATATATTTATTTCGTTAATAAATTACAGTTTGCTATCGCACAATTTACATTATTCGCACAGAGATATGATTTACAAATGTATATCTTTTTACTGAAAAATTATTTATATATTTTTAAGTGATGCTATAAAATTACAAAATATAACCTGAGGAAACAACGAAAAAAAAACCTCAATTTGAAAGAACAGAAAAGAAAAAAAAATTATATTATATAAGGAATAAATAAGTATATAGTTTTGTATTATATACGATTATAACAAGAATAAGCCACTCTATAGATATGACTAGAATAAGTGTATTAAACAAAGCAAATAAAATTAAATAAATAAGATAAAATGACTAGATAAATAAGAAAAAATTAATAAATAAATAAGTAAATAAATAAATAAATAAATAAATGAATAAATAAATAAATAAATAAAAAAGTAAATAAATAAATAAATAATTTAATAATTATGACAGTGTAAATAAATTAACAAAAATAAAAATAAATTAACAGATAACAGATATATAATTTAACAATAATAATTAGACAAGTAAATAAATAAATTAACAGAAAAACATATAAGATTAACAATTAACAGATAACAGTGGGTAAATATATTTGACATTGCCATGTTTAACTAAGCTATTCTATATTTAATTGATTAATAAGAGGATTATTAGGGATGTCGCATCTGATCCTAAAGGAGTCATTGAGCTTTAATATTCTATTGGAGATCAACTCAATATTTGTTCTAATATGTAGATCTGAAGTAGAATGATGCCAGGGCAGATTAAGCATCATCTTTAGTACTTTGTTTTGAGTTATTTGTAGTTTTTTTATATGGCATTCAGCACATTTACCCCACACCTGGCAACCATACAAGAGAATTGATTGAAAGATGGTTTTGTAAATTATAATCTTATTTTCCTTTGAAAGTAATGAATTTCTATTTATAAATGGATATAACATTTTGATAGCAATATTCGTTTTTTTAAGGGTCCGCATATTGTGTTCTTTAAAAGTCAGTTTTGCGTCAAGATGTATTCCGAGATATTTAACAGAAGGCTCCCATCTAATAGGGTGTCCGTTAATAATTAGCTGGTTAGCCGGAATGAAGCAAGGTTTTCTTTTTCGTGTAAAAAAGATTGCTTGGATCTTTTCGGCATTAAGCTTTATTCTCCACTTTGAGTAGTATTCTTGCAATATTTTAGTCGCATTTTTTAAATTCGTCTCAATATTGAGACCGAATTCATGCGATGAGAGTATTGCCGTGTCATCAGCATATATGGCTGCTTCACATTCTGGAAGAGTCGGGAAATCGGACGTATATAAATTATATAAAACTGGTCCAAGGACCGAGCCTTGGGGTACGCCAGCATGAAAATATACGATGTCGGACACACTACTATTAACATATACTTTGAAACAACGATTCGAAACAAAACTTTGGACAATTTTACAAAGAAATGGAGGAAAGTTAAGATTTATCATTTTATACGTAAGCCCATTATGCCACACTGAATCAAAAGCTTTTTCGATGTCGAGTAGAATCATACCTGTTGATCTACCTATTGCACGGTTAGTTTTTATGATATTACATCTGTGGCAACAAGGAAAAACGGCATAAGTCATTTTTAGCAACTTTTCAGGAGCGCAGGTTAAAGGTTTGACTTCAGGTTACAAAAAAACTGTGCATGGGATGGGAAAAGTTGTGATGCACAAACAAAGATAGTAAAAAATTAAATTTTATAAAATAATTTTTTTATTAATTTTTCATTCATTTGGAACCTTTTTTGAATTAAAAAAGACTTGTGTCGTTTTTCCTTATTCAAATTTAGCACTATTCGTGAGTTAAGTCGACTTATGTCATTTTTCCTTATTAATTTTTTTTTTAATTAGCTTGATAAGTAGACTTACGTTGTTTTTCCAAACTGACATTGAAATGGAAAATTGGTTTAGGTATACTTATGTTCGTCTTTCAAAATACATTCTGCAATTCAAAAGGTTCAACAACACGCCCAAAGAGACAAAAAAAGATAATTATTAAAAAAACAAACATTTATTTCTTTTATTTCATTACAATTTCTGGTTCATTTGGTTAATAAATAATAATAATATAGAATTTTTTAACGAATGCATAGGCTGCTACACTAGGACCGATTTTGGCGGACTCTTTGTCGTCTCTTTTACATAATAGGCAAAATCAGCTTTGTCCTGGTGTATTGTGAGTTCGTCTATTAACTGTAATTTCTCCAAGTGTCTAGAAGTGGAGATTTAATTTTTAGGTTAAGATCATGAAAGACCTGTAAGTATTTGGTCAAGCTAACTGGTTCTGATGCTTCTAAGCAATACAGCTCATACATTCTTGCTATTGTTAAGCCAGGTTGTAAGTATCTACTTTTTTAAAGTGTCTCGCCTAGTATAATGGCTATGGTAGACTGGAAATTTTGTTGTTTTGTGCTTTTATATCCTGTAGTTTCGACTTGGAACATGCATTTGGGGGTTTCGAACATCCCCTTCTGTCTATTAGAGTTGTACATGGTGCATTTCTTGTCTTGCTAATTATGCTCCTTATGAAACTGTTTGTTTCGCCAAAACAACATATAAAACAGTTTTTGCGTACAAGTATCCGTTCACCCGATAGCTCAATGTAGTATTCACAGGTAAGCTGGCGGTTTTTCGGTTTGGCACCTAACTTCTTATAGCCTTACACACAGACTTTTCTTTTAAACAAATCATAGAACTTATAAGAACGCTTGCATTATAGCTTCCTAACGCCCAGTACTGATTAAATAAACTGCTTTGGTTCTGTTCTGACAATTTGCTTCTGCAGTCGTTTCGACAGAGTGACAATGGTTTCGATTTTCTTGCTTCAACAATTTTTTTTTTTGTATGGCATGCCCGTATTTCTTTATCGTTGGCGATATTTTTTAGCCTCTTTTGCTTTGTTGTTTGAAGAACCAGCTATATAGGTAGGTTTTGTTCCTTTTAATAGTAGGTATATAGTAATTTTCTGAGATTATTTTCTAGATTTACTCTTTAAAAGAACATAAGAGTGTCCAGCTAAATGATAAAAGAATAAACAAAAAATCTACACAACTCATGTTAGTGTTAGTAGAAGCTTTAAAATAAGTTTTATGATGAAATATGTGCAGTTATTTATTCTAACTTGGGTAGTTAGTTACGCAGACAAAACCGAGTTTAGATAAATGTTTAGAGCTTTAAAATGTCTTTTTAGCGGCGCGTAAATGTAGCTAAAAACATGAATAAAAATTCACGAAATAAAAAAATTGCATAAAAAAAAATTAAAAAAAAAACATAGGTTGGGGACGCTCAAAACAACCTTCATTAGTACTTTTCTTAATTGCTAAAGCCAAAATTTTGCTTGCGCGAGATATCATGGGTAACTACCGTTATTTTTACAACACTGACACTCAATAATGTAGGAGTCAAAAAATACAATTTGCTTTTACTTTTGAAGCACTTATTAACAAAACAACACTTAACTAAACTGTATGCGTGCACCACAAAACAACACAAGTCACTTAATGAATTATGTTTTGATTCGGGAAGAAAAACACAAGTATACATATTTCTTCATAATTTTGTTATCGCCTTTTGGAATAACAACACAAGTACACTTATGTTCAGTTGTCCTGCAAAAAACAGTTTGGAATAACAGCACAAGTCGTGTTATTTTTGTGCCATATACAATTTTCGATTTGGAAAAACAACATAAGTCTACTTATGTTTCTAGTATTGATATGATAAATTTTGGAAAAAGGGCATAAATCTACTTGTGCTTACGTTATTTTGATTCACCGGTGTAGCATAAGCACATAAGTAAAAAAAGTTTTAGAAAATTTATACTTATGCTGTTTTTCCTTGTGCAAGCTGTGTAGACATAGACTCATGTCATTTTTCTTTTGTGTGTAGTTCATACACCAAAAGAGATAAAAATACGAAAAAAATATGAAAGATAGAATCGCTTACTGCGCATCAGATTGTATAAAAATCTCAATTTCGACATAAGTCGACTTATGATGTTATTCCTTGTTGCCACAGACATATCCTAAGAACTTGATGTGAGGTCCCGTGATTTCGTCCCGTGTTCGTTTGGATATATTTGGTTATCTTCAATGATTTTAACAATTTTTTCTTTTACAACTTTTTCGTAGATTTTACTTAAAGCACTAAGTAAACTTATTGGTCTGTATAGCTTTCGGTTTTATCGGGAGGCTTCCCTGCTTTTGGAATGGGAATAACCTTTGCTACTTTCCATTTATCCGGAAAATATTGCATTTTTAGGCACGCATTAATGATAAGGGTAAGAAATTTTATCCCTTCTTTAGGCAATTTTTTAAGATAAATGTTTTTAATTGCATCGATTCCGCCTGTTTTTTTAATAAGTAAATTGTTTACGAAATATTCTGTATCTGATTCCGTGATAAATTCATTTAGCGGAGTTTCGTAAATAGCTAAATTAAAGGCATGAAGAGCATTTTCAACGAGGATATTTGTATTTGCATCTCCCAAATTTTGAGCGACAACGTGATTTTGCGCGAAGTTTAGAGCTAACGCCTTCGCCTTTTCCGTATCAGTAAAGAAGGTTTCTGTACTACTTCTAATGCAAGGTAGTTCCTTGGATTTATTTTTAACAATTTTCATTATATTCCAGAAGGGCTTGCTAGCTTTATCAAGGGTGCTAAGCTTATTATTCCATTCCTTATTTCGATTATCTTGAATTTGTTTATTTATTACTTTATTCAGTTGAGCTACTAGAATACGAGAAGCAGGTTGGCGGAATCTTTGCCAGTTTCTTCTGTGCATATTCCTAATTCTAATTAGTTCCAAAGTTTGAGCTGGAATTTTAAGGCAAAATAATTTTTTCGCAACTTTTGGAATACTATTATTAGCCGAAATAAGGACATGCTCTGAAAATTGCTGAACAATGGAGTCAACATCTTGTTTGCTTGTAATTGTTTCAAGAGTCGTAGGAATGGTTCGAAGCTGTCTTCTTACCTCCATACGAAAACGATCCCAGTTTGCGTTTTTTAGGTCATTAAAATATTGCACTTTTTCCAAACCCGACCAACGAATTTGAGCAATAACCGGATTATGGTCAGAGCTTAGCTCGTTTAATGAAATTGGTTGAGACATTAGACCAGGAACATTTGTAATAAATAGATCTAAAACGGACGGATTTCCACGGGAACTAGCTGGGACATAAGTAGGACGAGGAGGAAACAAGATGGACATGGGCAACATAACAGATAGATCGGACAAAATATTTCCCCATGAGTTTGCTCTAATGCAACCCCAGTCTCTGTGTCTGCAATTTAGATCACCCCCCATTAAAAATGCACCATTTATACTACACAGTTTTCGCAAGTCACTTTTCAGTGCAACCCGTTTTTCGTCAGATGTTAAGCCTCATGTAATTTTCCCGGGAAAGTATACACAATAAATCTTGACTTTTCTTTGGTTATGTAAAGTTACTTCAATTCCTATATTTTCTACATATCGAGTTTGCACGCAAGACAAAAGCTCATGCTGTATTGATCTCCTAATCAGAATTGCAACACCCCCACCTCTTCTGTCTTTTCTATCTACTCGATAACATTTATATTCCGACGTTGAGATTCGAATTTTAGATTTTAACCATGTTTCAGTGACCATTGCAATGTCAATTTTCTTATTCTTTAAAAAATGTATAAATTCTACATGTTTGTTACGAATACCTCTGGCATTCCATGTTATAATATTAATATTACTACCATTTAAATTACTTAACATTATTATACAAGAACTTAGTAGCTAATTGTGCGATAGCATTAAATTGATCTAATTTGGATTTACAAGTACTTAGCTTGGTAATCATCTCCATTACGAGTATATTAAGTTCTTCCATTGAGAATAACTCTCCACTGGAGCTGGTGCATGACGTGGAAGCATTGTTGTTGTCTATTATAGGCGGTATTGCAGCTGATAATGAAGTGGTGTACTCCCATGCTTTTGGGCGAGGGGTCTTGCTATAATTTGTTTCTACACGCTTCGTAGCGGTGCGTGTTGGCAGAGATGGAAAATCGCTCATTGATTGCAATGGGATATTGATGCTGTGGCTATTGTTGTTGTTATGGCGTGGTACAGGGCGAAGAGCTTTGGCTGCCGTTTTGTGTCTCATTTCCATATACGTACATCTGCTAGCGCATGCGCTGTCGGTAGATTTGTGATTACCATGGCAGTTCGCGCATTTGACATTGTTAGGACTGGTGCAGTCGGCAGTTTTGTGATGACCAGCGCAGATTGAACAATATGTTCTTATATTGCAATTTTTCTCGCCATGACCAAACATTTGGCAGTTCCGGCATTGTGTTAATCTATTCTTTTGGTGACGATGAAAATTCCACTTGATTTGAGTGTGAAATATAGACCGAACATTTTTTTTAAGTCAATGAGTTTTATTGTGCCACTTTCTAGGGAAACTATATAGAAAGTGTCAGTATATTTTTCATATTTCTTAGTAACCATTTTAATTTCTTTACAATTAAGACCGAGTCTAAGAAGTTCATTTTTTAATTTGGTTGTGTCGTATGCACCTAGGCCAAATAAAACGACTTTAAAAGCTTTTTCGCTTCTCAAATCGTGAGTGAAATATTGTAAATTTTCACCTTTTAGTTTGTCAAGAACACATTTATAGGAATCCATACTTTCGCACATGATTTTTATGCCAATGGATATTTTTTTTATGGAGTAAGCGGAGACACTTAGAGATTTCATTAGGTCATGCACATATTCACTAGGTTTTTGTAGAAGTTTGATAGGGGGAACAACTACTTTCGTGGATTTATTTGGCAACACATGGTCGTCCATTTTTTCGCTATCACTATCATTGTCACTATCCGGTAAGCATTGTAAAGGGCTCCAATAATTGGAGTTGGAATCTTTTTTACTCTTAGCCATTTTGGGAAGTGACTTTAGTTTTTTATCCGAGGACAATAAGTTGTTCTCGGTATTTGGCGATCTCGCGCGTTTATAAATTTTGGAAACACACGAAAGAGACAGTAGATTAAGAAATTCGCTATATTCGATGCGTGTGGCATTTAAGCTCAGACCGAACTGCTCTTTTATAGAGAGACAACAGATGTTACTCTTTGGCACGTAATTGACTTGTGTGATCATGTTCTAAGCATAGGTCACTACAGGACAGGTGCCAAAATAAATTTGGTTATCATCATTCGGTAGCGCTCCGTTGTTGGTAATGCGCATGCTATCGTAGTTTTCTAAGAAGTACGGACCGATGATGATAGGTACCGTAATCCACACCAAGCAGTGATTGCTACTTGGTGGACCTCGTGTATAGATTGTCATCGCCCCAAATGCGGCAATTTTGCTCGTTAACGTACTCGTTCATCGAAAAATGGGTCTCGTCGCCCGTAAAGCGAATACACGGTGTTGTCTCTGATCATTTTTCTCCTGCTCCAGTTGGATTTTGTATTTTTTTACGGTTGTAGGACCAAATCTCTGCGCAAAATTCGCCCAATTGAAGTCTGTGGAGGCCGAATTATTGTACCGGACGCAGAACTGACTATCTCTGCTTCTTTTGCACACGCTCACGGATAGCAGCAATGTTCTCCACAGATCGAATTTGGCCACTAAACCTGAAATAGTCGACTGCGAAGGCCGACCATGTAAACCGTAATATGGGAGCAACAAGCGCATCGTTACCACAAGAGTGCATATATACACATTGCGAGAATAAAGTTCATCATTTGCACATCCTATTACTCGACGCTAATACTTGCCATGGTGATTTGTCTTTATAATCAGAAAAATAAAAAAATATTAAAATTAACAACATGCTCAAAGGTCCGCAATCGTTAATTATAGAAAAGAAAATCTAATAGTTTGATATAGTGTTTATGGATAAAATAAAATAAACTATATCGTTTTTTAACGCTTCGTCGAATATATAAATTACCCCAAGAGCATCTTTGAATCCAAGATTATCAAATCCACTCTTTAACGACCAAGAAAGTTCGTCTGTTTACTTTTCACTATATCTCTATGACCATGATATACGATTCATACTTCGTTCGTTCTGAATTATTTCTCATAAATCTTTGAAGAGAAAACGTAGAAAAAGTGTGTTTGCAATATCTAGTATCTATTTTAGTACATATCTAATGTACCCATATAAAATCCAAGACACGCCGCTTGTGCCTCATTAACACAGATGAATTTCTCTGTTCTTGGTTCTTGCATCCGCCCCTCATTAATTCCTAAGAGTCGTGTATGTGTATGTGTGCATTTGTGCTACTAGAGCAACAGTAGTCCTTCCACACTCATTCACTTGACATTCTTAATACCCCCAGGGTCTCCGACCGTCGTCTATTCACTGTCACTCGCTGTCACATTAAATGAGGATTTCGTTCTCAGTTAAAATCAATAAAAAAAAAATGCTCTTCTCATAATCAGTTCTAGATGAATCTAATGCTAATTTTCAGGGTTTATTGAATTGAAAAAATTGTTCACCAGAATATTCTACGGAATTGGATAGATTCAGTGGATGAGTCCTTTGCTCTTGAAATGTAAATGAAGGGTCTCCTTCAAGCAAAAATTTCCTGTTCGCTCTGTGATGATGCTGCTGCTGATGATGGTGATGAACTGGGTCTCAAATTTGATTGGTTTATTTAATTTTCAATGTCGACAGAATAGACCCGGGAGTAGGGTGTAGGAAGCGGAGCTAACCCAATAAATATTCATCTCGTTCATTGTCTAAAAATTATGATGGAACCGCGAAAACCCGTTTTTTTTCGTTCTCGCTTTTTATAGGATTTCCATGGATGTTGAGCGAGCATACTTGAGCGTATATGCGTAGGTATTGAAAGTCGCACTTCGTGTCAACCGTTTTCAAATCAATATTTATGTCACTGCTCCATATTGACAACGAGGGTCGATGATAATTAATAACCACTCCTCTTCTATATACCATATTAAGGGTATTCCTGCCAGTCAAGCTATTTATAGTAATTGAATATGGCGGTGATGCCTAAAATTATAAACGAAAAGGTTTTGTATCTCCGTCTATCATGTATGTTCAAAGGTCTACAGCAAAACAAACCTCCAATTTATTCTAGCACAATTTTTCATTAACCATAACTCCGGGTGCTGGAATCTGACAAGGACGATGGAACAAAGTCTGTCGATGTGGATTTTTATTATTGATATTTAAAGGTTTTTTTTGTTTTTGTTTCCTTTTTTTAAACTTTCCTCGATTTTTTGATTTTTATTTTTGTTTGCACTTTGAGGGTGAGCCTTGTCAATATTATAGGTAGCTACCTACCTATATATTTTTTTGAAATTAATTAAAAATAGATAGATATGTCTGTGTCTGAGGCTGGCAGAGGTAACTCTGTGTATAGAGCTATAAGAGGGAGAGTTGGAATATTATTAAATCTTCTCATTTCTTTCATTGCAATAATAAATTGATCAAAGGAGAATGGAGTGGACTGTTTTCTTATCAGACTTATCAGGGTAACAATGCCAATGCCGCCTCTTCAGAAATTTAGCATAATACTGTTCCAAGGCTAAAAATAAACGGGTGATGAAAAGTTCAACTGATTATAATATTGTTGTTCTATTTACAATTAAAATCGTATTACTATTTGTGAAAGACCAATGAATAAAAAAATATTTTAAGAAAAGTATCTGAGACTTGCAAGAATGGTAGGTGCTAATTAATTGTTACTTAACGATTCGTAGACATAGCACAAGTGTTTACTTTTCAAAGCCGAAAATTATTATGCCATTAAATATATTTTTAATTTTTTGATACATAAAAATTAACAAAAAGTATTTGTTTTAATTTTTTCAATATGTTTTTATTTAACAATTAAACCATTCACAACAAAATCATATATATATAAAAAAAAACTTGTAGAAGTGTATTTTCCCAAACCGACGTTTTAAAATTGCAGTTGAATTGCTGATGGGGTGGATTGCAGCTGGCAATTCCGTTTGAGCACTGCGATGTTCAAGCAAATTAATAGAACTCGCGATATTTATGTCTCCGATAAGCTCTAAAGCACGATTTTGGATCCTATCAAGTAGGCGCAATATTCCATGGTTTTGGGCGCTCCAGACCATAGATATGAGAATTGTACTCAAGTTTTGGGCGAATGAACGCCTTATAATATTGTAGCCAGATCAGAAGGGGTAAAAGATTTCTTGCACCGTTTGAGAACACCTAGACATTTCGCTTCATTTTTGGCGACTACGTGTATGTGGTCATTCTAACGAAGGTTGTCATGAACGCACATACCGATAATGGAAAGCCTTTATCGGTTTCGGTGATGCAAGTGCCATTCATGGATAATGGCTGTAGGTTCGGGTTTCGCTGTAGAGACAGCAGGCAGCATTGTATTTTTGAAGCATTAAATTCCACTCTATTGGCTGAACCCCATTTTAAAATGCTGTCAAGGTCGGAATTTAATGAGCTTAACATACGTTGCTGTTCCAGTTCTACGGCCGAAGAGCAAGGACGTGAGTTCTGGAAAGAATATGAGAAGCTATGAGTGCTGTAATCAGCGAAGGAATGAATTGGATTAGAAGTTTCAGACAAGAGATCATTTATAAAAATGAGAAAGATAGTGGGAGACAGAACGGAGCCTTGGGGAACACCAGCATTTATATGGTGAGCTTCAGACTTGAAACCATCCAAAACTTTTTGAATTGAACGGCCAGAAAGGTAGTTTCTAATCCATTGAATAATAGACGCATCGATCCCATAAGCACGCATTTTCGACAAAAGAGCTTGGTGCCAAACTGTATGTGCTGTATGTGTTGAAAACGGTTCATGATTCCGGTGATTTTGACATTAGGTATGTAGGACCAACGTCTGCCGAAAAAAACATCAAACGAGTCTCCACAGTAATTAACTGTAGAGAGTACCGACATTATGCTGGCTTTAAACGTGTCGCTCTTGAGCGCCTAACTATTCTTCCGCCATATCGGACTAAAACAATGCCGCGTAATCACCCACATTCTAACAAAAAGGATGGTGAGGACCACCTTTGGCAGCAGCGCTGTCGAAAAACTTGTGCACCGAGGCACCCCGCAAGGCGGAGTACTTTCTCCATTGTTATGGAACATAGTTCTCAACGAACTTCTTATCTCGTTGGAGAGCTCAGGGTGCAAAGTTGTGGCCTACGCGGATGACGTCGCTTTACTCGCTTCTGGAAAGTATCCTCAAACACTTTCCGACATCCTGCAACTCGCTTTACGCAAACTAGTCTCCTGGACCGACAGTTGCGGTCTTAGCGTCAACCCGACGAAAACGGAGTTAGTCTTATTTACAAGAAAAGGTTATGCTTGCGGCTGTCACTCCTCCAAAGCTCAAAGGAACTCCACTCGAGTTCATTAGCAACGCTAAATATCTGGGGCTGAGGCGGGACAGGAAGCTCTTATGGAGAGAAAATATTGCCGAACGCGCTAGGAAATCCTTAGTGGCTCTATACTCCTGCAAAAGGGCTGTGGGCTCTCGATGGGGCCTTCAACCCAATATAATGCATTGGCTTTATACTGCGGTCATAAAACCGATAATTCTATATGGCATCGTTGTGTGGTGGCCGGCCTTGAACAAAAGTTCCAATCTAAAGGTCTTAGAGAAGATTCAGCGCTTGTCATGCCTGTGCATCACGGGTGCACTGAGGACATCTCCAACCGCGCGCCGCTCTGCAAACCATGCTTAACTTACTTCCACTAGACATCGTCGGTAAAGAACATGCCACCAACGTGGCGATCAGATTAAGGAAAGGGAAACACTGGAGAGGGCAGCCAACTGGACACACCAGCATCCTTCTACAGACGATCCCCCTGCCCACTACTACTGACTATCTGCCCACGAAAATCAATTTCGAAAAAGGCTTCACCCATGAAATACCGGACAGAAACCAATGGGATTCACAAAATGTCCTACACAAATCACTGTCAATATTCACGGACGGTTCTAAGACACCAGAGGGAGTGGGCGCCGGAGTCTTTTCAGAGGAACTGAACCTGGGCCTCTCCTTCTGTCTTCCGAAACACTGCAGTGTTTTTCAGGCCGAAATTACAGCTATTCGTCAAGCTACAGCGTGGCTGTCGATTAATTCGGTATCACAAAGGAATATCGTCATATACATTGATAGCCAGGCTGCAATCAAATCCCTAATAACCAGCGAAATAAGATCCAAGGCGGTGGAAGATTGCCGCGTATCTCTCAACGAGATAGCTGGACAGTACAACCTCACCCTCTGCTGGGTTCTTGGTCACTATGACATCCCAGGGAACTGTGCAGCAGACGAACTAGCAAGGCGAGGCTTCTCTGGCGTGGACAGTATAAGCCTGCACAACGTGTATGCACCACTTTCCCACGCTAAATAAATAATTCATGCGGACGCAGTAATGAGAGCAGGCTTCAGATGAAAACATTTGGGATACTGAGATACTGCCAGGCTCACCTGGCCAGCTCTGGATGCAAAGCGATCCAAGGAGCTTCTTCGACTTAACAGATCCAGCATCTCGAAAGTCGTTAATGTGATCTCCGGGCACTGCATATTAGGCAGACACGCGCAAAGGGTCGGTCTGCCATACAATGACTTCTTGCGAAGCTGCAGAGACGAGGAGGAGGACGAGTCCGTCACTCACTTTCTCTGCAGCTGCCCTGCCCTGGCCAATCTAAGAAAGTCCCACTTAGGAAACTATTTTCTAAATGATCTCAGTGATCTAGATAACACTAGCGCCGCTAACATTCTTAGCTTTATAACCGGCAGCAAATGGTTTACATGAGTAGCCAGTAAAGAAACAGCTCCCCAATTCCCAGTGGTATGCACAATGGGCCGAACAACGGCCTAAGTGTTTCTCTCATCGAGAGCCACTTTAACTAAACTAAACTAAACTAATCAGAAAGCAAACAAATAATTTGATTTAGGTAATTTGAAAACGGTCAGTGTGTATCCGAAACGTTGTAAACTTCCAACTAGATATATAGAAGGACGCAATGACCCTATCAATTTTCCTAGAATTTATTACAGAAAGTCCATAAACTCAGCTCTACGTATATAGCATTTTATTGATTGGCCTTAGCAAACCTTTTAAAACTACCGTATTATCACCTCGCACCATATCCTACCTTTCGAATCCATGTTATTCTGTAACCCCTACAGCTTTTAAATTAATTCTAAATGTATTGATTCGAACCCATCCAATGCAAGGCTGTTCTATTATTATTCAAACTTAATCTAAATAAATACAGGTTAACCCCAAAAAGTCAATCCTCACTGACTTAAACATTAATACAAATCGAATGCAAATATCGTCATGCAGTAATAAATATCGTATCCCAATAAAATGTCTGTTTACCTATACATTCTTATAAGTTCCCAAACAATGATTGATCGCATTCGGTTGACATGCTTACTATTCAGGCGGTCCACCACCCATCTGTTTAAGCAGTCAACCATTTCATTAGAGCGGAAATTCCCAAATTTACATCATTCACTAAAGGTAAGGTTACACAAAGATGTATAAAATATATCTATACAACATCTCTTAGTAAATACCCGGACTTCAATCATTTTGTGTGGCACATTTAACCCTACGCCTTCATCGAATACTTTTAGAGTTATCCTATATGTTTGCGAATAATGTGAAATATATGAGAAGTCTTGAATGTAACCCAGCTATAAATCCTTTTCCATTTTTTTTTTTTTTTTTTTCAAAAATGAAACACTTTTTTAACACTTGACCCTCTCTATCGAATAAAATATTTGCTCAACGTACGTACGAAATTACTTTCTAACCTTCGTAGGCTGGTTTTGAAATGGAGTTTGTATGTACATATGTATATTTGTGTTATTCGTATGATAGAAAAAAGGAGTTAGAATTGTTTTCCCGTATGCCAGTTGATGATTGGTTCAAACTTACCTAGACCCAGCGTTGCCATAAGTGCAGATTTGTCTGCATTTTGCAGATTTTTAGCCCAGTCGCAGACTTTTAAAAATAAGAAATCTGCACGGCAGATTTTGTCTGCATACGCAATATGTAACAAAATATGTTCGTCGCAATTTCAACAATTTTTGTACACTTGCATTCGCTTTATGGTGTCATTTTCGTATTCAACTCTACTTTTATCTTCAAATGTTCAAACAGACTGAACGCAGTAACCTGTCAAAATGAAAATCTTTGTTTCTCATTTTAAACAGAATTGAAAATTCAAATGTGCAAAAGTGTGGACTTTAAGAATATTCTTGGCGTTGTTGCGTTTGAAATCACTCGTGATACATCTTTTCTTTAGATATTCACTCAACTTCTATGGACACGGAAAGTGCCACATTACCTGAAACGCATGAGGAAGAGGAAGCAAGTGGAAGCAAAAATAATAAGAAAAAAAGGAAAATACTGATCGATCGAGCAAAGTATCCCTGGTTGGAGATGAAGACGTTAGAAGATGTAATCATTTGCACAGTTTGCAAGTGCAAATTAAAAGGATGTGCTGGTCAGTGTTACCGATGGGCGACTTTTCTTCTGTCGGGGCGCGTGGCGACCACAATTCGAAATAAGCGTTTTTTGGACCCCTTTCACAAATGCAGGCGACATTGGGACGCATTTTCAAAACTTCAATTTATTTCTCAAATAACACCCAACAATTTTGAAAAAAGAAATACATATTTGCGTTTTTTTTGCATGGGAGGTGCCACGCCCCTCATCCAATTTTTACCAAATCTCACAGAAACACCTTCAGGCCAATAACAAAGAATTTCTCAATATTTGAGCTCAATCTATTCGGTGGTTTTGCGATATATGACGTCGAAAAATTTTCTTAAAATTTGACATCAATCTATTCTGTGGTTTTCGAGATGTAAGATTTTTACGAACTTTTTGTATGAGAAGTGCCACGCCCCTTTGTTCAATATTGACCAAACTTCCCAAAACCTTCTTTGGGCCATTAACAAAGATTCTCCTAAAATTGAGATCAATCGGTTTCGTGGTTTTCGAGTTTTGCGAACATTGGTGGTGTATATTCCAATACAAAATGGAAATTAAAGTTTTTTCGATTTTCCGGCTTTTCATTTGGGGTTTTCCGAATTTTCTAAGCCACCCCTGATCAGTGCTGTCAGTTTAGCTCTTTCGGCGCTAGATCTGGCGCTTTTTTAATGTATTCAGCGCGCTTTAAAATGTTTTAGCTCTTGGCGGAATTTCTAGCGCTTTTTATTTAAGTAACTTTTATATGGAAGCTCCACTCGGAAATATCAGTACGTATACGTACCTACTAAACTTTAACATGGCATCGCCCTACAATTCATGTGAATCCCAGTTTAGGGTTCAAACTATTGGATATTCCTTTCTTATTTATTACTACTGCATCTCCTTAGTGACAGTAACTATATCTACGCATCACTTTCGAATTAAATTGTTTCAACGATTTTTATTAGATATGGAAGTGACATCGAAGAAAAAAGTTTAAGCAACACTTCAAAGTTACAAATTTAAAAAATCTAATTGGAATTGGCACAGCCAATACTTCTGTTATTGAGCAGGAGCACATAAAATGAGCTCATAAAATCCAGAATTAAAAAATTGCTTAAAAGTTCAATGTGCCTTTCGGCATCTATAATTACCTATGTGTGAAAATGGAGGTGTACCTATGCAAAAATGTATCAACTTGATTTTTGAGCTACAAATTTTGCTTTTTTTTTTACCTAATTAAAAAGTATATTATGCTCCTACTCTGTTGATGAAAGTAAAATCTAGCGCAATCTAGCGCCTTTTGTGAATTGTTTTATCTCCGAGTGGTTAAAGCGACCTGGCAGCACTGCCCCTGATTAAATACCAACAAAATAAAAGAAGAATCATCGAAATCGATTTAGCCATTTTTGAGTTTTTGCGAGACTAACGCACACGCTACATAGAAGAACTCTCTACATGAACTGTTATTTTTTCTTTATTTGTTTTTTTTTTTTTTACTTAACATTTATTTCATTTAGAAAATAAATTCTCTTTTTTTAATAAACTATATAATTTAAAGCTGAAAGACGTTTTTTTTTCGTTAAATTGGGTGGGACGCATTTTTTGGGTCGGGCGACATTTTTTGGAGACATTTTCAAATTGTCCATCGGTAACGCTGGTGCTGGTTCGTCAGATTTTAGAAAACATCAAATCAAATGCCAATGAGATAAAATTGCAGAAAAAATCGCCCTTTTTTACTCAACAGATAGGTACAAATAAATTAGAGGCTCAAATAGAGTACCAGTTATCGGCATTTCTTACGGAGCCTTTATTAAAAAATGCTATTCCTGATTCTAAAATTAAAAAAAAAATTGCATGTGCTAGGACGAAATCAACTTCAATTGTAAAAAATGTTATTGGAAGGGCTCAGTTCGATTTTGTTTGTGACTTAATGCGTTGAAACTTTTTTCGATTTGCATTGATGAAGCGACAGACATTTCAATGACAAAGTTAAGTTACTAAGCATAGTTGTTCGATTAGTATATCGAGGAAAGGTGCGCGTTGCACGACTTCTTTTTTGCGGTTTTAAAAGTCAATATCAGTGATGCCAGTTTTTTGTATGCTGTTGTTGTTGAACTTTTTACAAGTAATAATATAAACTACATATATAAACATTTTTTACTTGGCTTTGCAGCTGATGGAGCAATGACAGGGGCAAAACATTCGGTAGCGGGACTAAAAGTAGATTGGCCTCACTTAATAATTTTTAAGTGCATCTGCCATTTTTTTGCTCTCTGTGCAAACCATGCATGTAATTTTCTTCCAAGTTATGTGGAAGGATGTACAAGGGATATTTACAGTTTTATCCAAAATTCCCCTAAAAGAATGGAACTTGTTTCAGATCTTCAAACATTACTTGAGTATAAGCCAAGGAAAAAGCTTCACCCATTCGCAACTCGGTGGCTATCTGTGGAGGTCACAGTCAATCAGATTTTAAGCCGGATCGAGGTTCTAAAGCTTTTTTTATATTCAGGAAGATATCGAAAACTTTGATTCGACGAAACGAATCAGAGAAACTATTAGCGAAAAACAATTCGAGCTTTATTTAAAGTTCTTCAGGTTTATTTTAGGGGATGAGAACAAGCTTAACAAAACTTTGAAAAAGATCGCTCCTGCAACGATATATTCGCAATGACCTCATCCTAGTGGCGCATCTTCTTATACGCTTTTCAAGTACATAGTTCATTGTTTGATCTTGGGAAATTACTGCCGTCGTTTCTTATTTACCCATTAATTTTATGACTTACTGTTGGGAAAATATGTCCCTGTTCATAGCGTGGAAAGAACTGTTTTTATTTAGTTTAAAAGAAATGGGTTCCGGAAAGACTTTGACAGTGACAAAAAGAGGAGAAATATATGCTTTCAAGGAGTTAGGACTCTCAGGCTGAGAAATTGCAAGGAGGCTCAATAAACAGTTATCTTGCGGATCCACAACACTATGGAAAAAATCAAAAAAGACGCACGGCAGAAGCGACAACATTGCGAGAAAAGCGGTTAATTCTACGGCTTGCCTCAAATTCTACTCTACCAGCGACTAAAATAAGGGCCAACAGCGGAGTATCAGCCAGCATAGCAACGCCAACGGTCCGAAGGATAATACGAAAAAGTGGTACTATATAGAGAAGAAAACTTAAAAAGAAACCTGTTTTGAGGCAAGTACACAAGGAGCATTGAATGAATTTTGCAATAGAACATGTCGGTTGGAGCAAAATGTATGTATTGCAAAATGTATGGCCTCATCCTAGTGATCGCCAATGTACAGTACCTACATACATCAATTATGAAGAAAATATAGCAACACTAAATGCTCTGCTACAATTGAAAGAAAGAGAACATACAGCGGATTAATTCACTGGATTAAATCAATGGTGTCGTCATTCGTCAATAGTCAAAGTGACATAAGGTATCTGTCATGATCATGAAGTACTCTGAGCTAAGGCCAATGAAGCTTTCTCAGTACAAGCTACCCAACCACATAGGAATAAAAATGGTTATAAAGTAACCAAAAGCCTCCGTTAATGATGGATTTACTGCTGACGACTCTGCAAAACAGAAAAAGGACAATTGAATTTGAATCTGCATCACTGCCATCCAGGAAGTGCAATTAGATGGCGCGGGCGAAAAACGGATGGAAAAATGTGATATTTATTACGGTGACTGCTGAGGGCTTATTTTTATATGGATTTATCATACGCGGTAAACTTAGGCAGGAAGTCTTTAGCTATATCGTCACCTTTGTGAAAGTCTTATGACAATCCGCATCCAGGATTAATAACGCAACGTAGGTTATTTTAACAGAGGTAGGAAACGGTTTTGTAGCATTCATAAAGAGTCACAATTAGTGCGCTTTCGAAAATTACGACATACATTTTTTTAAATTACAGAAAATCTTATATACAAAAGTCCTGTCATTTTTCTTAAACAAAATTCTGGCAATCTTTTCAAAATGTTAACCACTTCTCCAAACTGATATGTTTTCCTGATGTTCGCGGGATGTGACAATACATCAGGGGTCAGATCACTTAAAATGAATACGATCGAACGATATCGTTTCGACAGTAGCAGTCTCTGTCTATTGCTACAGATATGATAGAGACAGGTTTAGTGAAATCGAAAGCGGTTTTCGTTTCGTATTTGACAGAATCCTACCCCAGGTCTTATAGTGAGGAAGAAATATTGACTGAGTGGGGAAGTGAGAGGAGTAACAACGATTCTCGATAGTTGGGATTGACCCTGACAATTTCTCTTGGGACATTTTGTCGAATTTCAGTCTATGAATAATTATTGTTTGAGAGAATCAAAGGGCACGATAGTGCCCCAGCCAAGTTCTCTAGTAAAGGCACGTACCCTTTTTACTAATTAAAAGGGTCCACCTCACCAAATCCTATCTCTGTAGAGATAGTGGTTCTGAATATACAGGACTTCAAAAATCACAAAAACCGTAACTGACTCACTCATTCACGTAGAATCTTAGATGATGAACATAAAAATTATGAAACACTTCCTGGCATCCTAGAATCGTGAAATTTGGCAGAATGCTAGATCCTGTGGTTCAAACACTGACAAAAGTCAGATTTTCCATTCAGAAGGCGTGGTATACGCCCACTTTTGAAAATTGGTTATTATTGATTTGGGCCACTTCCCATTGACGTATAATGTTGAGATTTGGTAGAGCGATAGGACTTGAAGTATAAACTAAAAACTTGGCGTACATTTAGATCTTTTCGTGGCTGAATAGTTACACACTTATTTTTGTTTCCTATATAAAAGAACTTGGCTGTTTTTTTTTTACATTTATGTTTTTGGTGTGATAACATTAACAACAACTCGTAGACACAGACATTTTGGACCGAATGATAGCTATTTCGAACTACACTACTAATTCATCATCAGACTCCTATTAAGTGATTGTTGTTGAATAGTTTTGAATCTGACAGTCAATTCTTCGTATACAATCCAGCAGAAATAGTCCTTAAAAAAACAGAAATGGGAAGACATTTGTTGTTGATACGAGGTTTTTTTTTATTGCCGTTTTCACGGGTTTGCTTCGTCTATTGCTCTGTTTTTCCGTAAGCTGTGAGATTTCAACAGTTGCATACGAGTAAGATAGGCTTATTGTTGGGAAGAATTCGTTGGCTGATATTAGTAGAACTGTGTGATGGATATATTTTTACAGTTCCAAAAAAGTATTCTCTTACACATCTAAGTGCTGCTTGGCTGTCCAAGCAAAGGTGATTTCCGTTGCTGGTATTTCCATTGATAGGCCACTAAACGAAGAATAAATTTTGCCAATCGCTGTTTCTTTGGGCTAAGAAAACAATTTAGTAGGTATAGCAAAGTCCTCTCTCGAACAACTAAAGTGACCCTTTATAAGACCTTAATCATCCAAGTCCTACTTTATGGTGCAGAGGCATGGACTCTATCAAAAGCGGATGAGGTCACTACTCACTCCTAAATGTTTTGGTAGGAAAATTCTTCGATTTATTTTTGGTCCCGTCTGCATAGACGGTGAATGGAGGAGGAGATACAACTACGAACTGTACGGGCTGTAGAGCTACATCGACATAGCCAGAATAAGGTCCAATGACTGAGGCGGCTGGGTCATGTAGAGCGAATGGACGTGAATGCTCCGGCCCGGAAGATCTTCGATTCCACACCCGAGGGATGGTGCAGTAGAGGAAGACTGCGACTCAGGTGGCGCACGCAAGTGGAAGGGGATCTTAACCAACTTAGCGTGCGAAAATGGAGACAGATGGCAGACCAGGTTCTCCCCGAACTGTAGCTCCGCGATAATGCCTCCAGCTCAAAATCCGCGCCAAACAGTCACGCGTTTTGGATGCATTTGTTTCTCAACAATTACTGGTGGGTTTTCTGAACACCAAATACAACAATTTTGACGATTAACGAAGCAATCAAGATGAAAATAAGCTTCATCACGGAAGATGATTTTTTTCGACAAACCTTCATTATTCTTAAAATATTGCTCACCAATGAAAATGCGTTGTTTTTTTTTGTATAGCGCTCCGTTTTTACTAACCCCGAACTGTCAGCTGTCACAGTGTTATCTTTTTTTTGTTGGCATCACTGTACTATTAAATGGCGCAAAATTTAAATTTTACTTATTCAACATTATCATTGTTTTGATTTCGGAATATATATTACCAATTTGTTATACTAATTTTCTCTTTTCTTTTTCAGGTAAGTGATCGCTGTAAAATAAAATATTTAAGGTACTATATTTTACTTTTAATCGTTTTAAATAAAATACATAAACTTTAAATAAATTTTGCTTGCAACAATTTTGGTAGCCGGGATAATTTACTTACCACCTCTCTGATGTAGTCTCATACTAAACATTTTAACGTCAAAATTAAAGGAGAAAATCGCTGAGCATGGCTTTGTAGCGCTAGCCGTCCACAGTAGTCGTTTTGAAAAAATAAGGCCCGATGACACAGCACACCATCCATTAACTTTAAACGGGTGCAACGGCTCTTCGTGGTTAATGCCTACGCGAATTGTTGGTGCCCCAGAAGCGATATTTTTGCTTATTCACATAATATACAAAGAGATTTAAATCGGCCTCGTTGGCAGTGTTGTTATATCGTGGGATTTATCCCTTTTTGTGGGAATTTCGATGTCCGAAAAGCCTTCCGTGGGATAAAGGGAAAAAGCACCACAATCGTGGGAATTTCAGGAATCTGACAAGAAAAATTTTAAAGCCAAATTTTTGTGAAATTTCACCAAAACTAATTCAAAAATTCACAACAATTATCAGCAGAAATAAAAACAGCTCATGTAAATAGCCTCTTAACAAAAAAATTCTAGTACAAAAACAATCTGACGGCGCAGCGCCAGCGTATGTAACTAGTGCTCTATCGCCAGCGGCAAAGTGACATTGGACAGGAACCAGTTTAAATTTTTATTACTTTATCTTCATGAGCATCAAAAATGTATTTTGTGTAACTTCTTCACTTCCACTTTTCCTTATTTTTTATTAAATTAATTTAGACTTGATAGATTTGTTTTGACAGTTCGTTATTTTTCCTCCAATTTACCAGTTAATTTTGTGGGCGCAGTGGCTCAGCAGTTAATGTGCGAGAGGTCCCAGGTGCGATCCCCGGAAAAGCACCACCTCTCGCGAACGTCTGACAAACACTCGAGAGTAGGTATAACTGTACTGAAAAAGCTTCTCAATTCAGCCGTTCGAAGTCTACATAAAATGGTAGGTCCCTTCCATCAGCCCCAAAAATAAAAACTCACACAAACTAGAGAAGCTAGACCTATAGGGTGCCTATACGGACTTGTTGAATGAACTATTTATTTATTTATTTAGTTAATTTTGCGCTAGATTGGAACATTTCCCAGAAAAGGATATTTCATAATATGTGCTACAGCTCTAGCGCAAATACTGAAATGTCAGTTTTTTATATGGAGTTTGGCATACCGCTAGATGACTATAGCGGTCAATGCAACGCGGCCATTCTGATTTTCTTACAATATAAAAAAAAATGAGTTAATATTTTTTTTTTTTTTCATTTTAATGCATCGTGGGAATTTCGTGGGAATTCGAGTTCGGTGAAAAGGGAAAAAAGGGAAAAATGACCACGTTTCGTGGGAAAAAATAAGAGAGAGACCTAACAACACTGCTCGTTGGTCATAATGACCAATGACAGCTAACAGCTGATGCACTACCTGCACTTTGTAAGGGAACATGTTACAGTCTTTCACAAACATTTTCTATAAAGACCGCCTATTGATGCTCAATCGCGTGGTGTCACGTCATCTGGTCGATATTCAGGGTTGTCGTCCCATTCTCATACTCTTCTAGGCGAGC
This sequence comes from Cheilosia scutellata, assembly GCA_955612985.1. Classification (NCBI taxonomy): domain Eukaryota; kingdom Metazoa; phylum Arthropoda; class Insecta; order Diptera; family Syrphidae; genus Cheilosia; species Cheilosia scutellata. The sequence continues at coordinate 54,854,142 of OY015313.1, read as the reverse complement.
GGCTAAACGTGGTATCGGACGATCGGGAAATCTGCGCCGAAAATTCACCATGCGCCAACACAACCTACAAATTATTTCGCAAAAAAATCGAACAAATTATTCCGCATTCTTTAGGATTATAGTGATTTTTGTCTTGTTGACGTGTATTTTGTATAGCTGTTTCAATCGCAAATTGCAAAGTAGACTTCGTATCCGCGAACGTTGCCATATTCACAGTTTTAACTGTAAATTACAGTTTTTTAGACACGCTTACAGTTTCTAAAATTACCTCCTAGTACAAAATACAGTTTATTTTTAATTTTAGATTTGAAAGAATAAATTAAAATGTGATTTAAATCACATGCTCTACTATCATATTTAAGCTTGTTATTTTATTTAAAATGAATTGTTTTGTGTTATTTTTGTTTAATAAAATTTGAAAAAACCGTAATTTAACAAAAATCTTTTCGCTTTTGAAGGTTACAGTTTTTGTTAATGGAAATAAGGTTTTTTTTTGGAATTTACAGTTTTTTGAAATAAATAATCTGGCAACATATCCGCCGTATAGTATTGTAAAAGCTTGTTTAAAATAATGATCAGGACAGTTTACTCTTGGATGTTTGTCAGTCGGTTTGGGGACACGATCCCGAACACCCAAAATCCCGCAAATCCAAAATACCGAAAATCCAAAATCCCGAAAACCTTGTATCCTGAAAACCCACAAGCCACAATCCAGAAAAAAGAAAAGAAGAAAATGTGCGCAAATTTTTCATTTTATACAATTTTTCGAGATTTTGTTTTCGGGATTCTTTATTTTGTTTAGAATGTAAAATAGACAAGTGTTTGTCCATTCCATTTACCGTAATAATGTTTTGTAATGTTGCGCTGCAATTCGCAATGTTCATTCAGTTGTGCAGTGAACATCGTAATACAAAGTGAGTAGAAAAAGAAAACGTAGTTTTTGGTCGGTTTGTAGCCTTTTGCAACAAAATCTGCCTCGGACACATAACAACGTAGAGGCGTGGCACCGCGCGCCGCCGCCGCACAGTGGGGAAAATGCGGAAATAAATTAGATTTCATGTATTTTCTTGCAATAACTCTTTGACAAGAAAAGTAGCATTTTTATAACCGTTTAAAAAATAAATAAATAGGCGGCGCAACAGGCGGTAGACACCCAAGGCCTAGCTTCTTTATAACCGTTTGCTAAAACTTAATTTCTTTAATGAATAATATCTATCTTCAGCTTCCAAAAAAAAAAAAAAAAAAAAACCAGTAAGACAATTATCTTCGACTATGCCGAAGCTCAAATACCCGGTACTATATTAAAAAAAACCAGTAAGACAATTATCTTCGAATATGCCGAAGCTCAAATACCCGGTACTATATTATTGTAAAATAAAAAAAATATTTTAGTATTAAAAAATTATATATTTGTATGGGAGGTATGGGTACTTTTTATTCGACCAAGCTCATTTTTTGTCAAAAATTTTTAAATATTATTAAAACAATATGTGCAAAGTTTAAACTTGCTATCTTTACTGTAGCTATTTAAATTTTATTTTTAACATAAAAAGCTATATAAATCTGATATTTTTGTATGGGAGGTAGTAGTAGTTTTCATCCGATCTTGCTCATCTTCGAACTTAGCCTCAGTTTGGTGGATAAAAGCTTACATACCAAATTTCAAGTCGATAGCTCTTAAATTACGGCCGTAATCGTGCGGACAGACGGACAGACGGACAGACAGACGGACATCGCTAGATCGACTAAGAAAGTGATGCTGATCAATAATATATATAGTTTGTCATACCTACAACGCCTCCTTATGGGCGTTACAAATGGAATGACAAAGTGAATATACCCTCACCACAGTGTGGTACCGGGTATAATAAGGGTTAGTACCAAGTGCACTAAAATTAATATTTTACTGTTCTTTCCCTTGAGTTTTAGCTACAGTAAGCTACGTCTAGTGGTTACATTTACTAGAAAGCTACAATATTCAGCTAACTGTTTTTGAAAGAATTGGAGCCCCTTTGATCCCACTTTGAACGTAGTGTATAAATTAGTCTCGCTGGTTTAGACTAAAAAAAACACGTTTTTTGACTTTGGTAATGTTACAAAAGTAAGAATTTCTTTTCTAATAATAATTGGAAAGAACTCAACTAGGACTTTATTTTAAGAAGAAATATAGGGCTTTCTGTTATATGCAAAATAAAATTAATCCGTTGAGGGAGGGCTGAGATATTCAATTTTTAGTACAACCTCATTTTTCCTACCTCCAATTCTCGCAGGGCATTCACACATTGGTGTATATTCACTGATTGCTCGTTGCTAAAATAATTGCCGATGAGACGCAACAACTAAGAAAACTTTATGTGACGAATGAAAAAAAATTAAAAAAATTTACGCGGAACGTAACGATCGTTCTGAAATAAGTTTTCTAACAGGAATTTCGTACAATATGAAATTGTATTAGATATTGTTTTGTGATGGATCGTTTTTTATATGTTTTTGTTAATAAGACTTGAACTGCTTTTGTTATGTTTTATTTATTTGAAGTTTGTTATTTTGTTAAATAAATTTGGCTTATTTTTTTGTAGCTACAATAAAATTTTTAGTTTCACTTTCGGGATTTTGGCCTTTCGGAATTTTGGATTTTCCTGATTGTGGCTTTTCGGGATTTTGGATTTTCCGGATTGTGGCTTTTCCGGATTGTGGTTTTTCGGGATTGTGGGTTTTCGGGATTTTGGGCTTTCGGGATTTTGTCCGACTCCCTTGTCAGTCATACGCAAATACTATTCACACCGAGCCGAAAACTGGATTTTCAAGAAAACACTCGAATCTCGAAGTTATAATTTTAGTTTTTCTGGGGGTTGAATCTGAGAACCCTTGCCTTGGGTTGGTGATGATATCTCCTTTTCCAAAATCATTTTTCCAAAATTCCCTGTTCCATAATCCCCTTTGCTAGAATCCCTTACTCCAAAAGACACTGAGAGAAAATCCCCACGGGACAAAATCTCCCATTTTTAGATTTGGTGTTATTAATTCTGTCGCGCGACAGAGTGAGATGGGTATGGAGGGGCATGCTGGCCCCCTGCAACCCCCCTGCTTGGGTTTACTGTCAGGTTTCCTGTATGTGCGAAATTGGGTAGATATATGGAAAGTTTATATTATGTTGTTTGCTTAATCTTACTGCCAAAACAACGCGTTTAAAAAACGCATAAATTCTAAATTGTGCGAACAGGGGATTATAACGAGGGTTTTAATAAGTATATATGTAGATGGGAGATTTTGGAAAAAAATATTAAAAAAAATGAGAGATTACGTCCAATAAGGGATTTTGGAAAAGGAGATAACGTAGGGGTCCCCTCAGTAGTCTATCAACATATGTTAGGTTAGGTAGACGGGTTGACATAGCAGGGTATATTCTGCTGTGCCACACTTAGGTCCTTGTGGACCCATTGTGATGCCCTTTTAGATGGGGGTTAACCAGTGATGTTGGGATGGTTAGCCTCATGTCCCTTCTTCTAGCGATTACTCGACGCTGTCCAGCCATCCTGATATCCTCAAAAACCTGTAAAGATTATAAAGTGAGACATCAGAAAGTTCTTGTAGGTCATGCAAGTAATGACTTCCAAGTGTTCTGTTCTTCAAGTGACAGAGGCTTGGGCAGTGACAGAGGAAGTGAGGTGTGTCCTCATGAACCTCTTCGTCTCCGCAGCCTCTACATATATCGTCATCTTTGAGATTTAGTTTCATTGTATGGTTTCTTAGGAAGTTATGACCCGTTAGAGCCCCTACCAATTTGGACAGCGATGACCTGTCGAACTGTAGAAGTTTTATGGTCCGGCCACTGTCGTAATTTGGCCAAAGCTTCCGTGATTGGTTTTCATGCGAATTTTATTTTCCACTCACTCTCTAAGATTACAGAGTGGTGGCTTGATCGACTGCAATGCTAGATCATGATCCATTGCAAACCCATTTCTTGCTAGTTCGTCGGCCCTCTCATTGCCGGCTATCAACATGCGTAAATATTTATACACATAGGTACCTAGTCTAGTATAAATGTGACTTGTATGACCTTGCATTGCATTTCACACTAGTACACAAAATCTATATGTTATCTTAACTGAATACCACGAACCACTTTTCAACGAGGAGTAAATCAGTGCAAAAGTGTATGTCGCACCTATGTAGGTATGTATTGCTATTCCATTATCCTTAACACCAAAACATAACAAAGACGATCAATCAAACCAAATCTCGATTAAGCCTTTTGTATTCTTATTGGTTATTGCTTATATTTACACCCATACCCACGTAAATTGACCATCATCCACTATGCGCAATACAAACCGCTAATATTAGTTTTGGTTTTTCGTTTTTCAGCCGTTGGATGTTCTCTATGCCAGGGTAACGAGCTAATGGGATACGCTGTTGCGGCCGAGTTACCTACCTAATGTTGGCATAGCGGATTAGGCAAAAGAGCGGAGCACGATTTCAGCGTGAAAATTAATCGTTCGCATTCTAATGTGTTTTGAATGGCATTGATAAAATATCGAGACATCAGAAATTGGCGTTTAATTGAGGCATGTGTCGGGCCGCATATACTATACAATATACCCGTCGCGTTGTCCGTATAGCACCACATGTACAAGTGGTCACAGTTTGCATTCGTAAATCCACGGAACGCAATTGGATTTGTGCAAATTAAAGCCGCCAATTAGAGTTTATGTTCGGCAGATTGAATTGTGATTTGGATTTTTGGTTTACATTGGATTCATTCATTTGCTAGTGTGCCAGACAAGGGTTTTAGCCAACGAAATTCTATTACCCTTTGAAAATTCGATTTGTTGTGGTCGGCACTTTGTTATGGAAAAGCTCAGTATGCCTTAAAGTGGCAATGAAAATGGGAATTGAATTTGTTATAATTGCTGCTTTTGAAGTGCTAAGGCTTTAGGGTATTGACTGATTGTTAATAAAAGCCTGGTGTAGAATCCAATCCTAATTTCAATTAGAATTGAATGTACGAGTGGGTAGTACATTCGAAAGCAGTCTAAAATTCTGCGCGAGTAAATAATTGCATTTGAATTCTGTCAGGCTGTAGATACATATGTTTGTATGTGTTTGGAATTCGTGTTAATATAAATTAAATATAGGGCATCGAAGAGGCCTATGAAATGTGCATTAGGTAGGTATGTATAGGTATATATATAAAATGGGCAAATGTCGGACCCGGCCCTTCTTAGATTGAAAAGGACTATACCGAAAATTAATTGAGGCCCCAAAACTGATCTTCCCAAAATTAATTTTTAATATCACTTTAAATTTTTCGCCATCGACTCTAAATCATTATGATCAATCGCCATACGGATAGAGGAGATTTTTTGTGCTTTTTTTTTAGATCACCATCTTTTTTTTTGTTTTTAAAATACTTCTCCCGGGAACGGCGAACTTATAACGCTTCAACGGCGCCCCGTGATAAATTTCTGTAAATTTATTGTTGTCTCTGGAAATATATCACCAGGATTCATGAAGCGTGTTCCAAAGTTTGCTTGTCCTGTAACAGGAGGAGTTTTGGAAAGTTGATGTCCTCGCGGTTGTCAAGTGTATACCTACTGTATGGTCATGAACATTAGCAGCCTGTCTTGTGGGACGCCCAAAAATTGCATTTCGCGGGATAATGTCTTTGAGTTCCTCGGAACATCTACCATGGAAGTACCTATAGAACAAGCATATGTCAGCGACTTGTCTTCTGTGCATCAACGGTTGTAGATTCGATGTGAGTGTGGGGTCACCAATAAGTCGAACTGTTTTTCTCTGTATGCTGTCAAGTAGGTTAAGTGAATGTTTCGGGGCCGAGCACCATATATGGGAACAATATTCCAGGCCTGTCTAACCTGAGCTTTGTAGAGAAGGAGAAGTTGCTTGGGGCTAAAGTACCTCTTTGCTCTAAATAGGTAGCTCAACTTAGCGGAAGCCGATATTGCGATATATTATATGTGGTCCTGCCATGTGATTCCTGAATTGAATGTGACTCCCAGAAGGTGCATTGAGTCCTTATGGAATGGATTGGATGGTCATCCATTTGGATTTGAGGAACTGTTGATCCATTTTTCCTAGAAAATGTTGTGAGCTGTGTCTTGTTTGCATTAATTACAACCAAGTTGTCTTTTCCCTGTATTTATAGCAAACGAAACGAGACACCATCTACAACAACTTGGATCGATCTTCCCAGAAGAAAATTTTGCATCCATCCGCAGCTTAATAGGGCTCTACGCCAGACTCGATCAAATGCCTTTGATATGTCTAAGGCTACGGCTCTGGATTCGCCGTGTTGTTCAATTGCTAACGTCCATAAGTGCGTTATGTAGCTTAACAGGTCTCCAGTGGAACGACGGCTCCGAAATCCGTATTGCCTGTCGCTTAGTAATCGGTGTCTTTCTATATATTTGATTATTTCGACATATATTGCCTTTTCCATTACTTTTGAGAGTATTGAAAGTAGGTAACACTATTGGACGATAGTTTTGTGGCAGACATTTCCTTCCTCTCTTTGGAATAGGTTGAATGCGAGCGGTCTTCCAGCAAGAAGGACACGTCTTCTGAGAGTACGACATGCTAAACAGCTTACAAAGTACAGGTGCAAGTTCTGGTGCACAGCTCTTGAGTACTATATCCTTATTGCAATCTAGTTCTTAAAGGATGCGTTGAATTATTCGAGGCCGAAATTTCACTTCTGCCATCGATGATTGCACCCTCGGGATATTTGGTGGCTCTAGTTGTGCAGAATCTAGGGTGGAATTCTTTGAAAACATGCTAGCGAAAAGATATGCCTTTTCTTTAGGTGTTGTTGCTAGCGTGCCGTCTTCTTTTACTAGAGGAGGAAAGGAAGAGCAACTAAAGTTATTACTGCGATTACCTTTGCCACAGACCAGAATGCGCGTGAGCCGTTAGGACATCCAATTACTTTGTTAGTGACTCTTTGTTTGTAAGTTGTCTTCGCCGATTCAATAATTAGGTTGCATCTATTTCGTAGAATTGTAAACTCAGATCTTTATTACTCCGAAGGGTTTGACCGCCATTCACGGAAAGCCTTGTTTTTCGCTGCGGTATAATTCGCTTGCATTCTTTGTTAAACCAGGGTTTATTAGCAGCTAGTTTTTTGATGCAATGTGGAATATAAAGTTCCATACCGAGTAAAATCATTTCGGTTACGACTTTTGCGCACATATTGACATCGGTATCTCTAAAGCACATATCAAGCCATAGCAACGAAGCGAATTATACGCAGCTCGTCCCAGTTAGATTTACTGTAATTCCAAATCGAACGAAGGCGATCCTGGTTCGCTCCTATTGGTGTCGGCATAGAGAGGATAGCAGATATTAGAGCATGATCCGAATTCCCTAAGGGAGCAGATATTTTTATTTTACAATTGTTTGGCTCTGTTGTGAGAAACAGATCGAGAGTATTCCGTAATTTGATGGATTGTCTGGAATTCGAGTAGGCTCATCAACGAGCTGAGTGAGATTGCAGCAAATGGCGAAGTCTTCCAGCTTGTTTCCCTGCCTCGTCCGTTCGGTTAGAATAAGCTAATCCATGTTATGGGCATTGAAGTCACCAAGTATAATAACTTCGGCGGTTGGGTGATGAATTTGTATCCAGTCTACCTTATCGGATAAATGACGAAATAATTTAGATGGTTCATTATCGTTTGGTACAGGCGGTACAGGCAGCAAAGGAATTTTGTACAACTTTATAGGACGACCTTTAGCCATATTATGTCGAGATCCGCAGGTTCCATCTCTTCTTTTCTTTCACACGCCAGATCTGTTCGTAAACACACATAGTCCCATTTATATCGAAACGAGGAACTAATTCGTATCCTGGACAGCGAAGATATATGTGTAGTCAGTTTTTGAGTTTATTTGAGTCTTGGTTAAAACGAGGACGACTAGCTTTTTTCTTGCAGATGCTGGTGGACGCAGCTGACGTTGACATTGTTGAATCCTAGACCTCGAATGTTGCAGAAATTTGTTGCTAGCTTTCTTCTGTTAGTGTCCGTGTTTTGACTATTTTGTACTTGTGTCAGTTGTTGTCTTTCGTCTTGCAAGTCCTGTGGGTGATTATTTGCATGTTGAACTCCCTAAGATTGTCCTACTTCAGAATGCCTAGCACAAAAAGTCAAAAGTGCCCCAGCATTACCAATCCTACAGGAAACCTGTACCTATATCTCCTCCTATCTCTCGTGAATAAGACCCCGAGATACTTAAACTTCTCCTCCTGTTTCATTAATTAACCTAAACCAAGAAAGAATTGTTTAAGAAATTTTCCAAACCGAATCAGTTTCAGTTGGGCCACAGGGTACATTGTACATCCCACCGCGTCAAAATATGGATCTGTCAATAACAATATACATATAAAACACTTTTACTCATTACGAATTGGTCAGGCCAAACTATACGTAAATCATTCATAAAGTGTAGGTATGTATTCACATCGATGCTATTGATTTATAATATCAGACTACTATCCGTCTTACCGCCCCCCGCCCAGTTCTCTTCTGAAACTCCTTATAGGCATAACATTCTTCATCCGACTGCATTTTCACAATTTCGTTGTGTCCACATGTTTACTTTTTCATTAGATCTTTAGCATCCCCATTGTTGGACAGGTAGTTTCCTTTTCTGTAAGATAAAACCTCTCGACCATCGCATATGCTGATTCAATTAAAATTTCTACCATAGCCAACAGAATAATCCTTGAATTACTATAGGTGCCACCTTGGTATGACTATACACTATACTACACACCCATATATCTATCGGCATATTGCTATTGAGGTCAGAATTTGTATGACTACTAATGTACACATAAGATACAACACAGTGCTTGTAGTTCATCCTTAATGGCAATGAAATACAAATCAGCATCATATCTTCTCTGCGTCTTGGAGCGCCATTATTCCCCCTCACTATATCCAAGCAACCACTCTGTGTAAGGAATTCCAAATCGAATAAATATTTATACACGATCATAAAACATTCGCAATTCACATCGAGTACCAATACACCAATAGAGTTTACTCTGCACTTTACTACTAAAAATAAGAAAAAAAACCGACGACAAATGCAAACAGGACAAGAAACCTGTAGGATACTTCTTGTGAATAGCAAACAGATATACACATAGTTTATTCGCTTTTCCCAATTTCTTTCCGGAAAATCTGTTGCTACCCTATTCCCACACCGAGAAATATTGAAAATACAATATAAACCACGACGCACTTTCAACAGGCAATTGACTCCCAAGTTCGGCTGGGGTAGGAGTTAGGACAACAAGAGCTGGAGCTTCATAGCATGTATTTACATTTCATTACGCTGATTTCGTTATAACCGCCACTGCTTGTATGTATATCTAGAATATGTATACCTACTCCCGCTTGAAATACAATTTCAGTGCAGAGAACACTGTTTAATTGGGGTGCTGCTGGTGGCTATACGAATAGCGAGAGTGGTAATGGGCTACACTATGACCTAACTTCGTTACATGCTTTACATTACAGAATTAATTGGATTCGAATGTGTATTTCCATTGAATTGAACTCACGGCGGCGTATTATCGGATCGCAGAGCAGAAACCATGCCCACGCAGCTATTTAAAGGATTGACATGCAATCATTTATTAGTAGAGTGGACGACATATGTATAAGTAATTTTATTTAGTAGATGCCAATTTAAACAGAACTGGTTTAAGCTTAGGAAGAGTAATTGGCATTCAGAGGACAAATGTGCTTAAATGATTTCATAATATGCAATATTTCGGAAGGCTAAAAATGTTATTGCGATCTTTATTATACCACAGACAAGGAACATAAATCTATCGAAAGGAAAGTGTAGGTAACCATTCGACTGGGTTGGTGATAGCTATTTTATTTTACAGGAATTACATTAAGTCATTAAAATGTTAAGGATTTGATGAGAATATAGCATGAGCAAAGTCAAATTTGTATTGCCGAGATAAATAGCCCATTGGTAATCGACAAATGTATTATTGGGTACTATGTATAGTCAATGTCGACAGTTGATTATTTCTCTCCAAGTAAATTTTTTTGTGTCTGAATTTAATAATAAAATAAGAATCCCTTTAGATATTTCCATGGAAAGATAAGTACATTTTAGCATCGATTTCACGTCAAAGTGACATAAGTAAAAATTGCATGATTTTCAGGAGAGGCGTTTAAAATTTTGCGTCATGCTAACTAACTATTTTCTCGTTAACTATAAACAATATAAATAAATTTGTTTAAATAAAAATAATGGAGTATTTGGCGCCGCCTTTAAGATATTATGTAAAGTTTAAAAAAAAAAAAAGGGAATACATATTTAAAAAAATTCTTCAGACTTGTGACGTTTTGCGAAAAAAGTGATACAAGTTTTCTTTTCCTAATAATATTGCACAAGTGCCCCATTATCAAACTACTTAAATTAAAGTTGAAAAAATAACACGTAACATCCTATAATTATTAATTTAGATATAGGTATGTACCTATAAAATATGATTGATGATAAATAATTATTTTAAGCTATATAAAGCTATATAAAATAAGTAAAAGTATTATTATCGGCCTGGCCGCTGCTTTAATACCCCCCACTCAATGTTGTCAGATTTTTTTTTTTTTCTTTTTTTCAAGAAACTGTAAATTCGAAAAAAAACTGTATTTTTAACCAAAAAACTGTAACCTTCAAAAACGAAAAGATTTTTGTGAAAGTATGTTTTTTTTTTAAATTTTATTAAACAAAAATAACACACAACAATTCATTTTAAATAAAATAACAAGCATAAATACGATAGTACTAAGATTTAAAAACCGAAAAAATTAAACTTTTAAGCCACAATCACATTCAGGAAAATATTAAAAAAGTGGAAAAAATTAAAAAAAAAAAACACACGCACGATGTATGCGATATCTATGCGAGAGAGTTTTCCCTAAAAGCTATTTCTTGACACTTGGAAGATGTCAAGGAATATGACAGGCTTCCTTTTCTCTGTAAATAAGTTTCAAATAATTTTGTTGAAAGTACGTGAAAATGTTTTCCAATACCAACTTTAAAACTGTAAGTTAATGTAATATCGTAAATATGAAAAAAAAAAAAAAAAAAAAAATAAAATAAATAAATAATATCTGTGTAGGTACTAGGTGGACGAATTGAATAATTTACAAAGAATGGCAGAAAGCATTTTAAAAATGTCTGAAATAGTTGATGTCGTTGATAGTGCGACTAAAAGCGCAGATGGTGGGTTCATCCGTTAAATCAGAACCGAAAAGGTCAAGGAGACTTCGACAACTTGGTCCAAGAAATTAGGCAGTATGATGCAGACAAGTTCTTCGCATATACAAGAATAGACATACCGCAGTTCGATTATGTACTAAGTTTGGTGAAACCTTATTTAACTAAGCATAGCAATCGAGAAGGCTTACCAGAAGCATTACGACTTGTCGTAACCGTAAAAGACCGATTCTTTTCAAAGTGTTGGGGAAAAAGCGTTTGCAATTTTTTATTTTTTTTTTTTATGGGATGTGCTACGCCCCTTTGTCCAATCTTGCCCAATCTTCACAAAAACATTGCTAGCGAAATATTTTAGATGGTCTAAAAATTTGATTTCAATCGGTTTAGTGGTTCCCGAAGTTAAGATGTTAAATATATATTTTCTATGGAAACTGGGGCGTATACGTACTATTTGTGTACATGAAAAAAATAATTTATGTAAAGGGAACTAAAATGGTAGATGGACGGATTCAGGCAGTTTATCACGTTATAAAATCCAGCTGCTACAGTGGGTGGGGTGGTTCTTTTCCTGAAACACACACTTTTTATTATTTTATGTATTATTAGAATAGATATGTATTTCAAATATCTTGCTACGGGAGATAGCTACAGTTTCTTGGGATTTGCATTGGTAAATCAACCATTCAAGGAATCATTCCAGAAGTGTGTAATGTGTTATGGAATGCCCTGAAGCCAATATATCTCCCAGCTAAATCAACTAATTGTTGGATGGCTGAGGAAAGAGAATTCTTCCGCCATTGGAATTTTCCGCACTGCCTAAGTGCTACTGATGGCAAACATATTGCAATACAAGTTCCTAGAAAAATCGGAACAGTGTACTTCAACTTCAACTACAAAAATCATAATATGTAGTATGGTTCTTCTTGGGATTGCGGATGCCCATATTTATAAGTTTTCATTTGTCGACATCGGAGCATATATGAATATGGTGGTGGCATTTTTACAAATAGCACATTTGGAATGTTGTTGAAATTTAAAAAAAAAACTGTAATTTATACTAGGAGCTAATTTTAAAAACTGTAAGCTTGTCTAAAAACTAATTTACAGTTAAAACTTTGAATATGGCAACATTGCCTCCACTGCATAAAAGTCATGAACTTGTATCTAGGTACTGTACACACATGGGTCTAATATTGGTTTTGTGGGAGGTACCAAAACTACATTACTGACATAGACCATTTTTAAAACCACCTTGACGACGCGACGGTAAAAATAAATCCTTTCATAAAATCGATTCGTTTGGACGCTATCGTGTTTTCAAAAGACAGACGGACATGGCTAAATATAAATCGATTCAGATTTATTTCGCTTTCATATAATAAATAAAATAAAATTTAAGTAGTCTCGTCACCAGCCTCTGCTAATCCAAGTCGTCACACTGACCCGACCACCCGTTTGCCACTCGAAAATTGAACTTCTTCGAGTCAATTGCCACCAGACTGGCATCACGCTGCCGGAAAAATAGGCTTTATCGATGCCACCTCCCACGCCACTGACATGACACGCCACTGCCACACCCTGACCGCTTTAGTCCGCTCCTTGCTTTAAAAGAACGTTTAACGGTATCACCTAATCAGCCGGGTTATATAAAATACACGCTAGAAACTCTAATAAAGTATATCAATTTGCGTCTGAATCCAAAATCATAAAAATTGAATTTTTAAATCCAAATACATAAAAATCCAAATCATCAAAAAGTCTTATTGCAGAAATAGCCAAATAATCCGTTTCAAATCGATCAACGCGTTCTTGAACTATCGTTCCATGAAATCTTTAAATATATGAAAATATTATAATGGTTTTAGGATGCTTTAAAAACTCGAAAAGTTTTGCACCGTTAGAGCTCAAATTTTCAGAGAATCTTTGATATTGGCTCGAGATGGTTTTACGTTATGATGGTTTGGTCAAAATTGGGAAGTGGCATACTAAAAAATCGTTCAAAATCGTATGTCTCGAAATCGATTGAGTTCAATTTTACAACTAATCTTAGGTATTGGGCAATGAGTGTTCCTGTGACGATTGGAATTGGACAAAGGGGCGTACAAAAAAAATGCAAACGTTTTTCTTCGACAGTCTTGGAAGCCAAAGTTTTTCAAATGTTTAACATTTATATACATAATACATTGTCCTGATAGACAGGAATATTATCTACGCAATACGATTTCTGGAAAAACAAAAAAGTTTGTTCACAACAGAGTACAATAAAAACTGTTTATCACTGATTTAAATCAATTTAGAAGTAATTTTTTATTTTTCTATTTTGCACTACGAAGAATAGTTTTATCTACTAGGTACTTACATCCGCCCATACATCCGGTCAACATTTTTCGGAAATTTGTCTGCAGCACAGGTCTGTCACGGTCACGGACTATTATGCAACGCCAACGTCGCCAATAAAGAATTATTGATCAACCTTTTTATAAATTAAAAAAAGAAACGAGCAGTTATTTGTTCAACCCGAATTATACCAGGTATCTTTTTTTTGTTGTTGTCGAATTTTTATGACTTTTATAGTCGGGCTACTTTTTTTGAAAAATAAATTATATTTTTTCGTTTGAGTTTTATTGTGTTCCTGAGCTGAGCAGTGTGGGCAATGTGTTTTTCGCGGATCAAACCTGAGACTCTTAGTAACCACTAATACTAAGCCTGTACCCTGGCATACTTGTACATATATTCTGAGTGCAGTCAGAATATTCATGATGATCGATGATAAAAGTCTTCCAATAACCTTTTCAATTAGGGTTTCGATTGACATGCGGAATATTATGTCGTGTACGTATACGTATACCTTTGTACCTATATTATCTACATTTTGTTTTTTGTCTCTCTTTCATTATTTCATTATTTTTCGCACAATCACACGTGTGCCATTTAAAAACAACAAAATAATTTTAAATAAATAAATAAAGAGCACATCAGAGATCAGAAAAAAGAAAGCAGAGCATATAATAATACAAGAGGCAAAATATAACCCGGTCGAGTGGTTACGGAAAAATCCGTTTTGTTCCATATACGGAGGAACGGAGGGACCTACTTTTATCTCCTATCCTCCATTTATACCTACCTACGTCATATACAATAGTATGGCGCATCATAAGAACAGTATAAAGTAAAGGTACATCATCATAATTTGAAGCAGGAACAATTTGTAATAATGACATAATGGAATGATGTACTCCTTTGAAAGCACTCAGGACAAGTGGTGCGTGTAATTTTAACCTCCCGGCAGATGAATTTAAATTGAGGCTGAACGCACTTCTAAAGAACGTCGCTCTCAGTCAGTCAAATGGTTATTGCTTCGAAAAGGAAGAAAAACTTAAAGCATAACTTTTTTTTTATGTTTTTATCGTATTGATTCTTGTAATACAATAATGGCATTTTTGTTTTTTCTCGGGTAGGTGGTTATGGTTATAATTGTTTTTGCAATTACATAGTTAGCTACAGTATGTTAACTCAAATATCAACACCACTAGGTATGTTTTTAAAAATATCGCACATACATTTTTTTTATTGAATAGCGAAGTTAATCTCTCTTATTCTACGTGGCGTTTATATTAAACGACAGCTTGCGTTTTTTGAGTCGTGTCGTTTAAGTGACGTTTGTAAATTTGTAATCGATAAAAATTGGTGTTTTACGTGTCGTTTTTGGAACTAAAACGACATAAAACGCCTAAAAACACGCCACATCTAATACCGATTTCAAAAAACTCCATTTTGTCGTTTAATATAAACACCACGTAGAATAAGGGTGAATATACGATAACCCGATCGTTTATCAAGGACTTTATTTGATACAATGTTACCTTAATACGTCCCCGCTTCTTGCTGTATGGCTAGATTTTTCTTTAGAATACTTGAAGTTTTGTGACAGTAAAGGGAAACAAAATATGGGATATACCCAATTTGGGAGAGTCACACCTTGAAATGGCCCCATCCCACACACATGTCTTACTCTTTATTAGATTTTTTCATTCTATCTCTCTCCTCTGCAGATTATTAAAGAGACCAACAATAAGAAAAGAAGAATGTCCCTTGACCATAAACCTTGTCAAATAACAAACACACAACCATCTGCGAAGAAAAATATCGAATCGGAATTCAAATACACAATCGCTTGTTTATAATATCTATTGCATCTCCTTTCCTTTGTTCCCCTCTGCCTATGGAAACCAAACAACTGCCCCAACCCTACCCTACCCTATTACCTTATCCATGGATATAATGCATAGCTTTCTTTCTCCTTCTCTCTATGTTATATAGCTTTCTTCTCCCTCGTAGAACGTTACACGTTACATTTTCTTGAAAGTTCACTCCCTATTCTCGGTCAATAATTCAATATCGAGTTGCCGTCTAGAAGTTTCACTTAAAAAAATGTTATCGTTTTTAAAGTAGAATCTAGCCGAACGCCATAAGAGGATAGAATATTGAAGTAGGGTTTAAATATACCTACGCATCCCGGTCCATTGTACCCCTTATTGTTATGTGGTGGGGAAACTCTGGTATAATTCATTTCTCTTTCTGGTCGGTGGCAGAGTATTGCTCTCCACCGCCGGGGCTCGAACTGGAACCTACACCGCTCAGGGCATTGCAAATCAATGAAATTTTCCAGTTTTAAAAATTTTATTTTTCTGAGTGAAAATAAAATCATGCGCCCTTAGGAATCTGTAAGTAAACCCTTTGAATGTGCAACATAATTCTTTGTATAATTACAGAGGTATTTTAGGCAATAACGCCCAAGGAAATAGCGCCCAAATCGATTTGGAAATAACGCCCAAAAAAATGCATTTCCACATACTATTTTGAGCTTTACTGCTTGTCAAAAAAACGAACCCTGGAAAGGAAATAACACCCAAAATGACGAAATATTTTGCAACAACAAATTGTACGAGTTTTTTTTTGGGCGTTATTTTCAAATCGATTTGGGCGCTATTTCCTTGGGCGTTATTGCCTAACGCCTTTTATTTGATTTTAGATAGTTCTACAGATGTGTACTGTGGTTCTACAGGACCTGGGCGGACCTGGGATCAATCCATTGGCAGTTGCCTTGTTAGTTGAGGTTCCTTTTCAACTGGCTGGGATACCTTAGGAAAGGTCGTCTTTTAAAAATCTAAAGCACTGTCCCTCCAGAGTAGAGTTGAAGATTCTCCGGGCCAGAACATTATAAGCACAATTATTTATTGTACCTTCGCTTTCAAACTCCTTCGATATAAACTGGAGACATTTTCGCTCAAGCCTTCAGACTCCTTTTTAAGTGACTGTTCTTGAATAGTCTTTAATTCTGAAAGTCAATTCTCCGTAGATATATAATCCACTTGGGAAGACATTACTGCTTTCCCCTGTCAGGAAATGAACCTTGCATTTCGATTTGTCAAGTGACTCTTTTTTTTGACTTCTACTTGCGCCAAATGAGCGATAAGTACAACTCCACCAACTGGTGATTAGAATAGAGGTGAAGACCAATCTCTATACGTTGTTGTTGTCTTCTAAAGCGGAAGTCAGGTTAGTTCGTTGTGCGATGGCTTTGCTATATAATATACCTTAACAAACTTCATTTTTCAAGTCAACCGTTTGTGTGTTTTTTTTTGCTTAAGAAAAATATATCAGTTACTTCGTATATGAAAACCTTGCATCAATACAGAGATCGTTATTAATTTTTCAATTTAGTTACCTACTGTAGTGACTAGATGAGATTTTAATTTTAGTTTGAGAAGAGTTCCCTGACTTTCGAAATAAAAGTCATAAAAAAGATAATAATAATACCTTAAGAGCGAATTAAAAATTTCCCACGGGGAAATCACAAATAAATTCCATCAAATTCCATTGAATAAAGATATCTTTTTTTTTATGGTCCTTGTTATTATCACTTTTACCCACACTCACACTAATAAATTAAATCCATTTATAGACAGATACTCTTCTCCTTTTCCATTATTGAAATTTCATATACGAAAAATGTTCGCTATGAAAAGAAATCATCGAATATAATACCTTTCATCGAATTCAACATATTTTTGGTCAGATTGAAAATATTTGAAAGCCATAAAAACGAGAGGAAAATAATTTCAATAGTCGAACTAAAAAAAAAAAAAAAAATAGAATACACTCTCGAATTTTCAATCTCGCCATGGAAAAATGCAAAGTGAATACGAGTGTTGTAGCACACGATATATCTACACATAGGTATGTGTCCAGAACTCAACCCGAAGTGCATTTCAATTGATTTTAGCATGCGAAAGTAATGCCTCACGTATAAATAACAATAAACAAATGGTAACTATTAAAAAAATTGATGTGTGCATAGTGCGAATATCTAACTATATTAAAATATTATTGAACAGTAAATAAAATTAAAATAAAATTCGTTGCAGTAAAAAGGGTGTTTGGAAATAAATTTGGTGGAATTGAGGATTCATAATTATCTATGCTCAAATATTAGATATACTTATACATACTCGTAGATATATTTTCTAATTTATTAAATCTAATTGTATTTCTGACATATTTTATTTGGAAGGAATCTAGTTGAATTAGAAATCTTAATATTTAACATGTGAATAAAATATAGTAAATAGTTGTCCAAAAAGCTATACTCAGCTTCTCATAATAATTAAATTTTGAGATTCTTTTTTTGACGAGTAATCGACCTACTATATTGTATGTTGAATACGAGCGGCTGTATTGCGAAGCCTTTTCTACTCTCGAATAAATCTAAGACTTTCACGAGAGGTGGAAAGGTGGTGAATTATTAGCTTTATTATAGCTTTATGCAAATATTACTTAACTTAATGGTATTTATTGATAATTTAGGGACTTGGTCTACATTGACTTAAACTCTAAAAATGGCATCACATAATAAATCAATCGAAGAAATCAGGGGTGGAATCGGCTAAGGTGATAGTTGATTGTCATTTTTGATTATCAACTCTTGTTAGCTCTGCGTTCACTAAAAAATGATTGATTTGGCAGCACTTATGTAGAATTTTAAACGTCACTTCCTTGCGTACGCTTCTTCCGAGCAGCTGATACATTTATATTCGAAGTATAAAATACACAATAAATATTTATAAATATGCAATCTTACATCGGTTTTGGAAGTTCCAATTTATTTGCTTTATTTCTCAGGTTTCTTAACAACTTAATAGTTGGACATTTCGTCACGTGAGTTCTTATTTTTGTCCTATAGACCTCTAGCGTAACTTTTCAGGAGAGCATTTTTAAATTTAAAAGTGGTAGTTTGCTTATTTTTTTGAACATAATCGCAGAGATTTTTATATTTTTTGAAAGAACAACTTTTTTTTAATTAATCCGATTGATTTTAATGCACTGAGTTCAAATCTGCAAAAAAAAATTTGGCGCTCTCTTACCGTTTGGGCGTGGCACGCACCCAAAGTTCCAAAAATACCGTATGAAATAGTACCATAAATTCAAGAACGGAGTGTAGAATTTTTCGAAAATTAATTATTTTATATTCACTAAATGTGCAGTTAAATAACAAAAAAAGTTTCATCGAAATCGGATCATAAAAACCGGAGATATAAAGTAATTAAAAAAGCTAAATTCGTATGGGCAGTAAAGTAAAATTTACCACGTATGGCTGAACGCTGCGCGCTCACCGCCCTCTATCTCAAAAATGGTTGAGCGCATGAAAAAAATGGTAATAATGAAATTTGTTGCAAAATTTATGGTCTTTTATGGTCATCATTGTCATTGGAGCAACAGGAACTGAGATAATCGCGAAAAACTGATTTTGTTGACCTTTGACCTTGAATAACTTACGACGCAGACACGAGATTTTATGAGACTTTTGAGAGGACATTGAGAACACCAAAATTATGGTATAAACAAAAATTCAGCTTATTATCTCTCATTCCGAGATTTACCCCTTTTTTATGCTAAAATGACTGGACTATAAAGCAATTTGCATTTTATGGTTTTTGAACATTGATTTAATTGAGTTTAAAAAAAAGTAGTGAAATGGATATACAGAATGGATACAGCTGTTTAACATCTGTTAGGGACCTGTTAAACTGCCGTTAAACAGCTGTATCCATCAGGTTGGGCCAAATTAACAGCTGTTTAACAGCTCCCAAACAGCTGTCGCATGACTCTCGATTCCACCTGTCACACTTGTTGCAAACTCAAGGCGGTGGATCTTACGTGCCGCATTCAATTGTGGTTTCCTTTTAATTTTTTCATGGCCAATATTGCTGGCCTTCTGTATCACGCGATGAACAGTCGATCTGCTGGCTGTAACTCCAGTTTCTGCCTTAATTATAGCCTTGAGAGCCTTGAACTTGAAGCAGATCTCAGTATCGCCCGCCTTTCCTGACATGTTATTGCTTTGCTGACTCTTCCTTTGCGGTTTTTTCCATAGTTCTCAGGGTCCTTAATAAAGCTGTTAACAACAGTGGCGCCTCTTCCAATCTTGCTGGCTATGAAACGGATGAATTGTCATTGTGCCCGGTAAGCTCGAATTTGGCCTATTTCCTCCTTGGTTAATGTCTTTCCTTTACCCATAGTTGTGGATTGTATGAAATTATTACTTAAACTAAGCTCTCTAATACTCAAAGTATCCTTTTATTTGATTTAAAACATGGTAACAGGTATATTTAACTACTGTTCCTACTCAAGTGGCACGAAAAAAACAGGTCAATTTTATGACTCTTTTGGGAAAAGTGTCATAAAAGTTACATTTATGAACTTAATCCCATTTTTCTTTTTACAATATAAACATAATATATCCCTCATTCTGCAATTGGTTTTTCCCAGATTAGCAAAGGGTTTCAAAAATATCGTAAAATTAAAACAAAAAACTGCCTGTTCCTAATCAAGTGGCACGGAGTGTAGGACACCTGTCCATACAGTTGCGGACGCATTAAAAACCAAACCAAAAAACAAATATTGTCTCCAGTGGAATTTGTACTGGATATAGGACACACAGTAAAATACAAAAATTACAAAATCAAATATTTTTATTGAAATCGAAATTCAATACATTCTTTATTTGAGTTTAAAAAAATAAACGAAAATAGTATAATGTTTCATAAAGGTTCAACAAAGTAAAACTAAATAAAAGAAACTTTTTTCTCTAAGCTTAATAAATTAATTAAAAAAAACATTACAAAAACCCAATTATTCGTATTCATATTTTGTATATCACTAATATATATGTAAGGTAACCTAGTCAATTTTTAAAACAGCCTTATAAAGTGTGACATATTCGCTGTTAGGTGTGCATATCATACCAAAAACAAAATGTAAAAAAACAATCAAGTTCTTTTAGAAAAGCAAAAAAATACAAAAGTATGTAACTAGTCAGCCACGAAAAGTAATGAGCTCTAAATGTGAGTCAAGTTCTTAGTTTAAGAAGGTTAAGTGTTAAAAAATTGGTAGGTTCACTGGTCAAGTTTTCAAATTCTACCATATTTTACAGTATAATGAAGTTATAAACGAAAAACTTGCCAAGTAAACCTATACATTTTTTAACAGTTAGCCTGCTTAATTGGCATCAAGTAGAGAAAGTG
Organism: Cheilosia scutellata; assembly: GCA_955612985.1. Classification (NCBI taxonomy): domain Eukaryota; kingdom Metazoa; phylum Arthropoda; class Insecta; order Diptera; family Syrphidae; genus Cheilosia; species Cheilosia scutellata. The sequence goes on along the minus strand of OY015313.1, from coordinate 54,833,287 downwards.
ATAGGGTAAGAAGAGAACCCACGTCCAGTCAATGAAGAAATAGTTCCACCACCTAGTATAGGAGCTCTGTAAATACGGTGGTGATGTTTTGGTAGGGAGCATGCACCGAATCATCAACCATGGGTGGAAGAAAAAATTCCCGATGACTTGACTATCAGCTCCATATGCCCCATCTAAAAAGGGCGATCCTATGTCTTGCAAGAACTATCGAGGCATATCCCTGCTTAATGTCGCATACAAGATCCTATCCAACGTACTGTGTGAACGTCTTAAACCGTTCTGCAACCACCTAATCGGCACGTACCAGTATGGCTTCGGGCCCGGCAGATCGACTATAGACCAAATTTTCACACTGAGACAAATCCTGGAAAAGACCAACGAATTTCAAGTCTTCATCGACTTCAAAGCCGCATCATCGTCAGGAGCTCTATGTGGCGATGGCCGAATTCGGAATCCCGGCAAAACTGATTTAGTTGTGTCGCGTGACGCTGGAAAACATGCGCTGCAATGTGCAGTTTCGAAGCGGCTCCTCCGATCTATTTCAAACTTGCACCGGATTTCGGCAAGGAGACGCGCTATCATGCGATTTCTTCAATCTCGTACTGGAGCATATAGTGCGCAGGGCAGGTGTCAACACGGAAGGCACTATCTTCAACAGATCCGTCCAGCTGCTGGGCTATGCGGACGATATTGACATCATCGGTCGCTCCCAGCGTGCCGTGATAGAAGCGTTTACGGCGGTTGAAGAACAGGCGAAATCCGTTGGTCTTGAAGTAAATGAGGACAAGACGAAGTACGAGTACATGCTATCAACAAACAAACAAGCATCTGTCCACCGCCAAGGACAAAATTTCACTATTGATAGCAACAATTTCGAGGTAGGTAGTTAAGGAGTTCACCTACCGCGGAGTAAACATAAACTCCACGTATGACACCCTAGTGGAGATCCGGCGAAGAATTACACTAGGAAACCGTTGCTACTTTGGTTTGGCAAAACAACTGGGTTCAAAACTCCTAACTCGAAGGAAAAAATGTGTGCCCTTATCCTGCCAGTTATACTTTATGGCGCCGATTGCTGGACGATAAGCAAGAAGTTAGAGCTGATACTGGGCTCCTTCGAAAGAAAAATACTTCCGTTAATTTTTGGTCCTGTGTGCGAGGAGGGCTAATGGAGGAGAAGATACAACCCCGAACTCTATGAGCTGTACCAAGATCCAAGATGTGGATGTAGTCCAAATAGCCAAAACACGTCGACTACATTGGCTCGGCCACATCGAGCGAATGGACAATAATATGCTCCAGCTAAGAGAATCTTCGAATCCCAGCCCCAGGTTCGAGAAGACAAGGAAGACCGAACCTCAATTTCAAAGACCAAGCCATTGCGGATGCCAGAGCTCTTGGTCTGGACAACTGGAAGCAGCGTGCCCGGGATCGTAGAGGATGGAAGGCTGCAGTGTCTCAGCAGAGACTCTTCACGGGTCGGCAGCCCGATAAGTAAGTTTTTCCGTAGTTGGACGATTTGATAAACCAGTAAAACGATTGAAATTATTTTTAAAAAAATAGTAAATTACTCTTTGCGAAATAGAAAGTGTGTTCCGAAAAAAAACCGACAGACTTGATATTGAGTGTCTTGATTACCCAGGGACATGTAGTACTTGAAAGTACAAACAAACGTGCAAATCTTAAAATTTTCAGATACATTTTGTCCTATATCCATATTTCATTGGATATAGGACATTTAAGCACAAACTTTACGTAATTATAATTCCAGTATAAAATGTGTCCTACTCATACAAAAATGGATATAGGACAAATAAGCATAAAATTCATCGAAAAAAATAGGTCTGTAGGACAAAATCAAATTTTTTATCTCGAAAACTAAAAGAGATAGAACAATTCTGATTGCAGCAATCGAAAGAGCATGGCCGAAAATATAAGATGGTATTTATAACTCATTTTCGGCCAAAATGGTCTGTAGGACAAATAGGAACTCACGTGACGATTTTTGTAATTATTTTCTTCATATTTTCATATTAATGAAGTGAGAAGAGCTGCAACATTCCAAAATTTGATATTTTTGGATATTTTTACTTCCAAAGTATAGGCTCCAAAAACTGCTTACAGCAAAAGATCTGGATTTCAGCAAGACATCACATTTTAGTGTACATCTATACACTGATATGATGAAAGCCCCCTTCCATATTCGTCGATTCAGAAAGTGCGAATCTGTCATCTAATATGGGTAGGATTATATAGATCTAATTGATTTTAGTGCTCCGTCCCAACGAGCCTTCGAAACCAGCGCAGAGAAACACTCAGTAAATAAAGACCTCGCCTTATGTAAAGCAATACTAAATTATGTAAAATAATCAGTAATTCTTCACAATAACGTTGAATCTCCTCGGCGTTAAAAACGAGCTCTGACGAAGCGTTCAGGATATTTAATGGTTATAGATACTACCAAAAGCTGAGGCATCAAACCTCTGGACACTGAATTGACCGGTGGGCTTTTCCCCGCTGGACAACAGAGTACATATATATCTATGAATAGGTGTGAGTACAGTAATACACAAACGTGGGCTTTTAAAAAACGCAAGTGTGCACCGGAACTAATAGTTGAATATGTGCAGCAAAATGCTGTAATCTACCACCGAAGTAGCATTTTTTAATATATATGTAAATTAATCTTATTGATTTCACCAATAGAATTTCGATTGTATGTGCTATGTTCTGTTATTGGTTCGTTAGAAATATAACCACATTAAAGCTACATATATATATATATAAATCCACTTATCTACTTATGGAAATATTTCCAAAAAGTAATTTCGATAAGCTGCTTAGCAAATACCTGTAAAGTCCAATTACTCCTGCCTAGTTTGATAGTCATCAAATTCCTGAGACAAACATACCTACACATCCACTCCTACTCAAAAGAAACAAAAGGTTTGTGGTATGTGGCGAGCGCAAAAACAATTTCCTGCAAAATTCCTCAAAAAATCACTTTCAGATAAAATTAAAAATTCCCACACTCAACCACGACAAACCATATGTCGACTTAGTAACGTTAAAAAATGTTTCTCTTAGCCATGCCAAGAAGTCAGTGGAAATAAGCTCCATCCATATATAGCATTATGTGATGCTCCACAAAAATGTTAACTTTTAAGTAAAAAAGGGTTTTGACATACTCTCCAATGTCATACTTACACGTAATTCCCTCACCATCGTATTTTCACCTGCCATCGTTCGCCCCTAAACCTACATGGCGATGATTGGAATTTCAACCTATTAAATAAACCCAACATTGTGCACATAATATTTATATACCTAACACTGTCGCAACCTAAACGTACCTACACAAGTTTTCATCTGTATGCGTCCTTATCCCTTATCAATGTCTAAACATTATATTTATTTATCAGCTCACCCCACAAGGGATACATTTTATGCTGGGCAAAAAGCTGGTCATATCCTGTTGGCCCCATTGCGCTTGAGAACTTTAAAGAAAAAGTAAAGATGAGTGCTGTCATATTAAAGAGTTTCTTATCCCTAAAAATATGTTCTCTTTTTGTGAAGTGGCCTTTTTCTGTTTTAAGGATTTCAAGAAAATCCGAATGATTTATGATCTGCTGAATATAGATTTGTGTTTATTTATCACGGCCCACGGGAATCTAGAAATGAACATCAAACAAACAACTAAATTGAATACATATATCTATTCTTCTCGGACTCAGGACTCAGTGCGCACAGAAACTTTGCCTTTAATCATTTACCAAAAAAAAAAAAAAAAAAATACGGGAAAGGAAAACTTTTTATCTCTGATAAAATATGTGAAATTAATTTTAGATGACAGAGAATAGTTTCTATACACTCTAGGAAAACGGGCTAATTAGAAATTAATTTGGTAAAAAGGTTTTGACCTGCTCTAAGGTGGTTGATGCCTAGAGCGATTACTGAAAGCTATGTATCGTGAATCGTGATAGCCAGATTATAGAACTTTTGATGCGGAAAATACCTGCAAACATAGGGATAACGTGGGATCAGAATATGTCCTTCGCAAAATATTAACGAAAATTATATTCTTGTTAAGAAGGGTAGACATTTCCTTTTAGGTTTCAGTGATCAAATAGAAAGGTTTTGGACAGAGGTGAAACATTTACTTAGCAAGTAATCAGGTAGCTCTAGTCGTCGAGTTTGCTGATTATTATCAGCATTTAAAATTAAAACATTTTCGCTAGGAAGCAAATGCGATATCTGTATATGTTAGGTACTGTACAACCGAATTCAGCAATACCTGAAGAATTTTTAAAAGAGCATTGCCAATAAATGATGCCGTGACTGATGCCGCAGGCGCGGGTGACACTGACAGTGACAGTGGTCGCATTAACAACAGCAGCAGCAACAGCAAGGGAAACAGTATTTACTTAAATGATTCTCTTACCAAGTACACTCAGGCGCTTCTTATGAAAGCAAAAGAAATATTAAAACAAAAAGGCGTTAAATATGTATGGTATAATAACAATCAAATTCTCGTGAGAAAGGTTGAGGGTGGAAAAGTAACTTCGATTAAATCGTTTAATGATCTTACACTTATTTAAAATTGAATATGAATAACTCAAACGATGTAAGTGATTTAATCGAAGACTTTTCTGCCCTTGAACCCAGTAGTTTCAATTGTGATATTATCTTTAGATCTAGTTCATACTGCGATAACAAATTTTTTATTGTACATCAGAATGTCAGAAGTCTGAGAGAAAACTCTGCGTCCCTTACCACGCACCTTGATTCGTTCGCGTGCATTCCAGATATTGGTTTTGTGTCTGAAATATGGATTTACAATTTTCATAATTCATAATTCATAATTCATAATTTATTTATTCGTATAGACTTATACAATAAGATACAATATCTTCTTAGATAGCATAAGCTTAACTGATATCTTTAAATAATGTGTTATATGATTTTAAAAATGGAAAAAGAAGCTAACAATATTGTAATCCAATAAGAAAAAGAAAATATAAAAAAAGAGAAAAATTGAGAGAAGGATAAAGGAAATAATTAATAAGAAAAGAAAGGGGATAGATAAATAACAATCATCATCACATTAATGTCTCCAAGTACTCCTTGAGCTTCCTTCCGAAAAGTGCTGTACAGCTAATCATCCTTAGATGTCGAGGTAGAGCGTTCCATAGACGTATCGCATTTATAAAAAATTGGCGCTCGGATACTAAAGATGCATAATGCATTGGCACAAGGGTCAACGATCTAAGAGAACGCGACTGGCAGATCTTATTAAAAAGGTAAGGCGGCTGACGTGATTGCAATATATTGTTTAGCAATATTAAAGTTCTTAGTTTGAAAAGATTTACAAGAGTAACGCCATATATAGATTTGGAGAATTGAGAAATGTGGTCATACCTTCTTACTCCATAGATATATCTTGCTATGCTGTTGTAAGCAACATTCAGTTTACGCTATACAATTTTGAAAAGACTGATTACGTTATTCCCGGCTTTAATTTCTTTGCTAATACGAATGAAAATTACGCTGCGGGTGGTGCTGGGTGTTTCATAAAAGAGGGTTACCAAGAAGTTTTGTGTGTCGATTTTGTAAGTGCGGATGTCTTAAAGGTTTCTATTGTAGTTAACAATGAAGTGTTCGTTTTCTTGTGTCTCTATAGGCTGCATATGTTTAATGTTTCGATGTTTATGAAAGAATTTTCTGATCTTTTAATTAAAGTAAAAGCTAAAAATTTAATTGTTGTTGGGGATTTCAACATTAACAATCTAGAGAGTAGTGAAACTGTTTCAGCATACTTAGCCTTACTAGCCGCGCATGGACTTAATTCCTTTATTAATGAGCCTACTAGGATTGTGTCAGGTAGATGTTTGGATCACATTTATGGGCGTTTCAAATGTGCGTCTACGAATAAATGTAGTAGACTCAGAAACAATCTGCTTCTTGAGTTTTGGGACGACGTCTATTCGTGTAGCGATGTTTCGATTTCATACGCAATATTTATTGATTGCCTTAAGAAACATATTTATAACTGCTACTCTTTCTTACCTCCGAAAAAATTGAGCAAAAGACTCAAGCCCTGGATCACTAGGGACTTAGTGAATAAAGTCAATGCCAAAAATAAACTTAGATTGAAATGCTATAGATACCCTAGGAATATGAAATTAAAAAGTAAATACACTAAATTATGCGCTGAACTAAAAAAGAATATTCCAATTTGTCGTAATACCTATTACCGTAATTGTTTTGATTTTGCCAGAGGAAACCTTAGACACGAATGGAAAATAGTGAACAGCTTACTTAATAAATCTTCTTCCTCAAAAAAACCTTATTCTTTGCGTATCGTATTGTTAGTGATTTGATTGCAAAATGAAATAGAATGCGATAAAATATTTTTGGGGATCATTTGAGATAAGTAGATAGATAATCTTCATTATATGAGCGTCGCAAGTCGCAAGGTATTATTTACATAATATTTTAACATTGACCTGATTCTATAAATACTGGATCTTAAAAATTGCTTTAAATGAGGGGGATATAATATCCTCTATAGTACGGGTTGAACCGAGGCCTCAAATAACAATTCTCTCCAGTTAGCCTATTCCTTAGATCAGCGGTTCAAAATCTTTTTTGGTCGCGGAGCACTTTTCTGGAGAGAAATTCCTTGCGGAGTACTTCGTTGTCTGTATACCATTTTTCGTAAGTATTTATGAAAAACGCAATAACTATTTATTTTTCGATTTTTTTTTTAATTTTATTAAATTGAAGAAATAAGTAGGTAACATGTGTGTGATGTTACCTTTTTGTTTTCCTAGGTATACATTTTTAGGTTGTAGTAGGCTTTAGGTACAAAATGAAACAGTTTACTACGTTTCATCATTTCATGTCTATGGTCATCATCATGCAAATATGGATCCACTTTTTCACGTGAGGATGTTCATAGACATGGTAACATGGACGAAAAGTAGTGAACAAAATAAACTATTTCAATTTGACCTAAAGCCCACAACAACCCAGTAATAAAGCAGCTCAAATGAAAAAATTAACAATAATAAATATTAACTTAAAAAAAGTCAATAATTCATAAATATCCATATAAATGTGGTATTAAACAAAACATGTCATAATTCCGAAAGTTTTATTCTAGTGAGAGAAACCGAGGTGACCACCGAATTATAAACGATGTCTTTATATCTTAAAAAATATATATAATTTTTTATTAGAAACAATACTCAGAGGAAAAAGTTATTATAATATATTAAGATAAGGTATTTTTTAGCATTTTAAAAACTTTTTAAATTTAGTCCTACATAGCTAGCTATTTATAAAAATAAAATTAAAAACATTTTGAACTCATTTTCGATTTGGTCACAGAAACTTTAAATTTTCGGTTTCCAGAACAATAACAACAGTGGAACAGCCTTTATTATTTAGAACGGCAGTCAATCTTTTCTGAGGACTTTTCACTAAAATAGGGCATTTAAATGGTGGTATATTGTCACAGGCTTCCAAATAGTAGGTATTCGAAAATCTCTTCATCAATTCTTGATTTTTTAGCTTTTAATACTCTTTCAATGTCTGCCCACAAATTTTCAATTGAGTTCCGGTTGGGGCCTTGTGCGGGTCAATCAAAAACATTAATTTTGTTATCTGTAAGCTATTGCTTCACTATCAGCGGAGTATGCTAAGGATAGTTGTCGTGTTGGAAAAAAGGGTTTTGTCTAATAAGCTTTTATAAGCGTGCATATCAAGTGTCGACCCTTATACAACTAATGGACCAAGATCGAACCAAGAGAATGCAAATGCACCGCAGACCATTACTTTCTCTTCTCCATGTTTTATGGTCTGAAGCGTGTACTTTGGCTGCAATTCTTTGTTTGGAGGACGCCTTACATACACTTTTCCATCGGAACAAAATAAATCAAACTTGGACATGGCACTCCAAAGAACTTTTTTCCAAAATTGCAATGTGGAGTCTTCCGAAATTTCGCCTCTTCCTTAGGTTTTTGATGACATTTATGTGCTATTTTGTGGAATATGCATCCACGAAGATTTTGTTCTATGACACAGCGGCTATTAGCCCTAGCCGTGAGTTCTTTATGGAGATTAGGTGCAACAATCTCCCTAATTTTTATAGACATCAAAAATGGATTGGCTCTACTTGTCTGGCAAATCTTTCTTTGGACTAGTTTTGTATCCAATCTCCTTTCTTTTGCGGTTCTCAAAACTTCTTCTTAGAAACTTGTATTTCCCCGAAAACAAGCTTCGTAGAACGTAGAACAACTAAATCATTTCGTTATCAACACCACTGATTCGTTTCCATTTTGATAGCTCTGAATTTCTGGAGTAGTACAAGATTTATTTTTACCCATTTTTGTACTACGTAATCAATACGCAAATTCCATTTTCATATTTTTTCTATCTTTCCGCGGAGTTCTTGTATTTTCATGGCAGAGCACCCCACACTTTGGGAAATTCGGACTTAGATAACTGCCTCCAGTTAAGCATTCCAAGTCGGTTAAGGTTATTTTCTACTAATGCACGCCACTTAAGGCGATGTCTTCCTCTACGGTATTGTCACTCTGAGTGGAGATTGGAAGACTACACGGGCCGGAGCATGTTTCCATCCACTCTAAATATCCTAGCCATCTTAGAGGTGTGACGCGCAGTATTTTGACAAAAATGATATCGCTATACATCTCACCTAAGTAGATAGTTCCTTTCTGTATCTCCTTCCCCAAGACCCAAAAACGCAAACGGGATCGAACATTTTAAGAAGAAATGATGTGTCTGAGGTAAAAAAGAAACACGAACTTTTTTTGTTTTACAGTTCTCTTTGCTCTGCTCTGAACTAAAAAAATAAAAACGCCTATAGAGCAGCGTTTCGCAATCGTAAGGGCGTCGCAAATTTTATTTTTTCACTGCTGTAAGACTCCAAACAAAGGAAAAGCATTACGTTTCTCTTTACGAATACCAAGAGCAAGGTCGAAGTTAGTTACATTGCAGTCGAATATTAAGCGCGTTTGTGTTTCCCGCATTTCCAGTCAGACTTGCTTCGTGGCTGGCCAGTGTTGCCAGAAATTTTCTAAGAGAATATGCCAAATTAAGAAAAAAATATGCTAAATTGTATGGAGGAATTAAACAAAATATGCTAACGTTTAAAAAGAACTTTTTTATTACAAAAAAAAAAAGGAACAAAAAGGGAATTCAGTATTATGTAATGAAATTTACATTTAGTTATTTAAAAGCACGTCAATTGGGTACAGAACTAAAGTCCGTATGACTCTACATTTTCTCTCATTTCCTCATTTTTATCACATTAAATCATGCTAAAAAATCAGCTGCTTGTAAAAGAGACAAAAAGTGTAGGTATGTATTATGAAAGGGGTAGCAATTGTTTGCAAAGGAATACACATTTTCAAACGAATTTATTTTCAAAAAGATAGACTTCAAAGTAACGGGAGGAGAAATGCCAAATAATGTTAAAATGTCAAAAAAACTTACAGGTGAAAAATATAATTTGAATACATTTTCAATGCAGTTTTTATATACATTAATAAAGTTATTGTGTACGCACTCACACCTATGTCCTATCGGGAATTTTCTTTCTAATTTTTCGTACGGTTCTAGTTTCATTTTAAATGCGTGAAATATGCAAAAAAAATCTAGTGTCATACGGGCTTAAGGTCATCATCTTCCCCGTCTTCGTCATTGTACTGATATTTTGCCGAGTCTTTATTTTTTATTCAACAATTTTCTTGTAGTACCTAACAATTAAAAAAACTGTCAGACATTTGACAATTGACAGTTGATTTGAAATTTGTCGAACTATTTGGCATTTTGGTATTATGCTTGCTATTACTATTCCCATTTATGTTTTGATTTCTTTAAAAGAAGTTACTTTAATTCCGAATAAATTTCATCGCTGGATGATTCAGCTAATATTGGTAATAAATTAGCAAATTCTTCGCGTTTATCACACATTTGAAATACCTACATACTTTTTTACTACTCCAATTATTAATTATTGTTGTAGTGGTCTGTTGTAGCCCTTAAGGAACTAAAGCCCATCACCAATAATTGAAAATTGCATATAGCATATTTTATTTATACTAATAAGGTTTAAATATGCTAGATCTAGATCTAGCATAAAAATGCTAAAATGGCACCACTGGCTGGCAGTCATATATTTGTCTGGCACTCAATATTATAAAGGGTTTTCAATTGGCACGGTAGTTGCCAGCCAGATTGGTCGGAAGGATTACCGCGCTCCATGAGAGTGTACAGGAGAACCCGAGGCAGCCAATTCCTCGCCGTGCACAAAAAATCGGCCTTTCGCAGATTCCAACTTGGGGAATTTTGCATCGGGACTTGGGTTTACGCCTCTACAATATCCAACTAATCCAGGATCTCAACGTTAATGACCATAGACAAAGGCGTTTTTCTTGGTTTCGAAGAGTTTGGAAGAGAACCCCAATTTTGACGAAAAAATCATCTTTAGCGAATGCGGGTATTAAACACACAAAATTGCCATAAATATGGGACGACGATATCTCAACGTCGTCGGCCCGTCTTTATTGAAAAATCCTTTAATGAATCTTCAGTAAGATCAGCTTCTATTCCCATTACTGTACTTTTAGAAGGGCATCGGAAAAATTGTTCAACCTCTCTAGGGAGTCGCAGTATAAAAAAGACTGGGAACCCCTGCTATATAGTATTGACATTCATGTCCTAAAACCGCTTTGATAGTGGCCTATTTACATAAGTGATATAGGACCTTGTATGTGATGTTAACTAAACCTTTGTTGGCTCAGTTGAAGGAGTCCCCTATCTTGTGAACCGAGAAAACGATGCTGAGATTCTTTTCATAGGGCATGCATTTGTCTGATCAAATTTTATAAATTAGTAGGTGCATGCAACTAAGTCATCTCCAACTGTCCTAAAAAGATCGGCAGTTAAACCGTCAGACAGGGCAGCACTGTTGGTCTTTAGATTGGATATTGGATTTCTAAAACTATTATATGGGAACTAACACCAATATTGGCGCTATTGGTGATCCAAATCCTGGATCAATCAGGAGAAATCCCTTTGTTTTGGTGTAGTGATGGAGAAAGCTATGATGACATTCGTTTCTCTTGATGAAAGATGGCAGATTATTGCTGTCCCCCTATTGGGGTCGAACTTGCACCACTCGGGTTACTAGCAATAACTTTCTATAACTACTTACTACGAAGTTTGAAACAAATCTGTCTAGACCCTAGTTTCCCAAAGTGTGCTCCGCCATGAAAATCCAAGTGCTCCGCGGAAAGATGGGAAGAAATATGAAAATTTCATCAGACTAGCTAATTTTTTGCTTCTGAAACTTTGTCATTTTGTTGGCAGCAATGGAATTGGTGTATTGACACAGCATTAAAAAAATGGGTAAAAATAAATCGTGGAGATACCTACTTCAAAATTCCAGAGCTATCAAAAAGAAGGGAGATTGGACGCATAACTACTCCAAAAAGAACGATATGCCGGACAAGTAGAGCCAATCCATTTTTTGATGTCCATAAAAATTTGTGAGATTGTTGCACCTAAACTCCATCAAGAACTCACGACTTGTGTCATAGAACAAAATCTTCGTGGATGCATATTCCACAAAAAACACAATATGTCACCAAAAACCTAAGGAAGAGCAAATTACAAAAACCATTGCATTTTTGAAAAAAAAAAAAATTCTTTGGAGTGTCAATTCCAATCTTAATTTATTTCGATCCGATGGAAAAGCGTATGTGTGGCGTCCTACAAACAAAGAATTGCAGCCAAAGTACACGCTTCACACCATAAAGCATGGAAGAGAGAAAGTATCTAATGGTCTGCGGTGCATTCTCTTGGTGCGGTGTTGGTCCAGAAGTTGTATAAGTATCGACCCTTGATCAATCAATTGAAAACTTGTCGTCCGACATCGAAAAAGCATTAAAAGCCAAAACATCAAGAAATGCTGAAGAGCTGTTCGAAAACATTAAGGAGGGTCTGGAACTATATATACCACCATATTAGGATGCCGGATGGACGCAGGGCTCAGTGGTCAGTGTGATGGACTACTGTGCGAGGGATCCCCGAAAAACACAAATTGGGTACATCTTAAGGATTTTTCCACTGCGCCATCTCTCGCGAACGTCTGACAAAGCTTCTCAAATCAGCCGTTCGGACTCGGCATAAAATTGTTGGTCCCTTCCATTCGACCCAAAAATAAAAACTCAAAAAACAAATGGTTGTAAGAAACTAGTCCTAGAGTGCATATACCTGTTACACCAAATATTTATTTATTTATAAGATGCCGGATTTTAGTGGTAAGTCTTCAGAAAAGATTGACTGCCATTTTAAAAAAAATAAAGTCTATTCCACTAAATATTGGTAATTTTTATAAATTTTGGAAACTGGAATTTTAAAGCTTTTGTTATTCTATGGCCAACTCGAAACTGAGTTAAAAATGTTTTTGTATTAGATATCTACTAGATTTAATTAATATTTTATAAAATGCTAAAGGTCATCACATACATGTTATGTACTTATTTCTTCAATTTAATGAATTAAAAAAACGGAAAATAGTTATTGCGTTTCCCATAACTACAAAAAATGGGATGCGGACAACGAAGTGCTCCGTGAGGAATTTCTCTCCAGAAAAGTGCTCCGCGACCAACAAAGATTGGGAACCGCTGGTCTAGACGTTTCGGCCAAACAGATGTACGGAAATGCGGGACCCATTTATTTTTAGTTTCCCTGTTATCGTAGTGTTATAGAATTCATTACAATCTCGAATACGAGAAAGTTAAAATTAGTAGGTGTAGGTTGATTTTTATTTTAATGTTCAGAAATTTATATCAGACTTCCGCGTAAAGGAAAAGACTTAAATTTCAAATTTCTGGTAATTAATCCGAGCGATATGGTAGAACGAATTTACCGATCAACAATGTGGAGATCCAAGAAGCTGCTTCTTTATAAATTTGAAGATACATACCACCGAGCGCAACATTTTAGTTTAGTCTATGAATGCTTTAGTACAATTTACCCTCGAGGACTTCTTTCCGAAACGTATTTGTTATAATTTCAATAAGTTTGGCGGTTTTAACCAAAACCGTACTGACACGTGAGATAGAAATAATTGTGCTTTTCGTAAAGTTTCCGGAGATAAGAATATGTACATTTATTCATATCCCAGGGTTTATGATTATCGCCTTTAAGGCAACATTTTGTTTTGCTTAGCGACCGTTGCCTAATTGACGGTAGGGATACATACACGTAAGTATTCACATGAATCTATTGAATAAAATGAAGGGAGACCTTGGAGATAGTTAACACGCACTACATTCCCCCAAACGAGTTGTTCCAAGCAAAACCTTTTATTCACTGAATAGGCGATTTAACCTGACTGTAAGATAATTTTTCTACCATTTGCTCTAAACTCAAAATGTGTGTGCTTGAAAACACATTTTCAACATTAAAAGGAATACCTACCTACACCAACGGTAAGTAGGTACATATATGAAACTGCGACTGACAAAGAGAAGAGCAAAACAGGTCAGTTAGTACAATTCGTGAATGCGAAATTGGAAGGTGAAGGTGAAGGTGGGTTGAGCGATTGGTAATTGTAATGCGGTTGAATAATATCTATTATACTAAAAGCCTTGAAAGTTGACGAATATAGTTCTGCAGTCAAAAAGAAATGGAACGCGGACAAAAAAAGAAGAAAAAAAAAAACATTCCGCCCGATTCCCGGGGTCTTCATCCTTCTCTTGTTCGTATCCAATAATATTATTCGTCGTCTCTTCATACAAATATTTTTTTTTTCTTATATAAGCACAGCTGTATTCATTTTACTTCATGCATGGCGGTGAAAGAAAGTCCTATAAAGAAAAACTTCCTTTTCTTTTCCTTCAGCTGATGCTCCGCTCTTTAAGGGCAAGACCCATTATGTTCTACCTTGAGCAGAGGTTGCTTTAACGGAATGTCCTCAGCTATCATTTTAAGACGATAAGAATGTATTATGCAGAAGGGAATCCTCCTTCGTTGCTTTACCCCTAACCATGGGAGAAGTAACTTTTATTTCTTTTCTTTCCTTTCGTGTTTTCAATTTTGATATAAGACATAAGAACGTTTGCTCGAGCTGGAAGGCGAGGAGATCATGTAACAAAACGGACCCAAAAAGGATGAAATTGTATTAAATGTCATATTTCTAGGAAACGATATGGAAATTGATGCCATAATGTTTTTCTGCTGGGGTGAGCAGAGCACCCTCAGTGCATAAAATATATGCGTTGAGAATGGCCTGGAATGTAATTTTCAACACATCTACTGAAAGGAAACGCAACTCTTCATTGACGAATTTGGTTGGTAAGGTTTGAAGAACTAGTTAGGTTAGGGTTGCCAGAAATTATTTGAAGAAAGTAGTTATCAAGCATGAAAATCCCGGACTTTCCCGGACAAAATAGGATCTAAAAAAGAGTACGAAACTAGGACCAAAATGCGCGTACTATTTGTTACAGCAAGATTTGAACTTCATGTTTTAAGGCCGTGTCGAGGGCCGTGTACCAATTGTGCTGAATAATAATTTCCGGCTGATTTTCTGACACATTTGAAAGTGTTTAAAAAAGAAATTCACTAAGCTCAAATCTTAAAATGGAGATATTATTTCCTTAGTCAGTTACTCCATATTTTTCCAACTTCCACTTGGAAAGGGGGAAGAGATAAAGAAAATCAATTTCAATTTCTGGGATTTTGGAAATTTAGCTTGGGACCCGAGTTATGGGTGACAAAATATTTGGTATTTTACAAACAAAAAGATTGTGCTATAAATTACGTGAATTTTGCCATTCACAGATTTTCAAAATATTGGAAAAAGTTTTTCCCATTGAAAGAAACCCCGTCGCATAAACAACACAAAAAAAATAATTTTTCGTGGATTTTTGACGTTTTCGAAATATTATGTTAGGGTTTCAAACATAAGCAAAAGTCGTTCCACTATAGGGTGAGAAGGCCATCTCCTTTTTGAATGGTATAAAAGCGACTAGTATCTATATTCTATATTTCGAACCATTCTTTTGTCGATTAGCAAAATTTGTATTACAATAATTTGTTGGAGAATTCAGAAGCAACAAAGCAACGATTCAAAATCACTACCAAAAGCAGGAATAAAAGTAACACTTTCAAGCTTTGTTAATTTTCTTTTCTCATGACGATGACAAAATGAAAAACACGGACAATCTAGAAAAACTATCCCGAACGTTCCCCGCATAGGCGAAAAAGAGTACAACATGTCCGGAAAATCCCGGACGGATGGCAACGCTAAGTTAGGTACATAGTACGTTCTTTGGTGTATTATCTATTAATTTATAGTTGTAGTTAAGCAAAAGTAGATCCTATAAAAAAATGTTTGTAAATAATTAGATGAAGAAACGGATAGACTGAAAAATTATATGATTCAGATTAATCAGACACAATTTTTTGGGATTATTGATTGTGCTTATATTTTTGTGTTTCATTTTGGTATACCAAGCTAGAAAAATTTGCTGCCTATAGGTACTAGCATGGTATATATTTCGTGGTACTCAATGCACATCAACTACCAGTAAGGCCTTGACATTTGACAACCGCGATGACATCATGTTTTTTTTATATGTATAATCTTCTATCTATATATATAAAAATTGAGCCTTAAAATGTTTGTCGCCGATTCACGCTTTAACGCATTTACCGTTCTTAACCAAACTTTCGCACATCTTTGGTATTGGTCCATATACGATTTCTGTGAAGTTTGGTCAAAAATGGACAAAGGGGCGTGGCACCCCCCATACAAAAAAAAAACATTCAAAATCGTATATATCGAAAACCACCAAATCGATTGAGCTCAAACTTACAGATAATCTTAGTTATTGGCCCTGGAGTTGTCCTGTGAAGTTTGGGCAAAATTGGACAAAGGGGCGTGGCACCGCCAATACAAAAAAACATTCAAAATCTTATATGTATATCGAAAACCGCCGTATCGATTGAGTTAAAATTTACAGACAATCCTAGGTATTGGCCCAGGAGTGTTGCTGTGAAGATTGGTCAAAATTGCACAAAGGGGCGTGGCACCGCCCATACAAAAAAAATCTCGAAAACCGCCGAATCGATTGAGTTGAAACTTACAGACAATCCTAGGTATTGGCCCAGGAGGGTTGCTGTGAAGATTGGTCAAAATTGGACAAAGGGGCGTGGCACCGCCCATACAAAAAAAATCTCGAAAACCGCCGAATCGATTGAGTTGAAACTTACAGACAATCTTAGGTATTAGCTTAGGAGTGTTGCTGTAAGATTCGTAAAAACATCTTCTATGGGGTGAAACTCGATGACGTTATAACTCGATAACCGCTGTGCCGATTTTCATGATTTTTATACCCGGTACCACACTGTGGTGAGGGTATATTCACTTTGTCATTCCATTTGTAACGCCCATAAGGAGGCGTTGTAGGTATGACAAACTATATATATTATTGATCAGCATCACTTTCTTAGTCGATCTAGCGATGTCCGTCTGTCTGTCCGTCTGTCCGTCTGTCTGTCCGTCTGTCTGTCTGTCCGCACGATTACGGCCGTAATTTAAGAGCTATCGACTTGAAATTTGGTACGTAAGCTTTTATCCACCAGACTGAGGCTAAGTTCGAAGATGAGCAAGATCGGATGAAAACTACTACTACCTCCCATACAAAAGTATCAGATTTATATAGCTTTTTATGTTGAAAATTAAATTTAAATAGCTACAGTAAAGATAGCGAGTTTAAACTTTGCACGTATTGTTTTAATAATATTTGAAATTTTTTGACAAAAAAGGAGCTTGATCGAATAAAAAGTACCCATACCTCCCATACAAATATATAATTTTTTAATACTAAAATATTTTTTTATTTTACAATAATAGGCGTATTTTTTGGAAATCTATAGCTAGTTCACTTTTACTTTTACATGCAAAACTGGTATACTCACTTTTGGTTTTGTTATACCCACTTTTGGTTTTACATGCAAAACGGTTATACTCACTTTTGATTTTGTTATACTCACTTCCCAAAAAATACGCCTAATATAGTACCGGGTATTTGAGCTTCGGCATAGTCGAAGATAATTGTCTTACTGGTTTTTTGTTTTGTTTGTACTGCTGTATTTCAGGTTTACGCAGATATAAAATTCCAGAAAATCGATTTATTCTCCTTATTCGCATTTTACGAAAGAACATTATTATCTTAGATCTATAAGCAATACAATTTCTGTGCACGGGCAAAGCCGGGCGGGTTCAGCTAGTTATATACATATTTTCTTTTGTTGAAGTCGTTTCAATTTTTGTATCTTATTTTTTAATTTTAATTAATTTTGGGGCAATACACATGAAAAGTCAGTTAGTTCGTTTTTTTTAATTAAATGACTCACAAATAAGTAAATTCGATTTTTATATAGAAAATCTTCTAAAACTTTGAGAAAATAATAAACAAAATTAGAAGCCCCATTATACTGATATTCTAATAAATTGGTAGGTATATACATTGTGAGATTGTGTCAGCAATTTTTATATTCTGTACTTACTAACTTTAATTACTTATCAGGCTCCCGATCTGTGAAGAGCCTCTGCTTGAGTCACTGCAGCCTTCCATCCTCTGCGATCCCAGACACGCTGCTTTCAGTTGTCCATACCATAAAGCAGAACTGACAGGATAAGGGTTTTGTAGAGCATTATTTCGTCCTTCGAGTTACGAATTTTGCACCCAATTGTTTTGCCAAACCGAAGTAGCAGTGGTTTTCAAGGCTCTCCACAAGGGTGTCGTTCGTCAAGTTCATGTTTACTCCGAGGTAGATGAACGGCTTCACTGCCTCAAATTTGCTGCTATCAATAGTGACTTTTTATCCTAGGTGGTGGACAAATGCTTGGTTGTTTGTTGATAGAATGTACTTAGTAGTCTTGTCCTCATTTATTTCAAGGCCAACCTCGCCTGTTCTTCAATCGCCATGAAAGCTTCTATCACGGCACATACCCCGCATACCCCAGCAGCTGAACGGACCTGTTGAAGATAGTGCCTTCCGTGTTGACATGTGCCCTGCGCCCTATCTGCTCCAGTTCGAGATTGAAGAAATCGAATGATAACGGATCTCCTTGCCAAAATTCGGTGTATGCTTCAAATATTTCGGAGAAGCTACTTCGCAACTGTACGTTGCAGCGCGTGTTTTCCAGCGTCACGCGACACAGCTGAATTAGTTTTGCCGGGATTCCGAATCGGGCCATTGCCATATAGCCTGACGATGCTATATCATAGTCGATGAATAGATGCGGAGATTTCGGCTTGAAATTCGTTTGTCTTTTCCAGGATTTTCCTCAGTGTGAAAATTTTGTCTTTAACTATAGTCGATCTGCTGCTTGTTTCCATATCACTCTGTCTGCATAATGTGCTGGAAAATCTTCTTAAACACATCTACTATTTCCTGTGCTTCGGTGACTAGGTTTCATTGGCTGTGTCGAAGAGCCTGCGGTTCGGTTTTTAAGCCAGCAGCCAGTTTCTAGTCCTTTTTGTCGAACCTCCGGATGTTATTACGATCCCGGGACCGGTATACTGCTTAGGCAGTTTTCTTTCTAAGCAGGATTTCTTCTCCTGCCTTCTCCTGCTTTCTCCTGCGTCGATATTCTTCTCTCAATGCCCTTGTTTTGCGCTGCTGCGTTTTCTTGTGTTTCCTCTGTCACATTTTTCCTGTACCTGCATTTATCATCATACCACGGGCTCTTTCTTTCTGTAGGTAGGTACTGTACATTCCAGGTACGTACTCTTACTATATCATATCCAACTACTATGAACTAGTAGTTTTATCCTTGTCAGGAAGATACTCTGACGGTTTTTTTTTGTTATTTAAATTTTCTTTTTATATTAATCCACTACATATTTTTATATCTATATACTTATGTATATAAAAATGAGTTCTAAAATGTGTTCGGATACGTATAACTTGAAAACCACTGACTATTGCGCCCATATTTACAGATAATCTTAGGTATTAGCCTAAGAGTGCACTGAAGGAGATTGGTCAAAATTGGACAAAGGGTGTGGCACCGCTCATACAAAAAAAAACATTCAAAATATTATATCTCGAAAACCACCTAATCAATTCAGTTCGAATTTGCAAGACAATCAAAGGTATTGGCCCAGGAGTGGTCATTGGCCAAAATTGGACAAAGGGGCATGGCGCGACCAGATTGGATACTTTCTTCTACGGGTTTGTTCGTAATTGCTACCCGAAGGTTTAGGGGAAAAAAACGTAAAAGTATTCGATTTGTTTTGTTTCTCAAATTGATTTCCAAATTTCAATTGTATCTTTTTCCTTCGTTAACTTTCTTCACTGGCTATTTCAAAGGTCATTCAAAATCATTGATAGTGAAAAATGTATGTGCGATTTATACAAAGTGATGATCATTTACAGTTCGATATTTGTTACGATGCGAAGAAGAGACAATGGTGTAAAATGTATTAGTTCGCAAATGTCAGTTCGATTTCAAATGTTTTTTGTTATTTTCTGGTGTTGCTATAGAGATTAGAAAAAGTGTGCTTACGATGTGATAAAAAAAATACAATTTCACAATTTTACTAGACCTAGATACACCGAATCGTGAATACCCCTAATATCTCTCGTTATAAAACAAAATATTCAATTAAAAATATGTCAAAATAACGATGAAATTAAGGTAGCTTCCAATTTTTTTTTTTGACGACATCGAGTAATAACAACATTATTATTTTAAATTTCAGTAATTCAAGTTTAATTTAAATTTAACATTAATTAACTGACAAGTACATATAGGTAGATACAGCATGATTCATATTATTTTTAATTACTTATACCTATATGATTTATAATTCTTCCTGTATAGGTAGATGCACCCTGTTGTATAGAAAAGAATCATTTTCCAACTGCCATGGATTAGTTAAATGCAAAACACAGTTTTGCTGTCAATAGCATTGTTGTTCTCAACAAACTAACTTCAACGTACCTACCACTATAGTTGGGGGGTTCAACACGCAGGTGTTAGATGTAAACTTTGCACCAAATTTATTTCGAAAATCAACATTGTACACCATCAATGGTGACAACACCAGATGCCCCGAAGGTGAATTGGAAGCTTTGAACTTTTTGTTCTTTTGTATTTCGTGCTCATAATTAAAGGATTGGTGACCGAAAAGCAGTGGGAATTGGTTTACAGGGATCAACTATTTTGCTTACAGTGTTTTAGTGCGGAGCTTGCATATCAGATGAATATAAGTGAGGACAGAGGAGAGGTAAATACAACTCAAGGGTAGATAGGTAATTAAACGATTTTGTGGTGTGGAATAGACAGAATGGGAAATTTGAAAGGTGTATTGCAAACTGTATGACGATTGGTTTATTTTACGGTTAATGAGATTGAACGCCAATGCATCAAAACGGATTTAAGTCTAATGACACTCAACATTATAATTTGTGGCAATTAGATATCGTATATGTATGTTGTATGTATAATCTATGCAAGCAAGGTGAGAAAGTATCGATACCAACAAATTATATTTAAAAGAAAAAGACGAATAGAATAAAACAGAACATATTTTCCACTGATAGTTCTCTTATTTACTTGTATTTTTTTTTTTTTCATATAATTTTTGTTATAATAAATACTCTCAGTGGGTGCAGGACTACTGTGCGAGGGATCCCAGGTTCGATCCCCGGAAAAACACAAATTACATCTTAAGGTTTTTTCTACTGCGCCACCTCTCGCGAACGTCTGACAAACATCCGAAAGTATGACTGTCCTGAAAAAGCTTCTCAATTCAGCCGTTCGGACTCGGCATAAAATTGTAGGTCCCTTCCATTCGTTCCATAAATAGAAACTCACACAAAACGAATGGTTGCGAGAAGCTAGGCCTTGGGTGTCTACCGCCTGTTGCGCCGCCTATTTATTTATTTTTTAAATACTCTCAGTAGATACATATTTTTAAAAGAAAATCAGAAAAAAGAGTGCTGTTTCGAACTTTTCATACAACAATCCAATTTCATACATTGGACTTTATTACAGTTTTGAAAATGAAATAATGCCCCTATTATGTAAGACAACTCAACTTAGTTGAGTTCAGTTGTCTTCAATTCAACTCAACTTTCACACAATCCAAACTAGCTTACAACTTATAGACAACCACTGTCAACTTTGTTGTGTTTTGACAGACAACTTTTTTATCAAGGTTGTGTATGACAATACGGACAATACCGAATTTTGAATTACATAAAACCAAGAGACAACTCAACTTTAGTTGTAGTTGTCTTACATAATAGGGACATAAAGTCCAAAAATAAAAAATTACGTTTTGGACCTTTTGGCATAAGTATGTGGCCAAAATCTAAGACAACTAAAGTCGACTTTAGACGAAATTGAGTTTTTGATGCTTTTAGATTCAGTATGTCCAAATCTATAAGCCGTTTTTTTTATTTTTATCTTCAAATTTGAAGGTACAATGTCCCGAAAACAAAACAACTAAAGTCAGAATTTTACATCGCCGTTAAGGCAAAACAACAAAAAACAAGTCTTAAGTCGACTTAAGAGAAACGCATTTTTGTTTTATCACAAGTAATAACAGCTAAAGTTGAGTTTGGTTGTTTTTCCGCGTGATATTATTATCCCCTTTCTTTGATTTTATAGTTAAAAAAATTGACTAAAGTCGAGTTTGGTTGTCGGAATATCAAAGATTGTCAGCTAAAGTCAGCTAAACTCGACTTAAGATATATTATGTTTGCCTTAAAGTGGTGTTAGGCCACAACAGCTTAAGTGTTTATTTTGCTTACCACGCTCGAAATAAGAATGATCAATAGATTATGAAACGTTAGACCGAAAGAGACTTAAATTACCTTTATTTACATAAAACTTTCAGGAAAATCATACTTTCCGCGGATTAACCAGAGCCATTTGTAATTTAAAATTTTTCGTCGAATCTTAAAAGTGCTCTCCTGAAAAATTATCAAAATCGACTTTAGCGGTTTTTCCTTGTGGCCACGTCTTTATTTCATGGCGCCGGCTGTTTTAATTGAGAAAGCGCCCAAAGCAAAATTTCTTTATTAATTGGTAAAAAACGAATCTTTCTATACAGTACAATCCCGATAAATCGTAGTACCAAGGGAGCTAGAGTTTATTAGTATATAGAGGTTTTCGAAAAAGCGAGATTAAGAATTATTGAGGACTTAAAAAATAAAAATTCAATTTACCGGGACCAGCAGTTTGTTTCGAATAGGCGGAGTTTACGAATTAACGGGGAATGAATTATAGAGATTATACTGTATAGTTCTTCTGAACGTTTAACCCGCCAATGGTGACCTACTGAACAACTGTCTCTTGCTGTGCTTGCTTTTATTGGGCTGCACTGGCCATGTGAACAGCTTTTTTTAATGGCCGTTTGTGGGTAGGTTCTATTGTGTGACTGACTTAGAAAAAATGACGCTTCCGACCAATATAGTTTTTACTTTCAGAGTAAATCTCGCTGAAAAATTGAACTCTCATAGTTTTGTGCTGAAATATGATGTGTATTGGTTGTTTCGAGGAGTAATTTCGTTAAGAACTCCGAAAATTCGTATATAAAATTTTTTTTTTAGAGGTAATGTTAAAGTCTATGATATTAGCTTTATTTAATAGATAATTTTATGCCATTACTGTTTAAAAATGATTTAGGGCATTATGCGCGCCACGGCTAGTTCGAATGAACCGCAATCGTGAAGTCAAATTTTCGACAACTTTATCGAGCAACATATCGGCAATAACTCGATGAATGTTGACTTCCAAATCGTCCAACGTCTCTGGTTTATCTGCATTGACTAAAAATTAATATACACCTCTATCGTGGAATCCGCCGCGCCGGGGGGAATTATTCACGGAAAAGAATATCTTGGTATCGTCAAATTCGCAAAGTGAACAGTTCCCCGTTCGGGAAAAATTCGAGTTGAATGTTTTTAACGATACATTGAAACTCATTACCCACAATTTTAGAAAATTGTGAAATATTTTTTATTAAACAAAATAAATAAATGGATTACAAATTTGAAATTCGAGTAGATAATGGGAAATTAGAAATAAGTGAAGTAGGGAGTAGATTTCTGAAATTAGTGAAAAAGTGAAGTAGATCTACTCCAATTGGAGTAAAGTGTCATCGCTGCCTACTGGTCTGTGAGACCGGGTGTGTTAAAAAATTCGAATAACTTTATTATCCGTTATTGTTTTTTGTTGCAATTTGGAGTAGCTGCCGCATTGCACATCCCTCACCATCAGTTCACGTCGAAACTGAGCACACATTGTGCGTTTTTTTTTACTAACCCGGTGCGTGAGACCGTGTGTCACCGTGTATGTAAGTAAAATATTTGTTTATTATTCGCGTATTTTACCTAGTATATTATTTTTTTTTATTGTTTTATTGTGTATTTTGTTCATTTGGTAAGTATTTTGTCCATATGTCGAAAGACTAAAAAACTTTTCCTTTATGGATAAGTGATTTTTTATTTTTTTTCTTAATTTTAAAAAATGTATTACTAAAAACATTGTTATTTTTAATGCTCTATTTAAAAATGTTTGTGAATTGTAATATTGAAATAAAAGAGCTTAAATTGATTAAATATCTTTGTTTTATTGTCAAAGAGCATAAATTAAAAAAAAACATGAACTAAGTATTAGTAACACGTTTCGAAAAATCTTCAGTTGAAAACCCCGGTGCGTGAGACCGGGGTCACCATTATTCAAAGTTAAATTCGCGTCACCATTGGCGGGTTAACAGAACTCCTGCTAAACGGCTTGACCGATTTTGGATGGATTAGATTCAAAATTTGACCCGATAGGTGGCGCTGCGATCCGGTTCCACAAAATTTCACTCAATCAACACCCCACAACATACTTTTTAAATGAAAGAAACCAATAAGTTTATGAATAAAATTTGGCTGACTTGGTCGAAACGATGGTCAAAATCAGCACGGTTTTTCTGTTCATATCCTTCACTGCAAGTAGAGGGCACTTCTTGGTTCTACCTTCGCGAACATTACCTGTAGCACGAAAACCACCTTTACGTAAGTCTCGGAGCAATTCAAAACTAGTAGAGAAATTATCAAAGTATGTCCACCTGGACATGGTCTATAGGACTTGTGCCTAGTTTGCCGTGTAATAGCTTTACCACTCTTGTAGCCAATGGCTCTTTAGGATTGCCTCCTAAAGAGTTTCTGCAATAAAATTCGAAGGCGTAACAATATCCGTCCGAACTTGTGACCATCCAGACAGATACTTTGAAGTATAATGCTTATTTTTCCGAGTCACGTAAATCTATACGAGTGAAAACTTCCTCGTCAAATACTTTATCAATTTACGAGGTTGCGCTGGCACATTACCCTCAGTGTCTTATAGATAGGCTCTGTTTTATGCCAGTGGAGTTCCTCAAAATTAGTGCTACCTCTCTTAGCTTCAATAAGCGGTTCGTCATTGCTCTGTATATTGTCCTCATTACCTTCTTCCTCATTGGTAAGCACACTTAGTTCTCGAAGAAGTGCAACTAAATCTATCTCTGAAACATCGTCTTTT
Source organism: Cheilosia scutellata (assembly GCA_955612985.1). Classification (NCBI taxonomy): domain Eukaryota; kingdom Metazoa; phylum Arthropoda; class Insecta; order Diptera; family Syrphidae; genus Cheilosia; species Cheilosia scutellata. The sequence goes on along the minus strand of OY015313.1, from coordinate 54,808,650 downwards.
TTAAGCATTACAGCTGAATCAGTTGCGTCTGAGTGCTCCAGTGAAGTGTTTCCTAACCCGACAAAAAAAGCATTACAGCATCAACTGGCCTCTTGGAGTCCGAGGTACTCGTTATGTACCCGATTAAACCCATTTTTTAATACTTTAGGTCCTTTGATCGCGTCTGACAGGGACTTCACTGCGTGCAAAACGTCTTTGATATGATATGATGAACATAGATTTAGTTCAGTTGTGATGGTCAGACTAGATACATAGACACCAACGTTTTTATATATTAAGATTATTACCGGGATTATGCAGACTATGCCCAGTCCACCCTGAAGTTAAATTTTAAATATTCGTGAACGATTTTTTTTAAATACCTAGGATGAGTATAGTTTTGGAAATTAACTAATCCATTCAAACTTACAAACTTCCCCGGTTTATAATAAAGTCTATCGTAGAAATATCTACTTGCAGCCAAGTGCATATTTTTTATCTCGGCTCTATGTCAATTATTATTCGGTCCGTGCTAATTCATTCCACAGACAAGCAACGAAATCCGCTCCTGAAGACACTTAACATTTTCATATCCGCCTTCAATCGATTCGTCTCTGGCATCAGGTAGATGAGCATGTATAGAGGTATGTATTTATTCGCAAGGATGTGACGTCCTGGAATTTTGTAACTTCGGTTTTCGGTATATACCCACACTTGTTCCAATTTCGTCGCTATCTCTTGGCCTCTTTTCTTCTTGTGATATTAACTTGTTTACGGCCTCCTTGCTTTTATGCAAATTGAAGGAATTTTATTGTCAGAAGCGATGCCGTGGTGGCCGTGGTGTTGTACCACCACTACCACTTCTATGAACATGGGCAACATTTTTACACATCTAATCCTCATTTCAATTTTACGACAACTGCTAATGCTGTTGCGCTGCTGTTCAATGTGCCTCTTATGTTTGGAACCAGAAAGCGGCTGGTGGAACACAAGTAAAGGATAGGGGTTTGAAAAAGGCAGGAGGGACATCAACAGCATTCATTCCAATAAGAACATTTACAGTTGGGTATATGTGTGTTGTTTCACTTTGGCTTGTTTCTGTCGATTCAAGTTAAATTTGACACACTGGATGGGGAAAGGTAAATTTCTTGTAAAGTGCTATCAGCCTAGCAGGGACAGAAGTCAGTCATCTTTTTCGTTGATCCGTAAATGTAAATCAATTGGCACACACACACAGATGGTTTTATGAGGAAATGATGCTCATTTCTTATTACCTACATATTAAAATTTTGATTTAATTTGCAGCAATTTATTATTTCTCTCAGTTGTCAATATTTCAAAGGATGCTTCTTTTGCGGTATTTTTATGCTTCGCATTTTATTAGACAATTGTATGTAGGTCTAGGTACCTATTCTTCGGTGGCACATGAACTTCCGCAATTTTATTGAACAGAAGTGTTCGATTGAATTGGTAAATTTGAGAAACATGCAACTCTTAAAGAAACATATTTTTGGCCGTGGATTTTATTTTTTGTTTAATCAATCAATTTGTTTAATCATAATAAGTGCAGATTTTTTCTCAAATAGGTATTAGCAAATCGTTCTGCTTTATCAAACATCCGAGAGTATGACTGTCAAGAAAAAGCTTCTCAATTCAGCCGTTCGGACTCGGCACAAAATTGTAGGTATACCTTCCATTCGTCCTAAAAATATAAACTCACACTAACAAATGGTGGTTGCGAGAAGCTAGGCCTAGGGTGTCTACCGCCTGTTGCGCCACCTATTTATTTTTTTTATATATTGTTGAGAAAATAGTTTGGAAATTTGAAACCTTTAAGCGTTTTATGACTATAAATTAAGAAAGAGTTAAATTAAAATTTTATTTATCGCAACCTATTTTTGGACCATATCAATATTTCCAACATCAAATTTTTGTGGCCACGATTTGGTTGATTTATAATTCGGATTTGTATATTCATTTTTCAAAAGTTCCCGTTTAGTGCACCATTCAAAGGGGGGATATTTCTGCCCTCTATTGATAACGAAATTTGCTTTCTATTTTGGTATATGTCACCCAGCCCAGATTTAATTTTTTTTCGAACGCGAATTTAAAATCCATTAGGGAAAAGCAAACTAAAATCCCAATGTCCAATGCACATAAGAAAACTGCAGCGTGCCGCTCGACATGGCAAGTATAGGTAGCTGGTAGATTGTTAAAACTATAAATGCTTTGGCAACAGAGGCATAGGATTAGGAAGCAGCGTGCAGGTATGACAATTTTATTTACTCAGTCACTAAATAACTAAAAGGTACCTATGTTTCTCTTCTTGTTTCGGGTGAGAAGTGAGAACTTTCTCAAAATTTAGAACGATGGTTTTGCTGCGGTTTTAATACCATGTATTCGCTATAGTGATATGTTAAAATGTGCTGCTCAAGGTAACACTGTAACAGATGCCCGAATATGGATCTACAAAAAATTACAGCAGATATGGAGAGGTAGGCAAATGTCGATAGGCTAAGAAACAACTCTGCCCCAGGTGGAGCGAGTAGAGTGCTTCAAATACGTGGGAAGTATTGTCTGTGTCTCAAGTCTCGTCCGAAGGCGAAACGGAATAGGATGTAGTCATTCGAATCGGCAAAGCAAAGTTTAAGTTTGGAATGTTGTAAAAGATTTAGCGAAGCAATGCAATTATTGGCCTGAACACAAGAACTACGTCGGTCTTTCTCCAAACCGACGTAATGTTATGGCCACTTTGAAAATCACTGCCACTATAAAAAGAAAACTTCAAACGCTCGTTAACCGGTGTTTGCGAAATACACTAACCCCCAGTTTCACACTGGAAGTTTAAACTATAGTTCAACTGAACCTGAACGTGAGTTTAAATCTGAAGTTCAACTCGACCGGTTTCACAATCTAATCTGAGTTTTAGTTCAATTGAACTCAGTTTAACTATATTTATGAATAGAATTTTGGCAGTATTTTACAGTACTTAGCTTTTGTAGGACTTTTCCAAAATCGTTCCTTGTCTTTTCTTTCAAAGAATACACAAAACAACGTCAAATATTTGTGTTTTTGACAATCGGTTGATCTGAGGTTTAAACGGCAGAATACTGTAGTTTAACTTAAACTACAGAATGAACTCTGTTCAAGGTTTAAACGAACCTGTGACACCGAATGAATTGTTGAACTAAAGTTTAAAATAAAAGTTTAGTTTAAACTCCCACTGTGAAACTGGGGGTAAGGATTTTATGGCCTAACGCCTTGCTAGATGAGATAAGTGTCAGGTTCAAGAGACATCACTATTCGAGGACGAAGTGCCACTAGATCAGACACACATTTCGAAAGTCGACACTTCCATAGCTAAGCATACAATGCAATAGAAAATGTTAACAGAAGATGGAAGAAGAGCGGGTCGACCGAGAAAAACATTACATAGCAAAGGGCAGTTGAGGAGGAGTCACGGCAACTGAGAAAGATTTTGGAATTAATTACCAAAAAACGCATATCATAGCGTGTATGCCTACTAGAGCCCAAGGATATCCATAATGGGAAACAGGACTTCAATATGCAAACAGTACTCCGAGATGCTCGCAGATACCTACGCGTCTGCACTTAAGAACTATTCACATAAGAGCGGTCAACTATCTACGAACGAACGAATATTAGCCATATTTGGCAGTCCGTTTACATGAACACTTTTCTTTGTCACGTCAGTTCGCCATGGCCATTTCAGCCATTATTTCCGACCAGCAATTTCTAATTTGAGGTTAAGTTCGAACGAATGTTTTATTCGCTAGTTTGTGGAATGCGTTTTAATTATGTGGATTGCGAATAAACTTTGACAATTTGCGCCAAGCCAAGGGTGTTTCGTTCGCGGCAAAAAGTTTTGAATTACAAATTTTGTTATTTAAACTTGTTTTCTTAATATATTTTGATACGAAAATTTATCTTTATCTTTATACATATACAGTACTACCTCGATAATGTGAACTAATTAAAACATGGGCAGTTCACATTTTCGAGGGGTTCACATATCTGGATACGAACAAATTCGTTGCATTTCATGCTTTTTGGAATGATCACCGACTTGATTTTTGAAAAATAAAAGAGAAGACACAAAAATATAGTAATTTAAATTTAAAAAAAAAACTACGTCCCTTTTCAGAAGGGACGTACAGTTAAACCCAAATAGGGGTAAATTATAAAATAAAAGTTCACATATTCGAGTATCAGGAATTGGTTTTCAGTTCACATTTTAGAGTATATAATGCTAACTTTTTCCGGTTTTCGCGTTCACATTTTTGGATAATTCACATTTTCGAGGTTCACATTATCAAGGTAGTACTGTAATTCTTTTGTAAGTGTTTGTAACCGAACTCCTCCTAAACGGCTGGACCGATTTTAATGAAATTTTGTGTGTGTGTTTGAATGGGTTTAAGGATGGTTTAGATTCACAATTAGACCCGGTAGATTCCGCTGAGATCCGATTCCACAAAATTTCCAATAAAAACCACTCAACAATAAAAACAAATTAAAAAGCAGGAAGATCATAAATAAAATTGCAAATAAAGAGCAACTCAACTAACGCCTTCGAGCTACTGCATTGAAAAAAAGTTAGATGAACACTCTAAAGCTGCAAAATTGTAGACATTTTCACATTGATGTGCAATGTGCATTGTCCAAACAAACAACCACGCGAAGTGTGGGTGGGATTGCAAAACGATCAATGGCACCACCCTTACAACAAAGTCATTTAAGTCACTAGGTATATCTGAACATTGCCTGATTGAAGCATTTTCCAAGACCTGGCGGGATTGGACAAAAGGGCGTGAGACCTCTCATAACAAAAAAATACATTTCAAACGCTATTCTTCGACAGTCATGGGAAAAAATTAATCTACGTTTCCGGGTCCGCTGGTTATTTTATAAATTCGTTCGTTCGCTTTCATGTGAATAGTCCTGTATTATTGTACAATTTTTTTATATACATATTTGAATTAAAGCTATTGTTTACGCCTTTAAAAAGAACAATTAAATAGATTAATGGAACAATATTATGTATTGAAATTAAAATAAATTTTCAGAACGTAGAGATGAGAGAGATTCCGGTAATCAAAGTATAGAATCTCGAACCCCTTTAATTTGATGGTACAATTTATTTCTCCACCTTAAATAAATGTATCTACCTTCTACCTACGTTAACGTGGCTACAGATACAAATGCATTTTGTTATGCTTTCTAAGTCAATTGTTGGCTGGAGGAAAAATGACAAAATCATTCAGACACATTTCATATTAAATAAATCACGGAAACTTTTCCACAATGGATCATAACCTGCTATACAAAAACCACATCACCTCTCAAGTAAGGTTAAGAACTTTCATACGAAACAAATGAAAAGTCGAAAACTTTTTATCTCACAATTCCACGCACTGGAGGTAGTAGGTACATGGCTACACAACGTACAAGTGTACAAGTGTAATATCGCTGTTAGCCAAAGGTATTAGATAGAAACGCGCACACATGACGAACATGGAAATAACTTTTAATGAAACATAAACTGTAATTGAAAAGTTCCGTCATCGACTCAGGGAGTATTAGGTGCATGTATCGTACTTACTCATACATCATGAAGTTACTGCGATATCCATATAAGGTATACCTATGCATGTGGTCGAAAGTCATCGAGAGTAAAACGGAATGAAACAGTTGAAAAACAATTTAATTTACCGAACAAAAGTTTTTCCGACTCAAGCAGAGATATTGTATTAATAAGTTTCCCTTTTGGATCACGTTATATACCTACAACTGCTGATGGATGTTTTGCGGTTCGTAATTTGTCATTTTAACTCAATTGCACTTGGAAAGTTGATGTGCCATGTAAAATAATTTTAGTCAACTTGATATTATTTTTAACCTTTGAACCGTGTATACCTACTCCCACCAGTAAATACCAAATTTGCAGTCTTTACAGTCTTTACATTGATTATTGCATTATTTAGTTAATTTATACATAATACGTACTTAAAAGTCGTTATATGTAATCCTGTGAAGTTTGTTCCAAATCGAAAATTGGGGCGTGGCACCTCCCAAACAAAAAGAAACGCCATTTCTCGACATGAGAGTTAAAGTTGTAAAATTTTAAATATTAATGTGCATTGTCCGAGCAAAGCACTTCGCGAAATGTGGGCGGGATTAGGAAACGGGGCGTGGCATCGGCCATATATAAAAGAAATATTTAGTTCATTGATTTTCACCTACGATATCCGGAAATAGTTTGCCCATTACGATCTTCACAGATAGCTATATTTTGCAAATTGATAACTTGCAAAAAAATTGTTCATAGCACTCTAATCAATATTCAAATGACGAAGGACCAATGCACATAAAAATTCCTATCGATCTTTCTTTCTATTCTTTTCCAAAGCTCAACGATGCCAGTTGACTTTTTCAATGAAAGTCTCTGCGCTCCTTACTAGGAGGAAAATCCTGGAAAAGACAAACGAATTTCAAGCCAAAAACTCCGCATCTATTCATCGACTTCAAAGCCGCATATAGCATACATCGCATATATGGCAATGGCCGAATTCGGAATCACGGCAAAACTGATTCAACTGTGTCGCGTGATGCTGGAAAACACACCCTACAACGTCCAGTTGGGAAGTAGCTCCTGCTAACTATTTCATACATGAACCGGATTTCGGCAAGGAGACGCGCTATCATGCGACTTCTTCAATCTCGTACTGGAGCAGATACTGCGAAGGGCAGGTGTCAACACGTAAGGCACTATCTTCAACAGGTCCGTCCAGTTACTGGGGTATGCGGAAGATATTGACATCATCGGTCGCTCCCATCGTGCCGTGATAGAAGCGTTCACGGCCGGCGATTGATAAGAACAGGCGAAATCCGTTGGACTTGAAGTAAATGAGGACAAGACTAAACAAACAAGCTTCTGTCCACCGCCTAGTACAAAACGTCACTATTGAAAGCAGCAAATTCGAGGCAGTGAAGCAGTTTATCTACCTCGGAGTAAACATGAACTCCACGAATGACACCATTGTGGAGAGCCTTGAAAACCACTGCTACTTCGGGTTCAAAACTCCTAACTCGAAGGACGTAATGTGTACTCTACAAAACCCTTATCCTACCAGTTCTGCTTTATGGGACCAAGCGCTGGACGATAAGCAAGAAGAGAGAGCTGATACTGGGCTACTTCGAAAGAAAAATACTTCGGCGGATTTTTGGCCCTGTGTGCGAGGAGGACCGCGAATTCTATGAGCTCTCTACCAAGATGTGGATGTAGTCCAAAGAGCCAAAAAACGTCGACTACATTGTCTCGGCCACATCGAGCGAATGGACAATAATGCTCCAGCTAAGAGGATCTTCGAATCCCATAGCCCCCAGGTTCAAGAAGACAAGGAAGACCGAACCTCCGTTTCAAAGACCAAGCCATCGCGGATGACAGAGCGCTTGCTCTGGACAACTGGAAGCAGCGTGCCCGGGATTGTATAGAGGATGAAAGGCTGAAGTGTCTCAGACAGATACCCTTTCATGGGCCGGGAGCCCGATAACTAAGTGAGTAAGGTTGTGGTTTATACCTATGCAGAATTCAAAAGTGATTGGGGAGTATACTAAGTTTCTATGTATCTTAATAACTACCTTCGTAGATAATTTTTTTCGGACAATTAGTGACTCGTTTGACTCGATATTCACAGATGCACATCATTTATCAGTACTTACACTTCTCAATGCTAGGACATCTCTTTGTAAAACGCCTTTGACTACAGAACAACAATAAGTAGGCAAACTTTTGAAACTCGCTTATTACACATATTTCAAGGCGACTACAAAATTCAACAATTCAAGTTCAAAACTACCTACCTGCCAGCATCTCGGGGAGCTGTTGAAACAGATGAAAAAAAAAATTAAAAAATTATGGGAATTTCATTAGATCTTAGGAAAAGAGGTGAGTTGAGGAGGAGTTAAAGGTTAGAGGCATTCGGCCGAGTTTAACCCGACAAAGCAACGAGCTTCTATAAATTGTCCCGCAAAATATAATGTGGGGCAGATGATGAATAAGTAATAAGGCACCCATGTGAGCATATCTACACTTTTGCTACTTAAATCCCTAAAATTACAAAAACCTACGCAAGAGAGGAAGAGGATATGGGTTGGTCTTGGTACTCATACTTTTGGGAGTCAATAGCGATTTTGTTGCACGACTTAAAAAGAGGCATAGCTATTGGATTGTTAATTACATACTATCTGACGCACTTGCACTAACTAGAGGTTCAAGTTCAACCACAGAACACACAAATTAGAAGTACAAACATCCGAGAGTATAGCTGTATTGAGAAAACTTCTCAATTCAGCCGTTCGAATTTGGCATCAAATTTTAGCTCCCTACCATTCATCCCAAAAAATAGCAGCTGCTATTTATTTATTAAAATTAAATGACCGGTTTCATTAAATCAATTGGGCAGCTACAGCCTACAGAACTGTCGGCATTTCGTCGTTGAACAATGTCGGCTTTTGTTTACTGCCCAATTGAATGATTCACGTTCAAGGGACTACCTAACCTAGTACCTGCATACATAGTTACGTAGTTATAACTAATGGACTTGTTATGCATTGACAATAACTTATTTCTTTTTATATCGGAGTCGCCAAGCGATTTTATGAATGCCACCCAACCACCACCCCTTTAAATGAGCTATGTCTATGATTAACGGAATCTATTCACTGCATGAGCCAAGTTTTTGTTTCGTCTTTTCGTTGCTCGTACGGTCATTTGCCCACCCTTTTCTTATCAACACTAATGTCAGGTTCATAATTGGGTGCAAAGATAATTTGAATGACTTGTTTTTTTGGCAGAGTTCCTACTCATGTATGAAGGGAACAAAACGTCCAGTCTTTCGATTTCAAATGCATTTTGGTTTAATGGTCTTCTGCTTCTGTCGGAAAGGACATTTCAAATACTTAACTACCTACTTTTTTTCTGGAACTCTTTCAGAAGAATATATCTTTGAATTCGTTGTGTAAAGCTGTTTTTGGCAAATTTATTTAAATCAATACCATTAATTTTGGACAGGAAAACAAAAATGCACAGCAGATTTAAAATTACGAGTTGGTTTTGTAATTTATGCAGGAGATTGCTAAATACTTCTGTCTGGAAAGGCGAAACTATAGTAATTCAACAAATCCCCGACGGACGCATGCTTGCAGATAGGTGCTAGTTCTGTATTTAAATTGTTGAATTCCTTAGTCGATTGGAAATATGATTGAATTAGCCAGTTCGAAAAGTTTAGTTGTCCTGTAACAGTAACAAAATGAGTTTTGAAAAAATGATATCCTTGGGATTCTTAAGTGTACTGATAATAACTGATGTTTATTCGTTCTCGTTGTGTCTTGTAGGGCGCCATGAATGTTTGGCTGCCGAGTTCCATATAGATGGCTTGGTCTAACCTGTGCTTTACGAAGGAGTTGTTTGAGGCTGAAGTACATCTTCGCTATAGATAGGTACGCTGATCTTGCGATATTTGATAAGTGATCCTGCTGAAGAAGGAGCATGGTTTTCCTGGGATTGATGGGTTGGTCGTCCATTTAAATCTGAGGAACAGTCCAAGTGTTTTCTTTGTAAAGGTGGTAAATTGTGACTTGGCTTCTGTACATTAAATTCAACTATTTGCTTTTTTCCACTTCATCTCTGACTGTGTGATGTAGTTGAATTCACAAGCACACTCGGTCCTAACGAGGTATCTATCGGAACGGAGAATTCTCTATCGGATGCTCCAATTACATTTGAGGCAGGTATCTATCCGTCTTCGGAAATGAATAATAATTAAATTGCGTAGACGCATTGATATTACATAATGCAATAGGACAGACAGACTGACAGACATCCTAGCGAAATTAATAAGGTTCCATTTTTTTTCCTTTGGGTACGGAACCTTAAAAATTTCTCAAATCAATGTGAGTGTATCTACGCTTTGCTATGCAATAAGGACAAAATGCTGGCTGACGGAAAGCCTTAGGAGAATTCATTACTGCTATACTATACTGCTCACTGATATATCAGTATACAGTATACAGTTGAATGTCAATTCCTTTTTGAGATGTATTAAATGTTTCCACGACTGTGTTGTCCAATCTTGTTGCCTATTACAACAGTAGCAGCTGTATCGTATCATCGTCCTTACAGGCCTAAACTTTTGTCATCGTTTAGGCAACCTTGGGCTTTCATGGATAGGCAGTTTTTCTTCAGCTTTTGCATCGTTTTACATTTTTTTTCGTTGCTTAAAAACTGGTTTTATTATAGATTTAGATAGAACAACAATTATCGTATTTCAGTACATACCTACCCAAATTTCGTAAAGTGTCAAAAAGTAGATAATAATATATATTACCGGTCTCAAAACTTTTCCTGGAAATTCATCTCCATAGATATTATATACCTACCCTCCTCAATAAATTCCTTTTAGATTTTTCCTTATTATTTGAAGTGACATAGAAATTATACCCACTATAAGTTATTGAAAAAAGACACTGATACACAGTGTATATAAAATTTTCCAATTTCATCCATACCATAAGGATTCTTGTTGCCCTCCAGCTAACACTTGATCCTTAGTCGATTACAAACGATGACATTCCCCGACCATCGATTTTCCTTTGAATTGTAAAACAAATATTTTGTCATTGACGAACAGATACCAAATTTCGCTGACATGTCAATGCATTGACAAAAGAAGTCCTCAAAATTCACAAATTCAACAACACCGCTGGTGAGTCAGTGAGTCAGACACTCAAGCCGAAAGGAAAACAATGACTACAATTGTGAAACAAAGCGCGTCCCCAGGTGCTCACATTCGAACAGCAGCGATTGAAATCATTCAGCGTGAAGAAGCAGCACCAACCACCAACAAGTTTGTCACCAATTTGCGAGCGTTTTGCAAAGCAAATTCTTTTTCCCGCAGCGCTTATCTCTGCCATCCGTTACCCATCATAAGCTCAACATGAATGTCGTCAGTGAGTGATAGAACTATAGCAACAGAAGAGGTACCTGCGCTGGATATGGAGTTACTTACTTGCCGTGCAACTGTTGGCATGGCACCAATCACTGCATTTTGCATGTTCTTGCAACTTTTGAAAAAGGCGAAATCACGCGGGGGCTCTCAGCCTGATGAAGTATATATGAATGAATTCGTACCTGAATGGGTGTAATATGAAGGAAGGGTCCCACGCCCACCCCACCATCCACCCGATATCCAAGCACTCATACTATACATTGATGAATTGGAGCATAGCAAGCAATGTTATTCAAAGGGAGACATCAGAGAGAACACTGAACCGGAATAGACAATAACACAACACAACTCCTGCAATGACAACGATATAAAGGATGACTATGTTCGACGTGTTAAAGTGTAAAACAATTGGTTGGCGTTTGTTAGCAATATAGACGCATACAACACATGGATATGGAACATTCAATTGGATAGACAATTCCGTGCTGGTTTTTATCAATTTTGTGTTTTTACTCATGTAGTAGGAGCAGCAGCAACATAATATTAACATTGTGTAATAAAAATAATGTATAAATATGGTTTTTGCAGATCTGCAGTTGGATGCAGTATTTTTATGTACTTATCTGAATTAATACCAAGTGACTTCCGTGCTTTTGTATGTGCTGTGCTTATAGCAATACACATTACGTACACTGGTTGCAGCTTCCAGTTGTGATTTTGTATTCAATTGCATTTGACTCAAAGTAGTTGTTTTTTAACTACATATTTCAATTATGAAAAAATAACAAAATTAGAAATTCGCAAAGTGTAGAATGTAGCGTAACGGGTACAGTAGTTGGCACCCATAAGGAAATTTTGACTTTAAACAAGCGTAGATTTGTTATTTTAAACGCGATTTTAAAATGTTATACATTATATATTCCTTAAGGAATTCTGTATTTACTAAAAATTTAAAATTTCGAGTTTAGTTGTTTCAATTTGGAATTAAATGGATTATAAAAAATGCCTCTCTCTCTCTTGGCACCCCGGTACAGTAGTTGCCACCCTACGGAACTACAGTAGTTGGCACCCAAAAATTATGATAAAATAGTACCTACCGATTTATTGAAATGCATTTAACGCTCCTTTATTTGAAATTAATGAAACAAAATATAAATCCATTTGTTTTAAATACAGAAAGAAAAGTAAATAAAATTAATTTTATTTAAAAAATAACAAGAATGCGACGCTTTTATAAGTTTTTAGGAAATTTTGACTTTAAACAAGCGTAGATTTGTTATTTTAAACGCGATTTTAAAATGTTATACATTATATATTCCTTAAGGAATTCTGTATTTACTAAAAATTTAAAATTTCGAGTTTAGTTGTTTCAATTTGGAATTAAATGGATTATAAAAAATGCCTCTCAAAACCTACAGTAGTTGGCACCCCGGTACAGTAGTTGCCACCCTACGGAACTACAGTAGTTGGCACCCAAAAATTATGATAAAATAGTACCTACCGATTTATTGAAATGCATTTAACGCTCCTTTATTTGAAATTAATGAAACAAAATATAAATCCATTTGTTTTAAATACAGAAAGAAAAGTAAATAAAATTAATTTTATTTAAAAAATAACAAGAATGCGACCCTTTTATAAGTTTTTAGGAAATTTTGACTTTAAACAAGCGTAGATTTGTTATTTTAAACGCGATTTTAAAATGTTATACATTATATATTCCTTAAGGAATTCTGTATTTACTAAAAATTTAAAATTTCGAGTTTAGTTGTTTCAATTTGGAATTAAATGGATTATAAAAAATGCCTCTCAAAACCTACAGTAGTTGGCACCCCGGTACAGTAGTTGCCACCCTACGGAACTACAGTAGTTGGCACCCAAAAATTATGATAAAATAGTACCTACCGATTTATTGAAATGCATTTAACGCTCCTTTATTTGAAATTAATGAAACAAAATATAAATCCATTTGTTTTAAATACAGAAAGAAAAGTAAATAAAATTAATTTTATTTAAAAAATAACAAGAATGCGACGCTTTTATAAGTTTTTAGGAAATTTTGACTTTAAACAAGCGTAGATTTGTTATTTTAAACGCGATTTTAAAATGTTATACATTATATATTCCTTAAGGAATTCTGTATTTACTAAAAATTTAAAATTTCGAGTTTAGTTGTTTCAATTTGGAATTAAATGGATTATAAAAAATGCCTCTCAAAACCTACAGTAGTTGGCACCCCGGTACAGTAGTTGCCACCCTACGGAACTACAGTAGTTGGCACCCAAAAATTATGATAAAATAGATAGTACCTACCGATTTATTGAAATGCATTTAACGCTCCTTTATTTGAAATTAATGAAACAAAATATAAATCCATTTGTTTTAAATACAGAAAGAAAAGTAAATAAAATTAATTTTATTTAAAAAATAACAAGAATGCGACGCTTTTATAAGTTTTTATTTAAAGAAGGAAGAAAGAAAGTATATAATTATAAGCCATGACCGAGTTTCTTAAATATGGTACCAAGGCGAAATTGAAGCGTTGACCTTGGTATATTGTAAATTTGCGAAGCTCTTTTCCTCGAAATCTGTCCGCCTTTTATTTCCGAAAGAGCAAGTTGAAGCCGAAACCTAAACCTCTCAGCAAGCCCACCCTCAGTTTCACCAGCATCAAGTACAGAGGATCAGTGACAACATTCCCAGCGTGTAATCAGGAGTGCCGCTACCGAAGTGCTGGGTTTCACTAGGCGACCACAACGAAACCCCTGGTTCGATGAGGAATGCCGTCAGGCAAATGCTGCAGACAAGAACCAGAGCGGCTGAGAGAGCTGCTCGAGAGCTCTACGGGCAGAAAAGAAGGGAGGAACACCGACTTCTCAGAAGGAAAAAGAGAGAGCACGAGAAGCGAGCGGTCGAATCAATTGAGGGACAATACTGCAGAGGCAATGTTCGAAAGTTCTACCAAAGGGTAAAACGATCCACCCAAGGATACAAGGCCCGAATAGGGATGCCAGATCTGAAAAATTAGCTGGCGGGACATTTTTGCATTTGAAGTGAAAAATACGTTTTTATTTTAGTTTACATTTTATTTGTTGTAATAAGTAATATTTGGTTTAAGTAAAAGTCTTTTAATTCATATTTGTACATTTTACACAAGTCTCACAACGGCGCGTTGTGTTATTTGGAATGCTAAGCATATAAAAAGGCAAAAAATCAAGAAGAAGCCACCCCTTAACCCGGTTCGAAAAGCGCTACGTTTCCGTTTTTGTCCCGCACATGTGACCTGTTCTTCTCAGACGAAAATAATTCAATTTGGAAGCCCGGGACTATTTCCATAACCCCCGCAAAGAGACTAATCATTTGGACCGGCTGCATAGCAGAGTTGAAGGTGTGGGGGGCCGTTTCGTATTATGGGCACCTGCAAATTACAATTTTTGTCAACCACAATGAATCCGTTGTCTTGCAATGGCATATTGAAAGAGGCCTTTCCATACTTTCATAACCTTTTTGGACCTCTGCCTTGGATTTATCAACATGATAATGTGCCAACAACCCGGTGTTTGTTAAAACGTATATAGAGAGCCAAAATGTGGAGCTATTAAGCTGACCGGACTACTCACCGGATTTGAATACGATCGAAAATATTTGGGCATGGTTGACACGTCAAATCTATGGATCGGGATAACAATATTCGATTATATCTAAACTAACCCCAGTCATCAAATTAGCTTAGAGCTCGATTTCGCAAAATTATTGGCCAATTTGTATGCATCCCTTCCAAATCGGGGAGGTGTGAATTTTGGAGCATAAAGGTAGCTCAAAACACAATTAATTTTTTTTTTAAATATAAAATACTCCAATTACCTTGAATTTAAGTAATGTTTGCGTTAAAAGGAAGCAGGGGCCAGATTATGTAAGACGAAAACGATCGAACGTTTTCGTTTCGACAATAGCAGTCTCTGTCTATTGCCACAGGTATGATAGAGACAGGTTTAGTAAAACGAAAGCAGTTTTCGTTTCGTTTTTTACAGAATCCCACCCCAGAATACTTTAAAATGTTTTTTTCGTTTAAGTGTTCAAGTGGCGCAAAATTAGAACCCCACATTTTGCCGGCTTTTTTGATTTTTATTTAAAATTTTAATTAAAAAAACAAAAAGTCTCTAGCATGCTTGGTTTGGGACCAGGGCGATAGAAAACCGACATACGGGATGTGATATTTCGGATTTTCCCAATAAGGTACATATTTAAAAAGTAAAATTCAAGAAGGAACATATCTTAATATAAATAATAATAAATATTTTATATTAAGATTATACATTGAGATATTTTTTTACCAGTCTTTGTATTGAATAAACCATTTTTGTATAAAAATATAAACAAAAATTAATTCTACAAAAGGAATAGTAGAAACTAGCGATTTTTATACAAAAATGAAGTGATAATAGGGCGACAAGTTGAAAGGCGGGACATTTTGCGGGACAATTTTCATTGCGGGACACTTGCAGCACAAAGGCCTCAAAGCGGGACAGTCCCGCACTGAGCGGGACGTCTGGCATCCCTAGGCCCGAACAGAAGCCTACAGAGATGAACATGGGAATACAGTAGTAGACTCACAGTCGGTGCTGAGGATTTGGAAAGAACACTTCTGCAGACTGTTAAACGGCGGAGACAGCCAACAACCCGCTGTCAGGCAGAATGATCTGTTCAGCTTGGACGATGATAGCCAACATTTCCGTCCACCCGACCTACACGAAGTGAGGATAGCGATATCCAAACTTAAGTCCAACAAAGCTGCTGGAGCGGACGGCCTCCCAGCCGAACTTTTCAAAGCAGCGGGAGATGGCTTGGTAAGGAGCATGCACTAACTCATCTGTAAAACCTGGTCGGATGAAAGCATGCCCGACGAATGGAACCTCAGCATCGTGTGCCCCATCCACAAGAAAGGAGATACTCTGAACTGCGCCAACTACAGAGGAATAAGTCTCCTGAATGTCGCGTATAAGATCTTGTCGGCTGTACTATGTGAACGTCTAAAACCTTTCGCCAACAACCTGATCGGCCCATATCAGTGTGGTTTTAGACCAGGAAAGTCAACCATCGACCAAATTTTCACACTCCGACAGATCTTGGAAAAAACCCAGGAATTTCAGATCGATACACACCATCTATTTATCGACTTTAAAGTCGCCTATGATAGCGTATATAGGGACGAATTATACAAAGCCATGTCAAGTTTTGGCATCCATCCATTGACATTGACATTATTGGGAGAACGCGGCGAGCTGTCAGTGGTGCATTTGCAAGCATCGAAACGGAGGCGGCGAGGATGGGTCTGGCTGTCAATGAGGACAAAACGAAGTATATGCTGTCAACGAGAAAGGACTCTCAACATCGGCGACTTGGACAAAACGTCACGATGGACAGATACAACTTCGAAGTAGTTAAAGACTTTGTATACCTGGGCTCCACTATCAATTCGCAAAATGACGTCGGGGCAGAGATCAAGCGAAGAATCACTCTTGCCAATCGCTGTTTCTTCGGGCTAGGAAGGCACTTAAGAAGTAAAGCCCTCTCTCATAGAATAAAGGAGATATTATATAAGACCTTAATCATACCGGTCCTGCTGTATGGTGCAGAAGCATGGACCCTGTCAAAAGCGGATGAAAACCTTCTCGGATGCTTTGAGAGAAAGATTCTTCGAGTGATATTCGGTCCAGTTTGTGACGATGGAGTGTGGAGAAGAAGATTCAATGACGAACTATACGGGCTATACAGCGACGCTGACCTTGTCAAAAAGCTAAAAATTCAACGGCTGAGATGGCTGGGACACGTGGAGCGTATGGACAATAACGCACCAGCCCGACGAGTCTTCGAATCCACCCCTGAGGGACAACGCAGCAGAGGAAGACCCCATCTTAGGTGGCGCGCACAATTGGAGAACGACCTCAACCAACTTGGTGTGCGCAACTGGAGGCAGCTAGCGAGGGACCGAGCTAGCTGGAGGGGTTTGTTGGTTGAGGCCGTGGTCCACCCCGGACTGTAAGCGCCACCAAAAGTAAAAAGTAAAGTTGAAGCCGATCCTCATCATACGTAAATTTTTTCTTATTAGGCATTTTCAAAAATCTGAAACAAATAACGTTCGTATACTACAGTTGTTGGCACCATCAAAAGTACAGTTATTGGCAATTGGCAGTAGTCTACTGTAGTCTCATATGCGACAGTTATTGGCACCCCCTGCCAATAATTGAAACAATGGCTTTTTTTTGATACAGTTATTGGCACCCCTCTTATTTAATATATTAGCAAATAATTTGAATATTTAAACTTAAATTAATAAAATTTAACATATTGCCATTTAAAATAGCTTAAGTTTTTGTACTTATTTTAAGGATTTCAGAAAAAGTATGTACTTACCAAATTGGAAGTCCTTATGAAAATTCACAATATTTCGCACTAAAAAAAATTTCACTAACAGGTGTTTACACTTTGATTTATGTATATCGACTGAAGAGAGCCTTTAATATAAGAACTGCTGGAAAATATTACAAATTTATTATATTGTTGGAAAAAACAAAATCTTTATCGAAAAAAGTAACTGGAACAGAGCAAATCGCTATTGAACAGAGGGGTGCCAACTACTGTACCCGTTACGCTAGATGTTTACACAAGAGGAGCTCTTGGGGAGAGTACGATAACTATGGCGCCAAAAATTTAGTACGCTCTTTGGTGGAGGGGTTAAATACAAGCACCTTTTTGCTATGGGAGGGGGGGTCTATCTGGCTTCGTTTAGGCGGGAGAGGTAATTTAAAGAAAATGATACTTGAAATGAAAAAAAAAACAAATATATTGAAAAACAGTGGCAACACTTATAATCGGCCCTAGCGAGGTATCCGTCGGAAAATTCTCCGATTTCATACGAATCGGATGATTTTTGCGGCGAGGTATACTTCCGAACAGCTTTTCGGAACTTTGTTCCGACAAATATGTAACGCACAGTGCGCACTAGCATTTTGCGCTTCAGTGCGATCAAGTGCGTTTTTACTGATATTTTTGACAGCGTCGTACGAATTTTCTTCCGATAGGAATTAGTTGCGGAATTTGTTTACGATTTGCAGTGACGCGTTGATAAATGAAAGCAATAAAGAAAAAAACATTTTAGCAACGTAATTGGTTGTATGTGTAGCTTAAATTCGTATTCCCTGATCAAAACCAAACGAAAAAACAAACACTAAATAGGAAAACCCCGATGTACCACGAAACAATTTCATGTCAAGTCAATGCGTTGTCGCATTTTAATTATTCTTTCCGAAGGCGGATACCTCGAATGTAATTTGAGTCTCCGACGGAGTATGCGTTGCGGAGAATTCTCTGTTCCGACGGATACCTCGCTAGGGCCGAATAAAAGACTACAATATCATTTTTGAAAGCCAGGAATCTGTTCTTTCATAATATTTTGAAAACAAAAAATTAAATTTAAGAACAAAAATTGGGGTAAGTTCAGTAATTTTGGCGATAAAAACTAATGACGGATTTATGTAGAGGAAGAGGAGTTTAATACAAGCATTTCTTCACTATGGTTAGGCGGAAGGGGTAATTCAAAAAAATTATACATAAAATAAAAATAAAATATTAAAAAACAATGGCAACACTTACAACAAAGAACTATAGTAATTTTAAAAGCCAAGAATCTGTTCTAAATTGTCTATAATGTAAATCAGCAAACTTTTGTCTATAATGTGCAATTTCAGATTAAAGACCGTAGCTGAAGAATGTTGTTGACATTGGTTAAATTAATATAATTTAAAGAAAATTTGTATATACTCAACCTTGCACCCATCCCATAATCCAACAGTGGCCCCTAAGCAGGGAGGGTTGCATGCACATTTCAAGGTACAGGGGAAGCAATTCGCATGCGAATGTGCTGTTTTCTAAGAAATGTTTACTCAATAAGCGGAGCAATATATAAAAGTAATTTTCCATTTTCTCAAAAACTAGAAGACATACCTTACCTACTTCAATCTGGTTTTCAGTGTTCGATTAAGAATTGATTTGGGCAGTAAAAACTATAAAAAAATTAAGTACTTTTTTTGTCAATATTGAAAAAATCAGCATACAACTTTTTTTCTCTTAAATTTGAAGTTTGAAATCAATTCTTTCAAAAACTATTAACCGATACAACTTGATTTAAAAATAATATCAAATAATAGATTTCTGGCTGAAATCCTGAAATCCTTTTTGTTAGTGTTGCCATTGTTTTTAAAAATTTTTTATTTTTTATTTTTTTTTCATTTTAAGTACATATTTATTATTTATTTTTAAAATTACCCATCCCGCCTAAACGAAGCGAGATAGTAAGAAATGCTTGTACATATTTAACCCGTCTACAAAATACCGTTATCAATTTTTGGCGCCATAATTATCGTACTCGTGCCGAGCTCTTAAATCTACACTGTCGCACTGGGTCTTAGCACCTTAGAGGCGGCAAATCAGTCGAAATGTATTTTTGGGAAACTCTACCAAATATCAAAGGCCCTGACAAGTTCTATAGTAAAGGCACACACCCTTTTTACATGAACAAATTCAGGCTGTATTCGACCCGCCTCTAATTTCGGAACCAATTGAGCCAAAAACCTCAAACTTGAAGCATTTACCAAGCTCATTAAAAAGGTTCACCTCAGGCTGGTTCTGAACATACAGGACTTCAAAAATCACAAAAATCGTAACTGACTGACTCACTCACTCACTTTGATCAGATGATAATCATCAAAATTATTAAGCACTTCGTACCATTCTAGAATCGTGAAATTTAATCGAGCATGTTAGATCCTGTGGTGCATACACTGGGGAAAGTCGAAAAGTGTTGAAATTTGGTAGAACTATGGGACCTGAAGCCCTGAAGGCCGAACCTCCGTTTCAGAGACCAAGCCATCGCGGATGCTAGAATTCTTGGTCTAGACAACTGGAAGCAGCCTGCCCAGGATCGTTAAGAATGCAAGGCTACAGTATCGCAAGCACAGGTGAATTTACATGTGAATTTACCAACAGAAATCCTTAAAATTTAGCGAGTTTCGATTCGATTTTAAAAAGGACAACCTGCATCGGTGAATTTAAATTCTAAAATGAATTAAACGCAAAACTATTGAGCAACTTTTACTTTCCGGAAGAGCAAATAAAATCTTTCTCTGCATTAGACCAATGAAAATGTACGAATAGAAACTTTTTGTGAACTGAATCTATTGAATAGTCAGCATTTTACTGAACACGTCCCAATTCTCTCATAAAATACCTACACTCCTTCCTGTGCTATGCTATGTCCCAACTTATTCCTTGGGGAAGCATTTCTCAACCCAGAAAACGACTGCAGATTCATCATAAAACTGCCGAGCAAACATTGATCTATATAGAAGGCGGATTTATTACTTACGCAGTGACACATTAAGACGACGCTTCCCCTAAAATGTTATTACCAATAATAAACAAATAAAAACGGGATAATATAATTCGAAGTGGTCCCATCAAGGCATCACATCACTGTCACAATTCATATTCATATTGAGTCATTCAGTCAAACATCCAGACAAAGCGGATAGCCAGGCCAAAGACAAAGGCAACATAATCGACTTTAGCCAAGTGTCTTGTCGATGAGAAGAAGCCAGGGAGCAAAGACAATTGAATTAAACGCATAAGCCAATCCTCCTCCGTTCCGACCGAAAATATCTCTCCCGGATTTTATTTTACAGATAGAATTGCTTCAATTGACTCAGATCGACATCGAAATCCATATTGAAGGTCGGAAAAAAAAATATCGAATTAAAAATTTAAGATTCGCTGGCATCGGTTCGGAGTATTAGTGTGTTTGTGTATACTGTATATGTATATACGAGCGCAACTCCTGGATGTTAGCAGAGCAATAACATAAAATATTTTATATCCACGGCCATAAAAATCACATTTGAGCAAATTCCAAAACAGATAGACATAGCTAGGCGGCCGGCGGCGGCGGCGGTAAAAGAAGGGAAGTGCACCAAGAGGCAAACGCTTAAGACTGATAAGCTATACATGTTCCAGAGACTTTCAACGTTCTTTTTAAATTGGGTGATAGATGACTGGTGATGATGATGATGACGCTGATGGTGATGGTGATGCTGAAAGTCATAGAATTTAGATTTGAATTATATTATTTATCCTCTTTGGGTGTATTTTAGGTGAAGGAAATTACCGAACTTAAGTGGAGAAAAACTGGATTGCGATAGAATATAAATAGGTTTTCGTAATACATATTGTGATATGAAGTTTATTAACAGATTCTTTTTTCGTGTGTATTTGTGTGCAAAATTAAAACTAAAGGTCTATAGTCCACAACAAAAAGTCTGTCAGCCACGAAAAGTAATGAGATCTTAATGTACGACAAGTTCTTATTTGAAGAAGGTTCAATGCTAAACAAAATTGAGTTAGTGAGGTGAACCTTTGGAGCTTAGTAAATGCTCCAAGTTTTAAGTTTTTTGCTCAACTGGTTCCAAAGTTAGAGGGGAGTCGACAACAGGCTGAGTTGGTTTTTGTAAAAATTGTGTATATCTGTACTAGAGAACTTGATGAATTTCCCAGCCCAATTATTTTCTAGACGCCAGCAGATGAGTTCATAATAGGTCAATATTGATCCCAATTATACAACTTGCATTCGCAGTTTTCAAATATCTCATAGTCAAAATTATTGAAATTTGACTCATGCTTCATGCATAAAGCACCGGTGGGTGGTTAAATATACTTATTTCGTTGAACGGCTTGGGATCGTTTTCGAGAATGTTTAGTTTTTTTTTTTAATGTGTAATTTAGAGCCACAATTTTAGACACAAAAGTTTAATGAATTCTTTCCAATACTAAAATCGAAACCACATCCAAATATTAGGTCAATAAATCAACAACTATTTTTGTTTTGGCTGCACTGTTCCTAGCAGATGGACAGGCTAGTTAACTCTTTGCCCGAACGAAGTAGGGTTACATGGAAGCGTTATCACCAATATCCTGCAGTTCTTAGCATTTGGAGCGGGACGAAATGGAAACAGTAGAAAATTCTACACAAGGATTTTAGATTATTTCCCTATCAAATAAGGGGCAAATGTCTGAATTAAACGGCTGTATAAACAGGCAAAACTGTCTAACATTTAGTGACTCTAAACCAGAGACGCTGCATGACACGAAACTGCAAACTGCATCCAGCTCAAGTAACAGTGTGGAGAACAGTTTTATTCAGCTGCATTGGCGGGCCATACTTTATTGAAGAAAACGTTCGCATTGTAATGGTCATTGGTCAATGAAAAAAAAATTCAAAAAATTATGTCTTAACGTCCATTTTCTGAATCAGATTTTGTTTAATGTAGAGTAGATAATGTTCCTACACAGTCTAGAAAATCATATCAGGTTAGGAGACTTTCACTTTTTTAATAAGCCGAGTTTTAAAAACCGCATAAAAACGAAATTGCAACTATCACATTGCGGGGGCGGACTGGCCATTCCACATCGCCTTTTATTGTGATGGGGCACTCCGGGAACTGTCCGCTAAGTCCGATTCATCAAGTCGTGGAAAAAAATATTCCTCCAACATGTTTTAATATCGGTCTCTCTGAACTGAACTCAATATCACTAATTTTTTAAATAAAAAATGACCAACAAACCCAGCTGAAGAAATTCCGCGCCACACTGACTTTTAGGTGAATTCAATAGGGATTGGAGTCAGACCACTCAAGTGAAAATGGGCTTCAATTAGGGATGGGAAAAACCAGCCGGTCTTAGCCGAGAGAGGTTTTTTTGCTTCGGTTATCCTCCGGTGTTTTTTTTAAACCCAATAACCGGGTAAAACAAACCGGCTAACATTTGCTTATTCATTTTCGCATTTTCGATCCATTTTTTTTTGGGAGCAGAGCCAAACTTGTATGCCGGGTTTGTCATTTTTATAGCTCGAAAATATTTATCTCTTGTCGAAAGTTTTGTAGCTTCTGAAAGATTGGTTTCCACATTAAATGATGTTGTTTCTGATGAGAGGAGTCGATTCACAGACCAACATATAATTGAAAGAGTTTTTATGAATAGATTGGAAGAAAAATATTGGCCAACTACAACCTGTTGATGTACTTATTTATCTTATCACCATTAATTTAAAATGTTATTATGTACATACTTCATTGAAATCTTTTTGTAATTACATTTTAGTATTCTGTCTTCATTTCATAAATATAAATTTCAATAAAAATGTAATAAATTTTTAAATATGTAGGTATGTTTTTTCGTAAAAAAAACCGGAAGCCGGTTTAACTTAAAACCGGTCATTTTAAGCATTTTAAACCGCCAGGACTTAACTGTTCGGAACTATTTAATTCTTGTTTTACTAAGAAAAATGCGAAAAAGATTGTCTGACTCCAACACACCATTTGTTTCTTTTGGGTAATTTTCTCCAGGCGTTTGTTTAAGCCAACTGCGACCCTGTTTTAAAAGTTTTCTTGTAAGCTTGATTCCACCCAAAAGCTTAAAACTTACTAAGGCTCAGTGGCGTTTTATATTTTACGTTTGGCGATTCCGGTTCTTAAAATCTAACAACCTGCTCACTGAACGAACAGAAAGTCCAAGGACAGACCCATATGTTTGAAAGATTTAAGCTCTCACTGCCTATGTTCTCAGAGGGTGCCTATTAATTCGCGGTTTTCATTTTGCAAACTATTATCTCGCGACGGTTTAAATATTTTTCAATTATTTCGCAGAAGTCATGTGGCAAACTGCCATTTCGTCTTGCATTCATCTCGTTGTAAGATTAACTCGCATCACTTCTTTAGCATTTCTATGTTTTGCTATTCTTTCATCTGGCTTTTTGTGTTTTTGCCTTTGCTTATCTTGCATACCGTTATTTCGCGCCATGCTATTTAGCCGCTTGTTTATTTCAGCATGCATTTTTTGTCACTTTCACTGGTTTTACATACAGTGTTATTGTGATTGCCTATGGGAGTGGTTTAAAGCGCGTTTGATAAAATATACTGGCACACAATGGATGATACCCAAAATGCAGAAAAAGTGTGCGGTGTATTTAAATCCATTAGGGGTAAAGACAAAGTAAATGTTGAAGGTTTTTCTTATGACTTTGAGAAAATTGATAAAGATGAAAATTACAAATGGAGTTGTGAACTGCGGAAACACAAAGATTATAAGTGTAACGTGCGTTTAATAACTAAAAAAAATGATATGTTGAATATTGTACAATCTTTAATTGGTGAACATAACCATGAACCCTCTGCTTTACGGAAGCCCGTAGCAGAAGTACTTACAAAAATTAAAAAGTGCGCTAAAAGAAGTGCGGAAAAAAGTGGCAAAATAATTCAAGACGCAATTGCAACATGTAGCTCGGAAGTAAGTGTTAATCTCCCTTCAAAGGCATCCCTACAACAACTCATTAAGCGTGAGAGGAAGAAGGTAACGGACTTGATGACTGAGCCAACATCTATTGACTTCACAATACCGGATGAAGTTCGGTATTTAGATAAGAACATTTTTATTGTGGACGACATACAACTTGATAGGGATAGAATTATAATAATGACAACTGAAAATAATTTAAAGTATTTGGAAAAAAGTAGGTTTTGGATGATGGATGGTACCTTTAAAATTGTTCCCACTTTGTTTTATCAACTATATACTATACATTGTGATGTCGATGAAAGTTTAAAGGCATACCCTATGGTGTATGTTTTAATGACGGGAAAAAGCACAAAATTATATGATATTCTATTTCAAAGTCTCACTAAATATGCACGGACACAAGGAGTTAATTTAAGCCCAAAAATATGTATAACGGACTTTGAAAAAGCTGCTATAAATAGTATTCGTCATTGTTATGATGACTGTGTCCCAAAAGGCTGTAGCTTTCATCTCTTTCAATCTATTTACCGATATGTCCAGAAATCCGGCTTACAAAGAAAGTATGGCTCTGACCCTGAATTTTCATTGAAAATTCGGCAGATAGGCGCACTTTCTTTTTTGGCTCCAGAACGCATTTCTTTGGCCTTTAGTAAACTAAAGGAAGAAATGCCTGCTGAGGCAAAGCCAATAATGGATTGGTTTAGTGAGTTTTATGTCGAGGGAAAAAATGGAAAACCACCAATTTATCCACCTTCATTTTGGAGTATATTTTATCAGTTTAACTTGAAAATGCCAACTACACAAAATTACGCAGAATCGTTTCACCGACATATAAATTCTATTGTTGGAAGTGCAAATATTGGTTTCTTTAAGTTAATTTTTGAATTGAAAAAGGAAACAAAAAACGTTGAAGTTGCTATTGATAGAATATTTAGAGGAGATTCTATACCAACAAAAAAAAGAAAATTGCTAGATAAAGACTCAAGAATAAGAATTATTTTAGAAAAAGAAAAAGATTATTCGGAAATTGGTCTGTTAAAGGCACTGGCTTCTAATATAAAGCTACTTTAGTTTGTTACCGATACTTTTTTGTTTTGTTATTTTATGAAATACATAATTATGTAAATAATAATGAATTTAACTTTTTTTCTTTAATTTTGAAATATTTATTATGTTATTATGAAGCTATGTCGAAAAGGTTTTTTATTGTGAATTCCATTTTCCCTTGTATTTCAGTTTAATTTTATGTTAATAAATTTGTTACCTATATCAAAAACTTTGGTAATTTTTCTTTTTGAAGCAACATGGTACAGTGGTTTTGCTACTATTTTATTTTGCAAAATGTTATTTTGCTTTTCTAATTTGTTTGGTTTTCATTTATCGCACATGATAAGAAATTTCGCGCGAAATTTCTTAACATGTGCGATAAATGAAAGCCAAACAAATTAGAAAAGCAAAATAACATTTTGCCAAATAAAATAAAGCGAAATAAGGGAACGCGAAATAAAACAATGCGAAAATAAATAAATCAAAGTAAGTTATAGCGAAATAATAAATGCGAAATATCTTATGGCGAAATAATTACAATGCTAAATGGAATTTTGCCAAATAAAAAATGCGAAATAACAAAATGCGAGTTGTTGATATGCGAAACAATAAAATGCGAAGTGATCGCAGCGAAATAACAAAATGCGAGAAAAAAACCGCGAGTTATACCATACCCGTTCTCAGATGGTCTGATAAGAGGAGGTACAGGGACTTTAGTTTTTCGTTTTGCCACACTCATGGTTTGTCTGAACGCAATTCTATGTTCTATTACAATACCGCACTATTCTCTTTTTGGCTGAGTCCGAGTTTATCGGCCTGTATATTAAAATTTGAGAAACATCTATGACCGGCAGCTTTTGCTTTGGTAGAATTTAACTAACAATCGCCGTTTAAAAATCTTCACGCTTGGGCGTTATTTGATTAAACTTGGCTTTGTTTTAGCTGTCTTTGCCTATAGGAGATGTTTCCACTATGAATTAAATCGTGGTCACAAAGCTGCAAATAAGGTGTTCTAACAGCCCATCCGCCGGCTTAAAGGAAAGAAAATGGAATATATGTAATTATTGAAGGAATCGAATTCAAAGATATTGTATTTCTTATCAAAAATAAGAGCATCTTACGCAGATAGAGCTATAGTACTTTTCTTAGCTACTCAAACCAGAAGAGGACTTTTACGATGACAGATATCTCGCCTCGAGCAGCGCGGCAATTAGTTCCAAGAAGTCACTAAAAGTCAATTCACTAAGAGTTTGTAAATTTGCCGGAGTGAAGGAAATCCGACCAGAAATGCTCAAAACGCTAGGCCAAAGATGAAAGTTACATGGCTCTCTCGTGTCATTAAAGTGGCCTTGCAATGCAGCGAAATGGCTATCAGCGATTGGCAAACTGGATTGTAGGTATGTGTCCCTTTTTAAAAAAGGCGATAAAAAGTATTACTCCAATTATAGGGTAGGTATATCGTATATCTCTTTTGGGCCTCCCTGAAAAATTATTTGCAATATGGTGTTGAAAATGCGTTGCAGACAGAGCTGTGGTCCACTCAAGGTTGGCAGAAGCACAATGGACTAATCATTCACTGTCAGAATTGTACATGAGACGGCTTGGAATTGGAAGTGAAGTATGTTACACAATGCCTGCATATGTTTTGTAGACTTAGAGAAGGCATACGACCGAGTCCCACGAGGTAATCTCCATAGTGTTCTGCAGGGATATGCAATTATTGAATGTTCTCTCTTGAGAGCCATTCGATCTGTGCTATGTTTGGGTTAATGGCATAAATCAATTCAACTACAGCGCGTTCGATAGATGTGAATGGGATGAATGTAAAAGTGAACAAATTTGAAGTAAACGTCTATTCAATGCAATCCGCGTATTGGTGAAGCAGTTTTATTCACGAATGTTGTAAAGAAAAATGCGCAGTTTCCCTGTAGGATTGTTACTCAGACTGGGACATTTTAGAGCCATGTCATTCTGACATTTAATTCGATGTTTCTTCCAACCCTTACCTAACCTAACCTAACCTATGTACTGACCATAAAAATAAGATCAGGGATACAAGCTGCCGAAATAAGATTTCTCATTGCGAAACCAAATGCCTTGGTATCTATAGATATGATTAGCTGTATCTCATTAAATTAACAAGGTCAGATATTGTCTAAAATCTACTGTTTCTTCATTAGCTGCAGATACCCTTCGCAAAGTCTACTTATAAGAACACGTATAATAATTACGCACTTATAATCAAAGTTACACCCATCAATCCGATATAAAAGCGGCTGCCAAACACCAATACCATTAATTAAACTTATTGAATAATCCGCCCACTGCCTCCAAGCTACAAATAGCCCCTCGATTCATTACGATTCCTTACACCACGTTCAAACAAAAAGTAACTAAGCACCAAACTAATATCTACACACAATTCGCAAAACAGAAGTTTTCAACTAAAGCACCCACAGGAAATCTTTACGAGGCCTACATACTAATTAACGCAAGCTTGACTTTATTTACCGTACATGGTCGGTATGAGACTACACCTCGAACCTATGTAGTCAGGGATTACTTCCACTTAGTCCTTGGGTTCGGCTCAGGAACAATTCAAAAGTAATAAATTCACTTTGGAGGCATTTTAAGGAATAGCGTAAACGAATACGAATGGGACCAACATTATAGTATAAGGGTTGTGGAAAAGAGAGTAATTTGCTACCTTAGTGGACATGATAGACACGTGAGCATTGTACAATGTGTCGAAGAACACAAAGCTATCCATAAATACACCGGTCACATCCGCAGGTCAGTTTTGATAAAAAGATGAATGGTATCGCATCGCATAGATTCAAAGATACTCGTACACAGCGAAAATCTGTACATGTGTAAGGTCCTCATTCATCCGCATTTAATTGCAACGTGTGCACATGAATATACATACAAACGCACACACAATCATGGCCCCAACATTTTATCGACTGAGACGATGAAGTTGCGTGACTTAAATCCCTAAAACGAATGGGATGCTATGACAGAGACAGGATATATAGGGATATCCCGCATTGGACAAATGTGGGCTTTGCATTGGTCCCCTATGCTGAGGGTCATGTAGGTTAGGGGTTTGCTAATTCTTCATCTCTGGGTTATGCTTTTATTTTTTCTGGACCGCAGCATACCCTATCCCAGTCTATTGCCTTAATTTATCCTGTGGATGTTTGTGCCGAAGTGAAGTTTGGTGTACAATAAAATTAATGCCGGAGACAATTTATTATTTTGGATACACAATGGGAGCCCAATGCTATAGGTCCCAGTCCAAGACTAAAGCACCAAAAATGTTAGAAGGATTTTCTTGTATTCCAGCTAAGGGAACAATAAATACACGTATGTGCTTAAAATGGTGAAGGAAAACCCCGTAGGTATAGCTACCAAGAAAAGAAAAGGAAAACAATAAAATCTGAGCTATAAAGTGAATTTGTGGGTGTTGCACGTACGCATGAAAGGCTTGCTCTGCGATGCTTAGTCGTGATGACATAAAACTGGAATAGGCGAAAATCTAGGATGGAGGACAGCGAAATGGTTGAGTTTAGCCGTAAATGGAACTTTTGACGACGTACTCAAGTATAGGTGCAGTAGGACCAAAAGCGAATAAATGTAATGAGAGTATTAACAGCTGGCGAAGGTCTCTGTCAGTTGATGGACGACATCGGTCAGTAAATTGCTTAATTCACTTTGACTAATAATATAAGAATTAGGGGAATGCCTTTTATTTCCGTATACCAATATTTGTAAACGTATAAGAAAAAATGTTTAATAAAATAGGACAAAGAAAATTAATTTTACCAGGAAACAATAATAGAATAGGAAACTAAGAAGCTTTCCAAAACTTAGGTTATTATTTATGCAACAACACATTTGGGGACAACGACTGCTGGATACCAATGAGCTTCAATATATTATCTGTTTTATATGCTGATAGTTACGAGTATTGGCTTCACACCAAAGAAATATAACAACACCATCTGCTTCGAAAACAAATTAAGTTTTTATTAAATAAAAATTAATATTCTGATACCAACAACTACACCAGAAACTAAGCATTTTTTTTTGTATAAACATCTTGTCATTGACAGCCATAACATAATACAGGGTGGGCAATAGATACTAGTTTTCGAGGGCTGTATTCAACTTACTGATTGAATAGTACGATTCAGAATAGGCAATCTAGTTTTTTGCATCAAGTTTTAAAGATTACAGCTCTAAGATGACAGCCGTCGTTAGCGATTCCGGAAGTTTTCAAACACTTGTCGGGACCTTCTGATGGGTATATAGCCATAACTTGCTGCCTGATTCTCTCCATATGTTCTTCCTGGGTGGGTGGGCGATGTTTGAAAACTTTTTCCTTTAGGTATCTCCTCTCCATAGGAAAAAAGTCACAAATGCTAAAATCTGGTGACTGCGCAGGCCTCTCCACGTCACCTTCCAGAGAGACCAGGCGCTCGGAGAACATTTGTCTTAGTTGAGTTGTGGGGAGCAACCTCATTCTTTTAGATCCAGATGTCTCCCAGATTGCTTCCAGTTCAGTTTAAAAAAAAAAATTGTCGAACTTTGAAACATATCGTTCAGCGGTGGCAGTGACGCATTTATCCTCGCATTATCCTAAAAAAAGTAAGGCCGAATTACTCCAAATTGGACACTGCATACCATACAGTGTCTTTTGTAACTTTTTTTTTTACATTGGTGGATGCAGAGGTTTGCCGTGAATTTGCCTTGGTTTTTAAAAAGCCCAATAGTGAAAATTCCTCAAAGGCGCAAGTGGGCGTCGTGTCTACTGAAAAACGTTGGAAAAACATTCATACTGCAAATAACAAAAACTAGATGCTCCCAAGATCACAACAAGACCACCTAAGACTATACCTAATTTTCTTTATAATGTTCCTATCCCAAGTTTCACAGTGCGAGTTTAAAGTTTAAACTACACTTTTATAGTTTAAACCTTAGTTCAACATTTTCAAGGTTTCGTTTAAACCGTGTTTAGGTAAAACTACAGTATTCTGCCGTTTAAACCTCAGATCAGCCGATTGTCAGAAACACAAATATTTGACGTTGCTTTTCGTGTTCTTTGAAAGAAAAGACAAGGAACGATTTTGGAAAAGTCGTATAAAAGCTTAGTACTGTACAGTACTATCAAATTATATTCATTAAATTTAGTTGAACTGAGTTCAATTGAACTGAAGTTCAGATTAGGTTTTGAAACCGGACGAGTTGAACTTCAAATTTAAACTCAGGTTCAGGTTCAGTTGAACTTTAGTTTAAACTTCCAGTGTGAAACTGGGGGTAAGAGTTTTTCGATTTTTCAACTTTTCATTTAAAGTTTTCGAAATTTTCTTTTTTGCTAAGCCACCCCTGATTCAAGGCAAACCAAACCAAAGAAGAATCATCTTTCTTAATCGGTCCAGCAGTTCTTGAGTTTTTGCACGCCAATTGGTTTTAATTTATACATGTATAGAAGATGAAGTTGAATATTCGTACGGGCATAACAGCTCCGGCAATTTCCATAGGTGTTAAAATTATTTCTTTTACATTCAGGCTTTCAATTGAACAAGCGTGACTATCGTCTACACTTGCTAAGCACTAACCAAGTATTGAATACAACAGACAGGTTAAAAAGAAACATGCCGAACTATCCCATTAAAAGCAATATCTTAGGTACTCTTATACTCCAAATAATCTTACTACAAAAATACCTCTTTCTATACAGACTTTCGCAACGAACTCCGACTAAATAGATTCCAAAGCGACAATATTATGTAGAATGTCTTACAAAAAAATGTAATTCTTCACAAAGTCCCGAGACCCATTAACAAATACCACAAGTTTTCCACCTCAGCCAACAACTACAGCATTAGTATACCACAGTCACCCTCGCGTCCAGCCATCCATCGCCAAATAGTAGAACTCAAACAATCCCAAACAAACACCAAATGCTAGATAAAGTTCCTAAATACTCTGATAAGTCTTTAAATGCGGTAGGTCCCCGAAAAATCACAGAAGAAGAAACAAAGGCAAAAAATACCCTTAAAATAAATCTCCCGTGCAGCACAAATTGCTATCAAGGACATGAGGTCAATTTATCTCCCTACCACATGTGCATTTATGTGTGTGTTCCTCTGTGGCAGACAATCCAATTTCAAATAAATAAATGCTCTAGTTTCGGGTTTTTGCCCTCTCAGGCAGCGACGACAATTTATGCGGGACTTTCTGCCGACTTGTGTTGCAGTGAATGGCCCGTCGTTTTCGTGGTCCTTTGAAACTTTTTAAATAGAGTAAGGCTACTGTGTTGTCATCTGATACTAGAACCTGTACGGATACTCGTAGTTGAGCTGATACGGGACGGAACTGTATTTTCTTTTCATACATTTTTAATTTGGTATTTGATCGTCTAATCCTATCGGCTTTTGAAAGGATTTCCCAAGTGTGGTATATATATACCTACATAATGTATGTAGACGGTAGACGAGTATTTGAGCAATGCAGCACGACCCAATTTAAATGTCTGCCTTTCAAAATGAATTAGATTTTAAACTAAACACATACTCGTTTAGTTGGGGATAGTATGAAAAGGATTCACGTTTTGTGAGCAGAGGAATGCTATTTGGGGAAATATGTATATATTAAAGAAATGTCGATATCCTTCTCTTATTAAAACAAATTGGAATAGCCTTGTGCGTATTAAATCTCCATTATAACAATATTGTATGTACTATTCTGTCATGACTGCCATAGTAAATAGCAGGGACCGAACCCAATTGACCTTTTTGTTGAAAAAGGTCTGATGAAACAGGTATTTGTGGCCCAATTTAATTAGTGGTGCATAGTGCTTTTTTTCTCTAGAATCAATTTTTTTTGGGCAAAGTAAATGGGTTCATTCGACCCAATTTTTTTTTGGGCCAATGAAACCTGGTACATAAAATATAATGTACATTTTTGCTTAACAAATGGGTTAGTTTGACCCAATAATTTTTCGGGTTTAAAATATTGGGTCCAATCAACACAATATTTTTTTGGGTTAAGCCGCAAGTTTATTCTATTAGAATAGGCTGAATTATTAGTTTTATCCACATTATGTAACATTATACATACATTCATACGCCTTATCATCTCTTCAGTTTCCATTCTCGTCAATTCGACGTCAGAATATTTCATAAAAGGGTGCATGTCGTGTCGTGTACTCGGCATATTATTGACGCTTACATTATTATGTTGGCATGCGTCTGTCAACTGGCACCCATATGTCCGACTCAGAATGGCATGCAAATTTCGGAGAATAAAAAAAATCGTTTGAATTGAAGATTTCTGGAAGTTTTTTAATCCATTGACATCGTAGCCATCCTTTGATGGAATTTGTTACTTTATGCCTTGATTGAAAGAAGACGAACCATATTTTGGGATATATACTATATTTGGAAAAATTAAGATTTTAGGGCTTTCTGGTGACATTTCGAAATAAATATAGTATATATCCTAAAATATGGTTCGTCTTCTTTCTATCAATGCATAAAGTAACAAATTCCATCAAAGGATGGCTACGATGTCAATGGATTAAAAAACGTCTAAGAAATCTTCAATTGAGGCAATTTTTTGCTCTCCGAAATAGCCAATAGCGATGGAATTGCGTCACATTTACTGACGCTTTAATATCAGTTAAATAATATTTTTGTTCAACACCTTACATATTATAACATATTACATGAATCTCCGCTGCGGCAAAACACATGCCAGTCACCGTCGACATACGAATATGCCAACTTTGAGACAAAACGTGCATGCCGTGTACTCGGCATACTTTTCGCACATGCCACAATGTATAAAACGTGACATATTCTACAATATGTCGCATATGTCGTGTTTGGCAGCTTTAGTATTACATTTTTTAATTTTTTTTAGTTGTCAAAACGTAAATTCTTTCCTTGTTCCCTCTACCAGGCACTGAAGTGTAAAATACCCTTTTATACAACCTAAAATATGTATTATACATGTGTGATGTACTTAGCAGATGAAAATTTGTATATCATCATAATAATAAGAGACCTAATATTTCACCCAAAAAAATTAAAAGCCTCTATTACCCATTTTCTATGGCCCAAAAAAATATTGGGTCTAATAAATCAATTTATTTTCACTAAAAATAATATTGGGTCAAATAAACTTTTTTGTTTCGGCTAGAAAAAATAAATGGTTGAAATAACTGGTTCATTTGGCCACTTATGTTATGTGGCCAAAAATACTAATTTTATGTGGCCCATTTTCAAAATGGGTTAAGTTCTTAAAGGCATAACAGGAATCGACAGGCAGCTTCATCAGCATCAACCAGATGTACTTCTTTTTATTTTACAACCTTAACTACTACTGGCCTTTTTTGCAGAAAAAAATCAAAATACCCGCTATTTTCGATCCCTGGTAAATAGACAACAAATCTATTATTGTGCGGCATTAAATGTCAATGAATGTTAATGAATCTGTACCTGCTTATAATAGCTGTAACTTGAGAAAGAATGCATAAGTGCCTAGAGGATGGTAGGTATTTTCATCCATTGAAACTGCAAAATTTAGTATCACTACCAACAGTGATGTCTTTGTCTACTGGACACAATGGGGAAAATCCTTGAGCGTATATAATATACAACTTACCCCCAGTTTCACAGTAGGAGTTTCAACTACACTTTTAGTTTAAACTTTAGTTCAACAATTAATTCTGTTTCAGAATTTCGTTTAAACCTTGAACAGAGTTCATTCTATAGTTTAAGTTAAACTACAGTAATCTGCCGTTTAAACCTCAGATCAGCCGATTGTTAAAAACACAAATATTTGACGTTATTTTTCGTATTCTTTGAAAGCAAAGACAAGGAACGATTTTAGAAAAGTCGTATAAAAGCTAAGTACTGTACAATACTATCAAATTCATTCATTAAATTTAGTTGAACTGAGTTCAATTGAACTGAAGTTTAGATTATATTGTGAAACCGGACGAGTTGAACTTCAAATTTAAACTCACGTTCAGGTTCAGTTGAACTTTAGTTTAAACTTTCAGTGTGAAACTGGGGGTTAGGCAGAGGAAAAAGCAGTAAAAAGCTTTGTCAGACTACAAGTTCCGATTTAGAAAATCGCGATCTTTCGCAAACGACATCAAATCGGTAGCCGAGTATGTAACAGCTAAAGCGATAAAAGGATAAAGATGGCAATTTGGAACCAGTAGATAGTAACGCCGGATATAAGAAATGCCTTTAATTCGGCTAATTGGACATTCACTAGGAGATGCATACTACCTAAAAAGAAGTTACAAACTATTTCACCAACAGAGAGCTCAGCTACGAAACTGAGGAGGGAGTAAAGTAATACAATGTCTCTGCGGAGGTTTCACAAGGATCAATTGTTCTGGGTCCCCTCTTATGGAACTTCGACTATATCACTACAACTCATCGGATTCGCTGACGACATCAGAATCACCTACCAACGATCTACCAAATAAATGAAAATGAAGAAATAAAAACTTAATTTTACATACACACACCCACACCTACATACACCAAATAAAATGAATGAAAATGAAGCAAGTTTGTTTTTTTGTTTTACAACTTCGTAGTTTCGATATAGCTTCGATTTTTGAATTATTAGAGTCCTAATATAAATCTTTTCAGAGGCTTTACACATAAAATACTTTCGATAACTGTTCCCCTTTCGGACCTTACCGAAGTTTTATAGCATTCTTTTGGAAACTAAAAGTAATCCTCCATAGCAGCTTATTGAAGCTGAAATTCTGGTTGGGAAGCCATCGTACGAATTAAAGAGTGGCTAGTACATTACATAACCATTTATAGTGGAAGCCAGTCAATAAGATTAAAAGAATCAATTAAATACCTACCTAGGAATTATGCTTGACAATAGGCCAAAGTTTAAAGTACACGTGGACTATGGGGCTTACCAATAACCAGACACTGAACTCAAGTTTAACTAATTTCGACTGTTAATTTTGTCCTACCAATAAGTAAGTTAATCGAAGGGTTTACTAAAAACGACTTTAGTACAAATTCTAGTACAATGGAAGTCAAATCTTATACGATTTTCGAGTGTAAATTTTTCAAGCACAAGTCAGCTGTTATATATTTTTTCTATGCTTTGAAAAATTGATTTCATAACGAAATCCTTTCATACTCATATTTTTTAAGACACACTTCAGGAGACTATTTCGAAACAAATATGTAGAGGCTATGGGATGACACCCTTTTTCTATTTTGTCATTTAGGTAAAATTAAAATGAAAAAAAAAACACGCCACTTTGTTTGGTTAACAATTCTTCCATATTTTACAAAAATTGTCGGATTATCACATTCCAATGTAGATTCTTATATTATCCGTTTGTTC
Source organism: Cheilosia scutellata (assembly GCA_955612985.1). Taxonomy (NCBI): domain Eukaryota; kingdom Metazoa; phylum Arthropoda; class Insecta; order Diptera; family Syrphidae; genus Cheilosia; species Cheilosia scutellata. The sequence goes on along the minus strand of OY015313.1, from coordinate 54,772,789 downwards.
TAAGCTATATAACTTTTTGGATACTCCTATTCTAAAGACACTTTTTCTAACAACTGAAAACTAGCTAAACCAGAATTTACAAAATAAAAGAACATAAACAATGCAGGATGCGATTTTTCCATTTTATTTTAATTTATAAAAAAATGTTTTTTACGTTTTTTTTAACACTTCCACTTTAATTAAATGACAAGAAATTATGGATTTATGTTATATGAATTTCTAAACCGTTTTAAGGAACTTCTTTCATGATTTTAATTTTCTTGACGCTTTTATCACTTTTTTATTTGGTTTGAGTTTTGACAGCACGACTGTTTGGACGTTTCAACTGACAAAATGACAGCACTGCCATGACGTTCTTACATATACGATGGGTTAGAGGTTTTTGAGGATCGAAATTTACAGTCTCGATTAGCTTAAAGTGGAAAATAAATTGCTTATTGGTACACAATATAATTTAGTTTCTACTTTTGAGTAAAAGTAGAGTTTATGTAAATTTGGTTGTTGGTAAGGCTATAATATGAGCAGAAAGGCGTCATTATTGCAGGCAGCTCTCTCTTGGATGTTGCCGAAGACCGGAGGTTCAGGCTCCAGGATATGCAAGAAGAATTCTCCTATCCAGGGTGATCAGTTCCATGCTATATTCCGCACCAGTTTGGATAGGGGTCCTAGAAGTAAAAGGGACAAGGAGGAAACTGTGTCATCATTATAGACTTTGCGCATTAAGAACTATTAGCGGCTTTTGTAGTATGAGGCAGCTTTCGTTATAGCCGGAATGGTTCCTATCAACATCCTTGCGGATGAAACTAGAGCAATAGTATTGGCAAATTACATAAAGCAATTACTGATGCTCGCACAGTCACGAATGATGAATTTCAGAAAAAAAATCGTTTGAAGTGAATTATTTGAATCGAATTGAAATGCAATAACGGTCGAAAACTGAACGGAAATTAGTTAAAACTCGAATAAATGCTGATAATTCGCGGCGGTAAACGCTCACGTCTAAGACGTATTTTAATATTATGCTTTTGCATTAAGTTTTTCTTTGTCGTATACGTAAAACCAATAAAATAAATTTAAGGGAATGAGGACTATTATCACAATAATTTCTGTTCAGAAAATTGTTTCCCCATTGTTGATTAAAGATGGCATGGGTGGAGAAAAATTGGTTTGTTCGATTCATTTCGGCACTGGAGGCGTTGAAAAACTGGACTGATTTCGGTCAATGTTAGGGACCCGGTCATAGTTAGGGTAGTTGACGGTACCTACTAGATATTATGTGATATTGGTGCGGGTGCCACATATAATATTCCAATGGAAGGCTTTCAAACACGAGATTTACCACTGAACATTTAAAAAACAATATCTGAACACTGAACGTTTTTCAAAATTTAAATCACATAAAATAAAAAATACAAAAATGAAAATGAAACTAGGTATAGGTAAGGTATATGTATGTTAGAGCACATTATATAATTCTGCAGCACCCGACTGTGTTTTATGCCTCTCTGTATGTCTAGAGGATATTGTGACTAATTGCATGAATGGTTGCATTTGCGGAGTGCATTTGCATTTGCATGTGGAGTGGTGAGTGCAACTCACTCTCACTCACAAGAATATTGACTGAGTGGAAATCTGTGAGAGCTCGGCGGATCGTCAGTCGATCCAGAGGAGCCGTCGCGAGATATCGATGCGCCACAGAATTCGTGTGGTGATAAATTTTTGGTGTTCTCTATTAGTGTTTTCTAGTATCAGAAGTGGGATAGCCCGTGTGCTATTTTAAAAAATTAAATTATAATAATAAGTTGTGTTGGAGATATGATTAAGATAAAGAATAACAAAAACAAATACCTAATGCGAATAGGTCTTGTTTGCGTCGTGTAATAAATCTATCGCTCCAGCCAATCGTGTGTGTTTGTGTGTGTGCGCACGAAAATCTATTTTCAACATACGTACGAATACGATGTGATGTGTGTGGTGTGTCTCGACATCGAGCGGGTTGCGCTTTGCGTATTACGGTTGCAATGTTGCTTTTTATTTTGGTGTTCTTTGGTGAAATATGCGTTCTTGTAATGGCATGTGACTGCCTGCTGTCTTGCCAGCCGTGTAATAGTAACTGTGCTTTTGGTTGTACATTGTACATATTTGTATATAGCCTGCTGCAGATTTTTATTGTGTTTTTTCTTGTTTTCCTCTATTGCAGTTGCATTATTATAACGGTTATGTTAAAGGGTAAGTGTGGTTTCAAAAAACAAAAAGAAGAGAAGATGCTTGAATCAGCAATAGCTGAAGCTGTGGGTAGTGATGTGGCTATGCTCACAATGTCCAATGTACAAAATTATACAGGTTATGATTCTTTTTCTACCCTAACTATTGAAGAAAATAGAGTCAGTAGATGGTGGCAATCATTTTTAATAAACGGATTGAGCCTGACCGTTTACAGGACTATGATGTCACTCCTAAGGTGATCTATTAGGCATATGACATGAGCAGACAACGTACATGAATAACATGGCTATAGGATGCCCAGGGCCAGGATGAGCTGAGCAGTGGCATTTTTCTTGAGGAGGGAATGGTTTCTCTTATTGGGTTTTGGTCAGATGAGGTGGTTGATACTTTCTGCTTCTTTATAATGTTTCACCATTTATAAATGCAAAAAAAAAAACAAAGTGAGATGTTGTTAAGTACCTACCTATGTTTGTATTGAAGAACTGAGTTGCTTTGTTTTGATGTAGATAGGTGTGTTTTGGTTGTCAGCGAGTTTCATCGATGGCCTATTGTGGTGACTGGTGAGGATTTCATGTTTCATACAGGTGTAAAAGTCAAAGCGGGAGTAATTACATTTGACTACCTACATACCTTGTTTTAACTAGGGCCTGGCTGTTCACTTGAGAAAATGGAAATGGGTTGTTCCGTTGAAGGTGTGTTGGTTGGAATTTCTAGAGAGTTTTTGAGCCAAGCCTATTGTTATAGTGGGTATACCTGTGAGAGACGGATACCTGATGTAAAGGTGCCTTTCTTTCTTTTTCGACCTCGTCTTCGGTGCATGGAGCGGCAACAATAAGGAAATGCTGACTTTGTGGCAAAGATGGACACGTTAGGGGTGCTTGTTTGGCTAAACAAGGGACATTTAAGAGATGTGTAGGTGGTTTGATTTTTGGTGGAAAAGTCTTTTGTAGGTGGGTAGGTAAGGTACCTACCTACATTTACCTATGTTCATTCATGGCCCATGCTGAGTTCAGTACAGTTTCGAAAGGTATCTGAGCTGAAGTTGTAGCAAGTCATCATTACGGTGGGTCGCCGTTTTTGCGAATCTTGGTAGGAGATGATCGTTTTTGTGTAGTTTTCAGGGTTTTAAGTTGTGGTGCGGTCGGTGATCGGTGCACAATGCCGATTTGAGCACCAAACCATATGAAACTCAACTAGGTATCACAGTGCTGAGTTGGATACGCTAAGGGTTTTAAGGGTTGTTCTGATGTGTAGTTGGGATTGCTATATCGCGAACTTTGTTCATCAGACAAGGTCCTGGTGCTCTTAACATTGAAAATGTTTTCATTCGTCGTTTTTGCAAGAAAAAAATGTGTAATTGTGATTGGCTTCGCAGGTTGGAGGAGAGCAGTTGTTGATGGACTGTGTGAATTGGGTACAGTCTATCGAAGGGTCATTGCATGCCGTTGACGTATGGCAGTCGGGGTGACCTTGATGGTTGGCATATCTGTTGTCATTGATTATATTACAAGTTTTGTATCGTTATCGTTATCGTTATCTTTATCTTTTACCTTGTATGTCTCTACTGGCGTCGGAAACGTAAACGGAAGTTCTTTCTTAATTCTATGATGCACCTTCGTATATTGCGAAGTGGATGGGGGACCGAGATGGGATTGTGGTTGGAGTGTTGTGGTGGATCACAGGCCGGTGGAAATTGTTGTGAAAGCATGGTGTTTGCGTGTTTTTATCTGGAGCATCGTTGTTTCGGTGTGTAAATGGTCTTCGTTTGCCATGAGGAGGAATTCTGTGATGGTTCGCGTGGTTGAGGGCGGATCGACGGAACGATTTATTTGTTATTTGTTATTTCTGGACAAGTTTATACCTTCCGGAGGTAATGGTAGCTTTGAGATGTAGTAATTGAAGAGAAGAGGGTTTGGACAGGTCTAGGGCTACTGCTGTGTTCCTGTGACAAGGTCTTGGTTGGTTTAACCCATTGCTGATTTGACTGGTGATGGTATTTAGGGCTGACGTGGTGCTGCGGAGTTTGCGGAATCCATGTTAGAAATTTGTTTGGTCATAGACAAGCTTAAGATTGCCTCTGAGCTATGGACCTGTTCTAGTTTAGGAATTTCTTTGGTTATAGACAAGCTTAAGATTGCCTCTGAGCTATGAACCTGTTAGAAATTTGTTTGGTCATAGACAAGCTTAAGATTGCCTCTGAGCTATGGACCTGTTCTGGTTTAGGAATTTCTTTGTATAGACAAGCTTAAGATTGCCTCTGAGCTATGAACCTGTTAGAAATTTGTTTGGTCATAGACAAGCTTAAGATTGCCTCTGAGCTATGGATCTGTTCTGGTTTGGAAATTTCTTTGGTTATAGACAAGCTTAAGATTGCCTCTGAGCTACGAACCTGTTAGAAATTTGTTTGGTCATAGACAAGCTTAAGATTACCTCTGAGCTATGGACCGGTTCTGGTTTGGAAATTCCTTTGGTTATAGACAAGCTTAAGATTGCCTCTCAGCTATGAACCTGTCAGAAATTTGTTTGGTCATAGGCAAGCTTAAGATTGCCTCTGAGCTATGGACCTGTTCTAGTTTAGGAATTTCCTGTTAGAAATTTGTTTGGTCATAGACAAGCGTAAGTTTGCCTCTGAGCTATGAACCTGTTCGAAGTTGGAAATCTGTTTGGTCATAGACAAGATTGCCTCTGAGCTATGGACCTGTCTAAAGAGAGAAATTTGTTTGTTCTTAGTCAGGCTTGGTGTTGGTTCCGAACTGGTTCCGTCGTAGTTGGGAATTTGGAATTCAGGAGTGTTGCTCAGAAAATTTGCGGTGTCAGATGAAAGCGGGATTGTCTGCGGACATGTCTAAAGCTGTAGGATGGTTGCGGAGGAAGCTGTCGCAAAGTAATTTTTTTTATTATGGTTTTTACTTTGTGATTGTATTGGATCGAATTGGTTTTTGTTTTTGATCCCGGTATTGATCCTTGAATTTCCAAGGAAGGAAAGGGAGAAGGAGTGTTTTGTTTCATCGAGAGCGATGAATTCTGCAGGATGGCCGTGTTAGAGCACATTATATAATTCTGCAGCACCCGACTGTGCTTTATGCCTCTCTGTATGTCTAGAGGATATTGTGACTAATTGCATGAATGGTTGCATTTGCGGAGTGCATTTGCATTTGCATGTGGAGTGGTGAGTGCAACTCACTCTCACTCACAAGAATATTGACTGAGTGGAAATCTGTGAGAGCTCGGATCGTCAGTCGATCCAGAGGAGCCGTCGCGAGATATCGATGCGCCACAGAATTCGTGTGGTGATAAATTTTTGATGTTCTCTATTAGTGTTTTCTAGTATGTATTTACCATCCCAGGAGTAGGTAAATAAAAAAGCCCATATTTACACACGTACCTCCGTGTGGACGAAGATTTTATGCTACACATCATCAGAAATCAGGACTATTATCACAATAATTTCTGTTCAGAAAATTGTTTCCCCATAGTTGATTAAAGATGGCGTGGGTGGAGAAAAATTGGTTTGTTCGATTCATTTCGGCACTGGAGGCGTTGAAAAACTGGACTGATTTCGGTCAATGTTAGGGACCCGGTCATAGTTAGGGTAGTTGACGGTACCTACTAGATATTATGTGATATTGGTGCGGGTGCCACATATAATATTCCAATGGAAGGCTTTCAAACACGAGATTTACCACTGAACATTTAAAAAACAATATCTGAACACTGAACGTTTTTCAAAATTTAAATCACATAAAATAAAAAATACAAAAATGAAAATGAAACTAGGTATAGGTAAGGTATATGTATTTACCATCCCAAGAGTAGGTAAATAAAAAAGCCCATATTTACACACGTACCTCCGTGTGGACGAACATTTTATGCTACACAGAAACCTTATTTTCATTTATTGTCTTGCATGTTTATTTTCAGAGAAAAAGGACTAAGGAAATATTTGTTTTTAGGTGTTTTATTTACAAATACACCCTTGTGCAGCTTAAATTAAAATCACGCATAGCTAGGTACCTATCTATTTTGAGCGAATTACACTCATGGGGGTAAGTTAACTTTATACTGCCTCTAATTTAAAAAAAAAAAAAAACTTTTCTCTTCCATAATTTACTCCACATGAAATCTATCTACCCCCATTATATCCACACCGAATGAAAACGAATTTCGATGTCTAAATTTTCTTTATTATCCGGACCTCTATATGATTTCATGCTCCACGCAAAAATCCATAATTTGGTCATAAAAAATACAATAACGTCCTTTTGGATTAGGTACCAATAGATTTTCTTTCTTTCTGTGTTTTTCCCACGAGAACATTTTTTGCTACAAATAAATTTGATTTATTGTTATCAGAAAGTAAAATAGCGAACAAAAGTTGAAGACAAAAACGAAATGTAGGTACGCGTACGTATATGCTTCGTTTTTATAATTGCCAAATCACACGCATAGAATCAGGACTCTCATGAAACTCGTATAAATGTGTGTAGCAGTGACAGTGTGAGATTGCCAACTGGCGGCGACAGCAATAAAAGTCTCCCGCAAATATCATAAATTACAGTAGCTTCTCTAATTAGTCGACAGTTAATTGTCTGTGTCTCGTGAGTTTTATTACAAAAAGTGTACAAATTTCTTTGGATAGAACAGAACGGTGTTCTGTTTCTGTATATTGGCAAAGCGAAACAGTTTGGGTTAACAGCTGACTGGCTTTTAACATGGCAAACGATGAAAGATGAGAGTTTGACTAGCCGTAAGAATGATTAATCACTTAGATTAAATAGGCGAATGCTTCTCGGGGGGTAATTTTAGCTTATTTTTTTTTAGAACGCTTAAGTCAGATTGGAAGGTATGTTTAAAATTTTTAACCCGAAACAATCTAAATAGAAAACGAAGACAGATTTGCCTATAGCCGTCGTATTGGTATAGGTACCTTAGAACGGGTTTACTTTTGAAATTGCTATACTGAAACATGGACCGTTTAATGATTGAGCATGATAGATACTTTATTTATGGGAGTAGGTATAAATTGTTTTAACAAAAAAGAAAAGAAAAAACGTTTCCAAATAGCAGCTACAAGGTGGTACTGACGTATTTTGAAAGCATGTTTTCAATCCGTTATATGCAACCAGTAAACATGGGGAAGAAATTAAACATTTTTTTAGACTTATTCGTCTTCCAATAAGGAGAATCGATTTTCACCAGATTAACGCTTCTGTATACCACTTAAATTTATTTCCAAAATCTGCACTTCAAAAATCTTATAGTTAGTGTCTCAATTGGCTCAATGGGTTTGTAAAGAATAAAAAATTGATAATACAACAGGTGATATGACTGACACCTATCATGTCACAACGATTTGTTTGTACTAATTTTTATTTTTATTGACAATAATGGAAAGGACGGTTTTTTACAATTGAAATTCTCACGAAAAGGTAGGTAAATTTCCGATGATCCCCTTCATCATAGAAAAATCAAAGGGCACGGTAGTGCCCCAGCCAAGTTCTCTAGTAAAAGCACTTCCCCTTTTTACAGGAACAAACTCAGGCTGTTTTCGACCCCCCTCTAACTTCGGAACCAATTAAGCCAAAAATTTCAAACATGAAACAATTACCAAAGTCATTAAAAATGCCCACCTCACCAAATTTCATCTTTATAGCATTAGTGGTTCTCAACATACAGGACTTCAAAAATCGCAAAAACCGTAACTGACTGACTCACTCACTCACTTAGATGATGATCATCAAAATTATGAAGCACTTCCAGCCATCCTAGAATCGTTAAATTTGGCAGAATGCTAGATCCTGTGGTGCATACACTGGGAAAAGTCCAAAACTTGAGATTTCCCATTCAGGGGGCGTGGTATGCGCCCACATTTGAAAATTGGTTATTATTTATTTGGGCCACTTCCCATTACCGTAGAATGTTGAAATTTGGTAGAGCAGTAGGAGTTGCAGTATACAGTAAGAAAAAAATTTAAAATTTTATATTCTCTATTCAGGAGGCGTGTACCCGCCCACTTTTGAAAATCGGATCGACATCGCCGTAGAATGCTGAAATTTGGTAGAGCAATAGGACTTGCAGTGGTACAGAAAGAAAAAAACAAAAATTTCATATACTCCATTCAGGAGGCGTGGTATCCGCCCACTTTTGAAAATCGGTTATTATTTATTTGGGTCACTTCCCATTGCCAACAAGCAACAAATTTCACATTTTTGTCGAGCTTAGACCCCAACCACGATTCCGGAGGTAGTATGAAATCCCTAAATCATTTAATGTATTTGAAATAAGCATCTGGAGGAGGGCTAATATCTACACCAATTTCATGTGGGATTTTAACTACTCTTTCGTATAAGTCTAGGCTAGGCATATTATATTTTTATTTTTATACCTATACTCCTTGCAGTATAGTGTTGTGTGTTTAGTTTTTTAATTCCAAATTTGGGACTATCAGTCTCCTCAACAAGCTCCTATATCCGTTGTATTGTGTGAACGCCCGAAACTTGTGAGATTGTGATTAGCTCATCACCCCTGTCCTGTTCTATGGCATGGGCCTTAGTAGCATAATCGGCAAGTGTAACCATACTAGCTAGCATACGATTTCCATATCTCAATATTCGTAAATAAGCATGTCTGTCCATGGATCAAAAACCTTCAGCCAAATTGATCATATTGCGATCGACGTAAGGCACTATCTTCTCTTCCAGTATATTGTAGAAGATATCCGAATGTTCAGAGCTTTTAATATAGACTCGGACAATTGGACCATTTAGCCAAGGTTCGAATGTGGATTTTTCAGATGCCACAACATGATGAAACACTGTGAGGAGAATTTAGTATTGAACACGATTTTACCGGTAAAAATACAAAACTGCAACAGATAGTTATTAATTCTCTTTGAAAATCAAATTGGAGATAAGTTTTTTTCTTTCGGAGTAATATTCTATACTTTTTTTTTTGACTCTTCATTCAATTATACATACTTTTCTTGTTTCTTTTTCTAAATTCGTCTTTTTCAAAATTTCTTAATTTCAGAAAAGCAAATCATCGAAAACTAATTTAATAGATTTCGATATTGAAGGAATTACTCATATATAAAAATTAAAAGAATTAATAACTAACTCAAATCTTAAAATCTAACCCCTGTTTTTTAAATACATATTTAAATATGTAGTATCTATCTACCTTGCCTCTGGTATCTATGGGAAGGAATGGCAGAATAGTCCCATGTAATATAGTTCCCAATTAAATAAACCTTTGGAGTCAGAAACTAAAGTTAAGTTGCGGCAATCTTGTATCTTATAATAATAAATGGAATTAAAATCGCCAGATAATAATATAGTGAGCTTATACGGGTAGAGGAGAGATTATGAACTTGATCTAAGCAACTCATCCTTCGTCTACCTAGAGGACGCCTGCCTGATGGTACGCATTCCATAGCACGTCGTCGTGGGATCCTGGTTGGGGACATGCTGTTAACATGACCAAACCACCGAACCATGGACCGCTCCGTCCGAAAAAGTAGCTGCTCGACATTGAGTTCCTCTGATGTTCCTTATAGGTACGATCCCTGCGGATCACACCAGCAATCCAACGAAGGAAACTCATTTCAGCAGCTTGTATCCGCAATCTTATTCTTTCGGTCATTAACCAAACCTCATGACCATAGATAAGAGTTGGAACAAACACCGAAGACTGACAACTTAGCTTTGACACCAAGTTCAGTGTTCCTAGTGATCTTAATATTAAAATTAATTTTTCATATCTCGAATATTAAAAGCAAAGATAGCTCTTTACTTGCGAAGCTAACTCTTCATTTGCGTTTGTAAAAGGCTTATCCAAAGAGCTAAATTGCCGAAGAAATTCTTAGTTTTTATGCTCTTTTATTCTCTATATTGAATCAATCACTTATACTCGTATATTTATAACTATGAGCATCTGCTAATATTATCTATATATGTATAGTATATATAAAAAATTGTTGCAAGTGTGTTGTGACTTTATAACTCACGAACGGTCAAACCGAATTCGATTAAATTTTTAGGGTTTGTTCGTATGGTCGTGTAGATGGTTTATCTAAAGTTTTGGTCAAAATTGGACAAAGGGGCGTAGCACCGCCCATACAAAAAAAAACATTCAAAATCTTATATCTCGAAAACCGTCGAACCGATTGAGCTCAAATTTACAGACACTCTTAGGTATTATCCTGGGAGCATTCCCGTGAATATTGGACAAAAAGGCGTGGCAACTCCGCGCGGGTACAGCTATATTATATAAAAACGTTGGTGCGTATGTAAGTCCGATAATGGCCATTCTAAAATAAAAAAAATATTTTAGTATTAAAAAATTATATATTTGTATGGGAGGTGTGGGTACTTTTTATTCGACCAAGCTCATTTTTTGTCAAAAATTTTTAAATATTATTAAAACAATATGTGCAAAGTTTAAACTTGCTATCTTTACTGTAGCTATTTAAATTTAATTTTTAACATAAAAAGCTATATAAATCTGATATTTTTGTATGGGAGGTAGTAGTAGTTTTCATCCGATCTTGCTCATCTTCGAACTTAGCCTCAGTTTGGTGGATAAAAGCTTACATACCAAATTTCAAGTCGATAGCTCTTAAATTACGGCCGTAATCGTGCGGATAGACAGACAGACAGACAGACAGACAGACGGACAGACAGACGGACAGACAGACGGACATCGTTAGATCGACTAAGAAAGTGATGCTGATCAATAATATATATAGTTTGTCATACCTACAACGCCTCCTTATGGGCGTTACAAATGGAATGACAAAGTGAATAATACCCTCACCACAGTGTGGTACCGGGTATAAACAATTGAACAAAAATGTCAAAATAAATCTTGAAATACTATTTAAAATAACTATTTTAGGCAGAATAACGTTTACCGCGTCAGCTAGTTTATTTATAAGCAACAGACATTTATATACATATTTAATTTCTTATTTACCACTTACTGACTGAAGCAATAGACTGCCCAAACTACTATTAGATACGCACAATCTAGTTTATACTTCATGTTTCCGACGAATATCCAATTTCAATCCATGTCTTGCTTGTTGTATTTTTCTCTCAGCTTGTATATTCGAATCGTTTTTTTTTCTGTTTCTTATTATTCGCATTCGATTTTTACTTTAAAAATTATGACTGCAAAAGTGTGTAATATCTGAAAACGAAATTATTGTCTTCCGAAATTGGGAAACTTTTTTTGTACCTACCTACGCTTTTCCGATTCACCTTCTTATTCTTATCTACCTCACCATTCTTCCTCGCAATTGTTTATTATTCATTCACCTACCCTACAAACTCAAAATACCGTATATATACCTAATATACAATGAAATCAATTTACCGAACGGATTTTCATGAAAATTTATTAGTTTTCTCGCACAGGAAAAACTTTTTCTATCGAAATTTTCCAATAAAATCCAAAACGATTGAGCCTTACGTCAAAGAGGTTTAAAAATCAAACACAAAATTGGCTCCCCACTTTCCTGTGCGCATTTTTTTTTTTAAGTCTCTTGTTATTCGATTCAACAACAGAATTACCCCATTAATATTGGTAATTGCTAGAAATCCCGTTAGAAACAAACGTAAACAAACGAACTTAAGCCCCGCGGTAAATCCTGTAAGCGGTTGTTGTTCGTTTATATTTTGTAATTTTTTTTTTTAGATGTCCTCGAAATTGGAAAGTTGGTATTTTGAAGTAGAACCACAATAAAAATACGTTATCAAGCAATCCTGTAAAAAAGTAAAGAACGTGGCTAAATTGAGAATAGGCTAATTCCAAGTGCCACCGCACACATACACATGTGAAATGAAAGTGAGTAAATAAAGCACAATTCTCCTCAACAGACTTTTTGGTGGGTAGCGTTGGAAAAGATACGTGTAATTTTCACCCATAGCCGTAACCGTAAATCGCTATAAAGGCTTATTTGCGCTAGGAAAGCAATTTGACGCGTCGATTGAACAAAGTTGAAGGGAATGTTATGGTTGATTTAGGTGGAATTAAGATTGTTTGGAAATTCGTTCTGGGTCAATGAACAGAATTGACAACGAAATTCATTTATACTCTTAGGTGTCGATATGTATCTGTCAGGTATGTAGGTACTTTATATACCTACATTATATTATGTTGGAGTCATCCGAATGTACATAAAGGCAAACTTTTTAAGATTAACTACTGGCTATTATTTAGGAATTCGAAAAGTTTTGAATTTTCGCTATCAAAATTACACCCAACAAAAAAGTAAAGCTTCTTTTGAGAACCACCAAAAGTTGGAAGTTTATGCTATCAGCAATGATAACTTTAAAATAATAATTTGTAAAAGAAGTGAAATATTTGCTCTAATGAAGAGCGATTTCTAAAGGGTGTCCCATAATTCAAACAAAATGTAATTTTGATAGAAAATACAGATTTATAGAAAGCCTAAATTTTGTATTGATTCATAGAGTATCTATACAGATTGGGGTTATGTATGGAATAGCATATCGGATAAATGGCCGCCATGGCTTTCGTTTCCCATACATGTGGCTGAATTTCCTTAATACACCTCCCAATTTCATCTTTCAAGGCGTTGGTGGTCGTGGACCTGGGGCCTGTTTCTCTGCTTCTACATCAACTACATCATACAACATTGAGTCTACACTACATCAGCTACATTTTTCTGTTTCACACATTACACTGGAAGTGTTGTATGATGTAGCTAATTGATGTAGTTGATTTGACATTTCTTTTGTATTGAATGTGAGTTTGATTTCATTTTAAGATTCAATTGAAAATAAAATATTGTATAAAATGTATATAGTTCCATATGAAGTCATACATACAATGGAAAGAATCGTTTTATCATTTTCATCCAAAATATCCGCATTTGAAGCACCACCTACGCCAGTTTTCTTCGTCCTGTCTACCTTGGTCTTTAAATATGATATTATAAATAAGAATAAAAATACACACTTATCTAAAACTAAAAAAATTATTACCATTCCATAGCGCCGCGCCGCCAATTTTGCCAGGTATTCCTTCTAAATTTGTCGCCGTTAGATTCTCTGCTTACCAACCCATAACTATAGGCTACAGATGATATTTTGCCCCATTTCCTAACAATATCGTCCTTCGATAAGCTTCCGAAAAACTTTCCAAAAAGAACAGCTTTTGCTGCATAGATCTCCTGCAGGACAAGCATTTGTTGCTCTTTCACCGACTAAAAAATAAACATATAATATCAATAATTTGTTATGTTAAAACAAAGTAAATAACTTACTTTTGTATATTTTCGCTTATATGCACTCATATTTTTACTTAGAACATTTTTTTACTTTTGCTACACCAAAATATTTTGCTGTATGAAATGTAGCAAAAGTTTACGGTTTGTTGTACTACAACAATGTAGTATAAAAAGCTGTGAAACAGAATCATACATTCTTACAATACTTCCAGTCGATTTTCCGTGCCTACATTGATGTAGTACAACAGGTACTACAACGACTCTGTGAAACAGAATTGATGTAGTATGTACAACTGTCAAGATGCTACATTGTAGCTGATGTAGTAGCGGAGACACAAGCCCCTATTTGCTTAGCAATCCGAACGCTTTTGAAAGCGTTCGATTGGCACTCAACTGACAGTTCTTCTGAAAAGAAGAGAATTTTGCTTCTGGATTTGAATTCAGAATCGCGGAGAGTTCTTCCGCTCAACGTCGAGCAGCTACTTCTCCGGATGTAGCGGTCCATGCTTCGGTGATTTGGTCATGTTAACAGGATGTCCCCAAACCAGGATCCCAAGACGTGCTATGGAATCCGTAACATCAGCCACGTGTCCTCTAGGTAGACCCAGAATGAGATCAAGTCCATAATCTTTCCTTCTGGGATTGCTCTTGATGATTAAGAGTCGATGGCAAACAATTGATAGTTATATGGAGTGTCCACTTCAACAATCTACACCCGCGATCCACTTAATAGACAAGCGTCCATTGAAAATGAATAAAAAAAAAGGTATGCTGATTTTTTTTATAAAGAATTGATTAGCTACCTACCTATAAAATTTATTGTAAAATAATGTTTTCTAAATTTTTAAATTGCGAGTTTTAGAAAATATTACACATTTTATTAACTTAAAAGGAGACCCAACGTAGAAAATGTTCGTCAAACAGGCGAACAAATGTATAATTCGAGAAATCAAACACAGTTTGGGGAATCATATTGCAACAATTTTAATTCCATTAACTAGCGATTAAAAAAAAAACTGTTGTTTTGTTTTGTTGTATTCTACATCTGATGAATGATTTTATTACATCTAAATCTAGAATAAGACTCTTCGTCATGAAGCTCTTCGAAGGTTTTTTCCAGGTTTTATATATTTCAAATTTTCTCGAAACCTCTTAGTCTTCAGATATATTCAAATCTAGAAATATGTTTTAATATTTCACCACGCCTTAATATTCTTTATACAAAAATCTTAAAAAAAAAAATTATTTTGCCTTCAAAATGGCACATGGTTGAGTAAAAAATAAGAGATTAAATGTATTTCTTGTGGTTTTAAGTTTAATACTAGGCGACACAACAAAACATTAATACTGAAAGTTTACTTTATCCGATTTTGATTTTGCTACAATAGTTTCATTAAATTTGCATTACGTTAGAATTTAAAAAATTATACTTTTTTTATCCTACTTACTCAATAAAATTATTTAAGACAAACAAATAGCTACTTTGTGCTGATCTTGAAACGAAAGGACTCACAAGTTGCATTCTATTTGGACAATAATATTGTGATGATTACATTTGTTTTAAATTAAAAAATATAACCCACTATAAAAATATAATATTAAAACTGTTTTTTATATCTTTCAGATATGACTAGGAAGTACGTCATCTAGGTACTTCCCCCACCCAAATAAATAAAGGTAGGCTATTTGTTTTAAAATGCTACATTTATATACCGTTTTAAAATTACTTATATGAGTACTATAGGCTTTAAAGTTTGAGGATTATGTGCACTTGCCCAGATTCCAACTGAGTACCTGTCCTACATGTGGGTTACCGGATGGTAACAATCAGGAATTGAATAAGGTTTTTTTAATTATTTTCTTCTCTAATATTTTCAGTTTTTTTTAAATAAAAATGTGCAAAAAAAACTACCACCAGTTGACCATTTTCTGGAAAACTGAATGCTAAAACAATCCGCACTACTAATAATCATTTTTAGTGTCCAGGCTAACTTTTACGAACTCACAATGGCGAAAGTTTATATATAAAATTATCCATTGTGACCGTCAAAATATTTAAGTTGAAGACTAAAAATGATTATTGGTAAGGCCCAATAACATCTACACACATATAAATGGCTAACGCTGGAATATAAAAAGAAAAGAATACCGGATCTAAAATTATCAGCTTGAAAGAATGTAGGTAATCGCCCGCATTCGCATAGCTACCTATGCTATAAGGGACAATCTAGAAAAGGAAAATATATCACAACTTTGCAAACGTGGCAATAAGCTATTTTAAATCACTTTGAACATATTTGTTTAAATATTCTGAGAGTAAATTTTCCATATAATTCCTCTGGGAAAGATATTTTTGTTTTTCTCTTGTCAGGAAATTTGGCTTTTTATCTCTGTCCCCTTCTTAAGACCAGGGGCCTGTAACACAAAACTACAGGTCTACAGTTACTTGTAGGACTATATTAGTTTCACAAGTGTAGATTATTTCTGTAACACAAAAAAAAACTTTACAGTTGTACGAAATAAAAATTTCCCTCGACTTGTAGACTCTCTATGTACAAGTGTGCGTGCAAGCGAACGCATGAAAATGAATAAAGACTCTGCTGAAAAAAAATGCCCGTGCTTGTAAAAATCCAAGAAAATAGAAAATTCTTTTTGTTGCATTTTCCGATGCCAAAGGAAATAACAACCAAAACATGGAAGGGAGTATTTAGTTTTGGCCAAGCCTAAATATTATTCTCCAAAATAAAGGGTAGACGTACATGCGAGTCGTTTTTTGGCAGAATTTTCGAAAAACTGCAGTTGTAAGTACTCGTAGTATACAAAGTCTTATTAGAAGTTTTTAACAACTTCGAACTTCGAAATTATATCTGTCCATTGTGACGTTTTGCCAGAGTCGCCGATGTTGAGAGTTCTTTCTCTATAACAGCATAATGTACATATTTCGATTTGTCCTCATTAAAATTAACAATAAAAATGGTACTTTAGTAAAAATAATTAATAATTGCGCGACAATGAACACTTAACTCTCAATGCCCCAAAAGAAGTAAACGTAAAGGGTGATTCATTTAACCGTCAGATACTGTTCTTTCAGGCCATAATAAATTTTCCACCAGCAAACGATGATTCGTCAAAATTGATAATATTGTTTCAGTAAAATAATAAAAATCTTAATGAATAGAAAATCTTAATAAAAAAATTGGCTCTAAAATTGTTTTCTTTTCAACACCATATTATTACAATCAACCATAAATATACAAAAATGGACAAAAAAAAAAATAGATACAATCACGATGAAAACATTTATTGAAATTATCCATTAAAAAGATTTAATATTCATGCCTAATTAAAGCCTCTACAAGTCTTAAATCACATGTAAGAATTCATCTACTAATCTACAAGTCAAATTTATTTTTTTTCTACACTTGTAGTTCTGAGTTACGGAAACAGGATAATCACGAAATTTCCCACTTGTAAAGGGTTTTTCAACAGGGACGCTACAAAAGTAGAGCGACAGGGACAGCAAACGACGCCGAATTTCTTGCCGCTCTTTTGACATTTCTCTTTAGTAAGGTTTGCCATTTCATGATGGAAAGATATACGAGCCAACAACGAGTCGAAATTATTAAAATTTACTACCGAAATTCGGAGTCAGTGGCCTCAACGTTAAGAGCGCTACGTCCAATTTATGGTCGTCATAATCGTCCTAGCAGATCAACAATTGAGCGTCTAGTGGACAAATTTGAATCCACAGGCACAGTACAAAATGTTCCCGTGCCAGTGAGACAAAGAAGTGCCCGTAGTGTCGAGAATATTGCTGCCGCTGAGGCTTCAGTTGAAGAAAGCCCAAATGTGTCTCTCACACGTCGTTCTCAAGCGTTGGGCATCTCTGTGACGTCGTTGTGGCGAATTTTGCGAAAAGATCTTGGCCTACATCCTTACAAGATTAAATTAGACTATTTCCTGTGGGGCTACGTCAAGTCTATGGTCTATGCCAACAAGCCAGCGACGATTGATGAACTTCGTACGAATATCGAACGTGAAATTGCAGCAGTATCGGCCGATTTATGCTTGAAAACCGTCGAAAATTGGGTTCAGCGTCTGGACTTCTGCAAGCGTGACCGTGGTGGCCATGCAAAAAAAATCGAGTTCCATACATAATGACTTTCACAGGAATAAAGAATTTCATTGATATCCAAAACCGTTTTTGTTTTATTTAAAAAAAACGTTTGTAGCGCTCTTATTGAAAAACCCTGTATTTGTCCGCTACACTTGTAGAAGTGCCAGTCGACTAGTAATGTGATACACTTGTATAAATTCACTTGTACTACAAGTACTTGTAGTATTGTGTTACAGGCCCCAGGGCGTGGGTTTGTATTTCATTGATAAAAATATGCGTTGAAATCTTTTTCATTCATAATATGTGCTTTGATTGTGACTCATATTAAAAGTATCTGTATAACATAAATTTTCGACCAAGGAAAAGGAAATTCATTACATTTGGAAGGGAATTAGCTTTTGCCAATTCGAAATCCTCTTAAAATAGTCGCAGCCGTAACCTCAAGCTCTTCTTGAAACCGTTAAGGGCAGCCAACCCTAAAATCAATCATACCTATCGCACAAAATTCATCATCCACGACCAAATTGATCCAATAAATTTGCGCAAGGAATACCGCAAAGCAGCAGCGTGGTGTTATGTCTCTACAAAAGCACAAAATTTATTTCCATAAACCGCAGCAGCAGCGGATGATGAGATGAAGATGTTTTTCATTTTAATTTTGTATCTCTTTTCTGTCAGCCTTTTTTTTTATTGTTGGTGTAAGGGTACAGCTTTGCTTATACCTACATACAAGTGCTGTGCTTCGGGTAGTAATAGTATGATGACAGTTGTTGTCAACTCGAGCGAATTTCATTACCAATGAGTTGACGAAACGACGCACGTCTGCAATGACAACATGTTTGGCAGATTTTTAAGTCAACATTTTGCTTATACACGCCCAATAGGGAAGACAATCCCAAAAGTTGCTGGGTATTTGTAAATTGTTATTACAAGTCGTTCCTCGTGCCGTATATATGGGTAGGTTAGGATGTATATGCTCCTCTGATGGTAGATATTTATGTATTTTCCTCCTTCAACCGTAAGAGATGCCAATCCTGGACATGGAGACCACCAAACCATAACATATGTTTCCTGCCGAGCACCGCGCAACAAACGAATACAGAGTCGTGGGATGCTCGCAAATTTGAGCACCAGTCACGAGTGTTGAATGTGCGGTATGTATTCGAAATATTATAAATCTTCACCGGATAGATACATGAGTGGTTGTCATACTCAACACGGTTTTCTTCACACGTTCGAGCTTTCTCAATAAGACACAAAAAAAAACGGAACAACGATATTCAACAACGGATAGGGATTCGAGACTGTGGCACCCCCTTATTTCACAGAAACAGCTGAAATTGGGTTAACATCCTTCAGCACAGCCATCGCCTTCCCGGGAACGTGTTAAGGCATTCAAATCAGTAAGTCGGGAGGGGGATTGATGTTTCTGCACCCCGAAGGCGAGGTGTGTGCGACAAATGTTTCAACGTTTCTCCGCTTTAAACGCTTGAACCATAAAATTCTCAAATTATCGATCGGCCCAAGGACACAAGAGAAATGGCAAGTTGAGATACGAATAAATGAATAAACGTCTATCGCCTGGGGATGAAGGAAGAGCAAAAAGTAAAAATAAAAATTAGCCTAATTACTTGTCGACCGACGATTTTCGTTGCTCAGAAACTTAAACAGCGCAAGTATTGCCTCCATGAGGATACATAAATGTGCGCTGCCTCGGTTTTTAAATTAATTCGATTTTCCCCAATTTCATTGGAACGCAAATGATTCTCAAATTACATAACCGCACAGAAAAACATTGTTGGGGATGGCAAATAAAAATCGACAACGAAAATCTCAGACTGGTATATTTTCAAGTCAAACATACATCCAATCTCGTACAATGCCAGACAAGCTCTACGATGAGGGTATACCTACACTCTACCGTCGACGAAGCATTTTAGCTAGAACTTGTCGTCCATGTCAATTGGGTTATCAGCGCACTTGTGATTGTTGATTGAAAAGAGAAAGGAAGAGGTGGTAAGCAGGTTTATTCGACTGATTTTTTTCATGCGATTTTGTTTTAAAATGCAAAATATAAAATCTGCAAGCGATGGTTTTCAGAATATCTCAGATTTTCATTTTCATCATTATATCTATAAGGAGCTTAAATTGCAAGAAGCGTTTTTGTCATTCGATATTGATATGCGGTGTGAATGCTTGTCAGTCCTTCCTGGGACTTGTATGCTTAACGAGGGTATAATTGATAGCACTTTACCACTTCAGAACACCTGGAGACTGAATGATTTTATTATCCTTTCAACTATCGCTTCTAGTCGTCGAACCAATTTTTGTCCTAATTGTACCTAATATTTTTCGTGTGAGCATGTTTTTTAAGGGGATTGAAAGTCATGGAAAATTAAGAAGAATTTCCGGTCCATTCTACTCCAAGTAGTCATTTTCGAAGACTTTAGAAAACCAGTGAGCTATCATTTTCATTTTACGTCAATTCGATTATAAGATCTTTTATTTTATTAAGTTATCAAGGTGTCCCAGTTAAGCGGTATAATCCTTTAAGGGAAGATTCCTGAAATTCCGCCGAACAAAAAATTGTATGGCATTATAGCCCTTCAAATTAGGTGGGCTACAATTTGAATTTAACTATGTATGTATATTTTGAAAAGACAATTTAGTAGCGCATATAAGTCTTAAGCACTTTGGGTACATCTGTGTAGCTACAAAAAAGTTATGGCTTCATTTTTTTACTTAAAATAGTTATTTTTTTTTTTCAAAATGTTTACTTAATAAATTTAAATTTTTTTATGAAACTTTTATCCTTGAGAGATTTCTTAAAAATTATGTTAGCAACTTTTTTACGTACGATCAACAGAAGTTGTAGTAAAAGCCATTTTTTGTCAGACAAAAATGGTCAAACAAAATTAAGTCAAGGATTTAAACCAAAATGCGCAGTTGGAGAAAAATAAAAAGGAATACTTCCTCCGTTTACCACTAGAATTTCAGAAACTGCTTTTGGTAATGCTTATAGTCTCCACAAGTCGTAGTAATCAGCTCACTAAAGACTATACCTGAAACTTAATTGTTCAATGGTACAGTACATCCGAAAATGCAACTCAAACAAACCTATGAATTCGGAAGAGTTATATACAAGTAGGTACATGTAAGTGTACTTATTAGCTACTCTCAATTGTTTTTAAAAACTGATATTGGTTCATTGACTTTTTAAGATCTACAAAATTATCTACTAGCAAAATTGGTCTTGAAAATTCAAAAAAATCTGCAAACTTGAAGTAGGTATTTTTTTTAGATAAATATTTGGTTTTTAAGATGTCAATACAATTTCTACAGATTGCCAATTTGGCAGTTGAAAGTTGATTTGTTGTTCGGTTCGCCAAACTTACCGTGCGCTACGACCGCTACGTCCATTTTATGGTCGACATTATCGTCCAACTGAGCAAGTTATTCAGAACACGATGAATCCTTTTCGCACTACGTACACACTAGTGGATAATACGCATCCCCAAAGACGGCAAACAGTGCGAACAAAAGAAGTGATTGCCGTTGTGTGGAGCGCAGTTTTGAGAAGAATCCGAATGAGTCGATTCACCATCGTGCGCAGCAATTGGAGCTATGGCCATCCACTTTGTAGAAGATTTTACGGAAAGATCTTGACTTGAAAACTTACATATAAGATCCAGCTTGTGCAATAGTCGAAACCGCGTGATCATTATACTCGTCGTAGGTTCGGTGAATGGGCCGAAAACATGATTCAGCTTGATCATATTCCTTATTTTCAATTTATTGCGTAAAACATTTGCTGAACCCATAATTTCGCGCAATGAGCCTCCACGATCCTGTGGTCTCACACCTTTAGATTACTTTCTTTGGGGGTATGTGAAGTCATTAGTCTATGCCGATAAAGCAGATACGTTGGATGATTTGGAAGTCAACATTGCGTTTCATTCAAACTAGCAGTGCCGCGCATATTTCCAAACAGTAATGTCATAAAATTATCTATTAACTAAAGCAAATATTATAGACATTAACATTAGCTTCAGGTGATTTATTTCATATTGAATTTGTATACCTCTAAAAAAAAGACACCCTTTACTTTATACCAGCCTCATACACCTTAAAATCTTGTAGGGCGTAAGAGTTCAACTTATTAGTATCGTCAGTGGTTAACAATATAAAATAATGTGGGTAACTATGAAGACATTATTTTTGGAAGTTGTTCATGTTTAATTATATGGTAATAAAATCACAGAGGTTCACATAAAGCTTAAAACACTCTAACGAAAACAGTTACGAATTTGCGAAAATTAGTCCACAAATAATAGTCCAACGGTGTCAAATCGCAGCTCCGCGGTGGCCAAACGACATCAGCTCTGCGGCTGATAATGCGATCTTAGATCGCAGGCCCACTTAGCGAAGCGAAAACGCATTGGATGGTCAGTTGGCTTCAACTCCTGAACCAATTGGACTTTGTATGGCGTCATACCAAGGCCTTTATGCAAAATTCGTCTCAATGATGTCTCCGAAATGTTCAATTGCTGAGAACGACGGTGAATTGATGTTGATGGCGCTTCACGCACACTTTCTGCCACAGCAGCAATTTTCTCGGGTGTACGCACTGTTTTTGGCTTTTCACGCTTTGGTTTATCGATGAGGATGCCAATTTCTTTCACTTTTTTCACAAGATAACGAACATACTGAGCTGACGGTGCTTCTCTTCTTCCAAAATCCGTACGCAATTTTCGCACACATTCTGCAACATTACCATGATTTTCAAAGTAATGTCGCAATATTTCCCAGCGTTGTTCAAGCGTATACACAACCATATTCGTTCAGCGGAAGGATAAAACTAATTATCTGTCAAATCAGACATGAGCTAAGTGTTACCATTCGCGAAATAAGCACTAGTTGAAAAAAAAACGTTAGATGGCGGACCCTTTACATAGTTATATGCTTAAATTTAAGGTAATAAGAATGTACTATTGCACTACTGTAGGTACTAAAATAAATTTAATTGAATCTAAATTGATATCAATACGCTTAAAATAACCATGGACTACTATTTAAATTTAAGAAAGGTTTATATCATCATGTGTCGCTTCTCAGCTTTTGAGCACTTAGCTTATAAAAATAAAACTTGCAATGAACAAGAAAGTTTATTACTATGGCATAGGTTATGGTAGCAAAAATCGTCATGTTTTGCGCCGGTCCCATAAGCGGTCCTCTGAAATATATTAAATCGCCGGGTATTGGTTAAAATATCGCAGAATAATTTAGAAAGACTTTTAGAAATATTTTTATGTTGTTGTGTGGAAAATAATTAATGAATCCTTTATGCTTGTCGATGCCAAGTCAGCATGTGTTTTAGTTAATTGCATTTGCCCCTCGACATGCGTTCTTAAGCCAAAATGTACAAATAAATATGACAAAAATTCTCATCTAAATAAAATTTAAAAACAGTTTTATTACACTTTGCCAAGTAAATTCCTTTTCGATAAGTTTGTGTTCCTAAAATGTTCTCCTACACTCCTCCCCGCTCCTCTCAATCCATAAAACGTGCTACTTAAAATAGTTTTCTAATTTAAATTTAATATGCGGCTATTTCAAGACAATCCATTGGTTTATTATACAGTTTTTTTTTATATTTACGTAGATACACGTCCACGTCCTCATTACCACACAAAATAAATTCGGAGAACTTATTGAAGTACGAAAGTAGTCGGTAGGCACTTTCAGAATACCATAAAGTAAAACTTTGATCCAGATATATACACAAGAAAACTACAATAACTTTCTCCCGTACTGAAGTTTATTCTTCATGTTTAACTTGTGATATTTTTAAGAAACTGAAAACTTTCGGACACTGTCTCGAGTTTCATGGTTGGGAATACTTACAACTAAAATAATTCACCTGGCTGTCGGAGCAGGACTCTTTTCAAACAGTTTTTACGTTTCAACAAATAAAAACTAAAAAAAAAAATTGTACCAAATGGAAGCAACGGCTACTCCAGTGGTATAAAACTTTTTGTTCCTTTGTTCACTAAAATAAAGAACGTAAGGACCCATTTATTTAAAAAAAAATTATCATGTCACACAAAAGTGAACATAAATTTTGCGCTATTCCGCAATGCTGGGTAACACTTTATCAATCGATGTCATTGCAGATATGTCCAGACAAAAAAAAAAACAGACCAGCACGAGTGACCTTAATTTGTTTCGTATATCTACTTGTAACATAGTGAGAGATTACTGCATTTTAATTAGCAGGAATGACATTTTTATGAGTGGGTAAGATGCTGGTGGGATTCAGAAAAGTCTGCAAACTTTTTTTTTATGGATGCGGCACTTTGCACTACGCTTGCACAGCTGATGACCAGCAATTGGTGAGCTTAGCATCCACTGTTCCCATTTCTGGGTGAATAATTTAAAATGCAGAGTAAATGGACAACACCGAAAGTAGAGCGAAGTACAACACGTTAGTTGTTTGTAATTGGGAAAGTTTTGTCTTTGCTTATCGCACTGCAGGTTAACGAAATTGTAAGGCAAAATGCCATACTAAAAACAAGTAGGTATACCTACGGTTTGCTCGGATATATCATAAGCCAAAGGTGTCTACTTATAATTTATGTACCCGCACTAAGGACATCACTTTGAACATAAATATCACTGAATTGCAGGTCATGTGAAAATAACGCTTCTGGTTCATTGTGATTAATGGCTACGTTGTTTCTAAAAATGTCAATTATTCCAGTGGTATACATCAATTAACACAAATCGATTAATATGATGAATAGTTTGTATCTAATTGGAGTGAATCCATAGTGGTACTGAGTGTTGAAAAGTTTTCCAGATCCCATACCGATATACTGTTCGATATCATAAGACCAACTGCCATTGCTGCCCATCCGAGTGGTCAAATATTCGATGACTGTGGTACATATATCAGGCTGGATTTGATGATTTTTTTTGCACGTGTTCCTTATAAAGCTTTAACTGGGCATGCTGATTTGTCTTTAGTGTTTGAAAAATGAAAAACAGGAAAATTAACATCAGACACAAATTATAAAATCTACCCTTGCCTATATTACTCTAAATATATCCCTACAAAAACCCTTTAGTATACCTACAGAAGAATAATTTAATGTTAAGCATGTTTTGTAAAAATGTAGAGAAGGAATACGACCGAGTATGTACTGCAGAACGCAGGACTGAGTATGGAAATGACGGTTCTCTCCTGAGAGGAACTAAATCTTTTTACAAACAAAGCAAAAGCAAGCCATGAAAATATTTCGAAAAATCTGCAGGGACCTTGACGAGCGAAGGCTTAATGTTGCAATGACTCAATGGGCTATACTGTCGGAGGCGGTAGTCGTCTAAAGGGTCACCCATGGTAGACAGGCTGTTGAGGAGCAACTAACTAAGAACTGCCTATGGAGAATATACCGGGTTCCGGCATGGGTGATGTTTCTTTCCCGGATAATCGTGGGATCAATATTTCGAACCAAATAAATAAATTGATCTGTAATCGCATCAACCTCTGGCCTTGCTGTTGGGCAACCAGAAGAGCAAACATCAGATCGTGCAGCCACTGGGTTCTCGATGGTCAGCAACCCTTGTGCTATAGAGCACACGACCACAACTTCTCGGTGTCATGTGGACTCCATCCAAACATTAACGATTTTATTCACAAAAAATGGGACCCCCACATCCAATGTTCCTGATAAATACGTGTACCTATATGTAAGAACCTTGAATATTTACGTCTTTGTAATTATTCAATCAGCTTATTTACGGGTTTAGTTTGTCCATTTGCATTGGCGCTATTCTACGATACCCGGAGGCCCAGAGCTTAGCTTCAATGAGGGCCGAGGCCTGTGCTAATGTCTCTATTACATACATACATACATGCAATGCGGAAAAAAATCTAGATTCATAAATACCTATGTATTGCAATATCAAACAAATTAATTTTGACAGACAAATTCAGTACAACCTTATAAAAACAGAAGTGGATCAGTCTTAGACAACATTTCTACTCATGGAAGGTAGAAACCTCTACTTTTCTCTTCGCTTCTATGAAGTTCAGATTTACTAAAATCATTTTAAAAGACTGCAGCTGGGCTGAAAAACTGCAAAAAGCAAAATGCAGACAAATCTGCACTATAGCAACGCTGGATATCAATATCTTCCACTTCCACCGTGGGCGTTGGATGGACGTCGCGTTTTGTTTTTTTAACGTTTCATTACTTATATGGACTGACACTGGGTGCTAAAACGCCAGCTTTGGCGAACAACGCTTCAAATTGAGAGACCTAGATAAATCATTTGCTCTTTTCCGATGATTGTTTGTATTGAGCCCTCTTAAACTGAACGACAGCATACTCTGGATATATTTGTATCCGTTTGTGTTTAAGATGGAAAGAGGGTAAACGTGCGTGAGGAAATCTGAAGTGATGATCGTCTCCAGAACGCTTGCTCAATGAACTCTGCATATTATTGGAGTCCCACTGTGAAATAGGTGGAGACGTTTATGAATCTGGGAATCGCATTCATTAGCGATGGAAAGACAAGTGCTGAATTTTCTCGTAGGATTGCTGAAGTTGGGTCAATTTTGAGAGGTCATTGCGCTCAGTGCGGTTACTGTACTGGACTACTGTGCGAGGTGTACCCATGTTTGATCCCCGCAAAAACCAAAAATTACTTCTTAAGGTTTTTTCCACTGCGCCAGCTCTAGCGAACGTCTGACAAATATCAGAGATTATAAGTGTCCTGAAAAAGCTTCTGAATTCAGTTCGGACTCGGCATAAAATTGTAGGTCGCTTCCATTCTTCCCAAACTCAAATGAATGGTTGTTAGAAGCTAAAGCTAGGCCTTGGGTGTTTAAAAAATGACGGACGACCTGTTGCGCCAACTATTTATTTTTCTTATTTTATTTAGGTCATTCTGGAGGACCGAACTTGGGGTCAAAGTTAAATTGCCAGTCTTTAATTCGGTGTTGGTTCCAACTTTTGAGCTATAGTGATGTGGATAATGATTCCAGTCATTATTATAACATTTCGGATACAAACAGTCGAAATGAGATTCCTTCTTTGTATTGCTGGTGTCGTGGTTCACAGCGATCGTATAAGAGGAACTCCACAATACAGACGTAGCTTTCAAGACTGACCATTTTTATACCCTCCACGGAAAGGTATATTCACTTTGTCATTACATTTGTAACGCCAAGAAGCATTCACCGGAGACCCTATAAAGTATTATATTCTGAATCAGGATCACATTCGGAATCGATTTATCCATGTCCGTCTGTCTGTCTGCCATAGTAATACCTATTATAATTGGAGGATTCGGAAACAGACAGACAGACAGACATTGCAAAATCGATTCAGAATTTGATCCTGATTCAGAATATAATATATACCTACTTTATATGGTCACCGGCGAATCCTTCTTGGCGTTACAAATGTAATGACAAAGTGTGTATACCTTCCCGTGGAGGGTATAATAAAAGTAGGCGGTGGGTACCTATTTGAATACCTACATTTTGAAATTGTTTAAAATTTGAGTTTTCTGATCATTCAAATACTTTTCTATGTAATTCAATTTTCTTCATGGTTCAAACGTTCAAACTACTCAATGAAACTGATGCTCCTCAAGTGTTCTGAAAAGGAAATTGGCAAATAAGCCCAAACCTTTTACTTTAGAAAGCTGAAATTTTGCACAGAGGTTCTCTTTAAAATAGACGGTCAAAGTTTGTATTGGAAAATTTGTATTTTTGATCCGATCGACTTTACACTCCGTTTGTGTACTCTAAATTATAAGAAATAATGAAAATAAATTTCTACGATTTTGGAAATTTGGTTCAGGCCGAGTTATTGGCAATGATCTCAATGAGTCATTTTTCAGAACTCACGACCCGTTCGTCGTACAATTTGAAATTTTGTACATTGATAAAGAAGTAAAAAATATGTAGTCATAAATCTAAATCAATACAAAAGAAAACTTGAAACCTGTTCGATAGCCAGACATTCTGTGGACTGTATTATTTTTTTACCTGGTTTTTCTTTTTGCTGTTCCTGTTTTGCCCAGAAAATTTCTTGAAGGAAAAAAATAACAGACGAACCGAATTTGAGCGAAGTTTGTTATTATTTAAAAATAACAGAAAAAATAAAAAATATGAAAAGAAATTGCAAACGTCTGAAAATAAAAATATTAAGCAAAGTCACAAAGTCACAGTTACGACAAAATGTGAATGCACTTTATTTTGCATATTTTCGTACTGTATACCGGGGTTACTTTGTGCAAGGTTTTGATGTTTTCTTGTAAAAAAAAAACTTTATTTCCTCATGAAAGAAACAAATTTAGGGGTACTATTTTGATCTTAAGCATTAAGCAAAGAAGGAGACGGTTTCAAATTAAGGAATGGACTTACGATTTTTAGCATATAAGCCTTCAAAGTGTGGCACAAAGTTACCTCACGTTTGGGGTAACTTTGTGCCACTGACGAAATCCTT
This sequence comes from Cheilosia scutellata, assembly GCA_955612985.1. Taxonomy (NCBI): domain Eukaryota; kingdom Metazoa; phylum Arthropoda; class Insecta; order Diptera; family Syrphidae; genus Cheilosia; species Cheilosia scutellata. Next base: position 54,744,672 of record OY015313.1, on the reverse strand, counting down.
TGGTATAATATTGTCCAAATGTAAGTTTGGTTAAATCTTACCCCATATACCATTAAAACACATGATAACAACATTTTTTAAACAAACAAGTGAAGGATTTTTATTTACAGAAAAAAGTGAAAGCGTTAAAAAAATGTTTAATAAGATATTTCGGGGACGCTATAAAAAAACCCTTTGAGATACCAATTTGGGTTCATTAATCACCACAATTACGTTTTTGATGTCATACCAAATTTCATCCTTATGGTGCATTGTGTAGATATTATACATTATGTCGCATTACCTATCGAGTTGTTGGTGTGAAATGCTGATGATATTGATAAGGCATGATAAAAAAGAACATACATTTCTTGCTGATACTATCGAAAGCCTTCGGAATATCGATAACCAGCAGATAGAGATATCCATCAGACTAAGTCGGGTCAATACTTCAAGCCGCCTAAATTCTCATAAATCGACATCAAGATTTTGTTTAGTGTACATTATAAGAATATAAAATGTTGGTGCAAAAAAACGATATTCTGCTGATTTTAATTTAAAAAGACGATTTAGAAAGTCAAACGAAAATATCCTTTCTCTTCAATTGCGAATTTGTTAGTACCTACTTTTCCTTTTGCTACTTTGAAGGTTCTTATTTTCACTATCCCTGTGTGTCAAATAAAATTATTTTCAAAGGAACCCTTAATACTCTCTGCTTGCTCATTCAACCGCAGGCCTTTTTTTCAGCCTAATTATTTGTTCAAATATTATGGACCGAACAATCAGCCGCAGGATGAATTAATCTACTGTGATTACTAAAGCGACCGCAATGCTGCTTTTAATTGTGAAAAAAGTGAAATAAAATAAAACATGGTTGGAATTGGAATGCCTAATACAACAAAGATGAATGGCAAAGAGTAACCCTCTCATCAGATGGACTTTGGATCCTTATTCGTTTGGTAATTCACTCAATTAGTTTGCGGTCTGATTTGAGGGGTGCACGGTACACCCTATGAAAAGAATTCACACTCTAATTGGAAGGGCTGCATAAGAATGTGTTTGTTCACTATAGTTGTTCCTTAATATGGGTATTTTTTACGTATATATGTTGGAAATACATGGATAATGAACGCCATAAAGCAGTCCTATCTTTAATTTGCCATATATGCTCTTGTTTAACGCTTTGCTTAGCAAAAAAGAAACAAATCTTCTTAATGTCCTTTACAAAAGCACGACTTGGTAGTGGGGTGAATGTTTTTGGGATACGGTTTCCAACTTCTCTCGTCTGGTAAAAGGACAGACATAATTATTTGCTCTAACGAAACATCAAACAAATTGTCTGACAAAGTAGAAGTATTCGAAATATCCCTAATTAAAATTATGTTTTCTCATTTTGTTAGGCAGAAAGGGTTTAACTTATGGTCTCGTACCCGTAGGGTAGCAGAATTCTATTCCTCACATACAACAGTCACCACCAACTTGTGAGCAGGCCGCTTTTCAAATTTGATTGCTTTTCGACAAAATGTAAATAAGCGGAAAAAAGGAAAATAATTTGCTCAAATATAACCTCGCTTGCTTACAGCTCCTAATGTTATCCGCATCACTACGATTTTGGGATATCCTTTCCCATCAGTCACAATCTTCCTCTCACTCTTTCTTATATGATATAGAAGAGCAACTAACTAACTTTGACTTCACAGTTATTAAATAAGTTCCCAAAGACCGGTGGTATACATCACTTAACTGCCGAATTTTATGAAGTCCTTCTTTCCTTCATGGCGAGACCATTGTGCATTTTTCACCGCCCCAGAAAATCGCCCGCAGTTTGGAAGACTTATTCACAATAACAAAAGCACAGGCAGACCCCTTTATTAACTAATTAGCTTAGCTGAAAATAATGGAGATAGACAGCGAGTGATAGAGTGTGTCTTTTTTTTTTTTTGTTGTTTGTAGAAAGAGAAGAGGGAGAAAATTAAATCTTTTATTTACGCCAAAAAAGAAGATTGACAAAAGGACAAAATACAATAGCAAGTCCGGGAACAAAAGGGAATACTTTGCCGTGCGTGCTATGTGCTACTTTAACAAATTTTTTGCGAAAATAAACTTTATTCCACTTCTTGTTTTTGGTTTGTTTGATCTAACAGAGAACGTGGTGGTAGCTTCAAAAGTTTACGCCGTGTCGGTGGTGATGAAGGGTATTCATTCTGCCGGTGAATGTCATTTGCATTTATGGGTGACTCTAACTAATGACAGAAAAAGGACTGTCTGCTCAAATCAGTGGAATTAATAAGTACTCGTAAGTAGGTAAAAGATTTTCAAAAAGGATAGTTATTTTTTCCATTTGTGGATTTAAACCTTGAAGCTTAGGTAGCGATTATATCTACCTTGGGTGCATTTGTTTTTTTTATGTATTCTATTTTTTTTGGTAATATTATAATATCAATTGTACCTACATTGGTCAACGGTACCATCATTATACAAATCTTTACTTTTCATAAATGGTGTGTTCTTGTAAAAGAAAAGGAAAGAAGAAAAGAAAGAAAGAAAAGAAAAGAAAACAAAAATAATTTACAAACATTTTTTTGTGAAAAGTACTATGTACATAGCTACCTTGTCTGAATTTCTGTTTGACAAACATATAGTTTTTTGAAAATTCAAATCGAGTATCCCTAAACATATTGGAGATACATATTGAAAATATTAAAAGAAACAAGTATTTTTATTTTAGTGTTATAGGTACAAAGATTATTTGCGAAAAACATTTTTTTTATAGGTATATTGTCGAACTATAATACGGAGGAGATGTTATTTCAGCAAGATGGCGCAACCTGACTTTTGATGATGAGTTCGTGCGATTTGACACTTTTGGATTATTATCTGTGGAGTGGACCTATGAAGCGCCTCCTACATGTAAAACAGGGCGTAATGCTCCATTGAAATGTCAAATAAGATATGGATGCCTTGCCTTGGCTTTCTCGAATCGTTTTTACAAAGTCGTGTTGACGAGATACGAAAACATTTTTCATGTTATGATAATATTTTTGTGCACTAAAAATATATATAGGGAATTCGTAAATGCATAGATATTCTGGATATTTTTAATATTGAGTGAAAACTTCAAATACTTTTGGTGTATTTTGTACTTACTTTTGCCGCTTCAACTGATTCACACAAAATTGTAACAACGAAGTGTAATATTCTTTCAATACACATTCAGGAACACAAATGAAAATATTAAGTCGAACTTAGCATTTATTAGTTCTCGAATCTCTTCTTATTACACAAATTAAATAGTTAAGTATAAATATATATGTACAAGTAATAAAACAAAAAGACTTCATGAGAAAGTAGGAAGGAACTAAGAGTATTCGAATCACATATAAGTAAAAGTATACAATGACTGAGAAACAAAAGAAATTGGAAATTGCGAACATTAATTTGGTGGCTTTCTATAAACACTTCCACAACATCTAAACTATTGTTTATAATAAATGAACAGCAGAACTTCGGCTTCTTCGAAGGCAATGCTCCAAGCTGCAAAGTCCACAGAAATGCACATACTTAAATAAGAAAGTGAAACTCAAGTGTTTCTTCATTTTTTTATTCAACACTATTATATTAAAATATATTTGCAAATTGTATTCACCTTCTATTTATCACTAAAACACGAGAAAAATCTATTTTTATTAAGACCGAACTAAATCTATACCGACATATTGCTTTGTTTTCGCGGTTTTACTTTATGGTGAGGAAGCCAACCTCACCAGCTGTTGTTTCGGGCATTACGGCCTGTTTTACATGTAGGAGGTGCTGACCTATGTGAAGTTACTCGCTTATGGCAATACCTTAATAGGCAAAAAACCGATGCCTCGGAGCAGTCGGAGCTACCAGTGCTTCAAAAGTGGCCCATACAACACGCTTCGTCTGGAACAGCCGCGGTAGGTATTGGTCTTTGGGAAAAAATCGATATTCAATCCTTGGTGTGTGTTTTTTCTATCCTAGGCTTAGCAAAATAATTCCATACAAACCCAATTCTATATTTATTTCTTAGCCCGGATAATTATCTCTGAAATTTCGCTGAAATCCAACATTTCGAAATGTTGGAAAATATATGGCGAAATGCTGAACATTTGCATTGCAAGAAGTCGCTATTAGGTTTAGGTCCCTACCGAAAAAAAACTATTTTTTTCTATTGCGCACCAATGACATAAATGTCAAATGCTGCTCTGTTTATTTTTAATTTTAGACATGTTGTGTTCAGAGACCGATCTCTACATGTAAACCTGGTCAGTTTATGAGATTAATTTTTAATCTCCTTTTTATGAGATCGCTAGGGCGCAGTAGCGCAGTGGTTAGTGTGCTGGACTACTGTGCCAGGGATCCCAGGTTCGATCCCCGGAAAAACACAAATTACATCTTAAGGTTTTTTCTACTGCGCCACCTCTCGCGAACGTCTGACAAACATCCGGGAGTATAACTGTCATGAAAAGGCTTCTCAATTCAGTCGTTCGGACTCGGCATAAAATTGTAGGTCCCTTCCATTCGTCCCAAAAATAGAAACTCACACAAACAAATGGTTGTGAGAAGCTAGGCCTAGGGTGTCTACCGCCTGTTGCGCCACCTATTTATTTTTTTATTTTAGGTTCAGCCTATGTATACAAATTGCTTACACTTTAAGGTATATTTAGTTATAATAGTTTCCTAGTTTCCTACGATTACATGGATTAAAAACCTACTTCTGTCATGGGAACGTATATTACAGTATAAAGACGTCAAATGTGTATTATAATCTCTGGAACTACAGAACCGATTCCGAAAACTCTTTAGTTAATAGAAAGCTACACTAACCCTGAGTGATACAAATTTTTCTTGGGAGATAATAATATTGTAACTTAAAGTTATTCACGCAAAATTAAATTAATGGCCATTCCACGCACCTAAGCGCGGGGTCAATGTAATAATTACACATGTGTAAAATATGCCGGAATATTAAAAACATTTAAAAAAAAGTACAATAATTTAATAACATTCAGTCCGATTTTGAGTATTTATCCTCTTTCTATCAGTTCATTATAGATGAAGGATCGAACATCGAATTTTGTACCAAGCAATTTCAATATGAACCTTCATGTTAAACTACCTCAGCAATGGATTTGATTTATGATATAGTAAGACCATATTCTGAGAATCAATTGGTTCTGTTACCTCCCACACAAAACCAATATTAGACCCATGTGTACGTTCTAACTCACATGTAAAACATTTTGCATGATTCGTATGAAATGTATGCTATCAAAGCATCAACCAGGATTCCGCAGTTCTGGTATCATATAATTGGAAGGCCAGTAAAATTATTTAGCCTTAGTCAGCGAGTGTGTGTGTGAATAAATTTCGAAAATAAATGTGTTATAAAAGTTTGCTAAATAAAACTGAATTTCTGGAATTTGAAAGCAACGCATAACTATTTTTTTTTTATTTTCCAACAATTTACAATCATTTCATCTACAGGTCCATTATTTGGAATATTTTTGATACAAGGGAATGAATAAAATATATAAAATTCCCTCGATGTAATTCCTATCAAATAAATGTCCTGGATACCTGGATTCATTAAAATGTTTTTAAATATAGTTAAACGAATAAATTAAGCGTTTAAAATACCATTTTTTTCTATTCAGCTTTAACTCTCTTTATATACCCAATTATTTTGCTTCCGAACTTTTATTTATGCTCCTAAATTCCCGGGCGTATACGTAACATTTTCTTCGGTTCCACCTCCAGTGGGACAACGCATTGCATGACCTTTTTTCACCAACAGCACACTTCCCAATTATGTTATATCTTGCCCTGCAATACCACACCGAGGTCGATAGATTACACATTAATTTCCAGGGTTGAATGCCACACAACTTATCCTTCTTCGTCGGTTGGTCCCTAGACGAAATACCTCCCCGACTTACATGTAAATTTATTATCATTGGTTCATTGGGGTTAATTTGTAGGACCGTCATTAATTATGCCATGGGAGCCATTGCGTTGGAATAGACACACAGTCAAATCCACTTATAATTTGATTAATTCTTTTTCGTCTTGAAGGATAATTACCACACCATTTCGATCTTAGATATGAATTTTAAGGATCCACTTGTTGCAAATTCTGCTCAGTTTGCTTGTCCATTCAAATCAGTGGGGAATTAGGAAGACATTTTATTTATGTCAATATATCTAGCTTCAGTCAGATTTTATTAGCAGAATTAAAGAACCTAATATACTACCAATTAATTATTTGAAAATCCTTTCTTTGTACGAAATCTACATTAATTTGTCTATTTATTGCAACCACCTGAGTCAAGTTAATAGCAAATTCTTTACAATTTTTTTGTTGTGCTTTCAGGCAATAGCTAAATGCTGAAATGCGACTGAAATGTATATTTAACATAAGCACAGACATTTCTTTTTTCCTTTGAAGGTAAAATTATGCCTATAAATAATATCCTCACCTAAATATACGATTGCATGTTCGCAATGCTAGCAACAATGGATTTCACCTCATTAATCAAAAAGGATTTCGATGTCCTGTCGGCCATTAACCAATGGCGCAGGCATTTCGATTTCGCATTATTTCGTGTTTTTGTTACTTCTTATTCTTCGATTGACCCTAAATGGGATCAACTAAAGGCAATCCCATACTCGAAGAATAGTGCCTTCCAGCCATATGAAATCACATGAGGTAGGTACATACCCCTACATTCTGTAACGACAGGGGCAAGATACCTGATCGTTTTAGGATAGCAGTAAGGTTGTAAATTCTCTTCGAACATAACGTAGGTCGGGTTATATCCGCAAAATGTCACTTCATTGATGTTATTACGATAAAAATTGCTGATATAATACCTTCAACTAAATAAAATATATTAAAGTCTTAATTTAGTAAAACATTTTAAAGGTACTGAAGTATTTAGAATTATATTGTCTTAGTTCGGTTCACTCGATTGAAAGTGGGATACAACTCGCTCACCTAAAAAAATACAGCAAGGGTTGAATGAATATTTTTATCAAACGGAGATAACAGAATCTTCAGCACGGATTTAAAATAGGAGTGAGTTGGATATATCATATCTGCTAAGGATATCGTAATTTTTACCGATAGTCAAGTCGCGATTAAATCCCTGGATTCGGTCATCTTCAAGTCCAAAACCGCCCTCAATTGCCGCTTATCTCGAGATGGCGGAACAATTCAACATTCACCTTATTATGGGTGCCGGGCCACAGGGACATTCCGGGGAATTGCAGGGCCGACGAACTCGCTAGGCATGGCACAACTTTGTCGATTCTACCGGAAAAGGAGAATCTATCTAACTAAACAAAATGCAATAAGCGCCACCAATCGAAGGTGGTCACACTGCACCACGTGCTCCATCACGAAACAGATCTGGCCCATGCTGGATCTTAAGCGCTCCAACAATCTTGTAAAACAAAAAAGATCCAACATAAGCACATTAGTAGGTGTCATCACGGGACACTGCATTATTGGGAGACATGCTCTCAGACTGGGCCTCCCTTCCAATGATTTCTGTAGAAGCTGCATGGACGAGGAGGAGGAAGAGACAATTCTTCACCTCCTATGCACGTGCCCAGCCCTCCTTAATGCGGCCTGCCACTCTAACCTAACCTAACCTAACCTATATCATTGGACTGTTGGATATATTATTTTAGACAAGCTATTCCGCTCGCAAACGGACAACATACTTTCATAAAACATTGATGGAAAGGATAAATGATTGTAAATACCAATACCAATAATTTGCTACCAACGTACCTAGTCATTTAAATTGCAAATCCAGAGCCCTATTTCATAAACATTGACAGATGACCATACTACGAAATTGTTGCACTTGTCTGGCAAATTTTTAAATATAGGCAGGTGACATGTGAGTTCATAATTATAAATAATGTTGTCCAAACCATGTTACAAATATTCATTGAATACATTTTAAGGACCCAAACGTAGCTGCATGAATGCGGTCATCATGCATTGACAAAAGTGAGTTCATAATTGCATACACACTCTCATGCACTTGAATAGGCACAAGATTTTTTGTTTCTCTTTTGCGAATTTTCAATAAAAGAACATAATACTTGTATAGACATAAATTTATTTAATGTTTTGATTTCAATTTTGTATAAAGGGAAAACAAAATAAGGCACCAAAATTAAATCGGGTCTCCTCCGAAAAAACTATTTGATGCCAGTAGCTATTCCTTGTGAGTAGTGGTAAAAGGCGTTTTTTTTTTAATTTTAATCTTTTTAGATATCCAGCTCTTGGAATTACTCATCTTACCGTGTTAACTCTAGCAATGATTACCAAATTTGATCCGATCTGCGAGGCGGAACAGTGAGAATTTGATGCTTCTCAAACAATCCGTCTATTTTCAGTAGATGTAGTAGCTGTTTTGGTCCTCCTTTCATGTTGTTTCCATAGTTGGACTTATTTTTAAGAAAATTCCAAACCACTGACTTGCTTATTTAATTTGTTGTTGGGCAATAACGCTATAGGTGAGACTACACTCATTCTAGCCAATTATTTTTCCCTTCTCTTTGCATAAAGGAAATACCTATATTTAGAAATGAGAAAGAGAAACGCAACATGTAATGATTAAAAAATCGTGTCCATATTCATGTGCATGGAAGTGTATGTATAAGGTTTGTTGGACGTGGTACCTAGAACGTACTAGTGCTCAACTCGAACACTGATTGCGCCCTAAGGCTGACCACGTCAAACAAACTTCTAAACAAATGTCATAAATGGTGGGATATAAGAAGTTTGGTGTCATCATCGGACCAGATTTTTCTGCTTCACTTCTATATAATAATGTACCTAATACAAATTATTAATTTCATGTTTTAAATGCAAATTAACCCTAGAAAGGTAATCATATTTTCTAGCACATTAAAGGTAATCATTCGTCGAATCGACACATTTTTATAGCACATTAAAGTAATATTGGACTCCAATTTTTATGAAAAGTGTGCATAAAATGCTTGTTAATTTTAATAGTTAGTATTAACAGACCATTTCTTTTTTAAAGAAAAAATATCTAATTTTTTAAAAACTTTTAGTTTTATATGGAAAAAGGTGTTGGAACCCTTGGTTTTTGAGATCAGTTCATACTTTTATTTATAGAAAATAGAAAAATAAGAAAATATAACATAAAATCATAAGAACTTAAAAATTAACTAATTAAAAAACAAAAATAAAATATATCGCAAAAAAAAAATAGTTCATAGAAGTGAGCATTTGTTATATTATAAAGCTCAACTTTATGCTCCCAGCATATGCTTTCCTTGTACGTATCGTATATGATTACTTGGTCTAGCGCCATTTTTTAAAGACAATATGTAAAAATTGTTTCCTTTTCTTTACATTTATTGCAGGGCAACTTACCCTCTCCTATTTCTTTGTTAATTCTGGTGGTATTTTTTTTGTTAAATATTAGCTCGAATCGAACACTAAAAGTTACGTAGAATGTAATCTTCGTCGACGAACATTGGCGCCGTTTTTCGATCAAAACAAGACAGTTTTTTCGACGAAATTCCACAAACAAGTAGGCCTTAGAGGTGGCTGGTGTGACACGGAGAGAAGATGCGATCGGAATAGAGATCGAAGAGAAAATCGAAAAAATTTAATTGATGTCCGCCGAATCGACGAAGGGTAATCTTCTAGGGTTAAATAGTTGTTTTTATATATTAAGTCTTTACATATGTATTTCACCCCATAGAATATGTTTTTTGGTATAGGAGGTATACGATTTTGAATGTTTTTTTTTTTTTGTATGTGAAGAGCCGCGCCCCTTTGTCCAATTTGGCCAATCTTAGCAGGAGCACTCCACGGCCAATACCTTATTATCTGTTAGTTTGAGCTCAATCGATTTGGTGGTTTTCGAGATATACGATTTTGAATGGCTTTTTTGTATAGGTGGTGCCACGCCCCTTTGTCGACGATTTGGTTGTTTCCTGGTCAAAATCGAAATGTTTTTTATGTATGGGCGGTGCCACGCCCCTTTGTCCAATTTTAACCAAACTTCACAGAAACCATGGACCAATACCAAAGATGTGTGAAAGTTTGGTTAAAACGGTAAATGCATTAAGGCGTGAATCGACAAACATTTTAAGGCTCAATTTTTATCTATATACTAGCGGACCCGGCAAACGTTGTTTTGCCTGCTATAAGTGCGTTCATCAATTTCGTTGAGCTGCTCTTGACTTTCACGTACGTTTGCAGCCGTTCCATTTACACGATGTATCCGGGCTGATACTGCTCTCCGTGTACCTCGACCGATATTTCTTCTTCGAAGACGTGGCATTGTTCTGTAGTAAGCACAAAATACGTATCATTTCTATGGATGTTGTAATTGGTTTAACAAACTTACATGTTGCTTATTTTCGATGCACACAATTCTGATAAATTGAAAACTCAGGGAACATAATTTTGACATCGGTAAACAAATTATTTGAAATTTTATTCATGAGCTTATTGTTATTTTTATATTATCTATTTATTTTTTTTGTATTGTTCAGTGGCTATTTTTTTTTTGCGAAGAATTATACATATTAATTATAAAGATATAAAAATTGAGCCTTAATAAGGCCTTGCGCACACGGCTCCTATCGTCATCGTCACATCATGAATTTTCCGTACAGCTACGATGACGATACGCGTATTAAACCGCACATGACGCAATTTCCAATCGTCAAAATAAAATGTCGCCTGACATATATTTTTTTTTTTAAATATGTAGGTATTGAAAATTGTAAACAAACTCCAAGCGTACTCGTGCAAATACGATAGTCGCATGCTGCGACGAGTACGCGTAGGAGACGAGTCGTGTGCGGTTCTCCATTTAAATACAAATGTGCGACAACAAATCGTATGCCTCTCGTACATCGCACCGCATACGCTACAATGACGATACGTGCCGTGTGCGGAAAGCCTATCATTTACAAAAAAAATAGGATAAATGATTTTTGAATTATGGAGGATCAAAGAAATAGACAGACGTTGTATTTTATGGTTGTATGGACTATGCTCGCGCCTCCGCTCACATGTGACATGTAACAATGCCCTTAATGAAATTATACTGATTCAGTATAAGTGTCACTATTGCAATGCTGCAATGCTCCCGCTCACCTTAAGTTTCTTATAGTGGCACCATTACAACACTGAAAGAATTTTAAAATTGGCCGACTACCCCTTAACCTCTCCCTCCCGTCCTTAAGTAACATATACTGATCCGGAGGGTGCCACCATTACAACGCTAAAATAATTCTTAAACTTGGGCGAGACGTTGTAGAAATAGCCCTTAACCTTCCCCTCCTGACCATTGTAACCTATACTGAACCGAAGGATGTAGCCATTACAATACTGAAAGAATTTTTTAAATCAGCCTAGTAGTTCCAGGGGGTATGCCATACAGATAGTCCCTTACCCCTTCCCGAAATAACCTATACTGATTGAGGCTTGTAATGATTGGTTCGACTTATAAAAGAATCTCTTTATTGTACAAGTACGCCCGAAGGTAGTGCAGATACAGCAGCTCAGTGGTTAGTGTGTTAGATTACTAAGCGACATGTCCCAGATTCAAGCCCCGAGAAACAAGAATTATATCCTTAGATTTTCTAATGCACCACAAACGTCGAATATGCCATTAATATTCGCCATCAAATCCGTATATGATTTTCATAAAATCCCGCAAATTGCAACATTACAGAAAAAGTTTACCACCCAAAATCGCCGTTTTCTTATTTAGAATCTGTATAAATATAAACTACCATCTACAGCAGGCTACGATCGTTGACTAAAAAAGCTGCCTGCCTGATGGCTTTGAAAAGTATAGAAGAAGAGATGGAGAACATATCGGGAAATATTTTCTAATGTAAAGAATACCTTTGTTGAGTCATTCCAATCAATAATAATAATTCGTTCCTTTGAAAACCAGCTGTCTGAATATCGTAAGTGTTGCAATTCAAGCAAGTCATGGTGAATTTACGGTCATAATTTTCCGCCGCTTTACGCCTTCTTCCAGGTTCTTGTTTTGAGCAACATTTATGCAAATCCACATACCAGTATTAACTTTCAAGGTGATTTTATTACAGACGATATGCAGGTACAATATTCCATTATTCCTAGCATACCTTGCTCTTTTATGATTTAACCTTGATTTTGGGGTGTGGTCGTATCCCATTACTATAGCTATGCTATATACGCACGTTTAAATAAATCCCCCTCTATTTCACACAATTACCATTTTTAACGGATTTTCCAGTTTTTGCTCTCTGCATTCTTTGTGGTTTGGTTGTTCGACGAAGAGTCCTTGGTGAAGGCTTTTCGAGCTATTGTTATTGCGTTTTCTAAGTCGTATTAGAGGGGAAAAGCGCAATTACGACGGTTAATATGTGAAGGGATATTACGACGCCAATAGTAACACTAATAACCCCTCTGGTAATTACAACTTTACATTATATAATTTTCGGTTCGTAATAATACAGAGGAAGAGACGAGCGTTACCTACCGAAGAAGAAAGTGAAGTGCCACGTGGTTCGTGTGCCTAATTAGTATGCGAATATAATTAAAGGATACCACGTAGTGCTTGCCTTGTGGTAGGCTTTGGGCACCTCATAAGAGTTGGTGCTTTACCTATTTAGCATTATCATTATATTTTCTTCCGTTTAATGTCTTTCGCGCGCAGCGGAGCACTCTGAGCGGTAATTAATGATAACCACTCCTAGGTTTCACACCTGGCCCCTGGCCATAGTCACTTTTGCAGCTTTAGAATAGGTATAAGGAAAAAAATAAGACACAGACAGGTGTGCACCAACTTGGCACAGCTATATATTTTTTTTGCTACTTCATTTTCATTATTTTAAAATGATTAATTGCGTACCAACGTTTAAATCAACATCCGTTGGATCATTAATCCTGATTATGTTAATCACTGCGTTAATCTGTTTCGCAGAATGGGTGGCGAAGGGTGGCGAAGGTCGAATGGAACAACTGAAGGAATGGTGCTGTTGTGAAACATTATGTTGGATATGGATTCTGTCTGTTTGACAATTGCTTAAGTGATGCTTACGTTCAATGGAACGTAATGTAGTGTAGTGCCGATGAAGTGGGGCTATAAATGTAGTGATGAATTGATTCGAAATGTCACGAAGTCACGATTTAAAGAGACTTGTATATTATATGAAAAAAATATATATATCTACCGATATAGCTATAGAGATGTCTATTTCTGCTGCTGCTTCAGATCCAGTGGGAGTGAACAAAACAATTCATTTAATAAATTGTTTTTCACGTTTGGGTTATTGTCGAGTAGACATTTTTTTTGTTTTTTTTTTTTCTGTGACGAAATCAGTGAGTCGAATAAAATTCTACAGCAGAGCAAAAAATCAATTCAGTCGACTTACGGATGAATGATAAAGCTATGCTGACGGAGTACACTGACTGTTCAAAAAGGATTATTCATATCAAGGCTGAAAGATAAAAACAAGCCCATTATTTGTCGATTCACCAATTATTGGGCTCTGGAGCAGTTAGAGGAGGACTCGGCTACGAGGCTCATTTTTGGTTTGCTGGGTTCTTTAATAAGCATAATTGTCACATGGGGAGTGAAAACAATACACACAAAGTCGTACATACTTCACTACACACATGAAGTGTGATTTATAAGCAGAGGGCCTTATTCCGGACTTCGTACTTCTTGTAAATGCACAAATATGAATGGCAACGAGATGTGTGTAGATATGTACCAAAAGCCACCTCAACAAAGGACTTCTTTTAAGATCACATTTCGGCAAGAAGGCGATTTCAAGAACTGTACTTAATTGGCGTTGAATGCCAAAAGGTCCTCAAAAATGTGACCCACAATTAAACGTCCAGAATATCTATGTTTTGTTAGTATTCGAAAAACCTCAGAACCTTGGGAATACGTAGATCTTGCATAATGTACCATTTTAATGACGCGTAAAGTTTCCGAATACGCAGTCCTGTTTCCGCAAATAGCATAATAATAAGAATTGCCAGAAGCTAAAAATATATTTGCAGTGCCTCTGTTTGATTCATCGGTTTATTGTGGTCTTCGATTATGGATGGTGCATTTAGACCAAGATAGGTCCATTGTACTGCACCTGGGAATGACAGATGGGTCACACTGTCCACTCTTTACTGTTCACTTTTTAATGAAGCTATAAATGTTTGCCATGCTTTGGCATTGCTAAGATCGTGATAAAAGTATGGACTGGTGTGGCTTGGCTTTCCACACACTGGTGAGAGTAGGACAATCTCCTCCTCTTCGTCATCTATTTAAAAAAAATAAATAGGTGGCGCAACAGGCGGTAGACACCCTAGGCCTAGCTTCTCGCAGCCATTCGTTTTGTGTGAGTTTCTATTTTTGAAACGAATGGAAGGGACCTACAATTTTATGCCGATTCCGAACGGCTGAATTGAGAAGCTTTTTCAGGACAGTTATACTCTCGGATGTTTGTCAGACGTTCGCGAGAGGTGGCGCAGTAGAAAAAAACACTAAGATGTAATTTGTGTTTTTCCGGGGATCGAACCTGGAGATCCCTCGCACAGCAGTCCAGCACACTAACCACTGCGCTACTGCGCCCACTCTATGTAAGTCCTGCAAAAATCGTTGTAGTAAGGGATACCCAACATTTGAACATGCCTACCAAATGCAAAGTGTCCGATTAAGACGTCTGTTGGGTTAGGTTAGGTTTGTGGGTTGGCGGGAATTTCTCCGTGCAACACTCAGGTCAATTATTATAACCCTGTATTCAAATTACTTACTGTGCTGCTATATACAAACCATTTTGTTGATTAGACGAAGTTCATTATGTTATCTATTGATGTGCTGGAAACTCATCTAGGTCGTTGAAGAAGTGACTCCCTAGGAATTTATACCTGGTGTGGTGGAGACCTGGCCAGTGAGATTGGAAGTGGGTTTTATCCTCAAGAACTCCCTCGTCACCGCAGCCTCTACAGAGTTCCTCTTCCGTTGAGCACATTTTCTTCATATGGTACCGCAGAGTATTGTGTCCCGTTATGAGACCTACGACCTAGGAGGGTGGGCAGGGATATCCTATATCCTTCCGTATTATATTCTCGGTTTTGGTTTCGTTGAAGGACGGCCGTAGAATTCTTGTGGTACCTATTACAAGTATTTAAGGTGGCCCATCTTGCGTTCGCCTCTCCTGTGGCTTTTCTCCCTGCTTCGAGCTTAAGTGTGCAAGGCGGGATGTTCACAGAGGGATCAGCTTTTTCTGAAACCGCGGAACCTATTGTTTTGCCATTTCATCTGCTTTCTCATTGCCTGGAATGCCTTCATGTCCCGGAACCCAGCAGAGCGATACCTTGTGCTGTGTACCAAGAGCCTTGAGTTCTTCGTGACAGCACTTCATAAGCTTCGATTTTATTTCTGGTGCAGTTATGGCTTTTATTGCTGAAGGTAATACCTCCAGGTGGTATTGCCCTTACCACAGACTCACGGGGCTGCTGTTGTCACTGCCAGGACCTCTGCTTGGAAGACGTTGCTATGGTCGGGGAGGCGGCGTATCGATTTTGATATACCCAGCGATTCAGACAAGATACTTGACCCTACCCCAGCCTATGGTTTGTGTGCTAGCTACTAGTAGAAGACGTCTGTTAGTAAGGGCGTAAAGCCATGTTACCTTTTTTATTTGTATTAAAAGTCTGTTTGACTTGCTATGGGGCACGTTTATACTACTAATACTATAGATGCACGTTGTCTAGCAAAGTAAACCCCTGGAACCCAGTGACGTTGAACTGTTTGGCAATATCGTTAGGAGAATTCTGTATATATGAGGGATTTGACAGCTGACTGACTGTCGTTAAGTATTACGATATCGTCAATATTATTTATCGATTAAGATATCCCGTTTCCTACACAGTTACCACTCTTAGACCCGTATGTTTATATTTCCAGCGAATTCCCGTCAATAGCACTGTCTGCTTTCCATTGCTGTCGGTTGGGGCTACTGATGATGAACTTAATATGTAATTTATTTGGCCAGGACCGTATAGTCATAATATGGATGTAACTTCTGCATTAAAGTTACTGGCGATTAGAATGTAGGCATGCTCTGTATGATTACTGTTCCATTGTAATGATTCCCCAGTCACAGTGCTGATTTGGCTGCCATATCTTCCTACTGTAGATATCCTAGGAACGAATATGTACCATAGTTTCCAGTGCGTCGGATGGAGTGGTCCAAAAGGAACCAATCACACAGACACATGCCGCTCTTTGGATTTAATTAAGTAAAAGGAGGTAAACAGGTAATGACGTGATATTAATTTCCATTTATTTTAATTATAAAGTTATGTTTTTATTTTTACGTGACAAATGGTCAAATGTCAACAAATACTTACATTCATCGCTTAGCAAATCTCATAATAAAACAGTTTGTCTTGAGTGATTGGCTATTGATGATCAACGCCCAGCCCAAACGATAAGACCACTCAAGTTAACATTTTAAAAAAAATTGCTTTTATGGCAAACGTAAGCACTAAAGTTACTATTACACATGTCAAAAATCGTGCCATTTTTTGACATGCTGACATCAGATTTTGTTCTTACGGTGCTTGTAGACAAAATCCTAGTTATTAGCGACAGGTAAAGTGATTCAGTTTGTATGAGGCTATGAGTTGCAAAGCACAATACGTACTTCTGTAACAGGAGCAAAGCCGGTGATAAATGCTAGAACAATAATATAAAAAGCTTTTGTTTTTTATAATTCATCTATGAATTCGTCTACTGTTATTCCAAAGTAAGGATTAGCTACTAGCTCAACCAAAATATCAAATAAAAAATAGGTAAACCTGAGTTTTCTATTCCGGATTGAAATTCAGATAGTCAGAAGTTTTGTATGCCCAATACAAAACTCACTTCGTGTTCTTTTCAATTTCAATTTTCCACATTTCCAACCCGACGGTAACGGCAGACACTTTACCTTCTGATAAAACTGGATAGTTTTAAAAGATATATCAGTTGCTTTGCTTAGTCAATTTCGAATGAAGTATACTATACATTAAGAGCACAGAAAATCCTTCTAATACGTTTTCATGATTAGTATATCTCTCTACAAAATATTCATGATACAGAAAGTCCAGAAATGGTCCGTCATATGAATGTAACGTTTAGTACTTTCCGATGATTCTTCTATCTATATAGTCAAAAGTTTCAGCAATATTTTTCAAAAAGAAGACATTAGGTAGATACTCATAACGGTGTACTATGGAGTGTTTATCCAAGTAAGGCAACGTATAGTTGATGCCAATGTGTGTCCGGTCTCCTATATCTTATGATGTAGAATTTGTTTCCATTTTTTTTTTTTGTGCTTAACTGGTTAAGTTGTAGACTCATGATGGGGGGATTGAACCCTGGAACCCTCCCTATCTAGGTCATTGTTCTGTGCATCTGACATATTATTATTGGACTGGTATAGATATTAGATACACAAATTTATATCAGAGGCCAATTTGTGGCTGCCCTTATAAATGTGTACTCTAGAAGCATATTATTCAGTACTATACAGTGATATACATTTTCCTTCTGAGCAGGCAACTACATATTCCGAAAACTGTTTCAAAATATAATTAAAACTATGGCTTTCGACATCATTTACCGGGAAGCAATCAACGAACATTGTTAGACCATGCTTTACCTCAACATCTTACCATCATGTAGGTACCTATAATATAATTTTATCACCATGAATATAAACCCTTAATTCCACATTCTCCACACTCCCTACGCGTCACAACGCAAACGTGATGGGTACAAGAACCATTCATTAGCTATACATTCATTCACGTAACCCAGAAGCTCACAGATGCTAATGCAGAATAAAACACATACCCACCTGCCAATACATATGTCTATTCGGCTAAGCCCCGGCAAGAACAAAAATAAAAATTCACCATGATTATTTCTCATTTAAATAACATTTTGTTCGCCTCTTGTTAATGTCCTGCATATATATAGAAATAGATAGCTTCGCCGCCATGTTACCACCACACTCCGACTCCGATACCACCATCAATATCCATCCTATCCATGCAGCTATGTATGCCTAGGATATAACGTTCTTTCGCTCAGGTGTACGGAATTTTATTAGCAAAATAAGGAAAGTATCCTCCCGGAGAGCAGAGGATAATAAAATAAAACAAAATTTATGTTTAAAGTCGACCTTATGGAATTTCTCTTTCTCCTTTCTCGAAATTTCGCATCGCTTGTCGACTATCCATCTCCACTGTCTTCGTCTTGGAGAAGCAAGTAACCTAGATCTTTTGTGATAGTTCTTTAGTAAAGTTACGCTCCCCCTCCATGTTTCACAATATAGTGACGTTTGTGTTGGGCAAAAATATGAAAGTATGTAGTTGAGGAAGCACAAAGTTTGACACTAAATGAAAAGCTTCTGTCTGTACATGCACGGATAAAAGGAGCAAATCTAAATTCCAACCTAATTTTAAGAAGTTCCTTAAAGGGTAACAACTTCGTTTAATTTTCTTGGAACAGATAAAGTTCTCTGTAATACTCGTAGCCAATTTGCAATTGACCTGTAATATAATTGTATCATATTCGTAATCGTAATACAGTTGTTTACACTTAACCAGTATCAACTATGGTGTGTGTGGAAAAAAACGTAGTTAGGTAGTACTAGTTGTCGTGTTAGCACTCGTGTATGTAAATCAACCATAATTTAGTTTCCCTTGAGTTTCGCAATGTAATTATTTGTATTCGCACATGAACTTGTGAGTGTATAATCCGAATCGTCGCGTGTTAATAAAATATACGTACTTCCATCAGGACCTACTTTATTTTTGGTTCACTGTACAGTGTACACACATCGGTCGTAGCAGTGTTGCTTATATATCTCTTGGAAAATGGTAAGTATTTATGGAAATTAATTTTATTCACTTTATGATGTAGGCAACCTAATGTGCGTTAAAATGAAAGCATGCTAAAATAATTTGTTACTGATTTCAGATTGTGTACAGTATAAAAATGGGCTATTAATCATTTCTTCAAATAGAATAACACGAAAGCCTTCAAAATGTACTGAGAACACAGCTGTTCTCACCCTACTCTCTCACTAACAACTCCTACTCTCAACTCCACGTTGGTGATAGTCGGGTGCCTATTACCTCAATTGGAGATTGGGTATCCTAGCCCTTTGGAAGGTCGTTGGAAGCAGCGAAAAGAGCAGACGAAATTCCTAGATGGAATCAACGGTGGCGCCTGCAACAGTCAGCAGAACTATTCAGTGCTATTTTGACAGATCAATAGAAATCTTCAATACTACCTATAGACTAAGAGATAGCAACGTTTTTTCTCAAGTCATTTTAGCAAGGCTGTAACTTCGTGAGATTAGTTCGTGGTGACTACTGAATACGAAAATATATTTCTGGCAACGCTTCGTTGGTTTATAGATAAGATAGATAAGATAGATAAGATAAGATTTTATTAATTAAATTTTTTATTACAATAAATTTGTACAAAATCATTTTGCATGGCTTTGCCGGTCTGCCTGATTGGATTTTGATTAACAATTAACAAATATAGTACATAAGTACAAACAAAGATTAAGCAAATTTTTTAAAAGTTTTCATTAATAATATTGTCTCTATATTTTAAGATAGTTTGCAGTATGTAAACAATTTTTTAACATCCATTTCGTTAAGGAGTGAAATCATCTCTTCTTCCGACAAAAAATCTGTTCCCAAGACGTCTCTCCTAGTTTCTCGTAGGATTGGGCATTTACCCAAAAAATGGAATACATCCTCTCGTTCTTCTAAATTACATAGGTTGCAAATAATCGGCAAGTCGTTACGATGAGGAACATAATTTAGCCTTAATAGCTCACCCCGCAACCGCAGCATCATCGAAATTTTCTCCCTCTTGTTTGCATCATGAAAGTAGTTTTTGTGTCCAAGGTTATAATCCAGTTGACTGTAGATTCCACGGTGTACGGATCCCAAAGCCTCCTCAATGAAACGTTGTCGAATTTTTTCATCCACCTTGCCAATAAGCTTATATAATATCGGCTTACAGTTTCCGACGTCCTGTTCGGTAAGTACAACCACACATCCTTCGGCTAGTTTTAGCCATTCTCCATACCAGCTAGTTTTTGATTGGATTGTATGCAGGACAGCTATCCTTGGTAACCGGTTGGCTGGCATAGCAAGAGTTCGAAAGACATAATCAGCCTGTATTTTCAACGTCTTTATAAACAGTGGTGATAATCCGGTCTCAAGCATAAGAAAATAGTTAGGCGTGTTTGGGGGTAGATTAAAAATTCTTTTAATAAAAAATCTTAAAAGTTTTTTAACACAGTCATACTGTTTGCCACCCCAGATTTGTGCCGCATAGAACATAATTGACTCGGACACCGCTTCAAAGACTCTATACTTACTGCTATACGACAAGTATCTATTGCTGAAGCAATTCCTCCATACCGTATTGATGGCAGATTTGGACTTTGCAAGCTTCTCCTTGAGATGGTACTCCATATTGAGATTTTTAGTGATGTAGACTCCGAGGTATTTGAACACCTTTACAATTTCAATCGGTTCCTGGTTATATTCCCACTTTTCATTTCGACAATTTCTACCTCCACCTTCCTTAAAAATCATAATCTTTGACTTACTGAGGTTGACTTCCAAGCTCCATAATCGAGAATAATCCTGCAGTCTATTGATCATAAGCTGTAAGCTCTCAGGTGAATGCGCCAATAGCACGACGTCATCCGCGAACATTAGGGCTTTAATATGCACACCCGCATAGTCCACTCCTTCTGGCAAAAATTCTACTAGATCCTCAATAAATAGAGCAAACAAGCTGGGACTTAGTGCACATCCCTGTCTTATGCCCGTCAAGGTACGGAACCATTCTGAAAGTCCCTCTCCATCCCATACAGCTGCTAAGGTATTTTCATAAAGGCTTTCTATCAATCTTCCAAATTTAATCGACATTCCCATATTATACAGTTTATACAATAACGAACCTCTGTTAATGGAGTCAAATGCCGCCTTAAAATCAATGAAGAAGGTATATAACTTCTTGCCTTTTGTAAGGAATGTCTTTGCTATGCTGGTAAGAACAAATGTGTGATCTACATATAGTGGAGTACCCAGGTCTAAATCCAGCTTGAAATTCTTTTAGTAGGTTATTGGCTCTAATCCATTCATTTATCCGCCTCTGTAAGATGTTGCTAAAAATTTTATATAAAGCGTTAAGAAACGAAATCCCATGATAGTTCTGAGGGTCGGCTGTATCACCCTTTTTATGAATTGGAAAAATCAATGCTTCCCTTAGCCTCGTCGGGACGCTTCCATTCTCAAAAATATTATTGAACACAGCCCTTAATCTCTCAATGAGCTCCATTGTGCCATACTTGTAAAACTCCGATGGGATTCCATCCGAACCAGCTGCTTTACCATCCTTCAAAATAAACACCGCTTCCTTTATTTCTTGAATGTTTATAGGACCATCCAGAATATCATTGTTAACTCCAGGTGGAGCAAATTGAAAGTTTACGATGCTAGTTGTTGGGTTGAGTAGTTCTTCAAAATCTTCCTTCAGTACGTTAGGGCTAAGTTCCTTGCCCATAACATATCTTCTTCCATTTACACACCTCATTATTGCTTCCAAAGCTCCGATGTATTTCTACAGAGTGCCACTTTTTCTGCTCCCAGTTCGTAGTACCTACTTTTCCCTTTTTTTGACGCACAATAACTTGTATTTTTTGTTGGAATTGAGATACTCGTCCCTGGTAAATCGTCCACTGTGTTTTCTGAACGCTTTAAGCCAGGCGAACGAAATTTGTCTTGCTCTCTCACACGTCACACTCTTCGTCGTACCATGGTTTCTTGTTTTCCCTGTTGTTAAAAGTATTCCTTCTGGAGGCAGGGTAGGAATTCTTGATACTTGCCTCAATTCCCATTAGACCAGTATCAGCGTGCAGTGGTATCTTTTCATCCAACATCATTCTATATGAAGGTGCCTTTGAAAAGCTCCACATTAGTTTCGGGACCACCTTCATATCGTTTGTTCTCTTATCTACAGTGCAATTTTGCTTAAATGTAACGTTGGTTTATATAGGAATGCCATAACCTCTAAAGTGCAAGAAATTTACCACATTTTATAGCAAACTTAAGATATTGGTATAGGTTAATTTACTACTGATATAGACAGAAAATGCAATGGCCATATCAGTTTGCCGGTTTTCAAGTTGCACCAGACATCTTTAAAAGTGCAAGAAAAGGCAAAATTGAAGTCATAATATGACTTAATTATGACCTAAATTATGACTTAAATTTTAAAAGTATCGGTAATTTGGCCTCTCGTCATAGGGGAACAACATGGAACTTATGTTCCAGGTTGGGGGTTGTGAGTTAAGGTAACTTCTCTACCACAAAAAAAGCTGTAGGTATATTGTAAAGCAATTACCAACATCGAAATAGAACGAATTTTTTGCTGACGACCCTGTAAATTGAAATAAGGACAATGACCTTCGGAACTCTTCGTACTCTTAACAGACTATACGTATGGAGTTTACTCACAGTTTGCTCCTTAACGGGTAACTGCTTCCAATTCCATCACTCCATCAAATTGATGGAGGTCCCCTTCTATACTTGTGTGCACCATCTAAGGAGAAGTCTTCTTCTGTTGATAAAGTTACATGACAGCGCATCACCTTGTCTAAACGCTTTTCTGAAATTAAATTTTAATCGTTAATGAGGCCGTGAATGGTTTCCTTATCGTCATTCTGCACAACATTACGAGATTAGGTAGAATGCCAAATCTAGACATCATGGCTCTGCTCTATACAAATGACGTCATATCCGGAAAAGATCCATAACTTAGACGGTTTTCTCACCCTAGATTCTTAGGTTAGATTCAACATTCTTAAGGGACTCTCCATTACGTTTTTGTTGAAAGCCCATCCTATATCTTGAAAGGTGACTAAGGTTTATTCCTTATAGACTATGCAATTTTCAATTGATCGCACTACTACGTGAAGAGCTGTCACTCTTGACCTTACTTTGGATACATGGCACATGCATGCTTTGATAGAGCATGGTATTATACCATACGTAGATAGCCATCCAGAAGCAATTCGAAAGTCCTTAGTTTGGGATTGGGCTGATATCTTCTACACTTTTGTAACCACGTCAACCCCCCCCCCCCCTCCTTTAATTATTATTTTATGGATTTTTGCGGAGTCCTTTATCCACGAATATTTCTTAGCCGGCGTCATAGGTACGACGCGTGGATCGATTTATGCTTGAACAAAGTTAGGGAATATTGCAAAGTTGCTTCCAAAATGCAGTGTGCTTTGTTTTCCGAAACTGTGAGAATTTTTAACAGAAATTTCTGTCGAAATAAAGCACCAACTGTTCCTGGTGTACGCAAGTTTTTGAGAAAAGTTCGATTTGAAGCCATTAAACTTTTTGTAAGTGCTGTCAATTAAATTTGGTGCTTTGTGAACAATCCCGAGACGATTTACGCACTGCGGAACAATTATATTGGTTAAGCTATTTGTATAATATGACCCCTAATCCAAAAATGTATAGAAAAATTGGGTTAACAGGCTCCTTGGCTTGCACCTTGAATATCAGTCTTTTTTTTTTCATTTGCAGCTACCTTCAAGGCACAAAATCCATTATAGATACATCAAAATATCTGGAAGGTAGACTAACAGGATACTTTTGCTAATCTGCACTTTCTTTCTTTTTCCAATATCCTGTAAAGTCATAAAAAATAAAAGAACTTTTATACAGAGTGGTGCACAAGTTCTTTGTTTGTAACTTTTTATGAATGAAAAATGTTGGTTCTGTTTTACATTATGTTTATATGATGTCGTAAATTTTTGTCTATTAAGTTAAGAAAATTATATCGTCTAAAGCGGCGGCCTCAAGAATTTTTGACCATTAGGTCCCGAAAGGTCCTCGAATTCTTGACGGATATTCCCTTTGCGGGCTTCAAGATTCTTAGGTTTGTTGACATAGACTCGTGACTTCAAAAAACCCCACAAAAAGGAGTCTGGAGCGGTTAAGTCAGGCGATCTAGCCGGTCAGTGCAAATCGCAAAAACGAGATACCTACTGTAGTCGACCCGGAAATGAAGCCCTCAAAAATTTGGTTGTGGCTCGCGCCTTTGCACCATCCTGTTGGAATCACATATTTTCCAGTCGCAATTCATCCAATCCAACCGTCCACCAGTAGCCGTTTGGACCGATGTCTCCTCAAGCGTAAGCAGTACACCATGCAGTAGCTTTTGAGTAATGGCTGTTTGTGGAATATACGCGGACTTTCGATGAACGAGAAGCGATAATTTTGCTTATTTACAAAACCACAGAGATAAAAATTGGTCTCGTCGCTCATGATGATTTTCGATGAAAGTTGTACCTATCCTTCTTGGTCGAGATTCAGGATGGCTTGAGCTGATACACTGCACTGTCTGCA
This sequence comes from Cheilosia scutellata, assembly GCA_955612985.1. Taxonomy (NCBI): domain Eukaryota; kingdom Metazoa; phylum Arthropoda; class Insecta; order Diptera; family Syrphidae; genus Cheilosia; species Cheilosia scutellata. The sequence continues at coordinate 54,720,143 of OY015313.1, read as the reverse complement.
TTTTGTAAGGAAACATCTGTCTGTCACCAAAATTCTCACCAAAATTCTCGTCTGGTCGCTATACTCCGGGGTCCTCTTCGACATCTTCAGCTACTCTTCTAGGGGAGTGACTATAAACCCAGTTGGTGTCGGATGAATGGGAAATCTGAGAAGAAATTCAAGTCAAAACCATCGATGAATTGTTCCGCGAAAAAATCGAAATAATTTTTCCGCGTTCTTTAGGAGTAGCTATAGCGATTCATGTCTCGTTGACGTGTATTTTGTGTATCTATATTTATACAACTTCATGCCGCAAAAAATTATAGCATATTTCGATGTCGGCCCTAGCGAGGTATCTGTCGGAACGGAAAATTCTCCGATTGCATACAAATCGGAGGATTTTTGCTACGAGGTATGGTATACTTCGGAACAGCTTTTCGGAACTTTGTTCCGTCAAATATTTAACGCACACTGGCGTTTTGCGTTTCAATGCGATCAAGTGCGTTTTACTGATATTTTTTTCAGCTTCATACGAATATTCTTCCGATATGCTCCGACAGGAATTGGTTGCGGAATTTGTTTACGATTTGCAGTGAAGTGTTGTTAAATGAAAGCAATACAGAAAAAAACATTTTAGCAAAGTAACTGGTTGTACTTGTTGCTTAAATTTGTTTTTCCAGGGCAAAAACAAGCACTAAATAGGATAACCCCTATAATTATTCTTTCCGAACACGGATACCTCGAGTTCAATTTGAGTCTCCGACGGAGTATGCGTTGCGGAGAATTTTCCGTTCCGACGGCTACTTCGCTAGGGCCGATTGTTCTTACACAACTCTTTGACCAGCTTCTGTCCCACCAGTTTCCTCTTATACGAGTTTCCTCCAAATTAAAATTGCAGAAAAAAAAAAACAAAATTTAATAACGTCATTATATTTAATTATAAAATTAGCTCATTCAATAAAGATAACGGTACGGCCGGCGCAGCGGCTTTTGTATTTCACTTTAACATCATTACTCACATGGTGGTTTATAAACTATTCGCTACTTAGATACATTTACTTTTCTAACCCATTTTATTACCATAGCTATCATGGTGTTGTGGTAGGTACCTCTATGTGAATGTAATATTCTAATAATGATGTAAACGTCAAGTTGTTTTTGCGAAAAACAACAGACACGATACAGATATACTTCATATCCGTGCCATCATTATTCATATCCGCATGTAGGTACGACATATAAATATAGGATACGTTAGTATATCGAGTAGAAAATTCTTCGCTACGAAATGAAATAATTGTAGTGCAGAAAATGATATATTGCTCAACTTCCGTCATAGGACACCCTCTCAACCTATTTCCTGAAGGTAACAAATCTTTTTCTATTCAGTCTAGGACTCGGTGCGTTCCCCTACCCCATGTCTCAAGTGAAATACGATTTATAAACATCTTCAAATGCATGTTCATAAGTTAAGTCTCTAGGTGTGTGTGTCTCGCTCGAAGGTATTAGTTCCTACTTCCTATACAAGATAACAAGGTTGTTGAAATGATTTCAGCTGACAGTTGCCTTAACACAGTAGCCATTATTTAGTTGTGGAATCTTTTCTGGGATGGAGACTTAGGTACGCATAACATTAACTTTTATTTTTAGGTAAGGAAAACGCGAAATTGTCTGCCTGTCGGCTTTGTGCGATGGACTAGAATAAAATGGTTTTACGCATTTGCGCTATGGGGTGAATTTAATTGTGTCTCTGAATTTGAAAATGATAAGCGGAACGAATGTTTCGACTTCACGTTTGGGGATCGGTATTAAAACATTGGAGCATTATTCATAGTTATATCTACTCTAAGGGTCTAACTCTGCTAAACTATATCTACAGTAGTACTCCAATATCTTCTGCTACTTCTGCGAAGAGTGCAAGTCTATCTCCCTTTATCATGTTTTGCTGTCCATCAAGTATAACAACGATCATCTCATTGCACTATCTTAATCTCTACAAGATTTCAAGTCTGAGAGCCGCCATAATCTTACCAAAACTGCAATCGGTGAACAATGACCAAATCAACCATTCATTGGAAAAAATTAACAACGAAAATTAATCCACGATTTCTGTCCATAGCAATACGATTAAGGAAGGCTCAACACCCAACTGTGAAAACCTGCTTTCCTGCTACGCCTCACTTAACACTGAAATTTCTACTCTCAAGTCTTCCATCTTAGACATCAATAGCCGTTTTTTATTATCAGCTATGATCCATATAGATTATCGATTTACATGCACTTACAACAACAACATATGATCCTGCTTTTCATCGAGATCACGAAATATGATCTGGAAATTAATTCAACTATTTCTCGTTGTTGATTCGTGGCGTTGTTTATTTCATTCACTAAAGGTTGGTGTCCCTGTAAATTATAGCCACACAGTAATGTTACCAGACCAAAATGTGAACCACAATTAACAACACAAAAAATCAATTAGCATTTTTTCAAATTCGAATAAATTACTACTCCGACTTTCGAGATGTTTTGTTTCGCTATAAGCACAGAAATATAAATGGAAATATTAGCAGTACAATACGGTTAATTATGATGCATATTTGAACATAACATTTGAACATAGTTTCCCCAAAAAAAATATTCAATGCTAAATGTATGCAGATTTGTATCCATATGGTAACACCCCGACACAACAAGCGAAATGTCAAACTCAAATATGAGCAAGTGCAATGGAGAAATCATCACATTGTGACGTCACATTGTACCGTGTGGCTGCAAGATGGCTGGTGGCAATACGAAATTTGTCATAATTGGTATTGGATTTTATATGTGTGTTGCCACAACTCAATCAATGATCCAGTTTGTTTTATTTTCATGATCTGATCCGGATCAGATCACGCTGATAATAAAAAACGGCTAATGACAAACTCCTAACCCAGCCTACCCAACCTGATTATAAGGAAGACTTCCTCGAAATCAAGCAACGTTTATCTGATCTTTCTACTTCCTTGGACTCTATTAAGATACAGCTGTCTAACAATAGTGAGCGTGCTGATGAAATCTTGAGCGTTCTTAGCTCACTTATCTTAGCCCTTTTGTTTTTTTGTGGCTCTGATGTTTTGCAAACAAAAACAAGGAATGCATTTGAGTATTAGGTATATTAGATATATTATGCAACATATAATTATGTTTTATAAAATGAACAAAAATCATAGAATTGCAGATAAATGGTCCGATCCGAATGAATCTAAATGTCGAAAAGACGTTAAAATAATTTTCAAAAAAAAAAAAAATGAAAATCTTTTTCAAATACGACCGACATTTGTAATTTATTTTTAATGCAAGCTGCCTATATAATGTTTTTTTATTTATTGCAAAATAAATGTCACACCATTTTTATAATTTATTTATTCAGTTCATTTGTTCATTCACTTGATTTCGACGGTTAATAGACTCGACACTCGAGATTATTGTTTAGACATGAGTTGCCTATGAATTACATAAACTTCGGTTTAGTTTGATGTGATTGGGTTCGGGGAATTGGCCATATTTTAACCAGGATAATGGATAAATCAATGTTCCAAATTTTACAAACTTTGGCTTCCACGACTGTCAAAGAAGAGCGTTAGAAATTTATTTTTTTATGGAAGACGTCACACCTCTTTGTTCAATCCCGCTGGGTTTTGTAAAATACCAATTTTGTCCATTTACCAAATGTCCATGCTAAAAGCTGAAGATATGGTGAAGCATAAAGATTATGGGGTTTTAAATAAATTTGTTTTTGCACTTTTCGCAGTGCTTTTTTTTTTGACAGTGCACATCGATGTTACAATCTTACAAATTTTGCTCCCATGAGTGTCGGAATTTTTGAATCATTTGTAATGTATTTTTTTTTGTATGGCAGGTGCCACACCCCTTTCTTATTTCGACCAAACTTCATACAATATTTTAGCTCAATCGGTTCGGTGGTTTCGAGTTTTGCGATGATTGGTGGTGTATTCCCATACAAAATTGAAATTTTGATTTTTTCGATTTTCCGGCTTTTCATTTGGGGTTTTCCCAGTTTTTTTCTTTTCCTATAGTGTACCCCTCTAAATACCACCCCTGCTAAAATAACGAGTATCTATAATTATGTATCTAAATTTAATTTAAGAACTGAGACCTGTAAACCCAGAATCAGGATATTATAAAGGGTCCGCCAAATAACTTTTTTTTTTATTTGAAAATGCTATAAAAAAAAACTACTGAATATTTTCTGAAATTTCTTTTTTTATTTGAAAGTACAATCCTTCCGGTTAATAATGGAAAATAATTTCATTCAAATGGCTGCCTCGGCTGGCCATGCAGTAGCCTACACGATCGGTCCAATTTTTAAGCACATTATCGATTGTGTGCAGCTGTATTTCACCAATGGCGAATGACGAATATTGTCCTTTAAAGCGTCAATTGTCTCTGGCATGTCGGCGTAACACTTATCTTTTACGGCACCCCACAAATAATAGTCCAAAAATGATCAAAATGAGCTTCATCTGCAAAGATGATTTTTTTGGCAAAATCGGCATCTTCTCTAAGTCGATCGCAGGCCCACTTAGCGAAGCAAAAACGCATTGGATGGTCAGTTGGCTTCAACTCCTGAACCAATTGGACTTTGTATGGCGTCATACCAAGGTCTTTATGCAAAATTCGTCTCAATGATGTCTCCGAAATGTTCAGTTGTTGAGAACGACGGTGAATTGATGTTGATGGCGCTTCACGCACACTTTCTGCCACAGCAGCAATTTTCTCGGGTGTACGCACTGTTTTTGGCTTTTCACGCTTTGGTTTATCGATGAGCATACCAGTTTCGTTCACCTTTTTTGACAAGATAACGAACATACGGAGCTGACGGTGCTTCTCTTCTTCCAAAATCCGTACGCAATTTTCGCACACATTCTGCAACATTACCATGATTTTCAAAGTAATGTCGCAATATTTCCCAGCGTTGTTCAAGCGTATACACAACCATATTCGTTCAGCGGAATGATAAAACTAATTATCTGTCAAATCAGACATGAGTTAAGTGTTACCATTCGCGAAATAAGCACTAGTTGAAAAAAAAAAAACGTTAGATGGCGGACCCTTTATTATTCATAATCATCAGCACCATCAGAGATTCGCAAAGAGCAACAATCTTATAAATTGAGACATTGGTCTATTTACTAAGTTGTAATAATCGATTTTTTCTTGATTTGTTCTTATTCCCCTCTTTGTCTTCGACATTTTATCTACTAGGACCAGATGTTGCAACGAATGCTCAAAAAGACAGCTAACAAACAAAAGAAAGCAAACAAATTATATTTAGTATGTTTTGAATATTAAATTGTTCAAAGTCTGCACAGCTCGAAGTAATTGAAAATCCAAAAAGCGTAAAGACGAATTCAAAATATATCTAGATATATTATTTTCCAATCGAAAAATCAAAAGCACATTTTTCTGCTTCTCTCAATCTAATACAACAGTAGGTAGCTAATTCATTTTTACCCCATGCTTATTATTTCCTTAACACGTGTTCCCTAAGAACTTCAAATTATGTACATTGTTCTTCTGTACAGGGAAACGGAACGAGGTTAATCTGCTCATCACAATCAATATCACATCAGAAAAATGCCTCTGCCCATCTGTTCCAGAATGTGGTAAGCAAACCCACCCTGCCAATCTGTCAAATTATAACCATGGTTGCTTTGGATGGAGCACATTCCATTAACCATCTCGGACTTAAGCAATATGATGTAGGTACCCCAGTAGTTCCGGAATTAAAAATGACTTTCCGCTGCAGAAACTTCGCAGTAAATTTCCAGTGTCTATAATCAAGAAGGGTATACACACAGCCACATTTTTTATTAGCATGTGTTTATGTAAATATTTATATCAGCACTTTTTGCATTATACGAATAATACAAAGGAATTTCTTACAAATTTATCTTTTTATATACCAAATACCTAATTTTTCTGTACGTGTTTATAACCGAATTCCTCCTAAATGGCTGGACCGATTTTATTGAAATTGTGTGTGTATGTTTGAATGGGTCTAAGGATGGTTTAGATTCACAATTGGACCCGGTAGTTGGCGCTGCGATCCGGTTCCGTACGTTAGTTCATTTCATTATAATATGCATGCATAGTTAAGGTATTGTTCCCTACCGTCGGTCGGTCGTCGTCACTCGTCAGTTTCGACATATGCCTACTTGGATCTTCGAAAACTAACTATGTAGTACCTATATACATGCCTTTACTGACCTACCCCCCTACCCCCTACAAATGCGAGAAAGATATTTCATTGCAAAATGATCGGCCCCACCCAACTCGTAATAATACAAATGATCAGACAGAGCACACGTGCAATAAAAATACATACACGAACACGATTCAAATGAATATGAAACAATGCAATGATCGTAGGGGGAGAGGCCAGAGAACAACCCTTCACTCCATCCTCCATTACATCGTCGACAACAAAAAATATTCACCATGCTCTCCCATCAGTGATGGGACTTCTACAACTTAGGCTTCTGTTATAGCTATCCGTAAAATGCATCCGTAAAAACATTGTTTCACTTTTTTGGAGCACTTAAATTTAATCGTTGAACTGAATCTTGGTCTTAATATGTTGCTTTTAAATTATAAAACTAATACGTCAAAAAAAATTAAGCAATTGATCTTTAAATTTTCAAAAAAAAAGAATTTCTTTATTTTTCCGTACGAAAAACTTTGGGGAGAGTACGATAACTACGGCGCCAAAAATTGATAACGGTATTTTGTTGAGGGGTTAAATACAAGCACTTTTTACTATGGGAGGGGGGGTCTATCTTACTCCGTTTAGGCGGGAGGGGTAATTTACAGAAAATGATACTTTAAATGGAAAAAATACATTAAACAACAATGGCAACACTTTTAATAAAGGACTATAACATTTTAGAAAGCCCAGAATCTGTTCTTTCATATTATTTTTAAATTATTATTCCCTTAAATAGTTTTTGAAAAAAACAATTTCAAACTTGAAATTTTAGGACAAAAATTGGGGTGAGTAAAATAATTTTGGCGATGAAAACTAATGACGGATTTATGTAGAGGAGTTAAATACAAACATTTTTTACTATGGGAGGGAGGGTCTATCTCGCTCCGGTTAGTCGGGATGGGTAATTAAAAAAAAATAATTATAAATAAAATTAAAATTAAATATTAAAAAACAATGGCAACACTTACCACAAAGAACTATAGTATTTTTCAAAGCCAGAAATCCGTTCTAAATTGTCTAAAATGAAAATCAGCAAAATTTTTTCTACAATGTGAAATTTCTGGCCAGAGACTGTATCTGAAGAATGTTGTTGACATTGGGTAAACTTATATAATTTAAAGAAAGTTAGCATATACTCAGCCTTGCACCCATCCCAAAATCGAACAGTGACCCCAAGCAGGGGGGTTGCAGGGGGGCGGCATGCCCCCCCATACGCATTTCAAGGCGCAAGGGTAGCAATTTGTTCTCTAAGCGGAGCGACATATAAAAGTAATTTTCAATTTTCTCAAAAATTAGAAGACATAAATCAATCTGGTTTTGAGTGTTCGATTAAGAATTGATTTAGGCAGTAAAAACTACAAACAAATTATGTATCTATTTGCTCAATATTAAAAAAATCAGCATAAAAGTTTTATTTTTTAATTTTTTTCCTTAAATTTCAAGTTTGAAAGTATTTTTTTCAAAAACTATTAACAGCTATAATTTGTTTTAAAAATAATATCAAAGAACAAATTCCTGGCTTACAAAATTCATAAAGTCCTTTATTGTAAGTGTTGCCATTGTTTCTCAATTTATTTTTTTTTCATTTTAAGTATTATTTTTTTTAAATTGCCCCTCCCGCCTAAACGAAGCCAGATAGACCCCCCCTCCCATAGTAAAAAATGCTTGTATTTAGCCCCTCTACAAAATACCGTTATCAATTTTTGGCGCCGTAGTTATCGTACTCGTGCCAAAACTTTTTCTGTTCAACTTCTCAACCAGTTTCACGAAGTATTCCACTGAATTCCTATGATATGCTATGGCTAAATGTGTTCTGTTTCGTGTTTTTACGGATGGATTTTACTGATGGCTATAACTGCAGCCTTAAGTGGTATTTTTACAACTTTTTGCTCAACCCAAAATTCTACCACGCGATATTTTCCATCATCCACACAATAGAAACCGAGTGGTTGAATAATTTTAGATTTGTGTGCACTAGAAAATTGGTACCTACTGGTACTGAACTGTGGAAAAAAAAATCGGTGATGATTTGTGAGTGACGTTTATAGAGCTCAAGAAAATTTGTTCTGAATGTTTGCAAAAAAATTATCCATCCTATTTTGGGTAATGATAGCATGATAGCAGCATTTATGGTATGTTTTAAAAATCTACCACTTTCTACCACTTTTTGGTTCCTCAATATACCACCTTTTGCCTACCCTCAAGTCCCAACACTGTCTCCCATCAAACCTCACAAAAGGTATTTCTCCTCAAGCACATCTCATAATGCAAAAATCCTATATGAATATTATGTCTCTCACTTAAGATCCGCCTCCTGTCCTATCCAACAAAAATAATTTTCTCCCACAGGGCCACAGCAACCACCACTGCCAAGGCCAACTGCCAGGGCCAGCCACGCCCATGACATTCCGATTCCACTCATATCCAAAATCCAACACGAAATCTCCCCATGCAATCCAACAACGCATAATGTTTCGAGAGCGATAAACACACAAGCCACACCCTTTTCGGAGTAATTCTCTCGGTTTGCTTGCGCGTGCCACATTGGTGTAGAAGTAGATCGTATTCAACCAAACACCAATATGGTATGCGTATGGCCGTGTGGGTGTGGTGACATTGACAATGGTGTATGAGATGGGTATGCATGCATTGGGATTGGAATGGAAGTTCCAATTGTGGCGTATTTTATGTGGTGATTGTGATTTTTTGTAAATATCTTCTAAAATATTAACTTTTCGACATAACAGTCTTCAGCACATATATAGCTACGAAGATGATCTACAAGAAAGGATTACATTTATTTTTTGTAAATCTAAAAATAAACAGTTCTTTATGCGAATGAACATATTTTTTCCACGAAATTAAGAATAACTCCAAAACCAGCCGGTTTATTGTTAATATTGGTATTTGTCGATTAACTAGAGATTATACCTGATACTTTGTGCAAATGCCAGCCTTCTACGTCAAATAGTTCTTGAGATAGACCTAGGTACAAAATTTTCTTATTTTATTCGGACAGATATCGTATTCAGACAGATTTGGTGACCTGACCACTCGGTTTGGATGATATTTGTCAATAATTGGCATTTCAGACTTCAGAGTCTCTAGCCATAAGTGACTTTAGGTGTAAGTAGGTTAGGTTAGAATTGTGGGCTGGCGAGGAGTACTCCATGCCATAGGTTGTCCCTTACCCATTATAACCCTACATTGAAATTACTTACTCTGCTGCTACATAAAAACCATTCCGATGTTTTGGTGAAGTTCATTATTTGTGCTGGAAAGCTCGTCTAGGTCGTTGAAGAAGTGACTCCCTAGGAATTTATACCTGTAGTGTTCGAGACCTGGGCAGTGACAGGAAGTGGGTTGTGTTCTTAAGAGCTCCCTCATCACCGCAGCCTCTACAAAGGCTTCTTCTTCTTCGTTTAAGCTCATTTTCTTTATGTGGTACCGCAGAGTACCTATTGTGTCCAATTTTGATTCCTACGAGGGTGAACAGGGATTTCCTATCCTTCCGTATGATACTCTCGCTTCCGGTTTGATTGAAGGACAGTCATATCATTCTTATGGTATTACAAGTATTTAAGGCGGCCCATCTAGGGTTCGCCTATCTTGTGGTTTTGCTCCCTGCTACTAGCTTGGCGAGATATTCACAGAGAGATCAGCTTGTTCTGAAACAGCTGTCGAATCTTGTCTTTTATTTCTATGGCTTACGGGCGGACGGAAAAACAGAAATCGGTCAATCGTTACAATCTGTGATCACAGACTAAGTTTTCGCGGAACTCCTTCCACATTTATCATTTGGCTGCTTTGCTTTAAGAGCGAAATTACATTTTGTTCGCGCCTTCGTGTACAGGTTTTGAAAAGCCGAGTCGTCAAACTGAATTTACAACTTGAATATCTTCTTCTTCCCTCGGATTGCTGCTTCTTGCACACCACCAGCCACCGCGCCACACCGAACCCCATCACTTTGGAAACATCTTATTTACAGGCAATAACTGCTGTTAAAAATAAGCATCCTTCTACCTTTAAATTCAATGGAATATTTTGGTTTTAATTTTTTATAGTGCGACAAAAAATTCTATAGTTTTTCTGAATTTTCGCGATTTTTTGTTGCCAATGGCGAAAGCCTTGATGATGATTGAATGAGTGTCCAGCTAGAGCAGTCGTTGACTAATTGCTTCAAATTGAACACTCAAAGGTGGTTGAGGGGTTCCCTTCTGCTTGTGCTCACCACCTAAGGCGAGGTCTTCCTTCACTGCGTTGTCCCTTTGGGCTGAAGCTAGTATCAATGTACTATACAATTATCCTACCATCTTAGACGACAGATTAGCACTTTTCTGACCATGTCGATGTCGTTGCTGCACAGCTTGAAGAGTTTGATGATAAATCTGCTGTTTTAAATCCAACCAAATATAAACGAAAATCACTCGAAGAATATGGCGTATCTTATAGTGAGTCTCCATAGTGTTTCTGGGTAAGGCCTTCCATTGCCTTCTTGCCAATGGAACATCGACTGATCAAGAATATTTTTTCGCTTGATTTCTTAAGTTATAACATTTTCAGAGAAAACAAAATTGATTCGCAATCGCTCGCAGCAATTATGCATTACGACAAGCAGTTTGTTGTGATTTTTAAAAGATACCGACATAGTGTGATCTAAGAGTTTAGAGAATATTATATTTTCTCGAAAAGATACCTAATTTTAGTATGTATTTCGTTTTAATGGCAAATTTTGCGCTCATTGAGATACACCATCTATCTGGGCAGGTGACCGCGAAAGTCAAATGATGTCGAATGGGTATTGGGTATTCGACTATATTCGGTATTATATAAAATACCTCGCTACTGGTCTTAATAATACACACATACCATTTACGACACATCACACAAACACCATATCCGTATATTGTAATAAATTTAATGTAACATAAAATGGCAATAAATAATTAAATCAATTCAATGAAGTGCATTAACACATTTATGCTCAATTGGTCTGTTTTCTATATTTACGTAAATTATATTCTTTTTTTTTCAGCAAACCACCCCAAATGTAATGACTTAAACTGGTTTCCTATTTAAAAGGTAAGATTAAAAATAATATTATGTAAATATTCTGAATAACTAGATATAGCCGGATATTATCCCTTTATCCCTCTCTTTCCTGTGTAACTTGATAGCAAAGATATTGTAAAATGTGTTATATTATCTTTGATGTTGGCTACGAAATGCTTTTATTACCACTCTCAAATACCTTCCTATTGAATAGCGGATTGTATATTATATCACTACTTTCATGACCCAAGAACCTCCTTTTGCCCTGCCTTAACCTTTTTATATCAAAGTATTTCATTGACATCCCTTTGTATTTATTCATTCACTTTTCTTTTGTCTTCCTGTGTATTGATGCGAACAATAACTTTTCCAATTTTAATCTTCTGTGCGTATATTTTATGTTCGCATCATTAACTGCAATTCCATTAACCTTTTTAAGGCCTACGCCAATGAACGTCGATAGCAGTAAACGCTTCTTCTAGACTTATGGAACATTCACGCTTCGATCTTTGAACTTCAGGGGTAAAATTGCGTGTGTTTCTTACCAACGAAATTTTGCATTCCCTCTCACTTTTGACAATGACAGAGAATTTTAATGGACTCGAAAGTGCTTTATCTATATTTGGCATCGGAATCGTTGTATAAAATTCCAAAGTAGGGGTTTATGTATAGATATTTATGTATTTTTTTATTTACGGCAGCATTTCTTAACCTATTGACTAGTGATACCTTCATACCATAAATTCCGATAGATACTATGATGACAAAGGAACTGAAATAGTGTGTATGCCAATTAAATTCATTCGATTGTAGTGGTGGGGTGACATAATGTCCAAAGACATAATGTCCATGGACGTTATTTCTGTCCCAAACGGACATAAAGTCAATGGACATTATGTCTTATTAACAATCAGACACATTGTCCAATCTGAAACGATCACAAGGTCCATGGACATTATGACCGGATCAAAGTCTAAATGGACCTTATGTCCGTTTCAAAAAGACACAATATCCATTTTGAATTTAAAGAAGACAATATATACAATACATGTCCGACAAACAGTCGCGTGTTTATCATTGATTTGTAAAGATCAATATGGAAAATATTAATTTAGTTGAAGAAGTAAGTTCTCAGTTAATTCCGGGTCTGAGAAAGATCATGTAAGAAGTAGCTATTCATAGAATGTCAATATTACTATAGGATAAAGATATCTGATATTAATATTTGAAGTTTGGTGACCGCGGCGGCGGCGTGCGCGGGCGGTACGCACCGTGCAACTGCGACGTGTACCGCCTTTCGCGGCATGTGTGTACCCTACTCGGTATCGTCTTTAATATAGCCCCAGGTGTTGCCAGTTTGACAGTTTGATAATTTTACAGTCAAATTTGACTGGATTTTTTAGGTTTTGACTGGAAAACAAATCAAATCCAGCCGACTGTTTTTATTTGTTTGAATGCAAACTATGTCTAAATTAAATTAGTTTTAATAGCTGTTTCATTTTCGACTGTTTTTTTTTTTTACTGCAATTTTTTTTAATAATTTACTGTTTTTATACCCGGTACCACACTGTGGTGAGGGTATATTCACTTTGACATTCCATTTGTAACGCACATAAGGAGGCGTTGTAGGCATGACAAACTTATTGATCAGCATCACTTTCTTAGTCGATCTAGCGATGTCCGTCTGTCCGCATGATTACGGCCGTAATTTAAGAGCTATCGACTTAAAATTTGGTACGTAAGCTTGAGGCTAAAGTTCGAAGATGAGCAAGATCGGATGAAAACTACTACTACCTCCCATACAAAAATATCGGATTTATATAGCTTTTTTATTTTAAAAATTAAAGTTAAATAGCTACAGTATAGATAGCAAGTTTAAACTTTGCACATATTGTTTTAATAATATTTAAAAAATTTTGACAAAAACTGAGCTTGGTCGAATAAAAAGTACCCATACCTCCCATATACAAATATATAATTTTTTAATACTAAAATATTTTTTTTATTTTACAATAATAGGCATATTTTTTTGGGAATCTGTAGCTAGCTCACTTTTACTTTTACATGCAAAACTGGTATACCCACTTTTGGTTTTGTTATACTCACTTTTGGTTTTACATGCAAAATTGTTATACCCACTTTTGGTTTTGTTATACTCACTTCCCAAAAAAATACGCCTAATGTAGTACCGGGTATTTGAGCTTCGGCATAGTCGAAGATAATTGTCTTACTGGTTTCGACTGGATTTGGAGAGAAAAAATCCAGTTAAACAGTCAAATTTGACTGGATTTTAACATTTTGACCTGGCAACAGTAAGCCCCACTATGACCATCTTTATTCAGAAGAGTTCAGAGTGAGAACGCACCTAACAAGTTGAAAACAAGTAGAAGTGTTAGAAGGCAAAAATAAGCCCCCCCCACAAAATTTCATTCGTCTAGGTAGATACCTTTGGACGCCATATTGTTTTCAACAGACAGACGGACATGGTTAAATCGATTAAGAATTTGATCCTGGATTCAGAACATAAATGTAATGGCACAAATATAATGGCAAAGTGAATGTACCTTCCTTGTGGAAGTTATAATAAATTGAAAGTGACATTAAAGTCATATTTCGAAATATTACTGTTATTACGAATTCAATTTTCAGTATGTTTCCCGAATCAGACCAATAAGTCTATATAATATTATAATATCTCAATAACTTTATCGTTCATCTAATTTAACACCCGCGCAAGATTTGTATCCATTTTCTAAAATCGACCAAATGATCAAGACAAATGTTAGTAATCGGTCTTGTGGGTGTATTAATAAACGAGGTTAAACTACTAACTAACTAACGCCAATAAGGATACATACCTATGTATCAACTGCAAGGTTACCACCTTAAAGTTACAAGATTAAAATATCATTGAAGTCGCTGAGTATAATAAGTTTGTTTTGCCCTCATTTTCAGTACACAAAAGCCTCTTCATCTGGACTGGAGGACAGACCATACCCTCTTGCTCTTTTCGAGTGGGAATGGATGGAACACTAATGACCCCATGAAAAGAAAATCGCTATCCAATAGACCAAAAATGGACTGTGGAATCAGTGCCGGTTTATTCTTGTATCAATTGAAAATACTCTGCTCAACCAAGCTTCCTGATTAGAGCAGTGTCTTTCAAGCAAAGGTTCTGGAAATCAAGTTTTCAATGAAGGCAATACCACAGACCGATATTACCATATCTATTAATAGCAAGACGGGCCTAAACAATTTGTGTTACTCTTTTTTTTAATTGCTGCAAACTACTGATCTCTCCTGGATTCCAACACATAACGATGAAGCCGGCAATGAGAAAGCTGACGAACTAGCTAGATTAACATAGAGCAGTTTGCAAATTGATCGTATATGTTGGGCCAGCACTCTGTAATCTCGGAAAACGATTGGGGAACAATATTTGTATCGAAAGGCAAGAACTTTCGGAATTGATTGATATCACGGAAGCTTTGGTCAGAAAAAGACTAACGCCAGACCAAGAAACTTATAGAGTTTGACAGATCATCGCCGTCTAAACTGGTAGCGGTTTTGAGTGGCTGCAGAGATGATGAGATCCCCGAGGATACACATTCCTCCGTCACTGCCCGAGCCATTGTCACTTGAGAACACAAGTCAACTATACATGCATGACATACCTACAATAACTTTCTGATATCTCAATATCAATCTTTAAAGGTTTCTAAGGACATCAGGATGTCTGGAAAGCGTCGGATAAACACAAAGAGGAGGGAGACGAGGCAAAATCAACGATAAATAACCCCATAAATCGGCATTACAATTTGTCCCCAAAGAACAAAGTGTGGTACAGCAGAGCTTACTCTACTCCATCTAGCCGTAAACTTAACATAATCTAATACGGCTACTAATAATGGGGTACGCGTAGCGCGCGTATTATAAGAACGCAGTAGCGCAGTGGTTAGTGTGCTGGACTACTGTGCGAGGGATCCCAGGTTCGATCCCCGGAAAAACACAAATTACATCTTAAGGTTTTTTTCTACTGCGACACCTCTCGCGAACGTCTGACAAACATCCGAGAGTATGACTGTCCTGAAAAAGCTTCTCAATTCACCGTTCGGACACGGCATAAAATCGTAGGTCCCTTTCATTGGTCCCAAAAATAGAAACTCACACAAACAAAAATGGTTGCGAGAAGCTAGGCCTACCTGTCTGTGTTGCGCCACCTATTTATTTATTTAACGAATATTAAGGCCGTGAATTTCTAGTCTCCAAAAACGACGAATTAATCAAAACTTATCAAAACAGCGAGAGCCAAATAATTCAAATAATTTTCTATTTTTTATTAAGTATAATGTAACTGTAACCAAAACATTATAGAGACAATAATTATTTTTTTTTTAACTGTAGGTACCTATTGTAAGGTTTCCAACAAAATTTAATTTATAGGTATTTGTAAACGTTGCCTGCCTACTAAATAGTTTTTTTTTTTTAAGTAAAGGAAAGGAACTGCATGTCAAAATTGCTGTAAAAGGAAACTTTTGCTTTTGTCACTTCAGTGGGTACACTCAATATGTACTCTGGTGAAATTGTGTGCTCATCTCTATAGGAGAAAACTTTCTTCTCAGGCTCAGGCTATGCAGCAAAATAAAAATGAGCTTCAACTTTTCTTATAATTTCAAATTTTTACTCTCTACACTCTGTATGGAACAAAGAATTCCTTTTTCAAACAAGAAAAACAAAAAAAAAAATGCACATAGCGGACTTCATTAATTCATTTCCTTGTCGCTTTGAAAAAAAAAAAAGAAAGTTTCCTCTGCTGTTTTGAATTTGTTCTCCGTCCATGAAACGAACAAAGTTTTAAATAGTTTGTGGAATTCATTAATTGGTGACTTATGTCAATAAAATAAAATGATATGCGATGCAAAATGGAAAATGTTTATGAAAAGCTCAATACTTTGAACGCTTGGGAAAACAAACTAATAAAATAAACTTTACGAATAAATCAGTACTGCGGTAGACACGAGGATAGTGTTTCAAATATCACTAGGGTTGAATTTATTTCTTCCGGAAAATTGTAAATTTCCCAATTTTAATGCCATCTGAGATGTGATATAAGTTAGTTGATGTTCCTGTGGGACGCATAAATCGTATCGAATTCGGTCACTGGCGACATTTATTTTTTGTCTAACACAGATTGTACTATACGTAGATATGTGTATGTTCATTTTAAATGAAACGGCAAATATAGAAGAACAAATGCAGTAGAGCTTTGATTGCTTTTTTATGCAATGTTATGTTTATAAAGCCATACGAAGGTCGGCGAATACAAACATCCACGTCTGTAGTGTACATGGTATATACGAGTACAAGCAGTTTATGGAGATTTCAGCTTAGGTATTGTTCAAGAAAAGAGTTCAAAAATTAAATTGAAAAAAATTCCATTAGGATTACATGAAGCAAGGTGTGGATTTGACGTGGTATCGCTTCCAGGATATTTTCATCCACTTTAGATAGAGTAAAAGCTTCAGCGCCATAAAACAAGAGAGGGATGATTGACGTTTTCCACAGAATTTCCGTAGTTGTTCGTAATACTCTACTATACTCCAATACCTTATCACTCCCGAGTAACAGCGATTGGCAAGAGTTGTCCTTCGTTATTTTCAAGCTGAGATGTTGGCGATGTTAGATGCCCCTTCTTGTTGAGAGCATGTGTGTACCTGTACATACTTTGTTAGCCAATTATGCCAATACAGTGGGCGTATGCAAGTATAATAGAATAGACTTTTCAAAAGGGTCGCCAAAGATTCTATGAAATCTCCCGAATTTCCAATTTTTCATTTTAATTTTCTTAAAATAACCAAACTACGAACAATTAAGAAAAAGTTTTATTATACGAAGAAATGTATAACGCCTAAAGTAACTATACAAATGTATTTGACATTACATACCCTTTTTATTTTTGACGTGCCACATTGACATTGACATTTCCCCAAATATATTTGTTTGCTCGAAGGAAAATATACGCAAAATATCAAATAATGTAAGTTGATTAAAACATTTTCATCTGAAAACAAATAGTAATCGTCTGAAAAATATAAAAATAGTCTGAAATAATTTATTTTAAAGAATTAAAGACCGCCGATTCTCAAAATTCATCTACGTTTTTTTTTATTTTCAGACGTTTACTATTTCTTTTCAGACGTTTTAAAAATTGTTTCAGACGTTTCCAATATCTGATTTTCTGATGATTTCTATTTATTTTCAGACTAGCTATTTCTATTAAATTTCATACGTTTTTTCCATTTTTGCCGACATTTCAAATTTTTTTCTCACAAATACTATTTATTTGTAAACGAAAAAATTGTAGCCAATGTAAGTTATTAAACATGAATTTGAATATCAAAAACAGATTGAATTAATTGTATGGACAACGCATCAGAAAAGGAAAAAATTAAAAAAGAAGGCTGGAATTTAAAGATTTCCTTTCAGATCTTACGTTTATAAAAGTCTAGTTAAACGACAATTCAAATGAGGACACCTTTGGCATTTTTAGAAAAATATCGGAAATCGTTGGAAATAATAATCTCAACGTTGGCTCTCACTTGGCAATACTCTTGAGTCTTGATAGGCTGATTGTTATTTTCAAGACCTTAGGTGAAAACAATTGTCATCCCGTTGCTTGGCAAAATGTTTACCAGAATAATGAAACGAATAATAACGCAAAACCTAAAATATGTTTGTATTTCTTAAGTCATTACATAAAGTCAATTTTAATTTAGAAGGTAGTTTAGTTATCAATCAATTTATTTTTTATTTTGAATTTGAGCATTTTTCTCATATTTCTGTGTCTTTAGTTAAGAGACATCCATTTCGAGTTCTGTTTTATAAGTGAAAGTAAAAACACATGCGACAAAAAAAATCTTCAAAATGTTCATTGTTTTGGTTAAGGAACTATAATTTTGTAAGTTTTTTTTCACTACTTCCTTTTATACTTTTACTTGAAAACTTTACCACAAGAATGCAAGAATCGCTCCTATTGTGCAGTGTGCCAGGAGGTTCATTGAAAATCGATCATCCCCTTCGCATCGTTTCTTGGCTACGCCTTTGGTTTATTTACATGCCCAACTTGATCGCTCCTATTGTGCACTGTGCCAGGACCTACCATTTGAAATAGTCTGCTTGCCTTGCAGATATTTAAAACTGGACAAGAAGTGCATTTAAAACATGAAAGGAAACCCACACCGAAGTGGGACTAAGCTAAGATGAGTTACGTGTAGTACATATCTGTTTTGTAAAGATAAACGAAGAAGCAATGGTAAATAAAAATTAATTTATATGTCCATTTTGCCGGTAGATAATTAAAAATAAATCTTTTGTTTACTTGTTGAAGTTTGTTTGTTGGATGCCCAATGGAAATCCGCAATATTTTGCTAAATATTATCTCTCCGAAAATTTGGAGTTATGTCCCATTTTCGACAAAAAAATGTTGGGACTTATGTCCCGATGAGGTGGGAAATTTTCGAAATTGGACTTATGGACTTATGGCCCGGGGACTTATGTCCCTGCGCCGCCAATAATTGGGTTAAAAAAAACGGGGGTTTAATTATTGGCAGGGGGTGCCAATAATTACATCCTATGTAGCACGGTGTTTAGTTCCTCTATGTTCGGGGTTATGAAAAAAATGTTTTAAAATTGTATTTTATTTTATTCATTTATCTACATTTATTTTCACCTTAAGGTGCTAGTAGACGCAGACGGTATGTAGCAGCCGTGTACAAGCTCTCTTTGTGCACTCTCTATTGACGTCAGAGCTACATACGTATGTGGCTTGCTATATGCAGTCGCAGTGTACTAACACCTTTATGTACTATTTTGTGAATAAAAAACTTCCGGTCCCATGGCTGTCCACTTAAGTGAAATTGGACTATATACGGTTTTTAATGCCCAGAACAATGAAACTTACCATGCATATCTATGAGATATAAGCTTTTAAAACAAATAATAAATAGTAGTAGTAATTGTGATTTTATTTAATTATATTAAATTCATTTTACACAATTCACAATAACGTGAATTGCCATCAGCCGTCAGCCGGATAAAGAGAGAATTTCTTACAATATTAGGCATATTTTTTTGGGAATCTATAGCTAGCTCACTTTTACTTTTACATGCAAAACCAAAAGTGGGTATAAAAGTGGCTATAATTAACGCAGTAATAAAGTGGAGATAGGAAAGTTGAAAAATTGCATTCATAGATGGCGGTGTAGTAAATAAGGAGGAATTATTTTTCTTCCTTGAACGTTGAGAGCGGCTATTTGTCACTAATGGGTTGTGTTCGTTGATTGCTGTCTGAATTAGTAAATATTTTGCAATTCTCTGATTGGTTGAAATGCATTTCTACTTTTTAATACTTCATATTCTTACATATTATTTTAAATACGATTGAAAATGATACATAGTCTTTGTTGAAAAATGGATGTTAATATTACTTACTGCAATTTGTTATATTCAAGGTAACAAAATGCAAGGTGAACATTCAATCGATGTAATAGACGCGATTCCTTTCCTTTTTTTTATTTTAAAGATAATCACCCCTGTGCTGAATTCCGACCGAAATTGAATTCGTGCGGATTTCGAATTTTCTGTGTGATCAGTTCGCTTAATATTTAGTGTTTTTTTTACAATAGCTGACTTGATTTGTTTGAATTAAGAAACATGGAATTAGAAAACAGAAGTCAATGAGACCTAAGGTCATCAAAAATGCATGTTTGGTACACCGAAAATTCGAAATCTGCACGAGTTCAATTTCACCCGGAATTGAGCACAGGCGTAAATGTATGCACATAAATTCACCGCATTTTCCCGTAAACAAGGCGTATTAAATTTTGATGCTCATATATTGGATCAACAAAATAGAACAAAAACATTTTTCAATCAATTTTTGTTTTATTCCACCTTCAAACGAAATATTTTTTTAAAAAGGTTAAGTAATTTAATTTCATAAGATGATGGATTTTATTGTTTTAAAATGTATAAACATTTGTCTAGAACCGGATATATGTCTTGGCAGCGCAGATAATCGGAGTAGCACCCGGCAATAAAACATCTGCACCATCACCGTTAGGGTTCGTAAACTAATTAAGGATTAGTTAGTTACTTATGGGGTAAAACCCAGCGAAAGACAATACCTACGATCAACATGCATTTGCACCTTTTCCTGAACTCTGCCAGCAGTATGAATACGGCTGGAATTTCGAAATATAGTTCATTCAGTTTTAGTTAACGAAACTTTGCAGTCGATACAATTTAAGAACGATTTTCAGTTTTTCCAATGAGTATCAATTATTTGAACATACCCATTTCTAACTAATATGTCAAGTTGAAAACACGCGTACCAACTTCCAAATAAAAATAAAATGTGCTAAAAGTGAGTTAGGGATGTTTTTTTGAGACTCGAAAAGTGAGTATAGTAAAGAGCCTCAAAAAATACACCTATTATTATTAAAAAAGTTAAAAAGTTAAAATGTTTTGAATTTTTAAAATGCTTCGTCTACAATTTGTTGTCGATATTTCATAGCCGATCTTACATAACTTGAAAGTGCGTTCCAATCCTGACCATTCAAGCAAATAACAACTTCATCTTTCGTAAGTATAAATTTACCCCAATATATGCTCTTCTGATACTTCTTAGTATAAACGAACAAGTTCACTTCTGGCCTTAAAAATTCTTGATATCATTTCAATACTATTTTGATCATGGAAATAGTTTTGCTCCATGAGATCGTGGTTGAGTACCCGATATGTAAACCTGCTTTCACTCTTTCGTGCTCTGGCTCTACACTCTGTACGGTGAGCTTCACCGATATTCCTTAACAGCTCCTGTATACTTCCTTTCCACAATTCAGTTATTATATTCCGTTATCGGAACGCTATGTTCGGCGCTCAATCTGGTCCATTCTTCAAAAAATTTAAGCTGTCCACGTATTACGTGTTTTGCCACTATATGCGGAAGGCGGTGGTTGGGAAGCGTCATTCTCATTACTTTCAATATATACTCAAGCATAACACAATACAGATCGAACGGCATCCTCAAAAACTTTAAATTTAGCACTCAATGAGATGTTTTTTTTTTTGCCGAGTATCACCTTCCAATTGCAGTTGATCGCCCTCTTCGCTTTTTTAGTTTTTCTTGAAGGCGGTGTTAAGGTTACTCCCAGGTACTTATAAGTCTTAACAATCTCAACTTGCTCATTTTGCCAAAACCATTTTTCGATCCTCCCAGCTCCATTTCGAATCACCATTACTTTAGATTTAGCGACATTGACTGTGAGGTTCCACGTTGAACAGTATTGTTGCAGTTTATATTCATCATCATTTGCATCATCGTTGGGGACTCATCCAGAATGACAATAGCATAAAGTAAGTAACAGCTTTATATGAATTCCATCAAACACGATTCCACCCTGTAGGAATATTGTAAGGTCGTCAAGGAAAAGAGGAGTGGGCTCAGAAGACAGCCTTGGTTAACTCCCATCTCTGATTCAAACCAGTTGGATATTTTTTTCCCATTTCACACCGCAGTCCTGTTATATTTGTACAGGTTTTGTATAATCCTAAGAACTTTCGTCGATATTCTTAGATTGCTTAATTTGTAAAGCAAAGCCTTAAAATCGACAAAGAATAAATACAGCTTTTTACCCTTATCCAGGTAAGTTCGTGCGATGCTTGTCAGGGAGAAAATGTGATCCAATGTGGAGTAGGTACTCTTTTCCGAAAGCCGCCTGAAACTTGCTCAGTAAATCATTTTCTCGTACCCAATTTGTAAAATATAAAATGGGTAAAAAATTATTTGATAGAATAACATTAACAACTCGTAGCCAGAGTAACTTTGGTAGGAATGATAGATATTTTGAACTACACCACTAATTCATCACACTCCTTTTCATTAAGTGATTGTTTTTGTTGGTATTCTTGTCGCGGGGATTTTGGTATGGGAAAATCACGTATCGCAGATATCTTTTCGGGATCTGTCTTTAGACATCCCTCCCCTACTATATATCCCAAGTATTTAAGTTGCTTGAAGCAAAATTTCGATTTCTTCACATTAATGGTGAGTCCGGCATCCTTTAATCGTGAAGCTACTGAGCTAAGTAAGTTCAGGTGCTCATCAAACGTCCGCGAAATAATCAACAAATCGTCGAGGTAAACAAAGATGTTCTGTTTCAATTCATGTGGCACCACTTTGTCCATGAGTCTGCACATGCGTTGAGCAGCATTGCAGAGGCCAAAGGGCATTACCTTGAATTGATACAGGGGCCTGCCAGGGACAGTAAACGCTGTCTTCTCCCGTGATGACCTCTCCAGCGGAATTTGCCAAAAGGCGTCCTTCAGATCCACACTAGAGATATAGTGTGTTTCTGAAAGACGACTTAGCAGACCTTCTATATGAGGAAGTGGATAGGCGTCTTTCTTTGTCACTTGATTAACCTTCCTGGAGTCTAGGCATAAGCGATTTTTGCCTGGCTTACGCACTAAAACTACAGGATTGTTCCAAGCACTACTGCTCTCTTCAATGACATTCAAAGAAAGCATCCTATCCAACTCCTCATACATCAAGTTTTGCACCGCTGGAGAGACAGGGTAATGACGTTGCTTAATGGCCTCAGCATTACCTGTGTCGATGTAATGTTCTTCTACATTTGTTCGCCCAAGCCCAGATTTAGCATAGGACGGGAACAAATTTATAACATCTGCTAATTTTTGAGATTGACTTGTTGACAATTCGTGAGCGTTTGAATCGCTCGAACTTGGCGGTGAGATGTCCGAGATTTCGGAAACTAATTGAGGAGCAATATCAAATAGTCTCCAGAAATTTATCCCCAAATACAATTGCTGATCTAACGATGGAACGAGAAAGATTAATATGTCTTTTGTAAGCCCTTTATAGGTTATTTTCGTGGTCAATTCGCCAACAATAGGTTGCTTATGACCACTTGCGGTTTTCACAGTCGAATTAAAAGACTTGAATGAAATATGCAAGTCCTTCAAGAGCTCCATGCATCCTGCGCCTAAGCAAGTTATACTTGCGCCACTATCCAGCAGACCTAGGAATGTTTTTGCGAAGATAGATACTTGTGCGTACGGTCGAGGATCTTCTGAGCTACAAAGAGTGGTAGCACAAATAGCTTTGTATAAGTCTGACTTATGTTTAAAGCGCTCACGAAGTTTCTGAATATGCTTCGGAGGCTTTGTCTTAAAAATTTGACTGCGTATTTCATGATAGTTCAGCAAACGCTCGTGAAGGGATTTTCTCTCTCTCGTGATTGGTTTTGCTTCATCACGGTTATTTTCTTTCTTTAAAATGCTTACAACTGGACATTTATTGGTTATACTATGGGGGAAAGGTAGGTCAGGTTGATATGAAAGTTCAGGTGGTCAGGTAAATCGGGTGAGTCTAGTAATTCAGGTGAGTCTGGTAAGTAAGGTTGAGATGAAAAATCAGGTGGTTTTGATAAGTCTGGTGGGTCTAGTACGTCAGGTGAAGTGAATATTAAATTCGTTGGCTTAACACTTAGCGGCTTTCCGGGTTTACTGTTGGATGGCGACGATCCCCGGTATTCGGATCGCCCCGTTCCTGGTTTCCCGAACACCTGGAACAATTAGGCGTAGTCGTGTTCTCCAATCCACAACTGTAACAGAACAAGATACGTTGCGGACTGGGACACTGTCGGTAAGAATGCCCTTTCGCTTTGCAGTTCCAGCAAGTGTACAGAGAAGGGTTCCTCGGTACCTGGGAAATATTTAGGGCTTCAACATCGTTTATGCCTTCTTCCTCAGTGTATGATATATCTATCTCATTCACTTGCCTTCTAGAATTGGTTTGTGGGAAAGCTCCTGCACGTAAACTATCGGTTTGCGAAGCGTGTTTCTCAATGGTACGGCACACATAAACCATTTCGGGTAGGCTGTGCGTATTAAACGTTATCAGCAGCTCTCCGACACGCCGTTTGACATTTTGCTTAATGAGACTGATAAGCTCCCTACCTGATTTGGGGCGGCGGAGACGTGCGTTCATTAACAGGATTGCATTGTAGAAGTCGTCAAAACTTTCATTTGATCCTTGACGACGGTCAAACATTTTGCGAGAAAGCTCTGCGTCCGATTCGAGACTTCTATATTGCTCTATCAATGCTAATTCTAGGGAATACCAGTCAGCCTGTGGGTTGGATTTTAAGTACATCCAGAACCAGCTCTCCACCTGTCCTGCTACAAAAAGATGGAAGTGAAGGAAGATATCTTCCCATGTAACATTAAAACATGTCTTGAGACGGTTTAGGCGAAAAAGAAAGTCATCAACCGTCATTCGCTGATTGTCAAACTTCAGTTCCCATTTATGAAAATCGACAGATGGGTTTGAATTACGGGAAGGAAGATTGCGATCACTCAAACTTTCTGAATTAAGGTTGAGTGCATTTAACTGACTTAAAAAGTTTTGCATATTATCGCTAAACTGATTAGGTTCGACGTTAACAGAATGATTGTCGGGTGGTAACCCTGCATTTTGAGTCGCTGTGCTCTGCTGTTGTTGACGAGGACGACGATTAACATCGTATTCATCAGACGATCTTTGTGGGGTTGTTGCACAAAGAACTTCACGGATAGTCGTGGCCACTTCTTGCCGAATACTATGTCTCTCCCTCTCAAACTCTTCGCGTCTAGCTCTCAAGTCTTCAGCTCTGCTTAAACCTACACAAGCAGTAACAACTTCTCTAATGTGACGCGTTAAACTATCGGTTGGACGAAAAGCTTGACTGGTCGAAGGTGAGTCTACCGGAACGTTTTCACGGTTAGCAGCTTCGTTAGGGATTTGTTCTTGAATGTTAGCATTTCGAGTATTTACAGGCCGCGCGACAGTAATAGGAGTGTTCGCGGATAGTTGTCTAGAATCTAGACTTTCACTAAAAGTAACAGCATGATTTGTGCTGCTCGAACGAACATTTCGCGGATTATTATTACTATTTCGTAAATTCCGGGGGTTTGTATTGGGTCTACCTTGTCTTCTAGGTGGCATTTTCAAAAATTAATGAATGTAAACAACAAATCGTAAAAGCAAAAAAAAAAAACAATCAAAGATAAATACTAATCTAAAAAAAACAAATGTTAATATAACAACTAAGTACATATGTCGTGCTTGGGAAGTGACTTGCAATCTGGAGAATGTGTCGATGACAAAAAAAAATTGGATTTCAGATTCTATCTTGTTAAAGAATGGTATTATTATGAAGGCTTAGCTTTTCTCGACCGATTAACGACTAGATGCGAACGCGAACATAAAATAACTGCTGGAAATATACCGATATCTTAGGACGCTCGATTACTATCGTTACTTATCCACTCGAGTCAGAGAAGCAAAAAAAAAGATGTATGGGTCAAAGATAAACGAGAAAACTGAGGCTACGGTCGATCAATTATTGAAACAGAACCCAGGCGCTGCTGACGGAGAAGTAGCTCAAGAGCCGATATCTCCCGGTCGTCCAGTAAACTCCTTCAACAAAAGATACTAAAGTTTGGTATGACCATCAGACGCCAATGCTACAGTCGGAAAAGTTTTGTTATCACAAATATCCCGGTCATTGAACGAACTGAGAAGTCAAAGGTGTTATAAGAGAGTACAGGAGTCTCCGCTACGATCGAAGAAGAGGTGTAATATTAAACCGATGATCTTCGGACGAATACTCTCCTGTAACTTCTAAACGGCCTTACCTCTATTGGTATATAAATTTTGTTTAACTTTAAACTGATCGCTTCGTGCCCCACGTTGGGCGCCACCTGTGTAACGGATAGGTGTTCCCGTCTCACAATTGTGTACAGAAATACAATCCCAATGGCTTCCCAGGACCACAGGATTCCCCAAGAATCCAAAGGGTAGTGAGGCAGGTTGTTCAGCCAGCTAGAGTGCGGGTAGGCATGCTTGCAAAATCCATTGGGAACCTACTCCACCTAAGGTTTCCCAATGGATTTTTCTTCAGGTTCTGTCAGTTTGTTAAGGAATATATATATGTACGTGGTTCAATGACTTTTATCTAGGCATGGAATATGTACGGCAGTTCAGCAGCAGGTGCAAGATCCCACCCCATCGGCGAGCTAGTCTTCAGGAATTGCAAGCATGCCTACCCGCACTCTAGCTGGCTGAACAACCTGCCTCACTACCCTTTGGATTCTTGGGGAATCCTGTGGTCCTGGGAAGCCATTGGGATTGTATTTCTGTACACAATTGTGAGACGGGAACACCTATCCGTTACATTCTCTCAAGCAATAATTCATAGACTGAAATAAGCCAAGAATTAGTACTCTCAGATTTTAATGTAATTGCTATTCTAATATTTTTCCTGAGACAAAGTAAAGGATTAAACCTTCACATATTTATTAAGTGCTGACCCTTTTACGTAATTCATATATATACATTATAACGGATTCTTTATTGAAAGCACACGTTCATCATTTACACTTCCCCAAAGCCTATAACAATAAATGTCTATGTTATTGTAATAGTTTAATATTGCAACCACTTTGTGTCTTCTTTTGATGCTTACAGACAAATTCCAATCTAACCTACTTACTCACTCATATAAAAAAAATTGCGCAACATTTAGGCTAATAGCGAGGTATTTATTACAATTTGTCAGGACGTTTATAAAAAAAATATATGACATACCTACCTACATATTTGTGGAGTAATATATAGGTCATGTAAAGTGAATATAGGTATACCAACACGAAGAGATAAGAGCAGAAGATAATCTCTGAGGACATATGGGTCTGTTTATGATAACCTTGGTAATTTAAGGAGAACGCAAATAAAAACCACATATAAGCATTTCTACAGTTAGACGAGTATTATAGGAACTTAGAAATGATTAGCTTGCAATAAAATAAAAGAGCACATAATACGATTAGGGTTGCGCCATTCACTTTGAATTTATTTTTTCTTCAAGGTTCCTACCTAATTGTCATAATTTTCCACAAGCATAAAACCCTTGTAGAGATTTCATATATCTAATTGGATACGGTTTTCAGGCAATGGCAGAACGTACCTTTTTAATTCTAATTAAATATTTTCCCCTTTTTTTTTTAACCGCCATTACCACAAATAACTTGGGTCAGCTAAGAGATGGGAACACAAAGACAAAGGAATACAAAAAGTGCCTATAGCGTGACATTGAGAAGGATCTGGCATATACTCGTAATGTGGTTGAAGCGTGCGGAAGTGGGTGCTCTTTTTTGTTTTGCTGAAACAGCCGAATTTATGGCTTTTCACAGATGGTGGCCATACTGTTAATTGCCTTTCTTTTGTGTATAAATTATTATTATTATTTTTTTGTTTTTTAGTTTCAGTAGAAAAAACACGCAAAAAACATAATTATTGCTAAAAAGGGCTCCTAAGCCAAGCTTAATGCATGTGTTTGTTTCATTTTGAAGGTCAGTGTTGCTAACGATGGGCTTTCATAGATATTTCAGAACCTTTTGATGGCACGGGCCGGGCACGCTGCGTAGTGACGTCGGGTGATACTGTCATTAAAGTTGAATAGCATGTAAACAAATTAATGAGTGTAAGAAGTCGATATAAACAATTATTTAACTATACATACTCTACTACTTAGGTATTAGTCTTAATACAGGGGTAGTATAGGAAAAAATCGGAAAAATTCAAAGGGAAAAGGCGGAAAATGTAAAAAGTTGAAATTTCCATTTTTCATGAGAAACGGGGGAGGCTTCTCTTATAAAAAAAAAACCTTAAAAATCTTATATCTCGAAAACCACCAAACCGATTCAACTCAGCCAATCTTATATGTTATGTTAGTCTGAAGATTGATCGAAACTAAACGAATAGCCGTGGCCGTGGCACCTCCCGTACAAAAAAAAAATACATTTCTAATGCTATTTCTCGTCACTCATGGGAGCTAAAGATGTAAAATTGTAAATTGCCTTGGGAAAACAAAACACTACGCTAAGTGTGGGTGGTATTGGAAACGGGAAATGACACTAACCATTGAACAACAGCATAGATATCTTCACCATAGATTTAGCATTGGTAAATGGGCTGTACATTATATTGTCTGCTTGAAGCATTTTACAAAACCCGGCAAGATTGGACAAATTCGGTGGCACCCCTATACCTAGACAGCCATGAGATCCAAAGATTGTAATAATTGTAACATTGATATTCATTGTCCTGATAGACAAAAACATTTATCAAGGCAATACAATTCCTGGGCACGAGCAAAGCCGGGCGGGTACAACAAAGATTAGGGAACATGTAATAAAAACAATTTTAAGCTATTTTATATTAACTAAGATTTTTCAATTTAATGTAAAAATTGAACTAGGTATACAAAGTCACAAAAAAGTTTGCAAGACAAAGCGAGCATGCCACTGACTTTGAAAGTTGAGACATAATACACCAGCATGACCGCACGATAGACACTATATGATCGGGTGTCATATTGACACGTTCACGAATGACATGTATTACATAGCTTGATAAGCCAATTTTTTATAACGTCAGCATGTCAGGTATCAGATTTTCCATTTTGCGATTAAATGGAGATTTTCTTGCCATCATCCTATTTGCTTTCTGATTCCTTGATGTCCAGGTCTGATTTGGTTTGTGTCTTCCTGAAAATTGGACTTTTATCCAAATCTTAACCAATAAGTTCGAATTAAAAAAAAATTGCTTTATTTAGATAAACTTTTGTAGTTTACTGATTTCAGGATGCACGTATACTCCTCATACTTTAACAAATTCACTCCATGTCACAAATTTACATCGTCGCAAAGTAACTTTCAGCTCTCTCCTTTTAAGCTTGTATTTATATCGTGCTTCGGGGTCTCATATTTTCATGTTTCCGTCGAACACATTTACTCTCACCTTTAGTCAAAGTTTTCAGTGGACAATATTGACTGTGTTACGCCAGGCAATTGCAGTTCAGAGTTATTTGATCTTTTAGATGCTGTTTCCATCTCATGTTTTGAACTATCATCATCATTTCAACTTCACATATCTACCAATTTTCGATACTAATCCAAATAATATTTAAATCATTGGCTTCCTGAAGTGGGAAAGTTTCTTAACTAAGTATATCAGTAAGTCTTAGAGAAACTTGAACCCACATCTGTTCGTTATAAATCATCACATAGCGTCGATATATACGGATGTTTTAATCGTTTATCAAAGTTTTCTTCTAAAGTTTTTCTAGAATGGAGCTCACACCGGGAGCCATACCAAGTATAGCAACCACATAAATCAATAAGAAAAAAAAAACGGAAATTCCTTCCTCGAATCCAGCGACACGATATTTGCTGGTATACTGCGACTCCCTCTTATTGGATATATGGGAGTACCCTGTTCTTAAGCAAAGCTGATTTCCTGTGCTTAAATTTTGTAGTCCCCGCTCTTCGGTTGTCTTGGCCGTTTCTACAGAAAGAAAAGTTAAGAACTCAATACCTAATTCTAGAGATAAATTTACAGTGTGCATCATTACGTGCTTATTGGACACTTTAATCTCTCAAACAGCAGCAACAGAGCGAGCAAGCTTTCATAATTCAATTACGTTCAGGATTTTCTTTTTTTTTTTTGTTCTACAGCGCTCAAGTTTTTATTCAACAAGGATATAGACAGGAACAAAAGAAGGAACCGCAGAATGTTTGAAAAATAAACGAAAAGAAAAAGGAATAGCACGGATAAAGAATGCAGCACAGAAGATCTGCGCTTAGAGCATATTATGAACACAAAGTATGAAATAATGATTTCACGTTAAATCACTGGAAGATTTGTAGCGGAGGTGGTCACTCCTGTGCACACTGCATCTTAAAAAAATAATTTTTTTTTACAGTCGCAGCTAACTTTAACTTTTTAGAAAAGAATTAAGTGCTCGACTGTGTCGCGTGTATACGCTTTTTTGTGCTGTTCGATTTTTTTTCACTTGTGATTCAGCTTCAACTTTTTGTTGAAAGGTAAGATATAATTGGTACCACTGGCACAGTTTTATGCCTAACTACATCAACCAGTCACTCCTCAAATAAAGCATCTGTTTCTTCTCTTTCAAATGATATATTATAAAACGTCAACGCAGATGTTACCATATTACTATATGCCAATGGATATTTCTATATTGGAATTGGAAGTGCTTATCACCTTTGAATAAGAAGTATTGGTTTCGGGTAAAACTTCAAACTCGAGATGGGAATAACAAACCTTCAAAAACAAAAAACAATTAAAAGTGTTACCATCGGCCGGGCCGAAGTTTTGATACCCTCCACTGCATACAAGAAGTCATGTAAAATGTTAGGCATGTGAGCTAGGTTGGTTTTGTATGGGAGCTACCAGAACTACTTGACCGATATAGACCATTTTCAATACCAACCTGACGACGTTAAATTTCCCTCTCACAAAATTGCATCCTCCTATAAATCGATTCGTTTGAACGCTATCGTGATTTCAGACAGACAGGCAGACGGACATGGCTAAATCGATTCAGAATTTGATCCTGATTCAGAATATAATATACTTTATGGGGTCTACGGTATCTCCTTCTTGGCGTTGCAAATATAGGTAATGATAAAATGAACACACCTTCCTGTGTAAGGTATAAAAAAAGTTCTGCACAAGTTACATGTATGAGGAGGAAGAGGATAAGTCACTTGCGATCCACCTGGCCCTCTAACCTCGAAGAATACTACATCTAGGAGAATATGTTTTTTTTTTACAATTTCGACCAACTGGCTAATAATAAAGGGTTTTCCAATGAGAGGTGTTATTGTGAATGGCCCGCTATTTCGGTAGCTGTCACTTTTGAAGCTTTTATTCTTTGACATTTGTCAAGTAGAAACTACGCCATTACTAAAAATGGAACGATACACGCTTCAACAACGCATTGAAATTATTAAAATTCACTACAAAAATGGTGAAAATCTTGCAGTCACAGTTCGCAAAACTAAAGCATTTTTAGGTCGTCGTGAAGCACCTTGTCGGACCGCAATATACAGAAATTGGTAGAAAAATTCGAGCTGTTGGGACAAGTTAGTGATGTGAAGAATAAAACCCGTGCACGTCGCTCAAGAACAACTAAGAATATTGCTGCTGTAGCCCAAAGTGTTGAAGAAAACCCAGGTTTGACCATTCCTCGTCGTTCTTTGGAATTGGGCATTCCACAAACGTCATTACACCGTATTTTTCATAAATACTTGTGTCTTAAGGCTTATAAAGTTCAGTTAACACAAGAACTCAAGCCGGCCGATCATCAACAACGTCGTGTCTTTGCTGATTGGGTCCTTGAAATGCACGAAAATGATCCGGAATTCCATCGAAAAATCATCTTGACTGATGAGGACTGATGATTTGGTTATGGAAAATTTCATGAAAAGGATATGGTCCTGTAAGCGTGCTCGTGGTGGCCATTTGGCTGATGTTGTTTTTCATTATTAACGGCATACCTTCCTCTTTATTATGAAATAAACATCCGATCATTTATCTCCAAAAATGGAATTTTTCTTTGAATACCAAAATAACACCTCTTATTGAAAAACCTTATATAAGCATCAGCGCTTTTTGAGATGTGTTTTCAAAATGGGACCAATCGGCATACTCCTGACAGTTTTAAAATGTAAACATTTTCACGAACCCAACTACTGCCCTTATAACAGTAGTGAGTATTAACCTGCGATAGGAACTTTCTTGCTTATTACTCTATTCATTGGTAGTCAGTGTAAGAAAACCTTCACTGCTTATGGCCACCACCTGCTTCGGAAGTGCTTTTGGTTGATTTATTAAAGAACCCTCGCGGTTCAACTTAATCCGCTTCCTCAGATGTGCCAGTTTATGCCTGCTGTTCAAGTGTTCATTCGTCTGTTTCACCTCCCTGGATGCAATGAATCAGTTGGTGCTAAAAAGATGCTACCCTCTCGTTTCAACCCAAAAGCAATAAAATTACAAGCAGTCGCCTTTGTCTTGAACGTGGCCAAACCAAATCATTCGTTGAAGAGCAGGGAGTATTGTAAGCGGGCTGGGAACTGGGCGGAAGTCATCTATTTAAGTGGCGGGCAAATTTAAAATACCCAATTCATCAATGCGGTTTAGACGAGAGAAGATACGAAGTAAACGTGGAGGCAAATAAGGGCTGCATTTATGAGATGTGAATTTGTAAAGGAGAATTTAATGGATTTGGAACTTCAGGCGCATTAGTGGTAAAGAGATGAATGAAGGAACGTGGTTTTGTGGTACAACACGTTAATCAATCAGAGACATATTGCCTATATACAGAGAATTTGGAACACATTTAATATTTAGTGAAGACATTAAGTGCTGTATGGCTTACTTTAAAGTTAAGCACGTTGATTTCTGTTCCATGCAAAATAGTTGATTGGGTGAAATCAGTAAGTGCTTCATACTGCACATATACAAATGTTTATTATCTGAAGCTTAGACGGTGGTTGATCAAAATCGAGTAATTACAATTTAAAAATGTTGGAAAGGTTTGGATTGAAAGTTTTTCTAATAACTTTCATTGTCGGAATGAGTTGGAAAGAAAAGTGTTAAGACGGTGCTTGAAGTCGTATGAATTTCCATGAAATTAATGTACTAGATATAAAATGTGAAAGTTGACAGCTTTCCTTCTTCTCTGCTATATCTTTATGCTAGAGAACATTTTTTGAAAGTGGAAAAGCACATTTGTGCTAGCTGCTAGAAACTCGCAAGTTGTACAGAATTTCCATATATGATTTATGAAATGAAGTAGTAGCAGTTCTGCTGTGAAAAAATTAATGTGAATTTTTATGGTAGAAGTCATATGAGATATGTGTTGTTCTATATGAGTGCGTTCAGGCTAAATGATTTTTATAGATCATGCTTTCTCTAAAGACAGCTTTAGTCTTTCATTTGGCATGAATGGAATTCTCCTGCAATTTTATGCTTTATGCGAGTTGTTGAATTGAGAAACACGATTAAATACACGAAAGCTCGTCAGATGTTTTATGGGAATAGAAAGTCTGGACATTAAATTTCTACATTTATGTCTAAAATACCGACAAATCAAGTCAAGAATTTCTCGGCGTACTATACTAAGTTGACGTCTATTTGTGACAACATTTATAGTATCCGGACAAGAGAACTCAGTTTTGACGTTTCTATTGGCTTATCGGAGAGCATCGAAGCATGAGAGAGCGCATTTTGCGATTTCGATTGCCCTGATGTAGAGTACCAGTCAGAACAGAACGCCTTGAGAAAAAAAAAAAAAAAATAAAAATAAAATTATCAAGAAGTAATATACATACATTAAGTGCGTTTTTTTTTGCAATCCTATATGAGCTTAGATAAAACACAAAAAAAAAAAAAACGACTTACTGTGACTTGGCAGCACTATGCTAGTTGACATTTGACTTTTCAGCTGTTCTATTTTTGTTTACACCAAAAAAATTTGCAGGCAGTCAATTAGTTTTTAAATTGATAAAAGACGAGAAAAAGTTAGCTATATGCTGATATGCATAATAAAATAGTTTACAAGTGATAAGAAATACATTTTAGTTTCAGATGCTTTGTTTATTGTTGGCAAGCTCTGCAGCAAAAGCAAGTTCCAGCCGTAAGAGCGGTTTGCAGGACGTAATGGATGTGCTTGCACTTTTAGTGGATGATTCAGGACGATTCAAGTTCCAGCGGCGAATCAGTGGCAGTGGCACTCTGGTCCCAGTGTCTCTTCCTAAATCCAAATTTTGAGTTGCAATCTTTCTTGTCCATATTTTCATTGTTGATGTTTTTTTTTTCTCTCTCTTTTTTTAGGGGAGACTGGGGCACCGTGGTTTACATGTTGAGCAGTTTTGAACTAGGCTGGGTCACTTTTGAACGGCAGTATTTGTAATTGCTTTTGCCAGATAATAAGCTACTACGAGCTTTATAATTGATTGGTGCTGGTAGCTTAGCTTTTATTTCAATGTCACTTACAGACCACTTGTTCAAACGTTCCCCGATAGGCCAAGCGACAGAAAAATGTGCCAAAAAAACATACCTTTATACGGTTCCAAATGAAGCTGTGCCTTAAAGATATATTTTAAACAAAAAGAGAAACTCACCATAAAATCGTTTTATGTAATTATGACCATTCACATTAGAGCGACAAACTACCTACGAACGAACGAATATTCGCAAGTTTTGACACTCCGTTCACATGAACACTTTTCTAGATCGAGGCAGTTCGCGAATTTCAGCCATCAGTTTCTACCCGCAATGTCTAATTTGAGGTTAAGTTCAAACGAATATTTTATTCGCTTGTTTGTGGAGGGCGAATTAAGTGATGTGGATTGCGAATTAACTTTGACAATTCGCGTCAAGGGTCTTTTTGTTCACGGCAAAAAGTTTTGAATTCGAAATTTCGTTATTTAAACTGTTTATAAACTTGTTTTCTTAATACATTTTGATAGGATAATTAATTATCCTCCTCATGGAATAATAAAATGTGCAATTTTCTGTTTATAAATGCATAAAAAGTGGTTTGTTCGCATTTCAACAATTCGTTCCTTTGCTCCCATGTAAATGATGCTTTACAAAAATAGAAAATTAATATAGTATGCAATTTAAGCATAAAAACCGCCTCATGCGGCTGCTTCCAGGCGAAAAGATATCCGAAAGTCGTTGACGACTAAAGAAGACGGTATTATTAATTAAATATTTTTTTAAATGTTGCCTTATTAGCAATGTTCAAATGGCCAACGTTCAAAGGTGCCCCAGTCTCCCCTATTTATTTTGGTTGACAAATTAACGTCATTTATGACACAATCGATAGCACTTTCGATAACATTTAAAACAATCGTAGATTGGTAGCACAGTTTTTATCTGGGCTAAGTCATAAGCCCCGATGATTATCCGGGCTAACGATTTGTATGGAAAACTTGCTAAGCCCATATAAAACTGCAAAAAAAACGCGCCTATTATTACAATTCAAGTTAGTTTTTGCGTTCAGGTAAATTTGAATACAGACAATTTAAACCTTACGATGATTATAGATTTTTGAATGCGGCCAATGTTTCTTTAGATACATGTTTCGCCCGTACCGCATAGAAACATTGCATTTAGCCAATTTTAAACAAACGTATTTCAAATCCAACAGTGACTCCAAGCAGGGGGTTGCAGGGGGGCAGCATACCCCTCCATATTATTATTATGTTGAGCTGCTCACACAACCGTGTTTATTCATTATACTTTAGATACATATAGTTTGTCAAGGAATTGTTTTTTCAAAGGAAAACAACTGGTAATTTAGACAGTTTCGTTGGAAATTAAATATTGCTTTGTTGCCATTTGCATCTCTGATGTTTCCAACTATATTAAGTTGTCCTGTCAGATAAATGCACTTAAAAATAATTAAGGCCCCATTTTTTCAGTCAAATATTTGCACAAACACAATTATACAGGTAGTCTTGCTGATATTTTTCTGTGTATACATATATGCAAACTACGTTGTGAGAAGCTAGGCCTAGGGTGTATACGCATGAAATTACATCCTCTCACTCTGAAATCCTTGTGTCAAAAAAATATATCCTACCAGCGGAAAATCAGGGGCCGAATCGTGGTAATTCCATTCGAACGAAATGTTGTCCTCGAATTCGGCAAAGGGGATAGTTATTGTTCGTTTCATAACTTTGATGACTCTTGTTGTTGTTTGTGTTAAAAAAGCCTTTCTTTCAACTGGGTTTTTCACTGAAAAAAAAAAAATGTTTCTACCCTGTTAACTTTTCTTCGTGGTCGAAACGGTAGGTAGAGATCAAGAGAAGAAAAGCGACAACAAAAATGCTCTTCAACAATTTTCGTGGACTTGTTATATTAATTTATTGGATTTTAGCAACTCACTTTGACTTTAAGTGAAAAGGTAGACTTGATTTTTTTCATTTAATTAATGTAGTTAATCACAAACTACTGTGACAATTTATGAGAGAAATCTACATTACCTATACTAAACAAGTAAAAGTCATGCAAAATGTTTGCAATGCGAGTTAGTATGTATGTACGCATGTGACTAATATTGCATAGACAATTTTCAATACCTACCTGTCGACTTAATAAAATTTAATTGATTCTCCTGAGTTACACTTAACCGTCCATAAGTTCTATGGAGCCTATCACTAACAGTGCTTAATTTCTACGTTAAATTAAAATAAGTGAATTACCGTCCTATTAAGGGCGACAAAATAATACTTTAGGTTTAGACAGAGTATTAGAAATCGATTGTGGGAGGGATCCCAGGTTCGATCTCCGGAAAAATACAAATACATCTTAAGGTTTTTTCTATAACTGTCCTGACAAAGCTTCTCAATTCAGCTGTTCGGACTCGGCATAAAATTGTAGGACCCTTCCATTCGCCCCAAAAATAGAAACTCACACACACGAATGGTTGCGAGAAGCTAGGCCAAAGGTGTCACCCGCCTGTTGCGCCACCTATTTATTTATTTTTTAGAAATCGATTTCACTAAAATGAAATGTTTTTGCAAAATCTCGAAACTTTTCGACATTTTTCAGAATTTTTTTCTCGAGATTCTGGTTTTCGACATTTTTTGCCTTCGAGATTTTTTTTTCGATAAACTTCTTTTCGGTGATCTTCCAAAAATCTTGATATTTTTTTTCACATTTCGAGATGTGGTGTTCCCTTCTCTGCTTCTGCAGCCATCTCATCCTGGGTCTACCTAGTGGACGCGTTCGGGATTGTATATCTTCCATAGCACGTCTTGGTTTGGGAGTTGCGGTTAACATGACCAAACCACCGAAGCATGGACTGCTCCGTCCGGAAGAGTGGCTGGTCGACATTGAGTTCCTCACGTACTCTGATGGTGTTTCTAATGCGATCTCTATATGGGCATCCTTTCAATATTGGGGAGTCTTCAAACTGATGCAGTATGCTAATTATAAGATGATGATCCCTGTCTTCTTCTATTTCGGACAGCTTCTAAAATACGTCATCTGAATCGCTAAACGATTAATTAGTTTGGAAGTTGACATCCTGTCAGTTGAGACTTGTGCTCTGTGGTAAAAATATCAATACGGCGTTTCTTAAACCAACTATCCCTTATGTTACTTTCTTTGATGTTTTATTAAGCTTCTTCCAGTTTAAGTAGGTTAGGTATCTATCTAGTTTTATTTTCGAGACGAAAATAAATGACCTACAATTTTATTCCCTGAATTGAAAATATTCCTAGGAAAAGTTTTTATATTCTTATATGTTTGTCAGACCCAGATGACTCCTCGGGCAGTAGTGGTAGTGGACTTATCTAATTTTGTGGTATTATATACGTACATAAAACAAAATACAAATTTTCAAAGGCTATTTCAAAGAAAAGTCTATAGCATGACTGTCAAATATTTTGACGTCCGCTCTCCATTGACAGCATCACCACACCATCCTTCGTCAATCTGTATATACAATAAAGTAGAGATTAAAGTATTATTTACCTTAAAAAGGGCTCTGTACAGAAACAAGGGTGCGACACTTACCTGGATATCTCCTGACAGTGCGATACCAAAATCAAATACAATATAAAACATATCTAAATAGGTACTTCCTGCAAAGTTATACCCATCAAAGGAATGATAGGTATAAACGTATTGTTGCGGCTGTTTCTTAGCCTAAACGAACTTTTCACAGCTGATTTCAACGTGGAAATAGGTACCAAGTAAGAAAGATACAAAAATATTCAAAGGCTATAATGAAGATAAATGACTTCGAAAGAAAAGAAAGAATATAGCGCTTCAAATTCACACGCTTTATAAAACCCCTTTTGGCAACCTTTTGGCTTCTGCGATGAAATTAATCTTCTTTTATTTAATTTAATTGAATTTTTGGTTACATCGGCAACACCCACTACCACTAACGCCTAAACAGTAAACATTCGAAAACAATCTGAATTTTAGCCTCCCGTTTACCCTTTGGGTAGATAAGATATCTACGCCACATGTTGACATGCCGGCCTCGATTTCTAAATTAAATCTGTTGTAAAACTTTTCTCGCATGTTTGGTATCCTTTTTCGCTGCAGGCATATTGAAACTGGGCTGGGTTGGCTGGGACTTCTAAATTTCCTTTCAATGATAAGGATAACGCGGCAATTAGGAATGGGACTCTCTCTTTGGCTTTGATTGCCGATGCATGATGGAAAAAATAGTTTGATTTAATTTCCGTCATCCGGATGGACTGATGGAGCAGCACTGAATAAAATGGATATTGCTCAGCATCCATGACGTGTTGTTAATTTATATTCAGATCACATCCTTGCCTTTGCATTCATGGATGTCCTACTCTTTATCTGCTTTTTAATCGAAGATATAATTTCAACAAAGGAACTAGGCTGGCAAATTAAACTTTATTTTGTTGAAGGTTTCGCGTCCGTTGTTTTCCGCTATATTTGAATTTCATTTGGTGTACTCGTGCGTATAGACAGATACACTCGAAAATGCGGTGAAGCTGCTGTTATTTTTTTACGAATGGAAAACTTTGGTTCTACTTTTAAATTATATTCAACCGATGTCATAATTTTTTTTTATTAATTCAACAAAATGATAACGGCTAAGTGGACGCCGCCAGAATTGATGACCAGACGATCTTGCCAGTGCAAATCGCCAGAAGGAGATATTAGGCGACCCGGAAATACAGCCTTTAGAAATTCGGCTGTATCTCGTGCGGTATGCGTCATTGCTTTTATTACATATAGTTTGGAACCACATGTTCTCCAGTCCTAATTCAACCAATTAAGAAAGGAAAAATTCGTTGATTGAGTGGAAAGGCCTCATCGCCAAGTAAAAAGTACGGTACGTTCGAATTTCCTTTAAAGAAATAAGAAGTTATGCTATGGTATATAGATAAACAGAATAATATACATCATGGTATGTCATATGAGAGACCTCCAGATAAAGGGTCAGGCCTTGGAAAGTTCATTTGACCATTTTGCAACAACATTCCAAATGTGCTGTTTGTAAAAATGCCACAATCGCTTTGAGATCCATATGCTCCGATGTCGACAAATGAAAACTTATAAATATGGGCATCCGCAATCCCAAGAAGAACCATACTATAATGATTTTTGTAGTTAAAGTACACTGTTCCGGTTTTTCTTGGAGCTTGTATTGCAATATGTTTGCCATCAATAGCACTTAGGAAGTGCATTATCTATTCTATATAATATATAAAAATAAAAAGTGTGTGTGTCAGGCAAAGAACCACCCCACCCACTGTAGCAGCTGGATTTTATAACGTGCTAAACTGCCTGAATCCGTCCATCTACCATTTTAGTTCCCTTTACATGAATTATTTTTTTCATGTACACAAATAGTACGTATACGCCCCAGTTTCCATAGAAAAAATACATTTAACATCTTATACTTCGGGAACCACTAAACCGATTGAAATCAAATTTTTAGGCCATCTAAAATATTTGGCCAGCAATGTTTTTGTGAAGATTGGACAAAGGGGCGTGGCACCTTCCATACAAAAAAAATAAAAAAATAAAAATTGCTAACGCTTTTTCCCAACACTTTGAAAAGAATCGGTCTTTGCGTAGATACTAATTCAATCAATATTACCTTAAAGTTACGACAAGTCGTAATGCTTCTGGTAAACCTTCTCGATTGCTATGCTTAGTTAAATAAGGTTTCACCAAAATTAGTATATAATCGAACTGCGGTATGAATATTCTTGTATATGCGAAGAACTTGTCTGCATCATACTGCCTAATTTCTTGGACCAAGTTGTCGAAGTCTTCTTGACCTTTTCGGTTCCGATTTAACGGATGAACCCATCATCTGCGATGAATTTTAGTCGCACTATCAACGACATCAACTATTTTAGACATTTTTAAAATAATTTCTGCCATTCTTTGTAAATTATTCAATTCGTCCACCTAGTACACAGATATTTATTTTTTTATTTCATATTTACGTAATTCAGTTTTAGAGTTGCGATTGGAAAACATTTTAGAAAACAAATTTTTACGTGCTTTGAACAAAATTTTTTGAAACTTATTTACAGAAAAAATGAAGCCTGCCATATTCCTTGACATCTTCCAAGTGTCAAGAAAGAGCTTTTAGGGAAAACTCTTCGCGATAGATGTCGCATTTTTCCACTTTTCTGACTTGGTTTTATTCCGAATTTTTTAGGAGTATGTGTAGCGATTCATGTCTTGTTGACGTGTATTTGTTTCTGCTTACTTCACAAAAATGTCAAAGTAACATTGAAATTTGCCACCTTTTTGTATAGCATCTTCCACTAGGGTGATGAATTTTGTGCCACCTTGTACAAGCGGTACACGTCCATATACCTTGAGAGATCTGTAATTTACAAATTTGTCTAATAGTTTATATTATATTTTCAAAATTTCTATACCTACATCCTTTTTGGTGTAGTTTTGATTATAGTTCATAGTTTCAAATATCTTCTATCTATATATATAAAACTTGAGCCCTAAAATGTTTTTCGTCGATTCACGCCTTAACCCATTTACCGTTTTTAACCAAACATTCACACGTCTTTGGTATTGGTCCATATACAGTTTCTGTGAAGTTTGGTCAAAATTAGGCAAAGGGGCTTCAAAATTGGACACCGCCCATACAAAAAATCATTCAAAATCGTATATCTCGAAAACCACCAAATCGATTGACCTGAAACTTACAGATAATCTTAGGTATTGGTCCTGGAGTGGTCCTTGTGAAGATTGGTAAAATTGGACAAAGGGGCGTGGCACCGCCCATACAAAAAAAAAACATTCACAATTGTATATCTCGAAAACCGCCAAATCGATTGAGTTTAAACTTATAGAAAATCTTAGGTATTGGCCCAGGA
The DNA here is from genome assembly GCA_955612985.1 of Cheilosia scutellata. NCBI lineage: Eukaryota > Metazoa > Arthropoda > Insecta > Diptera > Syrphidae > Cheilosia > Cheilosia scutellata. The sequence continues at coordinate 54,678,976 of OY015313.1, read as the reverse complement.
GTGTTGCTATGAAGATTGGTAAAAATTGGACAAAGAGGAGTACAAAAAAAATCTCGAAAACCGCCGAATCGATTGTGTTGAAACTTACAGATAATCTTAGGTATTGGCTTAGGAGAGTTGCTGTAAGATTGGTAAAAATTAGACAAAAGGACGCGTGGCACCGCCCATACAAAAAAACATCTTCTATGGGGTGAAACTCGATGACGTTATAACTCGATAACCGCTGGGCCGATTTTCAAGATTCTTTTTTTTTTTTTTTGTTCGTATTTCAGGTTTACGCAGAAAGAAAATTCCAGATAATCGATTTATTCTCATTTTTCGCATTTTACGAAAGAAAGTTATTATCTAAGATCTATAAGCAATACAATTTCTGTGCACAGGCAAAGCCGGGCGGGTACAGCTAGTTAGAAAATAAAAATAAAATTGTCAAATACATACCTACCTACTGTACCTATATTTTCAAACAAAAACATTTACAAGCATCAAAGTATGCGCAGAAATCGTAACCTCAGTATTGAAGTTAAAAAAAAAAATTTATTTCTTTTCTCATTTTTGAGTAACGGACATTTTTAAGCTCCAATATACAATTCCTTTAGTTAAAGTTAGGCAAAATACTTTAAACAACCATGAGGGACTCAAAAAATCCAAGATGGTTTCCCCCAAGCCAATGGACTAGGATCAATGCTGTCTTTGCTAACTTATATCCTATAATAAACATTTTAAACACACAAAGAAATATCACGAAATAAATCTCCGAAAATCTCCTTCGCCCGTTGGCATTCAGTCAAAGTAAGTAATACAGCTTTTGGCCATTAATCAAATTATAATTGTGTTAAATTTAAATATATCTACAAGGCAAAATAAACGACGACGCTAAGGAAGACCAACAGACAAGAGAGGCATTAGAAGGACGCCTCAGATCTTGCTGAATGTGGGTATACGTAATACGTTTCCGGTAGCCGTAAATTATGAAAAATTCCTACTGAAAAATGTTTGCTATAATTTCTTCACTTAATTTTATATCGCTTGGCAATACAAGATTCTTCGGGCGGCTAAATCGTAAACCAACAACCAACACTTGTGCAAGTATAATGAATCTTTATGCACGAAAAATATTTACATTACTCTATGTAGATACATAGTGCGGGTGGTTATTTATTATGCAAGGTTGTAGGTACACATTTTAAGGTTAATTGTCTTAAATTTATTCGAGGACTGAGTGTGGCAGTATATTATATCAAATAAAGTTAAATTACTAGCTAAGGACGTTAAATGTAACTATACCAATATACATTTTACGACTAAATGTTCTATAACCATGAAAAATGTAAATATCCTCTATCCCTTGTAACAGTATTATTACAGTATTCTCCTACTCACAGCAGAAAATAAAGTATTCATGATTGGGCTGCACAAACATCTATCTCTCTTTCATTCCGGGGTAGTCATAATTTTTAGACAATCACATTAAGATGATTATTATTAATTGTCCTCCCAGAATGAACTTTAGCGCGCACCTAAACTTAAACACTTTGTAGCCTTTTGAGGGTAATGGGAGGAAACCCGAACACTACATATCGATATTGATAATCATCTCCAAAACGGCAGTTCACTGTTCCAGTAGGCCACGTCCAGTGGCATTTATCACTGCAAAATGTTTATATGGATTATCCCATGAATCAGGTAATTTCAATAATTATCTACTGTTAGGAACCTTCGGATTCGCCAGGGCTCTTGCAATATTTTAATGTAATGAATTCTATTTTACAAATAGAAAATTTTACAAAAAATGGAATAAATCATGTGTGTACCTATGTTTTTTTTTATTTGTTTATTAATATTAGGTAATGAATTTTTCTGTTTCGTTTAAATACTCTTTTTATTAATTTTGTATTGTTTATTATTTTTGTAATTTACCTTGGTTTTGTTTGAAAAAAATCTACTGCGAAAAAATTCGATCTACTGAATTTTTTTAGAGAATCTACTGCGAAAAAATAGTCCAACAGTGTCTACTTGTTCAACTTGTTCTACTACAAAAATATCTTTATTGTGGGCATTCTTGCTACCAAAAATTCTGCGTTACTAAAAGTAGTGCGAAATGCACAGCTATAGCTTCTAACGGCTTAGTAAGCATGTCGCCGGCTTAAATCGGGGTGAATGAACGAACACACCATTCCACTTAGCTCGATCTTTGGCTAACCACCACCAGTTGCGCACTCAAAATTGGTTGAGGTACCCTTCCACTTTTGCGCGTTACCTACCTAATGCGAAATCTTCCTCTGCTGCGATGCCCCTTTGGGTTGGTTTTGGTTTTTTATTTTTGAGACGAATGGAAGGGACAATTTTATGTCGCGTCCGGATGGCTGAATTGAGAAACTTCTTCAGGACAGTTATACTCTCGGATGTTTATCAGAAGTTCGTTAGAGGTGACAAACGCAGTGGAAAATAACTTTAAGATATAAATTGCTGGGAACCAGCACACCAACCACTGAGACACTGCGCTCACTTATAATAAAGATACTACTACTAATAAACCTATTTTACATCTTTATAGTAAAGTGCCGCTCATGTCTCGGAGTCATATTTAATACTGCATGTAGTTAAGGTATTTCATAAATCAAAGTTCAGCCAGGAAATAAGTCAGTTTTTTTGTTTAAATATTTTCCTCTCGTTAGTTTTTATCTATAATCCTCTTCCTTCCTAGGTAGTAGGTACCTACCTACATTGAACAGAGAATGTTAAAAGTTGGAAAAAGCAATACACTTAGATCCTTCAATTTTCATATATAAATTTTTCTTCTTGTCATGAAACTCTGACAAATTAAAAATAAAAGAAGAAAAATCCGTAACAGGTACCATACTAACAGGGAAGTATGTAAAACGAAAGGAACCGGCTTAAGTTAAGCGTAATCTCTTTATTTCAGTCCCCATGGAAATAGTAGATTAAATTTCTCGTCTCGTATATAACAGCAGAAAGTAATTATTAAAAAAAAGAAAACAAAGAACGAAAAGAGCAAACGAAATGACGTCTCGGTAGCAATCCACCACCGGCTCAAAGGATCAGAGCATAACACGAACTGGAAACATTCCTATTGTGACATTTATAATTGTATGCAATATTGTACGTCTTTGCATGTGCTAAGGGGTTTAATTTTTGTAAGGAAAGTAATAATTACAGTATGTGTTGTGTATGTGTACGTGTCTAGTATTATGGGTTGTTGTCTTAAAAATGTAAAATATCACACCATCCCTACTGTTTGTTGTCATTTGATAATGATTAAAGAAAAACTATGCTTGGATTGAGAAACAATGTACTAACTAACCAACATAGTTAGTGTAGTAGTAGTAGTAGGAGTAGTAATTGACTTTATTTCATTATAAATGTTACAAAAAAATGTCTAAGTCTATTTTGGTTTTGGCCTTAGGCCGTCTACCAGATTGGCATTTAAATAAATATAACTTGGTCTATGATTTACATACATAATGTATTCAATTATAAGTATGTTTTTAGAATTCTCACTCGATTATGCATTTTCTGTAGTGAAGTGCTTTCACTGTATAATTGTACAGTAGATCCCAGCCTTGTTCACCGTTTAGGATACCGATTGCAGCTTTCTCATCCAGAACCTAAAAACCAAAAAATTGTTTCCGGAATTCCCTTAAAATTGGACATATTGCTAGAATGGGTAGTACATGTTCCCTTATTTTCATATTGCAGATACATATTGCATAAAATTGGTAGATCTGGACGGTGCGGTATATAATTCAGCTGAACCAATTCTAATCTCATCTTGAAAATAGTGCTTATTTTAGCAGTCGTGAAGCAGTTTAAAAAATATGTTCGGTCTAGCAGTTGATATTTTATTTTGCTGTAGTACAACCTATATTGAGAAGATTGGGCTGCGTTAACGTATTTTTGGTATGTAAATGTAATATTACCAGTTTTTTTTTATAAGTTTTAATAAGTTATCAAACTGTCGGTCGGCTCTATATGGGACCTACAACCCAATATAATGCATTAGCTCTATATACTGCGGTTATTCATTATATTGGGTTGTAGGTCCCATATAGAGCCGACAGCCCTTTTACAGGAGCCACTATAGGGATTTCCTAGTGCGTTCGGCAATATTTTCGCTCCATAAGAACTTCCTGTCCAGCCACAGCCTCAAATATTTAGCGCTGATAACGAGCTCAATGGAGTTCCATTGACCTTAGTTGGAGTGACGAAATATAGCTAAACCTTCCTCGAAAATAAGACTAACTCCGTTTTCGTTGGTTTGGCGCTAAAACTACAACTATCTGACCAAGAGACTAGTTTACGCAAAGCGAGTTGCAGGATGTCGGAAAGTATTTGGGGACATAACTTTGCATTTGGATATAACGATCCACGGGTTTCTTTGAAAGAAGTTTTATTTCCGTTTTTTTTTCAAACTTGAGTGGAATAAGAACAACATAATCTTAGATTAACCAATACATACTTTATGTGATCATATAAAATAAGAGACATAGCTCTTAAGTTATATAATAATCATTGTGGCACTAAGATCGAAAGGGATCGAGTTCCATTCTAGTTCTAATTCTGGATCTTAAAATTCTGTATCGACAAAATTCTGTAGGTACACTTTTTTTTGAAAATACTGTATTAAGGTATTTCAGAATTTTGTATTTCAAAATTCTGTTTCCCCAAATCTATACTATTTTGGAAAAGTTCAGTGATTGATTGATTGAGCTCAAATTTACAGATAATCTTAGTCGGCTCTCACATTTAGGCAACAATCAATAAGCAACTGGCAATAGGAAACACGCAAAATTATCGCTCACAATTATTTTACTTTGAATTAAATTAGAGGTCTCACATCAAAGCTACTAAATATCGTTCGAACGAAAAATGTTGCTGATTCCTTATTGGCAGTTGCTATAGCAACTATAGTTGCTTATTGCTTGTTGCCTCAATCTGAGAGCCACCTTAGGTATTCTTCCAGAAGTGCACCTGTGAATATTGGTCAAAAGTGGACAAAGGGGCGAGGCACAGTCCATTCAAAATCTTATATCTTAAAAACCGCCAAACCGATTGAGCTCAAATTTAAAGACAATCTTAGGTATTGCCCCAGGAGTGCTCTTCTGAAGATTGGTCAAAATTCGATAAAGGGCGTGGCACTGCCCATAGAAAAAACCGTTATCTTATATACCTATTATATCTTATATCTTATATCTTAGGTATTGGCCCGGGAGCGTTCCCGTGAAGATTGGTCAAAATTGGGCAAAAAAACATCTTCTATGGGGTGAAACTCGATGACGTTATAACTCGATAAACGTTGGGCCGATTTCCATGATTCTTTTTTTAGTTTTGTTCGTATTGCTGTATTTCAGGTATTATATGCAGAAAGAAAGTTCCATAAGATCGATTTATTCTCATTTTTCGCATTTTACGAAAGAACATTATTATTATTATCTATGACCTAAGCAATATAAATCCTGTGATTTATTATTATTATATGATTTCAGTAAAATTAGTTATTTGATTTCAGTGAAGTTCTAGTCACGAATAAATTTTATTTTTCTAATTCCTTAGTTTTTTAAAATAATATTTAACAAGTAATATATTATATATAATATTTAACAAGTATTTAATTTGGTAGATAGTCCATGTATGTATTTATATGTTAGGTTATGATAACAGCAACTTAGCGGATAACAATAGCCTGGCTGCCCAATTGCTTGCAGGTCGAATTTGGGTGCATGATATTCGACATGTAACTCTTCCCCCCTAAGAGCGAACTTAAGAAGTTGGTGTGGTTCAAGTTCATAGTTCGTGACTGATGGTTAGCGTGGGGCAATGAAGGCGATTTTGTGGTTCTGCACCTTTAAGTCGTCGATATGTGTTATAAGCTTGCTCAAAGTCTCACCATGTATCTATCCATCGGTTTAAGGTAGCGGTTTTTTTTTTGGGATGTGGATTATGGATTATGTTCAAAAGCTCAAGAAACAAAGTAAACTTTTTTTTTAATATATTAACTTAACATTTCATTTAATCAAACAATTTTTTTCAATCAATTATTCAGCATCCATTTCAAAATTAGCTTTGTAAAATGGTAAGTATAATGTATTAATTAATATATTTCAATTAAAATCCACTTTTTGATTATGGATCCAATTAGACTGAAGCGAGGCAAAACAATCCCACAATTCACTATATTTTACTATCTAATCGTGGGTTTTTTCCTTATTTTTTGTTTATGGACTTTCCTTTTTTTAGTGTCCACTGTTATTTTATAATTCTTAACTACCTTATGTTCATTAAATCTAGGGGCCAGCTTGTTTCTTCTGTCGTCCGATTCATAAATAATGTCATTTTGTGTGTAGTCAGGTGGATCAATACGTCTCTCGTTACGTTTGTCAATAATATTTTGTTTATGACTTAAGCTGCGCTTATGAACTAATTTTGATAATGCGGTATAGTCTTTAATGTGTTGAAGTAAATAGTCTTGCTCGGTTTTCGGGGTCTCTTTTATAGATAATGGGCTAGGTTTGTTTATATGTCCGTTTAACAATTCGAAGGGCGATAGTTTAGTTGTAGAGTGAATACTATTGTTATAGGTGATGACAGCTTCATCAACAATTTCACTAATTGGTTTACTATTGTTTTGTGCTTTTATTATTCGAATCAGTTCAGTTAGTGTTGAGTGGAATCTCTCCACTGGAGAATTTCCATTGGAACTTTTCGCACATATTGTATGTAATCGAATGTCATAGATATCTAAAAATTCTTTGAAAATAGATGAAAGAAATTCACTACCATTGTCTGATATTATCAATTTAGGTACCCCATGTTGGGAGAAAAAGTGCTTTAGTGACCTGATTAAATTTATGCTGTTCCTAGCGGATATCAAATAAACACTTGCAAACTTGGTGAATTTATCAATAATAGTGAAAAAGTTTTGTTTATGTATAGAATATATGTCTACATGGATTATTTCCAAGGGTCGAGAAGGTGTTTCGCTAATTTCAAATTTAAATTTTTCTCTCTTTCTATCATATTTATATCTTTGACAAATGTCACAATTATTAATGATACGGATTATGGTGTTCTTCATGTTAGGGAAGTAGGAAGATCTTTTTAAATGTTCTAAAGTTTCGTTGATGCCTCTGTGATTTGAGGTCTTATGATATTCTCGCACAAGTTTTTCTTGTTCGTCAATCCCGACTATATCATTTAATAAAACATTACACCTGACTAATTTTGTATGGTTAGAATTGCTGAAATATTTCGAGTACACAAATTGCACAGTTTTAAATGTAGTATCATCCGTAAGTATAGCAGATGTTCTTTTTGTGTTTAAATAGTTTTTAAAAATACTGATCATAACTGATTCATTGTTTAGATTATCATTTTCGATTATAATTCTTTTCTTTCTTTTAAATAAAATGGTTAATGTTGGATTAAGTGTGTGTTTGTTTGTATTTGTCTTCAGAATAATCTGATTAGAGAATTCGTTCAGGGGCCGTTCAGATATCGGTATGCCGTCATCCATATTTTCTAATCCAGAATGTATAGTAGACAAAATGTCTTGTTCATCAAGGTTATTTTGGATAGAAATTCTGTCTAAATCTTCTATAGCTATTATATCGTTACTATTCAATTCTATCCTGGACAATGCATCAGCGTTTAAGTTTTGTTTCCCCTTTTTGTAAGTAACATAAAAGTTAAATTCCTCCAACTTAAGTTTCCAACGAATTAACTTAGAGTTAGGTTCTTTTAGGGAAAATAGCCAAAGAAGTGGCTTATGGTCCGTAATTATTTGAAATCTACGGCCGAAGAGATAAGGGCGAAAGTATTTGGTGGCCCAAACAATTGCCAACAATTCTTTCTCTATCGTGCTATAGTTTTCTTCACTTTTGGATAATGTGCGGCTTGCATATGAAATTGGCTTATCTGAACCTATAGGACCTTGCGACAATACTGCACCTAATGCAACGTTACTGGCGTCTGTTGTAAGGTTGAAAGGTTTGTCGAAGTCTGGGTACTGAAGTATAGGATCATTACATAGAAGTGCTTTGCAGGTCTCAAAGCACTTTATATATCTTGCATCCAGAGTAATAGCGTTATTTTTTCGCAGACATTCGGTCATTGGTTTGGTTAGATTTGCAAAATCCTGGATGAATTTACGGTAGTAACCGAGAAGTCCAAGAAACGATTTTATTTGCTTATTGGTCCTAGGTATTGGAAAATTTTTGACTGCGCTTATTTTTTCTGGGTTGGGTTTCACACCTTCTGGTGTTACTAAGTGACCTAAAAATGACACTTGTTTCTGAAGAAAGACGCATTTCTGTAGTTGAACTTTCAGATTAGCAACCTTCAATCTGTTAAATACTGCATCTAAGCTTTGGATGTGCTCTTGTAGTGAAGTGGAGTAAATGATTATATCATCCATGTATACAAGGCATACTTTGCCTTGAAGGTCACGGAGCACATTATCCATCACTCTCTGAAAAGTTGATGGGGCATTTTTCAGACCAAAGGGCATTCGTACGAATTCATAATGCCCGTTGTCGACCGAAAATGCAGTTTTTGGAATGTCCTCGTCTTTTATCTGAATTTGATGGAACCCAGACGCGAGATCCAATGTTGTAAAATAAATGCATCTACCTAGTTTATCCAAAATATCGTTTATGTTGGGAAGTGGATATCTATCGTCCACTGTTTTTTCGTTTAGTTTGCGGTAGTCAATCACTAACCGCCATTTTTGCACTCCATTAATATCTTTTTTCTTGGGGACTATCCATATTGGAAAGGACCAAGGAGAAAAACTAGGTCGAATAATGCCTTGATCGAGCATTTCGGTAATCTGCCTTTGAATTTCCTCCTTGTGTATGAATGGATAGCGATATGACTTTGAATGGATAGGTATATTGTCTTTAGTTTTAATTGCATGTTTAATCTGATTTGAGAACGTTAAGTCCTGTCCTTCTTTAAAGAAGATATCCTCATATTTGTTACACAATTTATAAATAGCTCCTTTTTCTTCGCAATTTAGATGGCTGGTTGTTATTAAGTCGGAGATCCTAGCATTTTTCATAGTTTCGTTATTATTAATAGAGAGACTATTAATTTCTATATAATCGTCTGGTGAAAAAGGTTGCACTCTAATCGGTTGCTCTATAAAAAAAGTCTGAGGATAATCAGAAGTATTTATAACTTCAACGGATGAGTACCAGTTACTTGCTTTGTATATACCTTCAGGTATACTTAAGTTTTTTTTTATTGTTTTTGGCAGTATGTAGATGCTACCAGATTCCACATCAACAGGAAGATAGCTCACTATTTTACTTAGCCCTGGTACTGTATAAATCTTAGATCTGAAATTTGGTTTAAATCTTAACGGGATTTGCACATTTTCCGTTTCTAATAATGAATTTGGTATATCTATTTTCATTGCAAGTAATTTCATGATGTCAGTTCCAATTAATCCGTCGAAATAATTATGAAATTTAAATACTATAAATGGTAACGTTTTTTTAGTTTTAAATTCTGATAGACCTTTCAAGTTTAACTGTTTATCAACTATTTGCGTATCAAAAATAGTTTTTATTTCTAAGGGCTCTATAGAAACAGTTTGTACCTTTTTTACAATACCTGGGTTAATGAACGATTTATTACTGCCCGTGTCTATAAGAAATTTAAGATCTGTATTGTTTATACTTCGGACATTAATATATGGTAGGGGAAACGAATCATGGTTGTTTATTTCTATGTACCCGATTGGTTGTCCGAGGCTTGAATGGGAAAATTTCTATCATCCACATTGCCTAAATATGCTTGGCGTGATGTACTTGGTACACATTCGTTTTGGTAACAGTTTTCAGACCTGTTGACCTCAACATTATATAGTTGCTCCTGCCTATTGAATGAAGAAGATCTATTTGTATTTCCACTATATGTGTCCATTGGTTCTGGAGTTGTATGTCTATATTCGGGATATCGGTTTTGACCGGAGTTATTATTTTGTCTAAAATTGTTATTTTGCCTTATATTATTGTTATTATCTTGTCTCGGATTGTTATTTTGCCTTATATTGTTGTTCTGCTTGTAGTTCCTAGTTTGGTTAGAATTTCCATCTTGTATAAAATCGGTATTTTGTCTGTAATTATTTTGTCTATAATAATTGTTGCTTTGCCTAGGGTTATTATTGAAACCAGAATTGTAAAATTGTCTAGTATATTGTTGTTGATGTTGTGGAATATGGTTTGGATTAATATCATTTTGATATTGATATGACCGTCTATTATTGTTACTTCTGTTTTGGGGATTTTGTTGTCTGTTTTGAGAGTTTTGTAAATAGTTGTAATTTTGTTCCTGCTGGCAAAAATTAAATGCGTCCGTTAGTTTGGTCGGTCGCATTGCCCTAATTGTAGATCCTAACGGTTCTCTTAGGCCGGACAAAAAGGTACTTAGACACATTTCTTGATACAAAGATCGCTTTGCTTCAACAACAGTTGAATTTCCTTCATGCACTTTCACGTGGTTGATCATTGCAGAAAGAAGTTCAATTATTTTGGAATAAAAAGTTTCTACCGACGATTGATTTTGCTTGAGCTGGTGCAAATCTCTAATGAGACTTGTCTCATTCCTCTTATCCGCGTAGTGAACTATAAGATTGCCCTTAATCTCGTCCCAGTCTATGGGAGTTCCATACATATTAAGAGCCTCGTTGGCTTGCCCTACGACCTTATTTCGAATTGCTCTTATTATGACTTTTTTGTAATTTGAGTTTTGATTAATTTGAGGTATGAGGCTTAAAATTTCCTCAACATTATTGATAAAATCAAAAAGTGATCTTGGATTGCCATCAAACGTTGGAACATCTTTAATTGCATCCGGGATTCGGAGAGAATTAAAGATGTCCATAGCAACTGCTGCGTTTGGAAACATAATTTCAGGCAAGGATTGAGTTATATAAGCCGCAATAGATTCAGAATAATTGATTGGGTGATCTACTTCCTTTTTTCGATTAATTTTTTCCTTTATCCAACTTGGAGTCAAAATGCAAACTTTTAATTTATTTTTTCGAGCTTTTGATTTAAGGATAGGAGACATAGGAGACCGATGGAAGATACATAAATGAAATTTGAACTTACTTTGCCACAATGACTAGCTTTCTGGTTGTTTTGATCTTGATTTTAGTTTTGATCTTGATTTTAGTTTCGATCTTGATTTTAAGAAAATCCTTCAATGACTAGCTTTCAGGTTGTTTTGATCTTGAAAATCCTTCGCCCCGGTCGGAGTGTGCAGGTTCTTATATCCAGGTTTTCGTTGTAGCTACTAATGATTCACTAATTGATGACTGGTATAAATTTTTTCCGTCGACTGCGCCAATTATATGATTTCAGTAAAATTAGTTATTTGATTTCAGTGAAGTTCTAGTCACGAATAAATTTTATTTTTCTAATTCCTTAGTTTTTTAAAATAATATTTAACAAGTAATATATTATATATAATATTTAACAAGTATTTAATTTGGTAGATAGTCCATGTATGTATTTATATGTTAGGTTATGATAACAGCAACTTAGCGGATAACAATAGCCTGGCTGCCCAATTGCTTGCAGGTCGAATTTGGGTGCATGATATTCGACATGTAACTCACGCACGGGCAAAGCCGGGCGGGTACAGCTATATTATATGTATAAAAACGTTGGTGCGTATGTAAGTCCGATAATGGCCGCTGAACCACTGAAGCTATCCGCCTTCATTCCTATTAAAAACAAATAATAATAATTGAACAAAAATATCAAAATAAATCTTGAAATATTTAAAATATATATTTTAGGAAGAATAACGTCGGGTCAGCTAATTTATAATATAATATTACTACGTTGTTTTGCCTGCTCGTACATTTGCATTGTCCGTCAATTGTTCTGCGGCCATTTCATTTGACCGATGTGTTCGGACTGATTCTGTACTCCGCGTGCTTCTACCGAATTGTATTGCCTAGACATATTTTTTCCCATGACTGTCGAAGTACCTATAACGTTTGAAATGTATTTTTTTGTTATGAGAGGTCTCAAGCCCTTTTGTCCAATCTCGCCAGGTTTTGTAAACTGCTTCGACAATGTTCAGATATAGTGATTTAAATAACTTTGTTGTAAGGGTGTTACCATGGCCCCTGCGAAATGTTCCGTAAACAATCGACATGTCCCGTTATTAATATGAAATATGGCGCCTTGTGCGGCCATTAATTCTAATTTTTTAAATATTTAATTTTTGTTACGGGAATGTCATTTTTTTGGGGACATTCCACAATGTTTCAAATTCCCTTAAAATAAATTTGCTGGGCTCCAGTCCTTATTGTCCTTTCTTCTTCAAGGATTCATCAATGAAATTTGCAAACGGGTTTACATTTTAAAAATAAAATACATTTGTTGAATGAAGAAGAAGATACAACTTAGGTAGGACATGCCATGGTAATGACATTTATGGTGTTTATGTTTACTAAGTTAAATTTTCGGCATTAGGTACTATAAATTTGTATTTTTATTTTTTTATGTGTAGGTACATGTTAAAAGAGTTTCTGCAGAAGCGTATCTCAGTCGAATACATATTTAAAAAAATAATGTTTTTTTAGCCTATAAATGACCGCAGAATATTAAAAATAATATTTATTTTGAAATATTGACCCATATACGGTTTTATCGAATTCAAGACAAATGGTTATAAGAAGAAGAAGGTTTATATAGTGATTGTCCAATTTTTGTAATTATCTTTTAAACTATTATGTCTTCAGTACCTACATAGGTAAGATACGAATATGGTCTACAAAAAAGGAATTTAATGTATGTATACATACCTACGGTTGTTTTTTTTTAAACAAGAAATAAACAGTTTGTTGCATGAATGAAAATATTTTTTTCACCAAATTAGTAATTACTCCAAAACCAGTCAATGCCTCGTTACTTGTTTGGTATTTGTCCTTTAACTAGAGGTTATAGGGGGAGATGGGGCACATTGAAACATGGTGCACATAGATACAGTCGACATTATTTGAAAATTGACCGCAGCAGCCCGCTCAACCACGAACACAACGCAACTTGTCTATCAACGCATACACATGTCTGTTTGACACAGCGATGCCAAACCTAGCCCAATTGTGTAATTCTAGCACTTTTTCATTCGATCTAGCACTGTAAATTCCTCTTTTAGCACTGTGTTTAATTTATATTTTCAACCAATACGCATTTAATTATTGCTATAAAACTGTTTTTCTGTGAAAATTTGGTTAATTATTTAAAATCAAATTTTGTTTCAGTATTTTGTACGTCAAAACAGTGTAGTGTAGATATATATTAAAGTCGTTTGGTCTGACCCTGAACTAGCACTGAATTCACATTTCTGGCTCTAAATCACATTTTTGAATTGGCATCGCTGGTTTGACATCTCTGTTCAGTCATCGTATTTCGCCCAACGAGAACAAATCTGTTTTCCCAGTCTGTAAGAAATTTTTTTTTACTTTCTTTCGAGTGAGTTTTTGTAAAGAATATTTTGGGTTTACTACGATATCTCGAAAAAAAAAATCTCGAAAGCAAAAATCTCGAATTAATATTAAAAATGGTGTTAAAAAGTTAGATGAGTATGGGGGGGGGGGGGGCATTTTGCCCCTCCTGCTTGGGTTTACTGTCTGGCTATGGGATGTGTGCAAAAAAAAAATCTCGAATTTACTTTTTATTTTCGAGATATAGTCTTTCGAGATTTTTGTACATTCGAGATTTTGGCTTTCGAGATTAAAAAAAAACTTTTCGAGATTTTTAGCCTTCGAGATTTTTGTCATTCGAGATTACGTCATGATCCCGAATATTTTGTTTTATCAATTTCATATTAAGTTAGATTTTGACAATATGTCACTAATAATGTGGTATTTACCTAAAAAAAAAGTCGTTTTTATACGTTGTTTTAATTGCAATTAATATTTCTATTGTGTGAGGACAGTTGAGGCACATTGATACACCCCACCTCGGGGTAGTTTGATACGTATCAATGTACCTATAAGTAGATGTTTGTCAATAATAAAAAAAAGCATTAAAAATGCGAATCAATCAAAGTAATTTGAAGACTTACTGTAACAATCTGAAGACTGTTTATTTTATACATAAAATTCCTTATTTATATTTATTTAAAGCCTAAGAAAGCGTTTAATTTTTTAAAACTTTTTTTTTTAACATGAATTACAAAACATTTAAATAGTGGTTGTATTAATAAATGTTATAAAACTATTTAAAACTTGCTTTATTAACTAAAAGTTTTCAATAAATACAGATTTTTGGCTATGAATCAAAGTGCCCCTGATATGTATCAATGTACCTCGTGAGTGGGGCAGTTTGATACAAATTTAATTTTTTAGTAAATAGTTCTTATTTTTTGTTGTAGATGAATTTCAAATGAAAATTGTATCAATGTGCTCCATCTCCCCCTACCTGATGTTTTGTGCAGCCTCCTACGTCAGTTAGTTTTTGAGATAGAACTAGGTAGGTACACAATTGGCTTATTTGGTTCGGAGATCTAAATAATGGCATGTATTATTCTTTTCATGGTGTTTAGAAACACAAAAAACGATGTTAAGCTTATTTTACTTAGTTTACTCGCCGCTTTTCTTCGGGTTATTTGGTGGGTTTTGTGTGTATCTTTTACCGCTGCGCTGTGGTGTAATTGAGTATAAATGTATCTGGAAAATAACACGCTTTTCTCCGACATATTTGGTGAATTTGAATTGTGTGTGTATCTCCTATCGCTGCGCTGTGATGAAGCAGTGTTCTTATATCGTGGGATTTATCCCTTTTTGTGGGAATTTCGATGTCCGAAAAGCCTTCCGTGGGATAAAGGGAAAAAGCACCACAATCGTGGGAATTTCAGGAATCTGACAAAAAAATTGTAAAACCAAATTTTTGTGAAATTTCATCAAAACTAATTCAAAAATTCACAAAAATTACAGCAGAAATAAAAAGAGCTCATGTAAATAGCCTCTTAACAAAAAAGTTCTAGTACAAAAACAATCTGACGGCCGGCTCAGCGACAGCGTATATGTAACTAGACCTCTAGCGCCAGCGGCAAAGTGACGTTTGAATGGAACCAGTTTGTATTTTTATTACTTTATCTTCATGAGCATCAAAAATGTATATTGTGTAACTTCTACACTTCCACTTTTCCTTGTTCTTTACTAAATTAATTTAGACTTGATAGATTTGTTTTGGCAGTTCGTTATTTTTCTTTCAATTTACCAGTTAATTTTGTGGGCGCAGTGGCTCAGCAGTTAATGTGCGAGAGGTCCCAGGTTCGATCCCTGGAAAAGCACCACCTCTCGCGAACGTCTGACAAACATACGAGAGTATAACTGTACTGAAAAAGCTTCTCAATTCAGCCGTTCAGAGTCGGCATAAAATGGTAGGTCCCTTCCATTAGCCCCAAAAATAAAAACTCAGACAAACTAGAGAAGCTAGACCTATAGGGTGCCTATACGGACTTGTTGCATGAACTATTTATTTATTTATTTAGTTAATTTTGCACTAGATTGAAACATTTCCCAGAAAAGGATATTTCACAATATGTGCTACAGCTCTAGCGCAAATTCTGAAATGTCAGTTTTTTATATGGAGTTTGGCATACCGCTAGATGACTATAGCGGTCAATGCAACGCGGCAATTGTGATTTTCTTACAATATAATAAAAATGAGCTAACATTTTTTTTTTTTCATTTTAATGCATCGTGGGAATTTCGTGGGAATTTGAGTTCGGTGAAATGGGAAAAAATTGAAAAATGACCACGTTTGGTGGGAAAAATTAAGAGAGAGACCTAACAACACTGTGATGAAGTCATAGTAATAGTCAGTTCCCTTTTTTACCTAATCATTTTCTGAGTTTTTCTGAGGGGAGTATCCTCTGTTCAAACTTCAAAGGCCGCTTTCTTATGCAACAAAATAACACGCTTTTCTCCGAGTTATTTGGTGAATTTTGTAGATATCTTTTAAAAAATAAACATACTGATGTGTTTATAAAGTTTATAAACAAGTCGCTAAGTGAGAAATCAAGTGTTTTGAGTCTTTGGTATGATCTTCGTACCTATGTAAATACGTTTGAAGAAATGTTTCAAAGAGTAAGTACATAGACGATTTTGCTGAAGCTCCACAAAAACCCCAAATGCTCAATTTAAACACTCATTTAAAGAACCTTTATGTAGAAATAAAGGACAATATTATAAGACATGATATAATTCATGTTTGCACGAAATACATATGAAAGTTTTGCACTCAAGATGGAAAAATATCTTCATTAATTTAATTTCTTCCTGGAGTTTTCGATTGTATGGCTTTAAAAAATAACTGAAGGTTTTGTATACATAGATAGGTACTACCTACATCTTCCCTTCGACATTTTGATATTTTTCGACTTCGACTTACCATTTAAAATTATTCACGCCACGCCACTGGTACCTATTTATATAAAATCGATGTATACTACTCCATCAGATATTTGTAAATCATGAACAATTTCAGTGGCTATACCCCACAAGTCTATAAAAATTAAGAAACACAAATTATCTATTGTTATCATTTTGCCTTTACATAATTACGAATATAATCCTAAATACCATAATGGAAAGTAAACTAAACAAAAACAAAAATAGGAAAAAAAAAGTAGAAAATCTCCTGGAAAAATGTACATACAAATTCAATCATAACAATACCGCCAAGGAGGATGTTGGTATGGTACAATTTATGTAGAACTAATACTAATACTAATGGTCGTCACTCTCTTAATATAACAAATAATCAATACTAATGGACGAATGATGCGGTTCATTGACTTCGAAATTATACAGTGTGAGTGTATATATATGTATATGTTATACTATACTCGAATATCGATAAATTAAATGACTAAAATATTTTGTTGTTCACTCGAAACTGTAATAAATTAACAATGCCGACTAGATTTTTTTCAAAGTCCAATCTACAAAATATTTCATTAAGTGGTTTGTTTTCAGTGGTTGAGGAGTGCACTTAATACATATTTTGAAATGATTATCTATTATGAAATCATGGCAAATAGCTATAGGTTTCTGTGTCAAAAAGCAACCTGCAAATAACATCATTTAGTCACATAGACAAAGGTAGTGAGGTGAACAATAATGTATGGTCAAAATTCTGTTTTCAAAATATGTAGGTACTATATTTCAAAATTCTGTATGAGCAATTGAGCATAACTCTTTATATAAAAATTCTGTATTTAAAAAAAATGGTTTTGATAGTATAAAAAAGTGCGCACTTTACAATTTAATATACATATAGATAAGATTTATAAAAACAAAGAGCGACGAATACTTATAGAATTTTGCTACATCAATCAAATTTTTACATTTAGTGGTTCAATTAAGAATGGTTTGTTATCTGTATGTTTACTGTTTATTTAAAAATGTTTAAATTATTTCTTGGAAGTATGTATAAAGTTTACTCTTAGACAAGGCCTCAACCGAAGTGGCATCCAAGTGGCAGGTAGCATTAGGAGTGGTGTGGGGGATCATGAATGACAAAAATCTCGAAGGCTAAAAATCTCGAAAAGTTTTTTTCAAGAAGCAAAAATATCGAATGTACAAAAATCTCGAAAGACTATATCTCAAAAAAATCGAGAAAATAAAAAGTAAATTCGAGATTTTTTTTGCACCCATCCCATAGCCAAACAGTAAACCCAAGCAGGGGGTTGCAAGGGGGCAGCATGCCCCCCCATGCGCATCTCACTTTTTAACACCATTTTTAATATTAATTCGAGATATTTGTTATTCGAGATTATGCTTTCTAGATTTTTTTTTCGAGATTTTTTAAATTCGAGATTTTTTTTCGAGATTTTTACATTCGAGATTTTTGCTTTCGAGATATCGTGGTAAACTCGTGGTGTGGTTATGGAATGGCGGCGAAGTAGTATATGAAAGTGATTTCACGCGCACTGAACTCTTCCAAAATAGTATAGATTTGGGGAAACTTAATTTTAAAATACAAAATTCTGAAATACCTACAGAAGTTTCTTAATACAGAATTTTCAAAAAAAGTGTACCTACAGAATTCTGTCGATACAGAATTTTAAGATCCAGAAATTTGACCCGCTCCCGAACTAGAATGGAACTCGATCCCTTTCGATCGATAGTGCCACAATGATTATTATATAGCTTAAGAGTTATGTCTCTTATTTTGTACGATCACATAAAGTATGTATTTGTATTGGTTAATCTGAGATTATATGTCGTTCATTTAAAAGAAACCCGTGGATCTTTATATCCAAATGCAAAGTTGTGTCCTCAAAGACTTTCCGACATCCTGCAACTCGCTTTGCGTAAACTATAGTCTCGTGGTCGGATAGTTGTAGTTTTTGCGTTAACCCAACGAAAATGGAGTTAGTCTTATTCTCGAGGAAGGTTTAGCTATATTTCGTCACTGAGTGACTCCATTGAGCTCGTTATCAGCGCTAAATATTTGGTGCTGAGGCTGGACAGGAAAACAGCTCCAATCGAAAGGTCCCAGAGAAAACTCAACGCTTGTCATGTTTGTGCATCACATCACATCATTCGGCGTCACAAAGGGAAATCAGCTCTAGATACAAAAAGATCAAAGGAGCTCGTGCGACTTAAAAGATCTAACATATCGAAAGTCGTTAATGTCATAGTCGGGCACCGCATATAGTAGGATGCACATGCGCAAAGGGAAGCTGCAGAAATGAAGAGGAGGATGAGCCCATAAATCAATTTTTTGCAATTGCCCTGCGCTGGCCATTTTAAGAAAGGCATATACTTAGGAAATTACTTTCTTCATGATATTAGTGATCTAGGTAATATCAGCGTCGCTAACATCCTTAGCAAGCTTTATTGACACGTTTTTCAACTTTTTTGCGTAGTTTTTCTAATTGTTTTTTTCTATACACACACACTTTCTAAACACGATTATTGTTTTCTTTACTATTGCACACACAGGATGATAAAACAACATCATTTAGCTCGTACGCTGCCTCATCATCCTCCCCAGACTATACATAAGTAGGTACAAATTTGTATAGGTACATGAGAGCAACTTTGATTAATAAATTTTCTATACAGACATACACTACACACATGACACATGTTCCAATTTGCTTGGTCCTTTATGTATCATGTCCGACATTTTTCAGCGCTGTATCTTATGTTGAATACTGTATTATATAGTGCTACACTTAAGGTGCCTCGTTTGAAGAATGTTAATCTTCGATAGATGTGCACAACAATTAAACTGGTAGACGAAACTGTTAGGTCAAGTATGTTTTCTGTAATGAAATTCTCAACGCTTAGTTTGTTATGTATCTACTCTAAAAGTAAATCCAGTCATTTAAATTTTGTTTCTAATTTCCATAATTAAAACACGCGACTACAATTCAATTAATTAATTTATTCTTATCTAGGTATGTCTAGTTTGTTACATAGTCGAGAATCACGAGAGCGGAAAACCCTTCCATTTTCTTTTCCTATCTCTAACCTCCATACAGTCATACCAACATTTTAGTATAAAAATAGATACAAGTTTAGTAATTCTCATTTTATTGCGACTTGTTTCTGTCTTATTATTTTCCTATTCTTTTGTCTTTGGTGAAACTAACTGTTTCTTAATTAAAGGATTTACATTTGGATGCTAAGTACCTATCTGCCAAATTTGAAATTCTTACTTGACTAATATGAAAGTATTTGATAACATTATTTATTTTAATTAACATTGTTGCTGGACTTAATATTTCCATCACCTCGCTGATTCCTCTAAGGGTAGAAAGGGATTTTCTATCCTTTCGTATGATACGGCCATATCATTCACAGTGGGCCTGTGAATGCGGCTACATCACACAGTCAGAGATGTGAACAAATTAGTTCTCTAAATGATGATCTGGACAAAATCTTGCAGTGGGGAAAAGACAACTGGTTTGTATTTGATGCAAACAAGACACAGCTCACAAAATTTTCTAGGAAAAATGCATCGACAGTTCCTCAGATCCAAATGGATGACCATCCAATCCAACCCAAGGACTCAATGCACCTTCTAGGAGTCACAGTCAATTCAGGAATCACATGGCAGGACCACATATCATATATCGCAAGATCGGCGTCCGCTAGGTTGAGCTACTTATTTAGAGCAAAGAGGTACTTTAGCCCAAAGCAACTTCTCCTTCTCTACAAAGCTCAGGTTAGACCAGGCCTGGAATACTGTTCCCATATATGGAGCTTGTCAGCATACAGAGACGAGCAGTTCGACTTATTGGAGACCCTAAACTCACATCAAATCTACAACCGTTGGTGCACAGAAGACAAGTCGCTGACCTATGCTTGTTCTATAGGTACTTTCATGGTAGATGTTCCGATGAACTCAAAGACATTATCCCTCGAAATTCAACTTTTGGGCGCCCCACAAGACAGGCTGCTCATGACCATACAGTACACCTGACAACCGCGAGGACATCAACTTTCCAACTAACATACATCTGCAAGCATCTCGGGGCGCTGTTGAAGCGTTATAGGTTCGCCTTTCTCGAGAGAAGTATTTATAAAAAAAAAACTACAAGTTTCTAGGGCGGTCTATCTAGCCTTCGTATGTCTTGTGGCTTTTATCCCTGCGAGGGATGCCTTGTCCCTTACAACAGGCTCACGAGCTGCTGTTGTCACTGCCAGGACCTCTGCTTGTAAGACACTACTCTGGTAGGGGAGGCGTACCGATTTTGATATATCCAGCGACTCGGAGAATACCCATGACACTGCATCAGTGTCCATTTTAGATCCGTCTGTAAATACGGCTGTGGATTGCGTGCTAGGTTCCCCATTCTTCCCTGCTGTCATAGGCGCTCGAGAAAGGACTTGTAACCTCTAGGTATAGCGTGATATAGTCCTTGGGAGGATAAAAAACATGTCTAGCGATAGCAGATTGAAGATAGTCCCAAGACCGAGCTGTCCTCATCGGGCGGGTGATGCCGATGCACGAGTTATATGTACATGCATACAAGTACATAATCGTGACCAACTTAGCTAGCATAGCAACAACGACAGCAGCATGAGCAGCGGAGCCTCTAACTAATGTACTTAGTTATATGTACATACTTAGCTCTTGTAGGCTTAGAAATAAAAACTTGTTCTCAGTCTGGACATAGCATTTGAATAAAGCGCATCTTGCGTCCTAATATATTGTTTAATTGTTTTCTTTTGTTGTTTTCTGTTTTTTGTGTACGTTCGGTCGGGGCCGCTCATAACTCACGCTAATCTTTGAACTTTCAAATTGGCCTTTAGTTAAGTGGCCCCTTTTTGGAGATGGGTCCAAGGTTTTTCCAAACAAATTCCGTTGCAGGAGTAAAAGGCTATTGTGGTTTTTTTGATTCTTTCGTTGGTGTTCAATTTCCAATTTAGTTTTTTTCTAGTATAAGTCCACGTGTGAGTTGTGACCCATTCGCCCAACTTGTTTGTATTTTCTTAAGGCAGATTGAAAAAATATTTCCTATTATACAGTTGGTATGTACGTTGTACGCTACTCACAAACATCAGAGTATCAAGGACTTATAGAACAAAGAAAGCCACATACAAAAGTACCAGAGTAGCATCAGGGTAGCTAAACTTAGTAGTGGATTGCTGTTTCGATTTATCAAATAAAACTTTCTCCAAAGAATGTGTACGAATACCCATGTGATCGGTGAACCGACGGGCAGGGATAGATATGTACGTGCTTTGTTTGACGGTTTTTTCATTGGAAAATTGCATTGAAATGAAAGAAACTCGAACGCTATTGACGAGCAGTGCAAAACTTTCAATGTGCACCGCATATGAAGAATGATTGTGCAGAAGAAAACATAGGATTAAACGGGTTTCTTGAATACAAAACTTTTGCTCTGGATTTGTAACGATTTAATTGAATGTTCATGTAAGTTGTAGAAGAGTTTTTTTTTTGTATCTTCCGTTTGCAAAGATGAAGTGGTAAAATATAAACTTGAAGATATTATATACAATAAGATTTAAAAAAAAAGAAAATATGTAATTTAGACAATCTAGTTGTTCCGAATGAACTACAATTAGATTTATATTTTAATATTGCTATGTAAAATTATGAAGTACAAATCAGACAACAATATAATTTTGCATAAGCCATAGACAAGCATTTGACATTTTGTAACGTGCAGGTGGTTTCGACTGAGCCAAAATACCGCATTGTAATTCCACCTTAGAGTGTAAAGTCATTGAACACGGCTTCGTCAAATATTTGAAGTAATGTCGTGTACACTGCCAAGAGGTCGCCAAAATGATTTGGCATTGCACTCGCACACTCTCCCATATAAGCCACTTCATCGTTAACTTCCGCCTTTTTCTTATCCAAACTTCGAACGAGTGTGACGTCCTTAAGGTAAAGCTAAAAGACTTCCTCACTCATAATTATACGCATTTAATAATTAATATTTTATTAATTATCAATAGACACTCGTGATATTCATTTCGTTGGTATTTAAGCCTAACTTAAGTGATTCTTAAGCAAAAGAATTATACACTGCAGGTAATTTTGGCATCCGAATTTATACACGTGTGATTGATCTTGACTGATCATGTGCATATTACAGAT
Source organism: Cheilosia scutellata (assembly GCA_955612985.1). Classification (NCBI taxonomy): domain Eukaryota; kingdom Metazoa; phylum Arthropoda; class Insecta; order Diptera; family Syrphidae; genus Cheilosia; species Cheilosia scutellata. Next base: position 54,656,336 of record OY015313.1, on the reverse strand, counting down.
ACTAGATCTACTTCACGAGCAGCGGCAATACACGGCTTATGGCAATTAAAACTGTTGATCTCATTACCTGTTTATGATCACAAATCATTAGCCACCCGCATTGCCCCGCTGAAAACGTGTCGATCAACCCAGCAAGTACTCGAGGTAATCATATCAGTGAGCAGCACGCAAAACCCACGCCAATTTCTCTCTATCTACATGAAATTCATTCCCTGCGCAGCCCCGGGAGCAGCAGCCTAAAATAAACATCGTCCACAGCCATCGCATCACCATATTCAGTTGGTGCTGCGACAACAACAATCCACGTCACGGCTTATCGCAGCCTGGCTCTTCACAGAGAGACAAACCCCCATCCCGCCAGCCACTATCAAAATTTTGCAACAACAATAATTGCACCCGCTCGCAGATCATCCAGTCTACCTGCTTGACCAGACCACGACACAGTATGTATGTATGTATCAAAGTAGATTTAATTTTACCCATTTGCCTCTATTGTGTGGGATAATATTGACAACCACGACAAAATCAGTAAGAAGTGATAACAAAAGTTTAATAAGGAAGAAGTACCTATCTACATATTATCTATAAAAGAAATAAGTGAAATTAAAACACAAAGAAACCTTAAAGTACATTACAACCTAAACCTAGAACTAAACTAAAGTAAAAGAAATTAACAACATAATATTAAAACTACGGAATATTTGAATTCCTAAAATCTATACCAACTTACATAATACGAAATATCTAACCTACCTAAAATTAAGAATTAAAATTGAATTAAATTAAAACAAGAAGAATCTTTAGTATCTCCCTATTTAATCCATAAAAATATAAAATCTATTTATTATTGTGAGCCTAGGAAGTTAATGTGCACATCAACATCAAGGAGATTTAGAAATTTTGATAATAATTGTTAGTGAGTAAGTGAAAGGGAATACTATTTGCGAAACAAATGAAGATAATTCATAGGTAGTTTTGAATTTTTGTGAATGAACACAATTAAATGATACTGAGTGTATCGAGATGAAGTCAATTAATTACTGCATTTTATTTTGGTTTATCGGATCTAGGAAGATGTGTTAGGTGAACGAAATTAAAAGGTGAGATCGGTATGACATAAGACAGGGTGATATGCGGATTGGAGCAAGGGGTCATCAACAATTAATTGTTGATACGGGAAGTTGATGACATGGTGTGACGCTATTGAAGCTGTCATATGTGGAGGGTATCCCGAAGTGGTGGTCACAACATCAGCGCCATTACGAAGATAGGATGTAGTTTTGTTGAGCTTAGGTAAAATGTTATGATTTTACGTGTTTATCTACATATAGTGTGCGAGGCCATCTAGCGCATTCAAAACCTAAGCATTGAACTATGGGGGCATACAATAATTATTACTTTCTTGTGCGTCTTTATTAAACCTCAGTAATTATTATTTTTTGTATATTTGGCACGATTTGATAATAAAATTTGTTTTGTGCGAGAGATGTGTGCAGCAAGTTCCCCGCCCAATACGGCGAGCTTAGTCGAGCGATAGCTAGCGTGCCAACCAGCTGCTGAACCTAAGGACTCACCATCACTATGCTTAGGCATTCAGTCCAGGCTCTCCTCACAAACATGGCGCCCAACGACTTGGCCGTATCAATCGAAAGATTGATATCCCAAATACTATTTTTATTTGATATTTTTCAGCGCACAACTTTTGTTTAATTTCATTCATTCTTTTCAATTAGATATCTTACTTATTCGATTTTTTTTATTCTTTAATACCTTTAACTAAATAGTGTATGCCATTCATAACAATTTTTAGTGTTCAATGGATAGTCTCACGAAGAAGTTAGTCAGTCAGTTCAAATACTATAGGTAAAAGGATTTAGGTTACTCTTCGTTGAAGACATTCAATATAGTGTTTACTTACTTTGCTATCTCAGTTTCCGGTGATAATAAGACACTTGCAGTTGTTAATTTCAGTGAGCGAGATAAGGAACTTAGAAACACTGTTCATTAAAACGAATTTGAAATGTATAAAAGGTTTATGAGTCATTGACGTATATCAATTACTTGTTTTAGTTAAACTCAAGTTGCCATAAACTATTATATTTCAATTAACCTGCGGACTATTTTTCAGCTTTACTGATCCGAAAATATTTCGTAGATAAATATAGGATCAATTGCGATAAATACTTTGTAATAATTACATCCTTAAACATGTAAATTTTATTTAGCCCAACCAAATTTCACCTTCTTCTGTTAGTCAAACTGATCTCACCTTAAGATTTATGAACTTATAATTTATCAAAAATACCAATTTATATTTATTTCTTTGATTTTACAAACACTTACATTTTTTATATATGAAACCACATAAACAGTTTTTAGAATCATTTACTTTAACTCACTCTCTTACAATATTTTTAATTTTAAATAAACCCTTATAATGAGTAACTCAAAAGGAGCCGTCCCGCAAGAAAATCAGCTTTTGATACAAGTCGTGGTATGGTGACACGATCGCTTTCCCATAGACAACCCAATTTTGACACTTCGCGTGATGCTTTCACTGCAAATGAGTCTAGGCAGGCGATTATACATTCACCTCCGGTTACTGCTAGTACGAATACCCAACATCGACATATTGAGAACTCGAATGTTACTGAATCCAGTGCTTTTCCTCTTTTAATACCAGCCTTGACTAGCAATACAGTGACTGCGTCCTCAAATACAAATACACAACCAACGTCTCTTATTCATGATGATCTATCACAAATACATTCGAATGGTAGACAAAATATGACTACTGCTTCTGCCAACCCGATTTTTGTCACGCCTAACAGACAAACAGCACTCAGCGCGCAAGTAAAATCGATTGTGGATGCGAGTGCAGGTGCAAGTCAAGCTTTTATGCTTCGATCCCTTTTAGACTCGATGAAACAATGTGTTCAAGAATCCGTACGTGATGCACTCGCAAGAGAAAACCCGAATGTACAACAAACAGTTTCCAATAACGCTTTACCAAATGATCCTCCAAACTTTAGAAATGTCTCTCAATCTAACAGAATGCATGCAAATTTACGTCCTCCACCTGCTGAGCAAAATCATCACTATGGTGATTATTCCCTAAATATATCCAACGACAGAAACTCTCAGAATGACTATCATTTCCCACGAATTAATAATCAAAACCCGTCAGGCTCTTGGCGGATGGAAGATCGTGTACAGCCAGCTATTGATAGGAAAGTCGATATAGATCGCTGGGGACTAAAGTTCGATGGAACTTCTAAGTCTATGTCTGTTCATGATTTCTTGTTTAGAGTTGAGATACTCAAAGATAATCATAATTTTTCTTGGTCAGAAGTTTTGAAAAGTTTTCATGTTTTGCTTTCCGGCGTTGCTCAGGAGTGGTTCTGGCAATACCTTCGCAGTAATCCCAGACCTGATTGGCCAGAACTACGTAGGGCTTTTTACAAGCAATTCAAGATTCATGATAGTGACGTAGAAATCATCCAGCAAATTACTGAGCGACGACAGCATCCTCAAGAAACGTTTGATGATTATTACAATGCGGTTATCTATCTGAAAAATCAGTTACGGCGACCAATGGCTGAGCGTCAGCTGCTACAAATAATGAAGTCAAAAATTAATAATAGATTATTGAATCTCGTGTATCCTATGCCAATTTACTCTCTAGATAATTTTCGAGATGAGTGTCGTAAAGCGGAAAAATTGTTCCACTCTCGTGATCAAACTCGTTATTTGAGAAATCAGAATGTTAATGAAGTGGAATATGATAGCATTCCAGTTGAGCTGGCCTTGGTAGAGGATCAGATTGATGTTTCTGCATTAAGATACTCTGATTCGAACAATTTACGAAACGCAAATAACAGGGAGCAGAATAACTATCGGTGCTTCAATTGCAAATTGTCTGGTCATAGTTTTATGTACTGTCCTTCGCCGGTCAGGAATCTCTTTTGCTACAAATGTGGTGCTGACAACGTTACCACTTTAAATTGTCAGAAATGCCGACCTATGGGAAACACAAGATCGAGCGGGATGCAAGTCGGGGAATCTCGTTCGACCCAAACAAACCCCGAACATTAGATAAATCAACCTCTACTGATTCTCCAACTTTACTATCCACCTGTATTGATGAGAGAATTCAGATACTTTTACCAGATTCTTCATTTTTCAAAACAGACCAACCAAAGACCAGAACGATAATACCATATGAAACTAGATTAAAAAAATATAACGAAATCCGAGCAAAACTATTTCACTTAGATGAAGTTAAACTTTCCATATGTTCATCTAAGATTGCGAAAGCTAGAATTAGACAAAAGAAACGAAAGCTCTACAATAAAATTGTTGAGTCGTGTGCATTTGGAAAAGATGGAGATCCCAGACCTTATGCAAATATTTCGATTTTAGGTACTGAAGTAGTTGGCTTGCTCGATAGCGGCGCAACAATCTCTTGTCTCGGAAGAGGATGCATAGAATTTGTTCAAAGACTAGATCTCAAGGTCATTCATCTAGCAACTCATTTAACAACTGCTGATGGTAAAGAGCAGCATATCATAGGCTATGTCAAAATTCCAGTTAAATACAATTCAATTACTAAGGAAATGGACATTTACCTTGTACCTAGTTTATCACAGCCAATGTACCTTGGTATCGATTTTTGGCTCAACTTCAATATAGCGCCAGGCATAGTAAGTGAATTAGTAAATTTAAACGAGTCACCCAAACCTAAACACGAACTTACTGAAGAACAAACGCTAGCGCTATCAGCAGTTATCAGTAAGTTTCCTTCCTTTGGTGAACTGGGACTCGGAAAGACCATGCTAGAAACGCATAGAATAGATACGGGTACAGCCGATCCAGTTAAACAGCGGCATTACCCGGTGTCACCAGTTATTCAACAGTTGATGTATGACGAATTGGATCGTATGCTTTCGCTGGGAGTGATTGAAGAAAGCCAGAGCGCATGGAGTTCGCCGATTGTACTCATTCGAAAACCAGGCAAGAACCGATTATGCTTAGACTTTCGAAAAGTCAATCAACTCTCAGCGAAGGATGCGTATCCTTTGCCTCATATAGAGGGTTTGCTTAGCCGTCTGCGAGATACACACTACATAAGTAGTGTGGATCTCAAGGATGCGTTTTGGCAAATCCCTCTCGATGAGAAGTCAAGGGAAAAGACCGCTTTCACGGTGCCGGGTAGACCACTCTATCAGTTCACGGTTATGCCTTTTGGACTGTGTAACGCAGCCCAAAGGATGTGCCGTCTAATGGACAGAGTGGTACCGCCTGAGCTCCGTGAAAGTGTGTTTGTGTACCTGGATGATCTCCTGGTGATTTCGAAACATTTCGATGAACATCTTCGTATTCTGGAAAGAGTAGCTGACTGCTTAAAAAGAGCAAACCTTACCATCAACATATCCAAATCCAACTTCTGCTTTAAGGAGTTGAAGTACCTTGGTTATGTTATCGGACAAGGACACATAAAGCCCGACCCAGCTAAAGTTTCGGCTATAAAGGACTTTCCTTTGCCAAAGTCACAAAAACACGTCCGACGTTTTTTGGGTTTATGTGGCTGGTATCGAAGATTCATTCGAAACTTTGCGGCGATATCAGCACCCTTGTCCGATACATTATGTAAGGGAAAAACATTCTCGATTTCTGAGGAAGCAAAGACGGCATTTGACGCTTTAAAAACAGCTCTAGTTTCAGCTCCACTACTGAGTAATCCCAACTTTTCCGAGCGTTTCTACATACAATGTGATGCTTCAAGCTGTGGCGTAGGTGGAGTGTTATTTCAATATGATGAGGATAGAAATGAGAAACCGATTGCCTTCTTTTCGCAGAAGTTGAATTCTTGCCAGCGCAACTACAGCGTCACCGAGCAGGAATGCCTGGCCGCTGTACTAGCTGTGAAAATGTTTCGCCCTTACATTGAAGGACTTCCATTTACAGTGATAACAGACCACGCAAGTCTAAAATGGCTAATGGGCCTTAAAGACCTGAGCGGTAGACTTGCGAGGTGGTCTCTTAAACTGCAAGCTTTCCAATTTGACATCCAACACAGAAAAGGCTCACAAAATATCGTACCCGACACTTTATCGCGCACATTCATAGAAGAATTGTCGCAATCTAATATTCTCTACCCGATCGTTGACTTAAATAGCGATGAGTTTAGATCGAAAGAATATCTCGATTTAATCGATACCATATCTAAAAATAATGATCAATTGCCTGACTTGAAGGTATCTGATAATTTGGTATTCAAACGAGCATTTTCGGCAAATAAAGAACCACTGAACACAAGTTTGGAATGGAGGCTGTGGGTACCAATAGAACTGACGGATTCTTTAATTCGAATGGCTCACGATCCCCCTAATGCATCTCATGGTGGCATTGTAAAAACGTTAGAACGGTTAAGAGATAGTTATTATTGGCCAAATATGACGACGCAAGTCAGAGAATTTGTTCGCAGCTGTGAAAATTGTAAGGCAAATAAAGCTCCGAATATGACCCTAAGACCACCAATGGGCAAGCAGTTGGAAATCGAAAAACCTTTTCAAAAACTCTATATCGATTTTATGGGACCTTATATCAGGTCAAAGAATGGAAATCTGTATTTGTTTGTAGTACTTGATCATATGTCGAAATATGTGTTTTTAAAACCACTGCGTAAGGCGTGTTCGAGTTCGGTAATTGAGTTTTTAAAAAGGGAAATCTTTCACAAATTCGGAGTACCTGAGTTTGTATTATCAGATAATGGAAAACAATTTGTGTCAAAGGACTTCGAGAAATTTTTAGCCTGTTTTGGAGTAAAGCACATTACCACAGCATTGTATTCCCCACAAGCAAATGCGTCTGAGCGGGTAAATCGCTCCATTCTCTCAGCTATAAGAATGTATCTTAAAAGTGACCAAAGAGCGTGGGATGAATACATATCCGAAATTCAAATGTCCTTGAATACTTCGTACCATCAGTCGATTGCAGGCAATCCATACTTTTGCATTTTTGGGACTAATATGATCCCTCACGGAAGCGCATACGATCTTCTGCGTAAGCTCCATGTATTGAACGATAGCGAAAGTAACTCGCTAAAACAATCAGATAGGCTGGAGAGCATTCGGAATAAGATAAAAATAAACCTTAAGTTAGCATTCGAAAAAAACGAAAAGTCGTACAATTTACGCAGTTGTGTTAGAAAGTTTCATGCTGGTGACGAAGTTTTTCGTCGAAACTTTATTCTGAGTGACGCAAGCAAAAATCTGAGTGCGAAATTATGTCCAAAGTTTGTGAAGTGTAGGATAATTCGTCCCGTTGGAAGGTCTCTATATGAGGTAGAAAACATGACTGGAAAGCGAATAGGCGTATTTCACGCCAAAGACTTGAAACATTAGCCCGGCTAACTATCTTTTGCTTTAGGTGGTACATCTCAGGGTCATGAGACGAAGCCACACGTGATCTTGCTAATAAAACATATCTACAATATCATAGGTTGCCATCAAAGGCTGCTTTGTCTTCAATGGTTTTTCGCTTGAATATTACCTCTGTGGAAATATATGGCGAAACCCATTGTTTTGTAACGTGCAGGTGGTTTCGACTGAGCCAAAATACCGCATTGTAATTCCACCTTAGAGTGTAAAGTCATTGAACACGGCTTCGTCAAATATTTGAAGTAATGTCGTGTACACTGCCAAGAGGTCGCCAAAATGATTTGGCATTGCACTCGCACACTCTCCCATATAAGCCACTTCATCGTTAACTTCCGCCTTTTTCTTATCCAAACTTCGAACGAGTGTGACGTCCTTAAGGTAAAGCTAAAAGACTTCCTCACTCATAATTATACGCATTTAATAATTAATATTTTATTAATTATCAATAGACACTCGTGATATTCATTTCGTTGGTATTTAAGCCTAACTTAAGTGATTCTTAAGCAAAAGAATTATACACTGCAGGTAATTTTGGCATCCGAATTTATACACGTGTGATTGATCTTGACTGATCATGTGCATATTACAGATACTAGATCTACTTCACGAGCAGCGGCAATACACGGCTTATGGCAATTAAAACTGTTGATCTCATTACCTGTTTATGATCACAAATCATTAGCCACCCGCATTGCCCCGCTGAAAACGTGTCGATCAACCCAGCAAGTACTCGAGGTAATCATATCAGTGAGCAGCACGCAAAACCCACGCCAATTTCTCTCTATCTACATGAAATTCATTCCCTGCGCAGCCCCGGGAGCAGCAGCCTAAAATAAACATCGTCCACAGCCATCGCATCACCATATTCAGTTGGTGCTGCGACAACAACAATCCACGTCACGGCTTATCGCAGCCTGGCTCTTCACAGAGAGACAAACCCCCATCCCGCCAGCCACTATCAAAATTTTGCAACAACAATAATTGCACCCGCTCGCAGATCATCCAGTCTACCTGCTTGACCAGACCACGACACAGTATGTATGTATGTATCAAAGTAGATTTAATTTTACCCATTTGCCTCTATTGTGTGGGATAATATTGACAACCACGACAAAATCAGTAAGAAGTGATAACAAAAGTTTAATAAGGAAGAAGTACCTATCTACATATTATCTATAAAAGAAATAAGTGAAATTAAAACACAAAGAAACCTTAAAGTACATTACAACCTAAACCTAGAACTAAACTAAAGTAAAAGAAATTAACAACATAATATTAAAACTACGGAATATTTGAATTCCTAAAATCTATACCAACTTACATAATACGAAATATCTAACCTACCTAAAATTAAGAATTAAAATTGAATTAAATTAAAACAAGAAGAATCTTTAGTATCTCCCTATTTAATCCATAAAAATATAAAATCTATTTATTATTGTGAGCCTAGGAAGTTAATGTGCACATCAACATCAAGGAGATTTAGAAATTTTGATAATAATTGTTAGTGAGTAAGTGAAAGGGAATACTATTTGCGAAACAAATGAAGATAATTCATAGGTAGTTTTGAATTTTTGTGAATGAACACAATTAAATGATACTGAGTGTATCGAGATGAAGTCAATTAATTACTGCATTTTATTTTGGTTTATCGGATCTAGGAAGATGTGTTAGGTGAACGAAATTAAAAGGTGAGATCGGTATGACATAAGACAGGGTGATATGCGGATTGGAGCAAGGGGTCATCAACAATTAATTGTTGATACGGGAAGTTGATGACATGGTGTGACGCTATTGAAGCTGTCATATGTGGAGGGTATCCCGAAGTGGTGGTCACAACATCAGCGCCATTACGAAGATAGGATGTAGTTTTGTTGAGCTTAGGTAAAATGTTATGATTTTACGTGTTTATCTACATATAGTGTGCGAGGCCATCTAGCGCATTCAAAACCTAAGCATTGAACTATGGGGGCATACAATAATTATTACTTTCTTGTGCGTCTTTATTAAACCTCAGTAATTATTTTTTTTTGTATATTTGGCACGATTTGATAATAAAATTTGTTTTGTGCGAGAGATGTGTGCAGCAAGTTCCCCGCCCAATACGGCGAGCTTAGTCGAGCGATAGCTAGCGTGCCAACCAGCTGCTGAACCTAAGGACTCACCATCACTATGCTTAGGCATTCAGTCCAGGCTCTCCTCACAATTTGGTCAATAAAAACTCTCCACTTCATACCCATAATTCCTACATACATACAAAACACTGTAAGTCAAAAGGCTGTCATTAGTGTCATTGCTTAAAATAAAATTCGTAACGTTTATAAACGTTTATAACGTTTGCTTTTATATTGCGTGTTCAAAAGAAAGTCCAATATTTTGTAAAACAGTTTTACAACTTTTAGCAAGTTTTAATTTTTTGAATGGGATGATCTCAGAAAAATTTTGTATGAAAAAGATGAAAAAGTGCCTAAAATAGTCATTTTTAGCAATTTTCAAAAAATCATAAAAAATATTAGCGAAGAGATTTTTGAAAAAAAATTTTTTTCAGTCACTATTAGAAGTGTTTGAAGAAACATTTTGCATCAAAACATTTTTTTTTTGGACCGAGGATAAAAGTCAAAAAAGTAGACATTGGCAAAATTTCTAGATTCTAAATTTTTTAAATGGGTACTTAATGGGTTAAGGAAAGTTTTGTATCATTCAAACGGAATTTAAATTACCTTTCCATTGGTGTTAAAATTTACATGAAGTAAGTTTCAAATTATGAACAGAATTAACTTTAGTTTTGTCAGAGTACTTGTGACCCCCACTGTAAGTCTCGAACAATTCTTTCAAGTATATTATGTTGAAAAAGTCGCATGGCAGTGCATCAACTTGTCTAAATATCGTCTTTGACATCAAAGGTTTCGGTAGGGTCGTTATCCACCTTGATGCAGCAGCGAGCTTTCTCCGTCATTATCTTATACAAACGATCGAGTTTTGCAGGAATGCCAAAACTATACATGCAGGCTCGGTATAACTCGTCTCTATGTCGATTTAAAGATGGTGATTTTTCCAGGATCTCCTTAATGCCCAAGCCACAATGGCGCTTTGCGGCGTGCGTGCGTTGACAGATAGAGTAGAACCAATGCTTTCATATGGTGCAAGCCAGAATGCGGCTTCAGGCTTCGGGTCGCGTTGTGATCGTAAATATCGTAAAGTTCAACGCGGCGCCCAAGTAGAGCAACTTTCTACTTTCAGTGGCGTTGGACGGCTTTGACGTTTTCTTTCGGTTTGGTTTGTTCGATTTGATAATATTTAAAGTGTTAGAGCATATGCCGTTCATTGTTGGAGTTGCATGGATTCACTTAGGTATACTCGTTTTTAGTAGCCTATGAGGTTTTTTCAATACAAATTAATTATTTCACTGTGTGGAAATGACGAATATTATTTTTGTTGTAATGCTACTAGTGATTTCTTTGGATTGTTGATAAAAAAATATGTGCTCAAATGTTATGTACACGCTTTTGATATTTCAATTTTGTCTGAAACTACTCTATTCTTCATACAATTTATTAACGAGATAAACATTTTTGTTTAGAATATTTATAGTTTCTTTTTCTAGTTGAGGGTAAATCTAATTTCCTGCGATGTGCAAATGATAGGTATTATTTTATTACTTGGTTTACCCGCCCAGGTTTGCTCGTACCAATGAATTGCATTGCTTAGATATATTTTTTATTGTCCATCGGGACAATGCACATGAATATGCGCACCTTTGTCCGACTTTGACCCAACTTCACGGGAATTCTCTGGCCAATAGATATCGAAGATTCCCTATAAATTTGAACTCAATCGGCTGGTAGGGTTTGAAGTCCGTACATAGGAACATAAAAAATGTCTGGACAAGACAGCGAAGATCTTCGCGGAAATATAGCAAAAAAATTACCCCTATTAGGTCATAAAATCCTTTCAATATGCATTGTCCGATGGCTGACCGGACGTAGTAAAAACCCAGCGAGCGACGAGAAGCAGTACCTGCGATCGCAATCGTCCGAATGTCCAGCATACCACCAGATGTATACATATAATTGAAATAAAATATAAATATAAATTGAAAAATCAGGTAAATCGTCGGTATCCATATTTGAGAATTTATTAATAGGGGTTTTTTTTTTAAATAGCCAAACCAATTTTTTAACAAAATTGCACTTCTCTATTTAAGTGACTGTACTTCTTTCCACAGCTCAGATAAATACTGTCCATTTGGTAATATTGCTCACTTAAATCGTTTTACAAGAAGTATTCCACAAAGTAATCAATTCACAATTTTAAGGGAAGGGATTTTCGATGTAATTTACCCATATTTTCTCAACTAAACTAAAAATCTACCTGTCTCGCCTGAAACGCCTTTCATGTGAAGGCATGCACCTGTGAACATTGAATGCACAGGCAATTCTTCCACAAAAATATTCCACGACAATAAAAGTGAAAATACATTTTATTGATATTTATTTATGAATTTTTTTTTCTATTTTGAACAAATTTCCTCTTAATTCGTGCATTAAAATAACAATTATAAGCAAAAAGGAGTAGTTGCATTCTGCTCTGAATTCGTACATAACGTACGTACGCAACATAAACCAAACAGAACTTTCAATCTCTCCTACTCTAATCTCTCAACGCGCCAACGCTCTGAAGCGCCATTTAGTTTTGGAAAAGTGCGGCTTGCGCGCGTTGACATAAAGTACGGTAAAGTTTCTAAAACGCCTGTCAACGCACGCAAGCGGCAAAGCGCCATTGTGAATTGGGTATAAGTGTGAACATTTGATCGACATACTGGCTTAAGGCCACACTGATAGAGACCAATCAGATTGCCGCGCAGTCTATATTGAATAGTACGTTCTACCTAGCAGCGGGATTCTGGTCTTCGTCGACATTATAGTCTGCAAAAATAGTTTTCCACATTCTCAGCACCGTCTGTGATTCCATTACAAGGTTCCCTGGGTACTTCTACAGGATTCTGTACGGGATTTTTTGCCCTGGGACGTTCTTTTTATCTTTTGGTAAGACCGTACATTGTTTCTGAATCTCACAATTTATTCAACCGTAGGCTTCTCGGGCACGAGTACGATAACTACGGCGCCAAAAATTGATAACGGTATTTTCTAGAGGGGTTAAATACAAGCATTTTTTACTATGGGAGGGGGGTCTATCTGGCTTCATTTAGGCGGGAGGGGCAATTTAAAAAAAATAATACTTAAAATGAAAAAAAAAAAAATTGATAAACAATGGCAACACTTACAATAAAGGATTTTAGGATTTTTGGAAGACAGGAATCTGTGGCTGGGGTGGCTGGTACCCTACAGTGGTTTCGGCTACCTCCTTGATGATGTCGCGATACTGGCACCACTGATTGTTGACGTTTGTGGCAGGTGAGTGCACAGAGGAGAGTTTCATGCTCAGGCGCTCGCTGTAGGCTCTGGCTACTCCAGGTGTGCTAAGGCGTCCAACGTCGAATTTCTTCTTCTGGGCGGTTCGCAGCTTCTTCTCGTTGGACAGTCAGAGTCGACGTTTGCCCCTCGGAATGTGTGCACGTCGAGGATGTTGGATGCGTGCCTCGCATCGATTAGCACATGGTCGATTTGGTTGGCGGTTCGACCGTCTGGAGAGCGCCAGGTTGCTGTGTGGATCCTTAGCCTTGGAAACCTAGTGCTACTTATCACCGTATTACGAGCTGCTGCAAAATCGATTAGTCGGTAGCCGTTGTCTGTTGTCGTTTCGTGGATTCTGTGCTTACCAACTAACCCGCCGAAGATGTTTTCCTTTCCGACTTTAGCATTGAAGTCCCCGAGTACAACTTTTACATCGTACTCCGGACAGGCTCCGTAGGCTCCATCCAGGAGGTCATAAAACTCCTCCTTGATGGGATCTTCAGCCTCGTCGGTAGGGGCGTGTGCACATATTAGGCTTATGTTTTGGAAAGCAGCTTTGATGCGGATCACAGAAAGGCGATCACTTATCGGCTTGAAGTCAATAACTTTTGTCCTAAGCCGATTTCCCACGACGAATCCGCATCCTAATACATGAAGTTTTTTGTTGTAGCTGTAATAAATGTCGCAATCTTTTCTTTTCGTCATGCCTGATCCTATCCATCGTATCTCCTGGATCGCGGTTATGTCTACCTTGTACCGCGTGAGGACAGACTCAAGTTTTTGAGTAGCACCTGGGGTGTAGAGCGTTCGTACATTCCAGGTACATACTCTTAGATCGTCTTTTATTATAAGTGTTGCTATTGTTTTTTTTTTTTTTTCATTTAAAGTATCATTTTCTTAAAAATACACCTCCCGCCTAAACGGAGAAAAATAGACCCCCCTCCCATAGTAAAAAGTGCTTGTATTTAACCCCTCTACAAAATACCGCTATCAATTTTTGGCGCCGTAGTTATCGTACTCTCCCCGCTTCTCGTGCTCTTTCTTTTTCTTCCTGGGGATCCGATGTTGATCGCGTGTCTTTTGCTCGTATAGAGCTTGGGAGCAGCTGTAATCCGCTTTCGCACAGCCGGCTTTATACGTCTCTTCTATTACATATATGTTATATATGCCTTATGAATTTTGAGATATGGAGTAGGAAATGTATGTCTATTGCCAGACTTGCCAACTGTACTACCAAATATGTTCTCCTTGCCTATTCTACCGTTCAAACAGCAATATTATAACCTCGATTTTCTGGTATTGCTCGAAGGTCACTGTCCTTATTTCGATTTGCAGGTTCGTTAACAGTAAATAAATACTATGAATGCTTGTATTTTTAACGCAAGGTTAAAAATTTATTTGGCAAACAATTTACGAATTCTAATAAAATCAACCTATTTGTGCCAGAGTTCACAAAATATCGTCATATTCAAATGAAATGCACGGGTAGGCCGACAAGAAAGTAGGTAGGCATTTTATAGCTTGGGTTCACATTTTGGTTGCTATTCCAAAAACGTCGGACGAAATTTAATTTTTCGACCCACCCTAATGTACATGTACAAGGACTTCCTACTTTCAAATAGAAAACATTTTTTTTTTTTATTTGGATTATTGTCAATCATCATCGATATTTTGCAAGCTCTATATTGAATTATAAATATCCTATGGATGGATATATGTTTCAAATGGATGTGACATTGTGACGCACTGTTTCACCAAACCACTTGTTTATCAAGTTAAAACATCAAAACTATACAGGACCGTCAGCTATAAAGCTCTAATACGATGGAAGACCTACCATACCATCAAAAGGTCATGCTTACACGCATACATATAAATAATTACGTATTAATTTGTCTCCTTACTTTCCTCCATATAGAACAATATGCAACAACCAAGTCTGCTAAATGACAACATCAGAATAGAGGGTGTATTTTATAGCATGGTTAGGGGCACAATGACGCTGTATTGGTGTGCATAAATGTAGTCGTACGATAGGATTATGGAACTGGAATGTCGTTAATAGTCAGAACGGAACTATGGGTAGTAATATAATCCAATATGGTAAGGGGAAGAGCGGAAGCAAAACCGAACTTTGTCGATCGATAAGAACTAAATTTTTCTATGTTCGCTAAGAAATTTGCCAGGCAGAGTGTGCAAAGTTTTCGCATTTATGGTTACGATTGGATGCGTATACATAGACCGTACATAGATATATGAATAATGGGTGTGCTCTTTTTGAAGGGACGGATGACGATCTACCGCCGCTGCCGAGGGCACTTCACACATCAGGTTCACACATGCCATGGAAGAAAAAAAATCCGAATTGCTATGACATTGAAAGGAACAACTTTTTGTCAATAATAAAATATGCCTAGCAAAAATTATATCACATACTTATATGTGTGTGTCAGTCTGCCGCCAGTTCAAATATTTCCCTTAGCTGCTGCCTGTCGGGCTTTTCTTTTGTGAGATAAAGGTCTGATAGTGATAGCGGATAAAAGCGAGGTAGGGCAATCTGTGCGGAATCTCGTTTAATTTGTTCCCTTTAGTTCGGTTGATTGGAGCAACAAAAGAGAAGATCTATGATTTGGGGTTTTGCGGGCTAACGGGTGGTGTGGACCTGACTATTGAGAGAGGGTTCCCATTTAATACAACCGAGAGTACCTACGACTGTCCTGAGATAGTTTCTTAATGCTGCCGCTCGCAGTCGGCTTAAAATTGTAGACCCTTTCCATTGGTCCAAAAACTTGAAATCAGCCCAAACGAATGACTGTGAGAAGTTAGGCCTAGTGTCCTATATTGTGATAGTTGTGAAGACTATTTAATTTTTTAATTTACAGTTTCATTAATCCTAATTTACGGAATATTTCGAAAAAATCTTTCTCCATTTATGATTATGTATATCATCACAAGGCATAAGTATATGGGTTGTATATGTTGAACGCTATCATGTGACTTCTTAAATTTCATACTGGAGCAGGGGTAGGTGTCAACAAGGCACTATCTTCAACAGGTCCATTCAGCTGCTGGGGTATGAGGACGATGTTGACATCACGGCGATTGAAGGTGTACCAGCATCTGTCCACCGCCTAGGACAAAACGTCACTATTGATAGCAACAATTTCGAGGTAGTTGGAGACACGACCAAGATTTATCTACCACTGCTACTTCGGTCTGGCAAAACAATCGGATTCGAAAATCCTAAATTGAAGGAGGATGTGTAGGGTCTAAAAAAAAAATAATTCGGAGGATTTTTGGCAATGGAATGGGGGAAAAGATACAACCGCGAAATTTATGAACTGTACGAAGATGAAAATGTAGATGTAGTGCAAGAAGTCAAAAAAATCGACTAAATATACCTACATTAACTCGGCCACTTCCAGCCAATGGACAGTAATCCTCAAGCTAAGACAAACTTTCGAATCCGAGCCCCAAGCTTCGAGAAGAGAAAGAAAAATGAACCTCCGTTTTAAGGACCAAGCTATCGCAGAGCGCTTGGAAGCAGGAGACTCTTCGCGGGAGGGAAGGAAGTAAAGATATTGAATGCCCTGAACATTTA
This sequence comes from Cheilosia scutellata, assembly GCA_955612985.1. Taxonomy (NCBI): domain Eukaryota; kingdom Metazoa; phylum Arthropoda; class Insecta; order Diptera; family Syrphidae; genus Cheilosia; species Cheilosia scutellata. The sequence continues at coordinate 54,639,879 of OY015313.1, read as the reverse complement.
TGTTAATAGCCCTTATTAGGAATAACTACTAAAAAATAAATATCTGTCATCTCTTACAGGACACCATTTATTAAATCATATTAATAATAAATAATATTAACATACTTCACGTTATAGAAATATTGAATTTCTATAAATTCGAATTTAGCCGACTGTAATAAAGTGAGAAAGATATAAACGAAACAGAAATAGTATCAAAAAAGTATTGCATTCTTTTTCAGTGTCAAATGTGCTGGTACTGGAACATGCGTTTTAAAATTGGGTACTCAGCTTAAGAGGGGCAGACATTTTTCTCAAATTTCAGAAGCATCTGCATCAGTGCTTAAAATAAAGTAATGTAATTATTGAATGCGGCTATTATTTCTATTTAACTTGTTTTATATGGTACCTACCTAACCTATCTACTCGTTGTAATAGATTATGCGCTTTTTGAATACCAGTTCCGAATTAACAATATTAATTTGTCATCCACCCCTTCTAACACTTTTGACGTGGTATGTTACGTATCTGCATGTAAGTAGGTATTTAGTTTGTATGTATAAAACAACTGTTATCAATCTGTAGAACACATTTTTGTTTTAATCTGTGGTTGGAAATCTCCACGTTTGGACATAATTTATCTCCAAATCATGGAAACCAGATTCGGATCATGCTCAAAGGGCGGAATTACTGTGGTCTCAAAGAGAGAATGGTCAAAGTTGAGATATTTCCGTTTGAGGTAGTATTATGGCCATTATTTATTAATCGAGTGGTAATTATTACCATTTAAGGGGTGGATACATGCAGCCATGTGAAGTACATACCTACCTACTTAAATATGTAATTAATTTGCCAAAACGTTATTTCCTTTGGATGAGTACAAACGTTGTTTGGAACACATTATTTTTATTACTAAATTTGTTTGTGGCAAAAGCTCAACTGAAATATGGTTGTTGTGGCTTGCAAGGTTAATTCGGCCAACCGCTTTAATTAGTTGAACATGTGTGGTCCCCTTGTGTATCTAACTAAATAAATTATCAAATTCATATACTGATGGGATTTGCTTAAAAAAAAAAGAGGAATGGCGATGGAATTTACTTTTTATTTCAAAAATCTTATATCTGTATAGTGTATGTATCTGAAGAGAGTTGCTATCGGCTGAATGTGGAGTTTGGGACACTGGTGTGATTGTTGCTTATTTAGAACCCATACGAGTGATGATTTCTGCTTTCATAGCAACATTAAACTGAGGACAGATATTAACCTGTCCACGTTAAAAATATAAATATTTTTATAAAGCGATTTCAGCAAAAATGGAATAAATATTTTTATTAGTGCTAGATGCTTTGTTTTCTTCACCCACTTGTAGATCCTAATGAAAACCGTAGAAGTCCGGATCACCACGCACCGCACTTTTTAATCGACATAAAGGTCTCACGTACAACAGCGTTTATAGAAACGGAGCTGTATTTGTATAGAGCCATATCTAGTTTTGACATTCCTGGAGAATCTCGTTTGCATGACGACGGAACACTCTCGAAGTTCCATTAAAGTTGGAAAAAATCTCAACGAGACCTTGGATATAAAAAAGGGATTAAGACTATGTAATACGTTGTTATTTAAATACTTGAAAAAAGTGAGAATAGTGCGAAACTCAAAGCCTATTTTTCAGAATTATTTACAATAACCTGAATATACGGGAACAGAGGTACCATAGATACAAATCAATGCATTATCTAACTCGGCTCCGCTCCGAAATCCGTATATTCTGAATCAGGATCATATTCTGAATCGTTTTAGCCATGTCCGTCTGTCTATCCGTTGAAAACACGATAGCGTGCGTCGTTGCTATGGAGGCATATACAATTATACATATTAGGGGTAGGTCTAGGTCTAGGTATACTGTACGAAATTCGGGCCTGACAATCATATCAGGATTAGTTGGTTACGGTTGCCGTAGCATTTGATATTCTTTTATCGCAAGCTTCAGGCATTTAAAAGTTAATGTAACCCCCGTCCAGAACAGGTGGCAAGATCTCACACCCATCGGCAAGCCACCGGGAGGGAAAATAATGCCTGAGCCGCAAGGGGATTGGACACCCTGGTATACTAGTCTGCCTCGGAATACCTTAAGGATTTGTACATTTTGGGAATGTCAGGGTGGAAGCAGAGGTAGTAGAAGGAATTGTTACTGATGGCGACCAACGAAGGGTAGATTGAAGGGTATATTTTGGGGTTTCTCCTTTTTGGTATTTTTCCTTCTTTTTTCTAAATAAAGTTGTAATTTATTTTTCAACGCCTTGGCTATACGGATTGGTGATATTCGTCATAGATGGCGCCCATCGTGGTGCTCGAACACCTATATGGCTATGGCCCTTTGATAGTACTTGACGCTCTTCTGATTCTCTTTTTTTTACCAACGCTAGGCCGTTCCATCCATTAACTGTTTGGATCCGTAACAATTTATAATATGACAAATTCCTACGACTCCACTTCTTGATGGATGTGCTCCTTTAGGTCTGTTGAGTTTGTGACTTAAATACCAGAAAGAAGTTTATAGGTCGGTTAAATCGGGTTATCGGGCGGGGCAGTACGTATCGCTAAAACGCGGTATCAGGAAATCGGAAAACGCCTGGGTGTGATCCGGCCTGCTGCAATCACATCACATGTCCTCCTTCTAACTTCGGAATTAAATGAGCCAAAAAGAAAGTCAATCTAATTCCATCCGCGGTAAAACTCGATGTCTGTATAACTCGATAATCTCTGCGCCGATTTTCATGATTCTTTTTTGTTTTGTTCGTGTTGCTATATTTCAAGTTTTGGAAATAGGCAAAATCAATTGGACAAAGTCGCGTAGCACCTCCCATGCAAAAAACAAATGCTTTATTTTTTGTTTTGTTCGTGTATTGCTTTATTTCAGGCTTAGGCTGGAGTTCCGGCGCCAGCGAATGTAAGCGAATATCACTCGCGCGAATTCGCAAAGTTCGCTGAAAACATTCAAAAGTTCGCATTTCCTATGTTGTTGTGGTTCGAGTGTCTCTCAGTCTCTGAGATCTGTCTCATTTTCTTTTTGCATTCGAGACCGAGCTAAAGCTATAGAAAGTGAGATTTGAGACTGAGCGAAAGCATTTTGCATACCACCCGACATCTATCGTCTCGTCAGTGAGTAGGTATAGGTACATATGCCATTTCCTATTACATCATTGCTTCTGGTTCTGACTCTGACGTCGGCACTTTACAGTAAGAGCAAAATAAAATCTTTGCAAAAAAATCTGTGAAGTCTGTTAAGTCAGAAAATACTCCTTTGGAAAAACGTTCCTAAAGGCAAATTAAAGTTATTCTTCTCATTCATTCAGAAGGTTCTATCTTACTTTTAAAACTTTTTCTCTATAGAAGCTTCACCGTTCTCCTTTGAAATTGTGAATATCAATTAGGATACCGGAGGATTTCCTCTTATTAGTAGGTAGGTAGGTACTGTAGTAGTAGCAACTGTCTAAGGGCTTGTCTTCTTGTTTGCATTTTATTCCTTTTGGCCAAATCAAAGAGAACTGGATTCAACAAAATTAATTTATATTTTCTGCTTCCCGTTCCCAACCGCTCTCATCTCATGTCGTCCATGTCATGAAATTAAACTACAAAACATCACTAACACATCCAACTATTTCAAGATGTTTAGCATTCTGCGTACTGCGTCCCACCAACAACGATTTCCCTCTCTCAATTACCCAACAAGGAATGCAATTGGAAACAATAAATTTAGAAAATTCTGTCTCATGCCCTACCGTTCCTATGGTACAGTGGGATCGTCTCTGCGAAATGTTCAAACCACAAGCTCCTTCTGCTGGTGCTTTGTGCAACTGCCTGAATTTATTATTGTGCAAGGACTTCCTTTCATTCCTTCCGCCCTAGTCCCTGCCTTAATAGTGAAACTAATTTTAATTTCAATTCATTTGTTTCCTGTGTTCTTTTTCGTTTCAGCAACAGACAGTGTTGGCGAACGAACAGACGGAGAGTTGGCAAGTTCCGCTTCAATAGGTTATCGCATGGCGACACAATGCACGGGGAGATGCAAATCCCTCTACTGAATAACATAATCTTGCAACTCTCACAGTAAATTTTGCTGTTGATTTTAATTTAAGGCGCACACAGGCGGAATAGAAATCCAGAACGACAAAGAATAGCCAACATAATAAGCCGTTCTCGACTTCGTTCAAATGATATAGATATAGACGACCACAGTCCAACAAAAAGCAATAATTTTCAAAAGACAATTTTCGGACGTGTTATAGCATGGCTACAGGAAAGCTGTGGAGGAGACCACCACCAATAGTTATAATTGTGTGATCCTATCTAGGCCTCGGACCTATCCTGGAAAATGAACGTGGGAACCTATGCCCGGCAGAAGGCTACCAGCAACAATCATCCTTTACTCGCATACATCTACGCGTGTAGATAGCTTGAGTTTAGTGAGAACGGCCTTATTGTCTATGGATTTGAAGGTTTTTGTTTTTGCATTTGTTTCATCCAATGGAGTCAATAACACTGAGTAATTGAAAATCAAACAAAGGAGACCATCGAGTACATTTCATTCGCTCACACCTATACACACACCAACCCCACTTAAGCATGGTGTTAAATTTGTATATCGGGGAGATGGAGGTGGATGATGGGAACTCAACCGATACGACAACGGCGGGGATTTCCGATTCGACTACCATCACCACCACCACTCAAGACTACTTCAAGCTATATGATGACTTCGCCCTGTGGAACCAAACGATCCCAACAGCAACAACAACAATAAATTTAACCTCAACATCCTCTTCATGGTCATCATGGCTGTCAACGTTGTCATCGACGAGTACCTTTGGTGGATTATTCGAAAATAACAGCACAAATAGCAGCAGCGTCAGTAGCCCAGCCGTCAGTTACATTCAAACGCTAGATGGCCAGGATATTGAAATCGGCGATAACGGCGACGGTGGTATCTATGGAGAGGACATCGCTTTGATCGATAGCGCGGAAACAGTGGCAGTGGATAGTGAAGCGGATTATGCAGCGGGTTTCATTGGTTCTAATGGTATCGCGGCAGGTATCGGTGATTCGGTATCGGTATTAAGTCGTAATGAAAACGCATCGTCGTCTTTTCATCGGACAGCTAGTGATGGTGATCCGGGCGGAGGTGGCGGTGGCGCTGTGGCGGGTGGATCGGATAACGGAGTCGGGGAATTAGGTGCGAATGGCGGCGGTAGTACATTTATGTTGTTATTAGAAGATTTCGGCGAGTATTTTTATAATTATAACGGCAGCACGGTTTCGGGTACAACAATGACTAGTGGTATGAATTTTACCGAGTTTGATTATCGAACTAATTGCACGGGTAATGGAACATGTACGGATTTTGCAGAAGGTAAGTCAAAAGATTTTTTTAATTACATAGTTATTTTTGTTTGTCCTTAGTGTTTATTTATGAGAATTGTTTTAAGTTTAATAATATTAAAGCTCTATCCAAAAGACGTATAACTACCTACTAAAATATATGTTAGGAATAGGTACATTCGGATAAAGGATTCCCATGAAACCTTCGCACTAGAATTATTGTATTTTACCTCTTTTGCGTGCAGTAGGTCAATAAGTTCTTAAAAACTTAAATAAGGAACAGTTTTTCAGCAAAACCGATTTATTTTTCAACATTGTCCTCTTTTAGCTCAATGCACTTCGTCGAACGTTTGTCCGATACGATTTCTAAATCGTACAAAAGTGTTTTGAATTGATGGAAGAGAACTCCGTTAAATCGGCGTCTAACGAATTGGTCCAATATCCTAATAAATAATTGCCATGGATTTGTCCTTCTTTGTCTTTAATTCAACAGGAGAATTCTCTCCCTCGATCTTGGTCTTTGGTTTGTTGTGATGAATCCATGCTTATTTCGCAATTACGGAACTGCACAATAACTATTTCGAATTGTGATGGAACATCGCCAAATACTAATTTAAAGTTGTCAAACGATTGCGTTTGTTGTCAATTGTGAGCAAACGAGGCACCCATGTGGCGGATAGTTTTTTCATATAAAAAAAATTGCAGAACTGAAATCACTTATCCATATGATTTGTAGATCTGGCTGAAAATTCTTGTGCGTTATTTCGTCAAACAAGCAAAATGTTGGATTTGAGGTGACAACGCCATCAATTTTAATTTTTTAGGTGACACACAAATCTCCAAACCCATTAATCCAACTAGCTACCATTGAAATTGATCTTTCGTTCTAATCCCTAATGAAGCTTTTGCAAAACTGTCCATGAAATATCCAAGTCTCCAAACTCAGCATGTATTTATCTTTCTTCAAATTTATGTTATGGTATGTAGATAGATTAGAATTTCTCTAAAATTAAAAAAAAAAAAAAAAACAAGAATGCAGTTCTTAGCCTCTCGTACACTGACAAGGTAGATCCAGTACTTCCTATAATAATAAAATGCCTAAAGCCAGTCGTCCTTTATACGTGCGCAACTCAAGCTCGTTCGCCAGTGCACAAACTCACATTATTCATGTTGAGAAACGTAATTCCAATTAAAATTAAACATTTTCGTGCTGAACGCGTTGCGGGCACCTTAACCCTAGTTGATCAACATGTCTGGATTTTGACAAAAAAAAAGTTCCTCGAGTTGGTCAACCGTCAACTGTGTTTTCGTTGTGGATGCTCAAAGAGTTTTGAGTTGCTCCCTGTCTAGTTTGAAATTTTTTCCTAGATCTGTAACGATCGAATTGAGGCCAAAAGTCACTTCCGGTCGGCTTACTCTTTTCCTTGTTATTCTTTTCCTAATAGTAAACTTATGATGCATATGAACGGTGTTTTTTTTTCGGATTAGGAGTGCTTCGACTCAGACCCAACTTGTCCATTGTACTACCAGGAAGCAAATCCAGTATTACCCATTTTACTGGAATTTCTTCGACCTTCGGAGAAAGCCAGGAATGTACTTCAGCGATGAATATAGCTTACGGCTGCAGTAAATAAGGCCCCAATTCAAACAAGGCCCTAAAAGCGAAAATGAAATAAGTCCCCAAATTTGGGGTGTTATTTCATAATGCAATAATACCCCAATTTCAAATATAAAATAAGGCCCCACTGGGATGAAATAAGGCCCCAAACAAAAATGAAATAAAGCCCCAAATCTTGACAGTAAACCCAGGCAGGGGGGTTGTAGGGGAGCACAATGCCCCCCCCCCATACGTTTTCGTTTTTAGTTTGGGGTCTTATTTCATTTCTTCTTTTGGGGCCTTATTTCATAATGAAATAATACCCCAATTTTCATTAGGATTTAAGGCCCCAAAAAAAGGAAATAACACCCCAAATTGTATTAAAAATCGTTATTGTTGTTTCCTGTAGCACACTGAGATGCTTAGCAAAAGCGAAGTGCCCCGTAAGAACGCCAATAAGTGTTCTGCAGTCATTTCTACTGCGAGACATCAGGAATGCCGCATACTTTTTACTGACTTTCGGGAGCATGCGTTTAGTATGCCCTATTCCTGTAGAACCTTGCCATAAACAATATTGTGTTCGTTTGAGACCCAATCGTCAATGGAAGCCCTGATCGAGGACGCAGGAAGACCTAGCACCAGGTTCTGGTCCCGAGAAATTATCCTCTGAGCCTTGCTTAGCAATCTCATCGGATATCTCATTTCCAGGAATCCCAATATGACCTGGGACTCAGACAAGTGTCAAAGAGTTCAGCATTGCGCCCGAGTTCAAAGAGTTCTTGCATTGCCAAACTATCTCCCGTGCAGCCAAGACAAACCGTTCCTTGGAGTTTTGTGCAGAAGGTCTATATTTTAGCGAAAGCGAAAGCCCTCTCCACCAAACAACCGACGCATAGCCTAGAAAAGGACTTATCATAGCCGTATACATCCAAAGGACCTTTTTGGGAGATAAGCCCCACGTCTTATCGAAAGCACCCTTACACTGCCAGAAAATTGAGAGCGCCTTGGATGTCTTCGACTTGAAATGATTTGCCCAAAGAAGTTTTTTATCCAGGATCAGTCCCAGATATATCGATTCATCGGATATCTGGATAGTGACGCCTTTTAGCATTGGCTGAGTCAGACCGGTTAAAATCTTCCGTCTTGTGAAGAGAACATCCTCAGTTTTCAAAGGATTGACCGAAACACCATTCATCGACCATATCTAGAGCCATTATAGCACAGACAGTCTCTAAACATGTTCCGACAGAAAGTTATATTCATCAGCATTGCCCTGATCCACAATATACTAATGCCTCATCTACCCCGTGTTGTCTAGCAGAGTTGCACATAATGCAGTCAAAAGTCGCATAGTCGAAAGCACCCATTATGTCGATGAAAATTCCCATGGCATTTCCTATCGAACGCGCATTCAAGTGAACACCGGAAGTGAACAAAGCTCAGCGCTTGCGCCTTCAACTGATTGAGCATTTATATGCGCCGCGCGAGCGAAGCCTTCTTCCTTCTCCTTTTCCTTCGGCTCTTTGTCGAAAGCCCATCGGAGTGCGTGGCTTTCGGTGCTCGTTCAGCAGAGGCTTCCCGAATCAAACCATCAGCGACAGCCCTACGACCAACTGCCCGACTATGTTGAGAGAGATTAAGCATACCGGGTAAAAGCTTTCCGCCACTTTATCCCTCCTTCCAGTCCATTCTCTCGAACGAGTCGGATAGTGAACCGCAGGAATCTGCAGAAGCCAGCTCTGGGCTCGGACCTGTACCATCGCCCAAAGAGATGAAGCTCGTTTTTTGTATGTTGGCTGGGGTCTCCGCCCTCCGGTGGATTTTCGCGAGTACCATCTTCAGAAAAAAAGGAAAGAAGTCGTTAGGTTAGGTACTCTACAATAATTCTACAAAACAATATTTCTTATAACAAAAAGACCAACAACGCAAAAAAATTCATAAGATTAAAATAGTTATGCTATACAAAATTTAGGAATTTTGGAATTTTTTGTGGGCGCAGTAGCTCAGTGGTTGGTAGGTAATTGGGTGCTCTTGTGGCGGCTGCCACAGCTTCACGTAGTCTATCAGTTGAGTCCATTGTGTCCGAGCTCAGTGGTTAGTGTGCTGCTGCTGGACTACTGTGCGAGGGATCCAGGTTCGATCCCCGGAAAACACAAATTACATCTTAAGGTTTTTTTTTCACTGCGCCACATCTCGCGAACGTCTGAAAAACATCCGAGAGTATGACTGTCCTGAAAAAGCTTCTCAATTCAGCCGTTCGGACTCGGCTTAAAATTGTAGGTCCCTTCCATTCGTCCCAAAAATAGAAACTCACACAAACGAATGGTTGCGAGAAGCTAGGCCTAGGGTGTCTACCTGCCTGTTGCGCCACCAATTTATTTATTTGTTTATACAAACATTTTAAGAGAACTAAAAACAATGTATAGGTTAGGTATGTATCTATTTCCACTAACAGAACTACAACTACACTCAAACACTTCTTCTTATTATTAGGTACATACCTACATCTGTTACCCAACATTTACAATTATAGGCAAACTACTCCATTTTAAGAATTTTTTTTTTCATTTTTTCATTTATTTAAAAATCAGACACTTTTATTTACCAAAAAATAAAATAAACAAAAATTAATAGCAATATTATTTCAATTTCTATCTCGTTCTAGTCGATCACAATTATTGGGCGCTGATACTGATTTTGTTCCCGTTTTTAACACTATTCGGTAATGTTTTAGTTATATTGTCAGTGTGTCGCGAACGATCGCTACAAACGGTGACCAATTATTTTATTGTATCGCTGGCGATAGCTGATCTTCTAGTAGCTGTTGTGGTTATGCCATTTGCTGTTTATGTCCTGGTAAGTCGATTTTTTTAATTTATAAAAAAAGTTTATTTATACAGTATTTATACAGTACCTCATATTACGAAGTTTCCAAGAAGATTATTATGTATACATACTTTCTTTTCCAATTCTTTAACCAAATACTATCATTAATACGCTTTAAAATTAGACCTGGGACAATAACAATCTATGTTATTGAATTTTGTTTTTGTTTTGCTTGTAAAATCGGCTCAACTCTGTGACGTATTGCTCGCTCACGGATGCTCACGTAATTCGATCCCTGTTTATGTAGGTAATTACCAGTGAGCTATTCTAAGCATGATTCCAAAGCTCGGTGTTCTACCTTTTACAGAATAGTACCTACTTTTTACTCTTTCACTTAATAAATTAATTCCCTTTTCGGAGGATAGCAAAGCACTCATAATATTACGTTTAAAAATGTCATTGAATTAGGTAGGTACATTATTAGTTTGTCTTCTTTGGTGTAATTCAATTTAGAATTTGAAATTGAATTGAATCGTATAATCAAAATACATATATCCCTACTAGTTGTTGCCATTGAGCACTAGTATATTGTGTTTTTTTTTTTTATTCAACAAAATCCCATAAATGCTCCAATTCTAACGGCAATTTAAAAGTAGAATCATTGAATGATTTTTTTTTTAAAGTGATATCTGTTTCTGTTCTCTGTTACAGCTGGGGAAGAAGGTCGAAAGGCCTTGTCGGGTTGTTTTCTTTACAAAGCTCCTTCCGGACTTAGGACATTGAGGACAAATTAAGTTTCAGTTTTACTACAGTTTGAACAGAAATCTATACCACATATCTATAGACAAAGTTCGTCCTTTATTTGTGGATACAACTTTTTGGGTTTTGTTTTGACATCATAGGCGCTGAGTTGAATTTTTAAATGTGAAAACAGATAGCTATACATATGTATCTGACGGAGATAAGTTAGGTTCAGTATTCATTACTATGTATATGGAATTATTTTCTTTGCAAATTGATTTAGGGATTAAAGTGAATTTCGAGAGTGACAAATTGAAATAAGCCGTGGAGTTATCTATTTGTTTGAATAATGTTTTCAATAGCAAAAAAATTTTACTTGCGTACAAAACATGCATACAAAAATATCATATATCTACCATTGCGTGTAGAGGACAGTTATGTTATTATTATTATTACTACTGTCTTTGAGGGCAATTTATAAGGATTTTCTCATTTTTTTTGAAAGTTTAAATTTTCTTTCTGTAAACTCGGTCGTTTATAACTTTTCGGCCAGCATTCAGAAATATCTATCTAAGAAATTTGAAGCGTCCCGCACAAAGGTTACCAGATCCGTCAGAACCTAAACTATCTGTGTTAGTTGGGTAGAACCAATTACTTCCTCGAACATGTCTTTGTCAAAAGAATAATCCTTCCACAGATATGGCCAGTGACTTTGTCACATTCACGGGATTTGCACCATATGGTGCTGATGCAGCATGGTTGTAATCTCCACTAATCCACAATTTTTACCAGGAAGCTTGATCAGTTGCTACAGTGATATTGATATGCAATTATGCATATCTATCGATGATACACCCCACACGACTTCCTTCCCACCTGCCCTTCAAATGTTACTGGAAGTGCTCGTAAAGTTGCATCATTTGCCTATCGGGTATTTACTTCTAGCTTCTGTTATACGAGGCCAGGCCATCCAGCAGCTTCTTGCGTTGCTCAACGGACAGACTTGTAAATTTATATTGGAAGTGGATAGCAGCTGTGGAAGTGTATATGCCATTTCTTTTTGTCCGTTCAAAGGTTTTCTGATCTTATTTATGCCGCTTTTCTAATTCTGTCCTTTCGCATAATCATACTCTGATAAGGATGACATCAACTTGCCTCTTTTTGCTCATCTGGGTCTTCTGCTTCACAGTTGTTCAGGCTGGTCTGGGCAGGCTTCATGATCATGATTGTATTCATATGCTAGTCAGGGCAATACGCCTAACCTTCGGGCTGTGCTTTTCCCATAAAAACAACATCGCTTCAGTTCTTTCAGCTTTGCTTTCGTAGTTCTTTTTTCTATGGAAATGAGATCTGACCAATATTTTTAGTACTGTGTCTGTTTGTTTTATTCATCTTTTAAGGGTTTGGATATTTGGACTTCCATTTTTTTGCCACCTCTTTAATATACCTATAATACATGTCATTACTTAGGGAGACTTTAGCCGATACGAGAGGTTTGGTATTTTACGGTTTCGCTGCATTGTTCTTTTCTTTTCCGCGTGGTGGCATCGTCTTTCTCTAGCTGGTCTGAAAGGGATTCCTTTCGTTCTCTATCGAAGTTAAAATATGTGGTCACCTATTTATCTCATGATGGTAGGTATTTGGTAATGTAATAGTCAGGCTATTGGGTGGTTGACCGGATGAGTTTCATGTCATAATGAGATCTCCTTCGAGATCTTTTCTTAAAAGGCAAGTGTGTTTTGAATACCCGAATTTTTGAAAACAATTTCAAGCTGACATGACAATAGAATCTTGCATTACTGTGATCCCACAGCGGTAATTACTCATAGATAGAGTGATATAATATTATGTAATATGAAAACCTATATGGATGCAGACTTTTGAAAAAAATCGTATTAAATTATGACGATGTATTTTTTTATTTTTCACTAGCTGAACCCGTTATCAAACTTTTTCCAAATTATTAGTTTTTTAGACCTGTTTCCGGACCCCAAAGAAAACTTAAAGGAGCATCGGTCACTTTTGAAACTCACTGTATGTTGTTTTACACTTTATTTTAACATTCACTGAAATTTAGGCAACATTTTTGCACCACTTGAATAGAACATGCATTTAGTTTGACCGTTATCTTTGGAACGTGGACTCATATTTTTCTTTGATCGAATTTTTTGTTAATATCGACTATTTAATTAAAAAATAAATAAATAAAATGGATGGAGAAGAAATAAGCTAAGAAAATCGAGAGGAGTCGACACGTTATATCCGCATATTTTTAAGTAATGAGTCTAACTATGGATAAAAACATGAAAAGCCGAATACAGTGTGCTTACTAATGCGGAAAGACGTGAATGCGCGCACATAATTTTGGATTTTATGTGCGCGTAATCCATATTGAAATGTGTGTGATTCATTTTTTGCGACTAAACAGTCGCGCGTTTGAAATCGCATGTGTGTTTCGGGCCTTAAGGTGCTAGTACACAGTATGTAGCACGCCACATATATATGTGGCTCTAACGTAATTTTGACGTCAGCGTATGGAGCCAATGGCTACATAAGGTATACGTATGAGGCACGATATGAGGCACTCGTGACACATACGCATTGTGTGGCTTTTCGACATTCCGTATACTACCCTTTCACATACGATTTGTGCCAATACGATACATAATGTCGAGTGGTTACCTGCATGGTTCGTATGTATTTTTCAATGTAATTTCATCATTTCAGTTTGCGTTTTGTACGAGCAGCGATAACTTAAATACACCCAAAGCAATAAAACAATTAGTACCTACAGTTCTAGTGCAAGACTGCATAAAGGGCAATAAAACTGCGGATAGCATCATCATAAACGAATAACCAACAGCCAACCGATATGTGCGCTCTTATGTAGCCACCGCGCTACATACGAAAAACGAAATGTGTGCCTTATGTGTACTCTATCTGGTGACGTCAGAGCCACATATATATGTGGCGCGCTACATACCGTGTACTAGCACCTTTAAACCGGTTCGGAAAACGCAACGCTTCCGTTTTTGTTGCGCACATGTGACCTGGACTTCGAAGTAGCATTGTGGGATCTTCTCAGTCGATAAGAACTTAATTTGGAAGGCCCCAATGGCTATCTTTTGGACCAGCTGCATAGCAGAGTTGAAGGTGTGATGGATGCAAATTAAAATTGTTGTCAACCACAATGAATGTGTTGTCTTACAATGGTGCATTAAAAGAGGCCTTCCATACTTTCATAACCTTTTTAGAGCTCTGCCTTGGATTTATTAATATGATAATGCGCCAATACAGCCAAAATGAGGAGCTATTAAGCTAACAGGCATACTCACATTATAATCGAAAATATTTGGGGATGGTTGACACGTCAAGTTTATGGATCGGGACAACCAGGTTCGAGCCGTGGGGGGGTGTCTTTCATTGAAATACCGACTTATTTCAGGAACTTGCCGACTGCGTATGAATCATGAAAATAGGCCCAGCGGTTATCGAGTTATAACGTCATTGAGTTTCACCCTATAGAAGATGTTTTTTGTATGGGAGGTGCCACGGCCCTTTGTCCAATTTTGACCAATTTTACAGGAACACTCCTAGGCCAATATCTAATACCACTTGAAATTTGAGCTCAATTGAGTCGGTGGTCTTCGAGATATAAGATTTTAAATTTAATTTTTTAATTTTAAAAGTAATTAAAAGTTGAATTGAGTTGAGATTGTTTACATTTTTTCATAATGCATTTTCAACGGCCACCGTTACAAATTTCGAGTCAAATCATTTGACTACTATTAAAGTTTTCCTAGCACAAACGTGCGCAGAGTGAATTTTTATGTTTCAAAGGATGTGCATCTTTACACGTCATATTTTGTACTTTTTTTATCTACTCCTACATCATTTTATATATCATAATATAATGCGATAAATTAGATATCATTTATTTTATTAGGATATTTGCTAATAAACATATTATGTAAATTGTACCCAATTTAGAAACGAGCCTTTGCTACTGCTATCCTAATACATACATACATCAACGACTACCTACTATATGGACAAATTTATTTACAAACGAGGTGCTATCAATTTGCGGAATATGACAGCACCTAATAGGTTCTTGTATTTTTCTTAAAATCGTTTTTACCGCCACTTTCCTTACAAAAAAAAATTTACGAAGATGTTTATCCAAACATCTTTCTCCTGTTTGAAAAGAAATAAAAAGTCCTTACCACGAGACCCTTCTCCGTAGAAGTACATACAAAAATTTGCCTCAACTTAGCAATAAAAACAGCTCAGGAAAGGAGCAATCCTGCTCCTTAGGCATAAGAAAAGTGTCTACCTATAGCTACTTCTTCGTCCTTTTTTCTTAAAAAAAAAAATTTCTATTCATTGCTATGAATGAAACAAGAACAACTACTACTGATACGATTCAGCCAGCAGTGGTTCAGAGTGGTAGAAATTCTTAAAGCGATATTTTAGCCGTAAATACAGACGAAAGGTAAATGAAAGCATCATCAGGGTGTACAGTACATTCAAGTAAATAAAATCTTGAAAATGTCTGTGACCATGGCAACAGGAACTTCTTACTAATAAGGATGTAGGATGTAGGTACTTGTCTAAAAACGTTGTGTTGCTTCTTGCAATTTTTTGTGAGCTGTAAATGTGAGTGAAAAAATGCGCTTCAGAAAAATGCAGCTGCCTTGGAGTTAACCTTATATACTTAGTCAGTACTTATTTATTCCTTTGCTGCAACACAACGATAGTGTACTCCTACTACAGCATTGAAGCTTTATCAACAATACTATTTGCTCAAAGTAAGGAAGCATGTCTGCGGTTGCGGATAGTACGTGAGGTTGATTCGATTTCGCGTCCTTCTTTGAAGTGTGCAAGAACTTTTCCGAGCGCGTATAATTCAAGGAATTTGAGTGGATTATGAGATTTTGGCTGGAAATCTCGTTTTATGTTAAAGAAGTGTGAAATGAAGGTTCCAACGCAACGCTTTTCAGTGCTATTTTTGGGAAATTGATTTTTCGTAGCGGGGGTGAATGGTTAAAAAAGGTTCATTGCCCACTGGGCTAGGTAGGTCACTCTGTTCTGTTGCTCAATTCAATCCAGTTGAGTTTTAAAGTTGATTTCCCCCGAGAATGGTATTAACATTGAAATTATTCTCTCTGTAAATTTATACATTTTTGACATACCAACAAAGTGAATGCTTTTCGGATCCTTTTTTAAGACAGCAGACGTTTAACGAACTCGACATGTGTTCGGCGCTTGCTGTAGAAAAGGGATATTGTAAGTTATTTCTGATGGGTTTTTATTTTGGTTACAGCGAAACGCACAAATGGGACACAGATTTTGACTTCAGGTGCGGAATCGTTGAAATAATATAAAATGTACATAATAATTATGTATATCGTCCGTTTTCCTTTTAATGATTAAATACGGAAACAGTTGTTAATTTGCATATGCATTTATTTTTAAATATGTAATTTCTGCTACCGATGAGAAGATTGTGTTTTTTGTGCTCTAGATTATGTTAGGTTAGGTGACGGTCTTAGCAATGAAGACTCACACTTTAACCAGAATTGTAGGGGTAGGGGGAAAGGAAGGTTCCTATACAAATCTTGCGCCGCATATACTTAGTTTCGAATACAAAGTCATTTCCTTTGAGAAAACAAAAGAATTATTAGGGTCGATATAGACATTCCTAAGGATGCTGCTTTCTAACACATTTACTGAATTATACAGCAAACATCAATGCGAGAAAAGTCACTCAGGTGTTCAAAAATGTAGTCCCCAAAGGTAACGTTGTGCAAATTGGTAAGGGCTGAACAGCTGCAAAGAAGTTTCATATTGCTCTTCGTAACTACAGCTCCGACGGAACCCGTTATAAGAGACTCCCAATATTCCTATCGAACAGTGAGCCTTAATTTTTAATGCTCCCATAACGGATTTTATTCCTATTAATAGAAGAAGTTCACTTGTTGTTATGGCATTTCGTTTCCGCTAAATTTTGGTGGATACTATTTTATCTTTTGGTGTGAATTTTTAGAGTCCCATCGAGGACGAAGAATTATATTGAATGCAGTGGAGCTTAGGGGATTTTTACTTTAACAACCCTGGCGATCTTAATAATAACGACATTAGGATAATACGCTTCATAAGAAGTTCGAAATGGTTTCCACGAGTACGTATGGAAAAATATTTGATCCAGATAGTATCACAAGCGCAACTTTTATTGGTCCAAATGTGCTGTGCCTAACCTAACCATTGATGTCAGTTATATAAATGAAGGACACTAGGTTATCTGGCTAGTTGGTCCGTCATACGTCATATTTCTGTAAAATTGAACCCAGCACCCAGGGTAGATAATGAAATATTAGTCGGCAATCACGTTGAGAGTTTCGGGATATTGTTTACCAGTTGTTGATGTATCCAGTGCTTTTTAGCTGTCTGGACTGTCTATCTAAATAATGATAGCTTCCCGTCTAAAATATGCTCCACAGGCAAAGTTATGATT
Source organism: Cheilosia scutellata (assembly GCA_955612985.1). Classification (NCBI taxonomy): domain Eukaryota; kingdom Metazoa; phylum Arthropoda; class Insecta; order Diptera; family Syrphidae; genus Cheilosia; species Cheilosia scutellata. The sequence goes on along the minus strand of OY015313.1, from coordinate 54,622,840 downwards.
GAGAGGTCTTAAAAAAAAAAAAAAATAGGCGGCACAACAGGCGGTAGACACCCAAGACCTAGCTTCTCGCAACCATTCGTTTTTGTGTGAGTTTCTATTTTTGGGACGAATGGAAGGGACCTACAATTTCATGCCGAGTACGAACGGCTGAATTGAGAAGCTTTTTCAGGACAGTCATATCTCGGATGTTTGTCAGACGTTCGCGAGAGGTGGCACAGTAGAAAAAACCTTAAGATGTAATACGTGTTTTTCCGGGGATCGAACCTGGGATCCCTCGCACAGTAGTCTAGCACACTAACCACTGCGCTACTGCGCCCAGTCTTACAATTCGTTATTTTAGACCCATTTGTGTATATTTCAAAGTGCGTACTCGTTGTGTCATTATTCCAATTCGACCGTTTTGGGATAACTGATTTATGCTGGTACCTACATACTTGATAAAATCTTTGACAGCAGTTATATAGTCGTTTTGTTCGGTAGGTGTGAATAGCGGGTTGGTGATGAAATCTCATTTTCCAAAATCCCCTCTGCTGAAACCCCTTACTACAAAATACCCTCAGAGACAAAATCCCCCATTTTTAGATTTGGCGTTATTAATTCTGTTGCCGCGACACCTAAAAATGGTGGTAAAAAGTGAGATACGTATGGGAGCATGCTGCCCTCCTGCAACCGCCTTGCTTGTGGTCAATGTAGGATTTGGAGAAGAAAAAAAAAAGAGAGATTATGTCCAATAAGGGATTTTAGAAAAGGGGATAACTTAGCAATCCCGTGAATAGCATATAATGGTCTTCAATGCTTAGCTTCTAGCTAAGTTTGCTATCTAAAATATGCCTGCTTGTCTGCGTGACGCTGTAATTGTTAACAGATTTTTAAAGGCAGTAGGTGAATACAATCTTTGCTTGTAATTGTATTTTTTTTGCAGGGTCATCAATTGAGTGCCTAGATAAGTCCATCTTTATCAGTGGGTTCGGTTTAATTTTTTTATTATTAATATTATTTTTTTTTTTTTTTTTTTTGAGAAAAAGGGATTCCAATTCCATACATTTCTAACTGTAAGAAGGAGTCACCAGAGACTCCATAAAGTGTATAAATAATTCAAAAACCCCATAAAGTAGATAAAGACGATAGCTTCCAAGCTAATCGACATAGGTATGAATGAAATTTTGTGAGAGGACTTCTTTTTACCGTCGTCAGGTTGGTACTGGGCTATTTACCTCCCATATACAAAACCAATATTAAACCCATGCGTGTACGTACTTATTTACATGGCTAACATCTTGCATGACTTCACAGTGGAGGGTATCGGTTAGGTCGATGATAACACTTTTAGTTGTTTTGGTGAACCTAGAGATGGAGATGTAAATAATTTCACTTATAGTTGGTGGCGCTGCGCCGCTCGTGTCAGCAGCAGTGATTCCTACCGCTACACCATGGCACATCCATGTTCGGTTAATTCGCAGACGTATAGATTTGTCCGTGATTGGTGATTAGTAAAACTAAACCTGCATGAACGCATGAAGAAGGCAGCTACTGCACTTTACTCCTGCAAAAGGATCGTTGGCCTCAGATGGGGCATCAGCCTGAAAACAATACACTGGCTGTATTCAGCAGTAGTCAGACCGATACTTTTGTACAGAATCATCGTCTGGTGGCCAGCATTAGATAAAATAAGCTACCTCTCTCTACTTAATAGAATCCAAAGAGTGACATAAATGTCTGTGTGACTAGGGCCCTGCGGACAACTCCAACCACAGCACTGGAAACCATGCTTCACATTCTGCCCTTGGACATATACGGTAAAGAGATGGCGACAAAATCGGCATTGTGTCTGAGAGAATCATTGCAATGGAGGAGTAATGATAAAGGGCATGCCAATATTCCAAAAACTAATAATGTTAAGACAGAAGTTACAGACTACATAACCACGGTCCTGGACCTATAAATATTAAATACAAGACCAGTATCCCCGACCAACAGCAATGGGAAGAGAATACGGTTATAGACGAAAATGCGCTAGAAGTATACACTACACCGTTTACATCTAAGACGGAGGACGGAATAGGAGACGGTATTTTCTCAGTTCCATTCTCCCTAAACCAGTCTATTAGACTAGAAGTTATGGCTATTCGCGCAGCCGCTGAACTGCTGAATGTGAGATCGGTATCGAATTCAGACTTCGTCATCTACACCGACAGCCAAGCAGCTATTAAAGCATTCGAATCACCAATATTAATATTGGTCATGCATTGCGAAAAATCTTTAAATGAGATCTCGGGTATGTGCACGTTAACGCTGTGCTGGGTCCCTGATCATAGAGATATACCAGGTAGGTAACTGGTAAAGCAGACGAACTAGCAAGGAACGGCACGAAAATGGTACTCCATACTGGTAAAGGAGAGCCCCATGTGCCATTGAAACTGTAAGATACAACATCTCCATTTTGACTATAGGACTGCAACAGGCTAACGAGAAACGGCGGGATCTTGACACCTGTAACCATGCAAAACAGACCTGGCCACGGATAAGTCGGCGCAGAACAAAGATCCTGTTAAACGTCAGTAGAACACATATCGGAACTCTTGTCGGAGTACTAACAGGCCACTGTGTACTAGGAAGGCTCAGAGTTACCGCTAATGACTTTTGTCGCAGTTGCATGGATGAGGAGGAGGAGAGGAAACACCGTTACACCTACTATGTAACTGCTCGCAGCTATCATCGATTAGAAACCAAACTCTAGGAGAGTACTTTTTCGGTGAGCTTGCTGATATGGCCGAAACGGATATCAGCAAAATACGGAAAATTCGAAATGGTTCCGAGAGTAGTGGAAATAACAGACTCTGCTTGTGGTATCACAATGGACCTTATCTGGTCTAAACGAATTACTCCGTAACTTACTTACTACTTACTTAGTAACAACTTTTCACCAGTGACTGTAACATAACAACCGATAGAACTAGGTATCCATAAATACTTGTCTGTTGTCTGTTGTTTCGTTATAGATTTAAATATCATTGGAAAATATTGTATTTCGACAGTCATATTTTTTATATAAGAAAACCCAGAAAACGTATTTCATCTTCTATCATAGTAGTTGTCGTTTAACCGCCGTGCCGTGTGCGGAAGTCCTAACTTTACACCTTGGGGATTTCATTGAAAGCACTGCTTTGTTGTGTAGTCATCTGGTTTTCACAGTGCATGCACATCGTAATTTTCATCAGCATCCGCTATTGTTTGCCCAGTCCTATGCCTCCGTCCATTACCAAAAAAAAAGCAAATATTGCTTCACTCCATTAGAAATCACTCCTGATAACATCCGTCATTTCTTCCTTTTCCTACAGAATCTTGCTATGTACTAGTAATTTCACAAGACTTTCTTCTGTTTGGAGTTCATTTTAGTCCTACAAACTTATGCACATTTACATAATCATCATAGTCTGCCTAGCATAGGCATCATCAACAGAGTTACTCGATAGTTCCTTTAAACGAATATCTAGTACAGAAAAGAAGTTATTATTGAAATGTACCTTCATCCGTGTTGCGAGAATAATGATATAAGATAAAAAAAAATACAGTCGAAGAAGAGACAAATTAAGGCGGAAAGAAAAAGATATCGTGAGCAAAGAAAGTCTTTCAGGGACTTTTCACGCCATTTTGCAATAACGTTAATTTGGTTCGCGCCGCGTAAAGTGCTTCCCTTTGTGTGTTCATAATGTCATTTAAAAATCCTTACTTTATCACTGTGAATACCCCATCGTCACTCATTCATCCTCTTCCACCAATACCCATTTATTTCTCCCCTAATTCATATAGCCCTTCGCGCCAATTGCTATTCACTTTCCCTTCTGCCTGAAAGATGAAGTTAAAAAAAAACCGTGAATCCACTTGAAGTCCTTTTCCTCACACCCTGAAGGACTATAATATTTTCTTGTTCTTCCTCTTTTATTACATTTCCTTAAATCAAAAAAGCAAAAGCTCAAAAAATTGTGTCTATTATGGCTGTTAACTGCCAACTTGCAGAGTATCTATACCTACATTGAATTGACTTTACAGTGTTCACCATCACCAGTATAACAACAATCTAAAGCAGCATGTGGAATTGAAAGCTGTGTAGAAAGCAAGCAATCATGACGAGAAGATGTCATCCAGTGGGTGTTCATGTTCAATCAATCAAATGCTGACATATGTACGTACATTCGTACTATATCCACGTTTAAATCAAACGGTGGCACTTACATGCCCACATCTAGATACGGGTGTGTTTTATGATATTTGAATGAATTTCAGTATATTCGAATGGATTTCTTGAATAAATTAGCCAATCATTCAAAGGATTTTCGTTTTCAATTTAATAATGCTTGACTAATGGGTGCTGGCCTTTAAACAGAATCGCAAAATCGTTTTCTTAACTTGGAGTTATGTACTTAGTTTTGTAGCTAATCCATTGTCCTATTCAAAGCGAAATTGTCATAAAAAGTAATCGTACAAAAATCATTTACTTTGTAACTACATATAATATTCGTTTATTTGTAGATACGTTCTTAACACATTTAAAAAGTGTATACCTACTAGTGTTCCACTTCTGCGCTAATTCCATTCTAATTGACTTCTACAGCTCTTCTAGTTCCCGATTGTGCCGATATGGTGCTGTTCTCTTTAGTCTTGTCTTTCCTCGTCTTCTTCCATGCCACAACTTTTTTATAAAAAATTGACACAAGTCTCTCCAATTTCAACAAAGAGTTGGACATTCACATATTCATATAATGTTTATCTATTTCTTCTTCTTCAAAGACGCAGCCGGCATGTAGTCTGAAGGCACTCTAGAACTATTTTATTTATGCAGTAGGGATCGTAATCCGTGGAAATTTGAGAGATAGCCGTCTACGTTTGAGCTTACTTACATTTACGATCCTCTTTACCTATTTTTTTAAAGGCCGAATAACTCCTTTGGTCTGTCTTAGATAGTTGGTGTATTCTTGAAAGGCGTAGAGCTCTGCCTGGAGTTGGCCTACATTTTTGGTAGCTTGGTAGGTTATTGCTAGCTCATGAGAGAGAAACCCTTTTGTTGACGCAAAAGAGCTTTAGGAGGCGGTCTCTAACCGGGAAGTTCATATCCAGTTCCGGAGGTTTATTGTCATTATAGTTTTAAGTAATCCCTAAGAATGATCTCAAACTTAAAGATGGTGCAAACTTGCTGAACAGAGTTTAGGCACTTTGTTTACATTGTTTTCATATGGTCCCTCGTAGTCATACCTCTTCGTGCGTTAAACTCTCGACAATCAAATCGTATAGGGGTCTTATACGCCGATTACCCCAATTGTCTCACCTTGCTGAAAATGAATGGCTCTTCGGTCTTGTCTTCTTCGTCTTCTTCCACCATGGGCGGCAAAATTTCACAATAAACAAATAAATAAATAAATATTTGAACCATTTCATATTTTTGTCGCACCTAAGATTCGGAACGAATAGAATGAGAATGTTTCATTACTGAAACTGCGACGAATTCGCGGAGTCCTCTTTCTTTAAATGAATGTATAATAATGACAGCTTGCTCATATAGCGACCGGCAACACCGTCTGTACTGACCTGCAGGGATTCCCCGTATTTTATTTTGTGCTTGGACGTGGATTGTTTATAATTGAGGCATACTGTCCTCGTAGCTGGGATTCATTCGCGCGCTTTCGTCATTTGCATCTTGTTGTACGCTCACAGTCAATTCAGGAATCACATGGCAGGACCACATATCCTATATCGCAAGATCGGCGTCCGCTAAGTTGAGCTACATATTTAGAGCAAAGGGGTACTTTAGCCCCAAGCAAACTTCTCCTTCTCTACAAAGCACAGGTTAGACCAGGCCTGGAATATTGTTCCTATATATGGAGCTCGGCCCCAAAACATTCACTTAACCTACTTGACAGCATACAGAGACGAGCAGTTCGACTTATTGGAGACTCTACACTCACATCAAATCTACAACCGTTGGTGCACAGAAGGCAAGTCGCTGACCTATGCTAGTTCTATAGGTACTTCCATGGTAGATGTTTTGAGGAATTCAAATACATTATCCCTCGAAATGCAACTTTTGGACGCCCCACAATACAGGCAGCTAATGATCATGACCATACAGTACACCTGACAACCGCGAGGGCATCAATTTCCCAAAACTCCTTCTGTTACAGGACCAGCAAACTCTGGAACTCGCTTCCTGGGGATATATTTCCTGAATACTACAATTTGCAGCAATTTAAGTGCAGAACTAACATACATCTGCAAGCATCTCGGGGCGCTGTTGAAGCGTTATAGGTTCGCCTTTCCCGAGAGAAGTATTTAAAAGTAGTATTTCACTATCATTCTGTAAGGCGTTGAACGCCATAAAACGAGAAGAAAACTCCAATTTTTGTCGTTAACAAATTAGTGAATGCCAAGTAGTAATGAAAAACGACTGAAAATTTAATTTTTCTTGAATCGTTAATTTGTTCAAATAAATAAATAAAATTAAATTCTTTTGAACGGTTAAAAGTAACAAACCAGAACAAATTTAATGGAATTGATAGAAAAAAACATTTTAAGCGATTTTAAAATGATAGCCTTAAATGTTGACGCCAAGATCGTAGCTATAACCCAGTCTAGACCACCATCAAGTGATGGAAAAGATTGGCTGAAAGGGTTTGTTAGCATCATTTTAAAGCATTTTTTGAATGTGGTCTATGGACTGTTATATCCCTAATTTAAACCGTTTCCCTACACACTTTTAGTAGCTACCGGAGTCAAGAATCGCACAGTCGCAGCAAGTTATATCGCCGGCACTGACGGCGACCATGTATGTACTTTCCACGAGCTTTATTTATTTCGTCTAATAAAGAATTTATATTTTCTACAGCTGCTTCATTGCAGTTAAACAAGTAATATTGTGTCTAAATTATAGTCACTTACGAACATTGTATGTAAATTCCATATTTCCACTCTTCAGGTATCATCCATATCTCTCACCATGAAGTTGTTAGTCGTCACGCGACAAGACGAATCCATGGATATACCATTCCATTCAGACATCAAAGACCAGTTAGTCTACCGCTCAAAGAGCGAAGGGATGCTATGGATATAAAGCCTTTTCTACAGCATTACAGCCAGACTAAAATTGTGTTTACCCATATTCAGTTTACGTTTCCACTTTTGTTTCTCACTTGGATTTATTTCTATGGGAATGGGAAAACGTTGTTGGTTAGCCTTAGCAAGGCCGCCTCTTCTAGGTGGACTGCTGGCGGCGACGTACATTATTACATTTTATTTCAGGACAAATAAATCTGGCTCGCGAAAGCGAGCTGGCTAGAAAAAGCCAACAATAAACGACAAAGAAAAAAGTAAATTAATTAAAGTCGACCCCAAGCGATAATAATTTAGTGGAACGCTTTTATTCATCGTTGATGTTTGAATTAAATGGAAATTAATTACCCTTAGGGGCTTGCATGTGTGTTCGTTTCTCCTCGTACCACTTTATTAGGTATTTAATACCAAGCCACACCATAATTCATGCAAAAAAGTTTGTTGTTTTGAAGTATACTGGAGCTTATCGCTCCAAGGACTATAAATCGGTGAGGTGTCAACCGACCCCATTAAAATATTTTCTAGGTTATTGGTTACAAAAAAGTAGCTAACACAGAGATAGAAAAGATAGCAGCATCAGCTCCATGACATACTAGTTTCCCCTTTAAGAGATTGAATGTTTTATTAAACAATCTTAAAAATTAAAACCGAAAAATGAAATGATTTAATGATCTAAAATTCTAAATGATAGCGAATTTTGGCCTTCACTGCCATTTTATTTGAGTACAAAGATGCCATCATTATAATTATGATATAATGATACATTTGACAAAATTAACGTTGTCGTGTCAGATCCTGCAGTTGCTGCAAATGAGTTGAACGAATACCTCGCCTCAGCGTCCAAGAAGTCTTCCTCTTGTGACTCTATAGAGTCTCATTTTTTAGATTGCACATATTCTACCTATAGTAATAGCTTTATTTTTACATAATTCCATTTCGGTCTAAGAATTGAATTATTGAAAATGGTCAAATAGGTATCTAGAAAAACTCAAATTTTTGTGGTGAAGATGGAGTTTCCAATTCGATATTTAAGGCGTTAGGCAATAACACGCTAATAACGCCCAATAACGCTAATAACACCACTGCTACCTACCTACCTACGCCCAAATCAATTTGCAAGTAACGCCCTAAAGAAATCTTACAAATTGTTGTTGCAAAATTTTTCGTCATTTTGGGTGTAATTTCCTTTTCAGGGCTCGTTTTTCTGACAAGCAGTAAAGCCCAAAATAGTAAGTGGAAATGCATTAACAGTAGAATAAGTATGGGGGGGGCATGCTGCCCCTCTGCAACCCCCCTGCTTGGGTTTTCTGTTGGATTTTGGAGTAGGGGGGAGTTTTAACTGCAAAAAAACCTTCAATATATCGAATTTCGCACATACTCCAAATCTTACAGTAACCCCAAGCAGGGAGGTTGCAGGGTGGAAGCATGCCCCCCCCCCCCATACGTCTTAAACTGCAAATTATTTTTTGTTTTTCCATCTTGTTTTTTTTTTTTTTGCTCTATGCATTTTTTGGGCGTTATTTCCAAATCAATTTGGGCGCTATTTCCTTGGGCGTTATCGCCTATCGCCGATATTTAAGTTCACATTATATTCAATTTAAACGTCTTCTCGGGAACCTTCCCTAAATTGTTGAAACAACCCAATGTGATTAATATCTTTACTACAAAAATATGTTATCAACCCTTCTGGCCAACACTAAGTCCTTTTAATTAATTAAGATTTCTGCCTATTAGACATTTGTACCGTTTTAATGTGTTTATAATTATTGTTTAACTTTCTAGTTACGTAGTATAAGACAAAGATATTCTTTTCGTACAAAATTACGATTTTAACAAAAAATTATCCTGCTCCGGAAGCAAGATAGTAAATTATCCTATATAGACCCGAGTTTCCCAAAGTGTGTTCCGCCATGAAAATCCAGTGCTCCGCGGAAAGATGGGAACAAATATGAAAATTCTACATAAAAATAAATAAATAAATAGGCGGGGCAACAGGCGGTAGACACCCAAGGCCTAGCTTCTCGCAACCATTCGTTTTGTGTGAGTTTCTATTTTTGGAACGGATGGAAGGGACCTACAATTTTATGCCGAGTCCGAACGGCTGAATTGAGAAGCTTTTTCAGGACAGTCATACTCTCGGATGTTTGTCAGACGTTCGCGAGAGGTGGCGCAGTAGAAAAAACCTTAAGATGTAATTTTTGTTTGTGTTTTTCCAGCACACTAACCACTGCGCTACTGCGCCCATACATACTACAAAAATTGGTAACAATAAGTCGTGTACTCCAAAACTTCAGAGCTATCAGAATGGAAACAAATTGATTGCGTTGATAGCGAAAGGATTTGGTTGTTCTACGAAGCTTGTTTTCTGGAAAATACGAGTTGCTAAGAAGACAGGAAGTTTTGAGAACCGCAATAGAAAAGAGATTGGACGCAAAAGAAAGATTTACCGGACAAGTAGAGCCACAGCCAATCCATTTTTGATGTCGATAAAAATTAAGAAGATTGTTGCACATAAACTCCAACAAGAACTCACGGGTGGAACAAAATCTCCGTGGATGCATATTCCACAAAAAACCACATTATGTACATATGTCAACAAAAACCTAAATAAGAGGCCATTTACAAAAACCATTGCAATTTTGGAGAAAAATTCTTTGGAGTGCCAAATCCAAGTTTAATTTATTAATGCAAGGCGTCCTTCAAACAAAAAATGTAAGCCAAAGTACACGCTTCAGACCATAAAGCATCGAGCAGAGAAAGTAATGGATTGCGGTGCATCCTCTTGCTTCGGAGTTGGTTATGGGTAAGGGTCGGCCCTTGATCAACACGCTTATAAAAGCATATTAGAGAATAACATTTTTTTCCATACATGCCAGTAACATTTTAACGGAAATCCTCCAATTTTTTTTTATTAATTTTTACTCAAACCTTACCTACATGACATCTTTTTCCTTACTGTTTGCTGAATGGAGCCATCGAAATCCTAGTTCTGAACGCACCCCAAAAACTTAAAATTAATTTCTTTTCCCTCCCAAAAATGTATGACATACGTCAAACGTCAACCCAAATAACTTTGAACATTTGAAATGAATGCAAATAAAATGAGCAAAAACAAAAAAGAAAGAATTTTTAAATACAAATTTGAATGGGAGCAATTATTTAATTAATATTTTTATTAGATTCCAGTGTGCAGATTCATAAGATCAATTTTCCATTGTACTAGGGTGGTTAACGAAATCAAAAACAGATGGAATCGTGCATTGCAAAATTTGTTATTGCGATTTACGTTCACACAAAGCTGACTTAGAATGCCGGAAGGTCTAGCCATGTTGCAAAGGCAACAAAAATAAAAACAAAACCGATAGACAGTTATAGTAACATTAAGTTTTTTTCCCCATTTTCTAATGTTCCCATACTCACTGCTCAAGTAGCACACTGGTGTATAAATTGGTGTAAATTCATTAATTTTGGTGCAAAATTGAGAAAACTGAAGAAAAATTTAAAATTTTGGTGTATTTGTCAAAATTATCGGTATAAAAATTACACCATTGTCTTTTCTGTGCAAAATTTCAACATTTCGTTTGAAATTCGGTGCAAAAAATAAACCGATGTTCAGCTATTTTTATAATACACCATTAATGGTGCATAAAATTATTCGATTCTGAATCCAACCAACATGGCATATTTTGTACACTATATTTTGTACATAAAATACACCATTTGAAATGGCTAACTATATTTCGGTGAATGATTTACACCCTGTGGAAATTAAATACACCAAACTACATAAGTGTGAAAAATAAACAACAAAATGTTATTGAAATTATTCAGTCGCCATTTCATTCTTAACGAGCTCTGCATTCTTAAAGAGCACTGTGTTTTTAAATTAACAAATATTAATAAAAATGAGTGCCTCGAAGAATAATAATTATTTGAAGTGTTACCGTAGAAGGAAAAACTTTTTAAACAAATTAAGAAACATTGTCAAACCAGTTAACAACATCCAGCAAAGTCATCGGAACTTATTCGGAAATTGGGAAAACATCAACTTTTATATTCGGCCCAAAAACTCTAAAAATGGTTCATTATCTGGACAAAATATTATTTTAAATGCACCTAATATTGTATGTATTACAGGCAAATGAAATATCAAGTGAATCAATTTCGAATGATGATTTGGATGATAATGACGAAGTTGCGGAAATTGTATATCGCGAATTGGAACTGTCTTCGGAAGATTGCGTCATTGATGATGTGAACGCACATATTCATTTCATGTCTAAATTAGCTGATTGGGCTGTTTTATTGCGAACTGAAGGAAAAAATGAACTGCCAAAAGATGCACGTACTTTGCTCCATACAACACGGAATATTGCTATACATACAATGGCATATTGGTACTATGGCATTGAACTGTTTCCGTATTGCATTTCGTCAATTAAATCAAACAATGCAAGCTCTTCTCAAATTCAATGTTGACGGATTACCTCTCTTCCGAAGTAGCAAATTCCAATTTTGGCCTACTTTTGTATTTTGTTAACTGAAAAAAATGTTTGGAAATATAAATTGTTCTGAAAAAAAATCTCGTCCATTGTATATTTTTTTCACAGTAAATGCTTGTTGGTTAAAAAAATTCACACAGAGAGGTTGGTGTACTTAATACACTCATTGGTTGAATATGCACCATTGTATACACCACACTGAGAGTTCGGTGATTTTAATACACCATTTGGTAAAATATTCACCATTGAATACACTACACAGAGAGTTTGGTGTAATTAATACACTTTTTGGTAAAAAATGCACCACACCGAGTTCGGTGTACTTAGTATTAGTGATACAGTGTGGTTCACTTGTTTAGGCGTACAAAAGTTACGATTTATTTCTTGTTTTTTTCGTATTATGTGGAACAAAGGAAAAAAAAAACTTATTTGGCAGAAAGATACATTCATACACTATAAAAAAATCATTACTAATTTCTTAATACACCATGCAAAACGTGTGCATTTTTTTTGGTTCACTTGAATAGACGCACCTGTTAAAAAGTCGAAAAACAACAAAACACCAAAATTGTTTGCAATATTTTTTATTTATTTTAGTCAATTTTTAGTTATTTTAATAATGTGTGAGGCAGTACCATTGGATATAATCTCAAAAGTTATATTCTTCAAAGAGCCATAATGAACTTTGAAGGTAGGTAATTCAAGGATATATTTTCTCAAGAAGCTTTGATCGCTACAATCAGCTCTTGATTGTGTTGATACTGATTGTTGCTTCAAAAAATTTCACGGGGCAAGAGTTTCAATAAAATTAAAATTAGGCGAATGTGGGGGACAGTGCAATATTTTAATATTTTCACTGACAATCCATTATTTAACAAGGCGTGAATTGTGCGTATATGCACGTTATCCTTCTGGAATATCCATGGAATAAGTCCACAAAGGTGCTTTATTACGGAAAAAACTGTGTCCAAAAAAAGTTTTGCAAGAAATACTAATATTTTATTGGAAACGATTTCCAATTTAAAAGCGCCGAAGAATTGAATTGCACCACATACCATAAGTACCCCTAATTTTGAATGATGACGGTTCAAAACATATTTTCTTTGTGGAGATCATGAAAGTATAATAGTTATAGTTGCAGGACTATCCAAGTTAAAGTCCTTTTTGTTCGAAAAGACTTCTTTGCTTCAATTTCTGGAGACCACTTTAATGTTCATATCCCATGCCATGTCAGACCTTGAAAATTCAAGGCGTGGGTTTCTTGCATAAATGATTAGGCGGTGGTTTTTTGTAGTTTTGTAAAATTTGGGTATAAAGCATTGACAATAGCATAACGCAAGTGGATTTGGTACAAAAAAAACAGCAAAGTCTATAATTTTGTTTGTAAATTGAGCGCCATAAGGCATTAGTCTTTCAATTTTCCGCTTGTTTTGTGGTGTTAAAACTTTTACGATCCTTTACTTTGCAGTTGTTTCCATAAGATACCCTATTTTTTACAAAGTTTGTTATCAAGTGTACACTTCGAGCAATTTTATGAGCCATTTAACGATTTGAAAAGCGTTTCGAGAGGTAAGCTTTAACTTTTGCCTTTTCTGCAAATTCAACACTTTTTTCCTGCCTAATTTTAATAAAATGTGTGCGTCTAAACAAGTGAACCGCACTGTATTTCTCACAATGGTGCATTTTTCTCATTTCTCCTTTAACTTTGGTGCATTTTTTGCATCAATTTCACGAGATGATACAAATCAGTGAATATTTTACACAGTTTCCAGCAAAATAAATGCACCGAAAACAAGAATATTGTATATAACTTCTACAATTGTGTATTTTTCTCCTTCTTCTTTTAAATTGGTGCATTTTTATATCCAAATTCAGGAATTGGTGTATATTTTGCACGACAGCCATATTTTTCAAGGAATATTAAGAAAAAATAAAATTCGGCTGGCCGCCATATTTAGAATGAAGACAATGATTATATATTTTACTATATATATCGACTTAATCATGCCGCATTTTTTGTATTTTTGACTCGTTTTTAAGAGTACGTCTCTAAAAAATTTAAAAAACAACCAGAAAATTATAATTTTCGAAAAACTAATTTTCACGCATCGAATAAAAAATCTTTAATTATTAAAATTTTCGAGGCGCTCGATTTTTAGACGGGGTAGGACAGAAAATAAATCGACAGATTGGTCTTCGTTTTTAAATTAGGCACTCACATTGATATTTATTCATGATTTTCTTACGTCTATATTATGAATGTGAATACTTAGAATCATAAAATGAGTTTATAATTCTAGCAGACACATACATTCATCAAAAAATAAAAGACGGTGTAAATGTTAGTTCAAACTCTGTTTCCGATGTAAAAAATAAACTTCGGTTTAAATTTTAAATCAGAATAAATTCTAAGTTTAGGATTTTAATACACTAATGGTGTATTTTATCCATAGAATTATCGTGTATTTTTCACACTCAAGGGAAAAGTTTTTCACCAAAATGTGGTGTAAACTGTTTACCATTTGGTGTATAATTTGAGCTAATTATCAGTACATAATATACACCTCTGGAGTATATTATATTCTAGTAACCAGAACAATTTTTATACCACTAGCACAATTTATGTACCGAAAATTCGGTATAGTTTTTGTACAGCCGGTGTTAATTATATACGAAGACAGGGTATTATTTACACTGAATCGAAATTAAATGTACAAAAAATGCACTAAAAAGTGGTGTATTTTTTATATTGAAAATGCATATCACGGAAATGCAAAAAATACACCAAATATTTTGGTGTATTTTTGACTTTTGTGCTACTTGAGTGCGTGTCGTGTCTAAAGTTTCAGTTCGTAAAATTGACAAGAACTAAAAAATAACAGAGTTAAAACTGGCTTATTACACAGCAGGTCATAGCTCCATTCGTTCGATAGATCATCTTGGTAAGATTTTCAACAATTTTTGTATATCAACCAATGCTTCTGCCATCGAAATTCACAAAACTAAATGTTCGACTTTAATCCGAAAACGAAAAGTAATAGTTCCTGCACTTTTGGAAGAGTTATTGAAGATGTTGCGGATAGAATTCTTGTGCATTTGCATAAGATATTATTCAAAAGAAACGGGGTCTGTCGTGACATCATATCTTGGAATCATTGAAGTAACAGAATGTAGATACGGGCAAAATACTCGCCGAACAAATTTTTACTTTCCTTAAATCTATTAAGGCGCCAATAACCTTTGCGGCAAAAACAAGTCTGTATACACCCACTTAAAAGAAATTGTTCAAGGTGTTTTTTTTTTTTTTTTTGGTTGCGCCAATGGATGTGGTAATCTTCTAAAGATGCGGTAGCCCGTGCTACCAACATGCACGATTCGCAAACCCGAATAATCGATGCCAGGAGTGCGCCTGACGTACTAATCCACACCCTATTTCCTTCAACCACTCTCCCCGCGGGACTGCCGTTAGGTATTACTTCGCGGGGCTGGTTAGCAACTCATGCTAGATGCTCTGGGTCGGCCATTTCGGCTCTTCTGAGTCTTTCAAGTCTCCGCAATTCTTCGTGTACACTCGTTATAAAGGAGCATACCTCCAGCCAGTCATCTTCTGACCTTAGCATATGGCTTATTAGACTTTGGGGGTTTGGTAAGTTCGCTCTTCCCCCTGCAAAGCGCCTACAATGGAACATTGCGTGCTCCGTATCTTCTTCTTCGTCTGGGCATTCGGGACAGAAAGGCGAGCTATCGTGACCAAATCGGTGAAGGTATTTCCGATAGCCGCCGTGCCCCGATAAGAACTGCGTAAGGTGGTAGTTGCAGTCCCTGTTTGCTCTTTTTGTCCACACCTCGATGGTGGGGATCAGTTTGTGGGTCCACCTGCCTTTTGTCGTGTTATCCCACCTGGCTTGCCATAGTACCATCGATATTTCCCTCTCTTCTACTTTGACCCTTCTATTAGGGACCTCTTCCCGGTTGGCTGTTTGCCTAAGGTAGATCCTTTGCATCTCGTTGGCAAGAATGTCGATGGGGATCATTCCCGATATAACGCAAGCTGCTTCATCTGAGATTGTTCGAAATCCCCTTATTGTTCGTATTGCGCAGACCCTATATGCTGACGAGAGCTTTCTCCTTGTTTCGTTTGTTTTTAGAGCCCCCGCCCAGACCGGTGTAGCGTACAGAAGTATTGAGCTGACCACTCTGGATAGTAGAATCCTGCTGGTAAATCCAGGTCCACCGATGTTTGGTAGCATTCGGGAAAGAGCTGCTTGCATCTGTGAGGCCTTCCTGCCGGCGTACTGGATGTGCGTTTTAAAGTTTAGCCTATTGTCGAGTATTACTCCCAGGTACATTAGAGACTCCTTAGACCTAATGGTTTGATTCCCAACCCGGAAATTTGCAAACTCCACAGACTTTCGGCTGGTTATCAAGACAGCCTCGGTCTTGTGGTCAGCTAGTTCTAAGACAGCGGACTCCAGCCATTTTTTTATTTTGGCAACTGCTTCATCCGTAGCGGATTCTATCTCGTGAATGTGTTTGGCCACCGTTACCACGGCGATATCGTCAGCGAAACCGATCACCTTAACTCCTTGAGGCAGCGTTAGTCGCAGGACTCCGTCATACATTATATTCCACAGGAGAGGTCCTAGAACAGAGCCTTGTGGTACTCCCGCGGTAACGTTGTAGTACTTAACCCCATTGTCAGTCTGATACCTTAACTTTCTATCGGTAAAGTAATTTGCAATTATGCTCCGCAAGTACACCGGCGCTTCCATTCTGGCCAGCGACCTCCTAATGCATGACCAGTTCGCCGAGTTAAAGGCATTTTTAACGTCCAGCGTCACAACCGCGCAGTATTTCTTTGTCCCCCCTCTCCATCTTTTTCCTAGTATTGCTTCAGCTGCTGTGTCTACTACCGCCTTTATGGCATGGACGGTAGAACGCGATTTTGTAAATCCATACTGATAGTCTGACAAAGCTCCTTTATCTTCGGCCACCTCGAGCATTCTGCCGTATATTGTTCAAGGTGTACAAAATGACAAATGCCTTAGGACAACCAGAGTTCCAGGAGCTTGGGGAATTTGCATTAAGTGCGCTTTCTCTGCCTGCTGTTGAAAGAGCATTTTCTTACATGAATGCCATCAAACCAAAAAGTAGGTGGAGAATGGAAATTGAGGCATTAGATGCAATAATGCGAGTACGCATTCATTCAAAAGTGAAAAATACTTGCTGCAATAATTTTGAGCCCTCTGCTGAAATGCTTTCGGCGTTCAATGCTAAAATGTATACGGATCCAATCGATGAATTTATTGAAGAAGACTGAAAAAAGGAGTAGGTATTATTTTCTTTAATTTTTTTGTTTGTTATTTTTTATTTATATCTAATGACAATATCGGTTGAAGTTCCTTTTATTTATAAGGAATTGTTTTTGTTTTGTTTTGGTTTTTAAATAAAAGTTATTTTTTTCGTAAAACTTACGAGTTTCGCGAATTCATTCGATTTGTATGCTTTTTTAATTTGGAGTGGAAAATTTTGAAATTTGGCGATTTTTTGGGTTTTTAAAACCTGACAACCCTGGTGAGATGCTAGGCTAAGGGTGTCTTGTCTTGTCTACTCTCTACTACACGCCCTCGTAAATTACTTAACTTACTACCCTCGGCAGACATTCGAAATCGGAATATTGTTACACTTCATAACCTAAACAACTTTAAAATTAAAAATTTATTTCGTCACAATTATCGTCTGCAGATGGATAGCATTTATCAATTCGTAGATTAAGAAGAGATCTTTAAATTATTTCCTCTTTTCTTCTTTGGCAATTACAGGCGGACGCTCAGAAATTAGAACCACTTTGTTCCTGGCGTAATTCTAGGTTCTAATTCCTGGACGTTTTTTTAATTCACTTAAAAGTAAAAAAAAAAGAGTGAAACTATCTCCAAATTTTACTATTTTCACACAAATCTCTTTTATTAGTTAACAATTAATTTATAAATTTTGGTAAACCATCCATAACTTGCACGAAATGCATTTTCATCCTTATCGACTTATACTTCACCAAAAATTGACTTAGCTTTCGCCTTTAATATTGGTCTAGTCTTTGTGCACTTCTTTTCACGTTGATTTATAAATCATTCAAAAAGAAGAATTTCTATTTCCGAATATGTAAAGAATTTTTACTTCTTGCCAGCATCTAATATCGCTTCTTTCTTCGATGATGGCGGATTTTGTCACATTGAAATCTATATCTAAACAATTCCCTTTTTTAATATTTTAACTTTGGTTTCCAAAGATAACTTTTTTATGTTTATTTGACATTTTTAACTAATTACATTCAATTTTGCAGCCAAAACTGAGCCAAATATGTACAATGTACATGCAAATAAAATATTCGCAGGCGTTGAACCAAATACCTACTTACATAATGACAAATATTAACCTGAGTATGACAAAAAGAAACGCTAAGGTAATTACCACGTACATAATTTGGTAATAAATGTAATTCTCTCAAAACAATTCTCAATTCTCTCCCAACAGAAATTGTCAGGGTCAATCCCAAACAAGCGAGAATCGTTGTTACTCCTCGCTTCCCCACCCAGTGATTCCCCTTTTCATTTTTGCATTGTTGAAGTAAAATAAATACAAAAATGGGGATTCAAAAATGCGTACAAAACTAAAAATCGCTCAGAAATTAAAACTTGAAGTTCTTTAGAGCATTCAATGCATTAAAAACTCAGGTTCTAATTTCTGGAAGATTCGAATTTCCGAAAGTTCTAATTTGTTATTTGCTGAACATATTTACCACTAAATTAATTTAATAAATTGCCTCTACATATTATTTTCATTGAACATAGCATCTCACTTAAGCTCGCACTTAACACTTATTATTCTCTAAATTTATGTTCGGATAACTTTCAATTTATAATGCATAATAATCATTAACAATTTTATATTAGGTACCTATATATTGAATTTCAAGAATAAAGAAATTAATAAAAAAAAAAGTAATGAGCATTTGTTAGCCCAAGGCTTATTATTAAAAATGTAACACACAAACATTAGTTCTCTCTTTCAGGATTTCTAAAAGAATCTGAAAACAATATTTCTGAATTGTTTAATTGAGCGAGTCCACCCTCACCGAAATATACACAAATTGTTGCCAAACAACATTTCTCAGCACTCAAAAACCACTTAAGGTTGCTGAATAAAAAATCTCAGTCAGTCAGTCAATATTTTTTTTCTAAGAAATAAGACATCCCTCTTGACTGCCTTATTATTTGAACTAATTGCATTCAATGTTAAAGCATTTTTGATTTCATTCATAATAAATGCCAAATATTGAAAAGTTTAATCCAAATGGGTAATTGAAGTAAGATAGAAACACTTGTAAACAAATTTCGCACTTGACACGACAGAAAAAAAAGACGAATGGGGAAGGAAATGTTATTTTTAACTTTATCGTACCTGATGTAATCACCAATACCAACACTTTACTTGATCATAAGTACTTGATAGAAGCAATTAATGTTATCTCCTGATATTTATCTTTTATGAAGAAGTTTTAATAGACATATCTAACCTCATATGGGTGTGAGAGATTTTTGACACTTTATTTGCATTTCTCAAACTTCAAAGGCATTAACTTAACTTTCACGAATAATATAAAGAAAAACGAATGTACTTCACATGCCCCTAGGTAGAGTGTCTTAACGAAAGTTATTTTTACAAAATGAAAGTCGAGTCTTGTGAAAGGAGTGCGTTTAATAACCCTATATCACTCAGTGTTTATTTTTCCAGAGTCTGCTATAAAGCAACAGGCTTTTACTGCCTAAAGCAAAGCCTCTGCCGAGTAGTGATAAATCTGCCCAATTGCCACCACAACCTATATCGTCAGAGTAATGGATTATCATTGGCTTCTCTGGCAATATCTAAATAATAAATACTGAGGTAATTACCTCCATAGGAAAATGCTTACATTTTGGAAAACGTTTGGGTTTTCGCGCCAGGCCCAATTATATCGCAGTTTTGCGTCGTGTCGGCACATAAATTATGTAGATACATACTCGTATAACCGACCAGAGAAATAGGAGATAATACCCCACCAAAACACTATACCCATGGCAAAGTGTTAACCGTAGTACACATTAAGTATCTCGCCATAACAAACTGACAACATTTGAACAGCCCGGCTAACTGAAATATTAACAGCGAGAACACAACAACAGAGAATAACTGTGCATCCTTTAGATTGGGGCTGTCAGCGGATATCATGTTTACAAGTTAATTGAATGCATAATTAGGTTAATTTTTGTCGAAGTAAGCCCGACCGCATGTCCATACTTGCACTTAGTGAAAATTCACAGTTCCGCACATTTTGCATTATAAGTTTGAAGACGGATACCTAATGGTAGATGTCAGGGGCTAATAGGCTACCTACTAAGCTTCGTTGAATTGTTAATTGTTTAATTGAAAAGTGATTTTTGTTTATTCATAGCCAAACTTAAGTTATTGTAAAGGGTGTTTTTTTAGAGGTTTGGTTTTCAAACTCGCAACACTGTTCTTATTTCTACAGATTGTGAACTTGGGGAGAGTACGATAACTACGGCGCCAAAAATTGATAACGGTATTTTGTATAGGGGTTAAATACAAGCACTTTTTACTATGGGAGGGGGGTCTATCTTACTCCGTTTAGGCGGGAGGGGTAATTTACAGAAAATGATACTTTAAATGGAAAAAAATACATTAAAAAACAATGGCAATACTTTTAATAAAAGACTATAACATTTTAGAAAGCCCAGAATCTGTTCTTTCATATTATTTTTAAATTAAGTTATTCCCTTAAATAGTTTTTGAAAAAAACAATTTCAAACTTGAAAAAATAATTTTGGCGATGAAAACTTATGACGGATTTATGTAGAGGAGTTAAATACAAACATTTTTTACTATGGGAGGGAGGGTCTATCTCGCTCCGGTTAGGCGGGAGGGGTAATTAAAAAATGATAAATAAAATTAAAATAAAATATTAAAAAACAATGGCAACACTTACCACAAAGAACTATAGTATTTTTTAAAGCCAGGAATCCGTTCTAAATTGTCTAAAATGCAAATCAGCAAAATTTTGTCTACCAATGTGAAATTTGTGGCCAGAGACTGTATCTGAAGAATGTTGTTGATATTGGGTAAACTAATATAATTAGAAGAAAGTTTGCATATACTCAGCCTTGCACCCATCCCAAAATCCAACAGTGACCCCAAGCAGGGGGGTTGCAGGGGGCAGCATGCCCCCCCATACGCATTTCAAGGCGCAAGGGTAGCAATTTGTTCTCTAAGTGGAGCGACATATAAAATTAATTTTCAATTTTCTCAAAAATTAGAAGATATAAATCAATCTGGTTTTGAGTGTTCGATTAAGAATTGATTTAGGCAGTAAAAACTACAAACAAATTAAGTATCTATTTGCTCAATATTAAAAAAATCTGCATAAAAGTTTTATTTTTTAATTTTTTTCCTTAAATTTCAAGTTTGAAAGTATTTTTTTCAAAAACTATTAACAGCTATAACTTGATTTAAAAGTAATATCAAAGAACAGATTCCTGGCTTACAAAATTCATAAAGTCCTTTATTGTAAGTGTTGCCATTGTTTCTCAATTTATTTTTTTTCATTTTAAGTATTATTTTTTTTAAATTGCCCCTCCCGCCTAAACAAAGCCAGATAGACCCCCCTTCCATAGTAAAAAATGCTTGTATTTAACCCCTCTACAAAATACCTTTATCAATTTTTGGCGCCGTAGTTATCGTACTCGTGCCGTCAACTTGACAGTTGATATTTGATTTGAGGTTAGTATACGTTTTGCCATTTTACGATGAGTAGATTAACGCCAGAACAACGCGAAAACCATATATGACATAATCGTCCATATAAGCAATGTTATTCGAAACACGATGAATCGTTTTCGTACCACATACACTCTAGTCACTAGTGGATAATACGCATCCGCATCCCCAAAGACGGCGAACAGTGCGAACAGAAGAATTTATTGCTGTTGAGGAGCGCAGTGTTGAGGAGAATCCGAATGAGTCGATTCGCCATCGTATACAGGAACTGGAGGTATGCCTATCCACTTTGTGGAAGATTTTACGGAAAGATCTTGGCTTAACAGCGTATAAGATACAGCTTGTGCAAGAGTTGAAACCGAGTGACTATTATACTCTTCGTAGGTTCGGTGAATGGGCCGAAGATTCAGCTTGATCCTCATGTTCAATGCAAAATTTTATTCTCCAATGAGCCTCATTGCCCAATTTGGAGTGGAGAAAAGCCAGAAGCCTTTGACGAGACGCCCATAACATCCACTAAAGGTAAAAGTCATTGTTTGGTGTGCTTTATGGACTGGTGCCCGGTAGAATCATCCGCCCATATTTCTTTAAGGACGATGCCAGACAGAATGCTACCGTCAATTGAGAGCGCTATAGAAATATGATCTTTGATTTCTTCGTTCCTCAGTTGAATGGCATTGACTTGACAGAGCTTTGGTTTCAAAAATATTGCACAGGCAACATGCCACATGGCGCGCGACACCATCAATTTATTGCGCAAAACATTAGCTGAGCCAATCATCTCGTGCCATGAAACTATATGTGAACTGGTCCTCCTCGATCCTGTGATCCTGGGTGTGCGACACCCCCCCCACGCTTTTCAAGAGTCGGCAAATCAACGATCAATTTTCAAAAATTAGGTCTTGGATTTCCATTAGGTATAGGTTTTTAAACTTGTAAATGTATACAAAAGTCGGCATTTTAAAAGGTTCCACATGAACTCCTTAAAATCGGTGAATCGGTGAATTTGCCGACTGAAATCCTTAAAATTTAGCGAGTTTAGATTCGATTTTAAGAAACGGTCGGCATCGGTGAATTTTGCCGACTGAAATCCTTAAATTTTATCGAGTTTCGATTCGATTTTAAAAAGGACGGTTGGCATTTCTAATTTGAGGTTAAATTCGAAGGAATGTGTTATTCGCTAGTTCGCGGCTTATCTTATTGATGTGGAATGCGAACTTTAACAATTCGCGGCAAACGTGTGTTTGGGCAAAGAGGAGGATAATTAATTATCCCATCAAAATGTATTAAGAAAATGAGTTTATAAACAGTTTAAATAACGACATTTCGAATTCCAAACTTTTTGCCGCGAACGAAAACACCCTTGGCGCGAATTGTCAAAGTTTATTCGCAATCCACATCATTTAATTAGCGTTCCACAAACTAGCGAATAAAACATTCGTTCGAACTTAACCTCAAACTAGACATTGTGGGTAGAATCTGATGGCTGGAATTCGCGAAATACCGCGACCTATAAAAGTGTTCATGTGAACGGGCTCTCAAAACTTGCGAATAGTCGTTCGATCGTAGGTAGTTGGTCGCTCTTATGTGAATGGTCCTTTAAGTATTAGCCCAGGGGTGTTTCTGTTAAGATTGGTCAAAATTGGACAAAGGAGCGTGGCGCCTCCCATACAAAAAACATCTACAGTACTCCCCGGATAAAAGCAACCCTCTTAATAGCAAAACCCTTTTTATAGCAACAAATTATTCAGTGTTAGGACTCACAAGCGTCATTCTATGCAATTGTACCCGCTTTATAGCAACCCGGTTTTAAGCAAACCCCTCTTATTATCAAATAAAAATCTGAACAAACATTTTATTTTACCTGGTATTTTATCTTTTTATAAGCACATTTGATTTTTTTTTTAAATAAAATAAAATTTCACGAAGGAAGATAATCTCGGGATGCACTGATTTTGAACCAAGTAATGGCTGGCTTTCGAGTTGGCAAACATTAGTTTCAAGAAAATTCACGGTGAAAGAAATGATGCTGATGTTTCAGCAATGGACCGAAAATATTTTTGCGATACATATTATTAAACATATTTTCTGAAAATGATATTTTTAATGCGGACGAAAGTGGACTGAATAGGCAAATAATTTTGTTTGTTGACAATGCATATTGCCACAAATTGTTTGCTGGCGTGAAGTTACAAAAATGTTTAGTAACCGGTGGTGAAGATACCCGAGAATGTGGTTGAAATTCCTTCAAGAAAAGATGCACACAAAGCTTAGCCACGCTGATGTCATTTGCGCTAAATAATTAAAAATAAATTAATAAATAGGTGGCGCAACAGGCAGGTAGACACCCTAGGCCTAGCTTCTCGCAACCATTCGTTTTGTGTGAGTTTCTATATTTGGGACGAAATGGAAGGGACCTACAATTTTATGCCGAGCCCGAACGGTTGAATTGAGAAGCTTTTTCAAGACAGTCATACTCTCGGTTTGTGTTTTTCCGGAGATCGAACCTGGGATCCCTCGCACAGTAGTCCAGCACACTAACCACTGCGCTACTGCGCCCATGCGCTAAATAAATAACTTCGGCAAATTTTCTGACACTTATGAAAGTGTTGAAAAGAAAAGTTCAGCGAACCTTAATCTTAGAACAGATAGGTATTTATCAAATTTCACACTATTAATTATTTTTTGGCAGCTGAAACGTTTCCCACCACGATAGCGCCAGAAAATTACCCCAGGATAGTTATTTAGGCCAATTAAAACAGGGCCTAAGTATAAAATCTCTGGATGAATTAAAGGATAATTTTAAGAAAACTACTGAAAAATTAATGATTCAAAGAAAAATTTAAAATGTTGTTTAATTAAATGTATTCAAAGCATATTTAATTTGCACACATATTGTCCAATACAATATTTTTGTGTTTTGTTACATGAGATTTAATGTAGCTACTTGTAACTAAGTTCAATTATTTATACATTTTAGAAAACACCCTCATATAAACACATTTATGTGCTATAACAAGGGTCCCCGCTTAATAGGAATTTAATTGAAAACCCGGCTATAAGCACTATAATTTCATACCCATCCGCATGTGCTATTATCCGGGGAGTACTGTACTATGGAGTAAAACTCGTTGACGTTAGATATAACTCGATAACCGCTGGGCCGATTTTCATGATTTCTATACAGTCGGCAAGTTCCTGAAATAAGTCGGCATTTAAATGAGAGTCCAGTCAAAATTGGACAAAGGATCGTTGTACCGCCCATACAACAAAAAAAAAACATTCAAAATCGTATATCTCAAAAACCGCCGAACTAATTGAGCTCAAATTTACAGACAATCTTACGAAAGAACATTATTATCTAAGATCTAAGCAATACAATTTCTGTGCACGGGCAAAGCAAAGCCGGGCGGGTACAGCTAGTACCGTAATATTATTAGTAATTACGTACTTATGGCCTTAATTCACTTGATCTTTCATCAAGTAGGATAAAAACAGGAATCTATAAAATATTTTCATTGTAATCATACCACAATGTATAAATTACCTTCTCTCGTTGCATAGTACCTAACAAATCCTGTGGTAGTCGAGTTGAGCACCATCATCGTCGTCCATTCTCAGAGACAAAAACGATAGATATGAAGTCGCGGTCATCCATATTATTAAACTCAAAACGTTAAAGCATCTGATACTCGCGCCGTTCGTGCCGTTTCAACTAGATAGAAAAAACAAAAATCAAATAAAATCTCAAGTTTGCTCCCTCAATTTCTACTCTTTTGGGGAGTTGAGAAAATTGAAAGTTTTCAGTTGAAAATCGAGAGTTGAAAACGTCAACTTTGAGTGAATAAGATCAAAATCAAAAGTTGAAATAATAATACTCAAGTTGAGTTCAACCTCGAGTGAACAAAATCACCCTAAGTCCACCAAACACCCAGACTACACTTTGAATGGATTATGTTTGCGCTTATAACACGAACACCTCATATCATGATATCACGTTTCATAAAGTCTTGGATGAAGATGTCTATGTAAATATGTAACTAATCATAAAAAGACAGCACAAATACATGCTTACGAAAAGAAACAATATATTTTATCCCATTGGAACAATCACTTCCGGTTCTGATGGATGCTATATCCTTGAAATACCTTGACTCTTGTAAGGTCTCTAATGGAACGTGCAGTGCTAAGGATATGCCTGAGCCAACCAGAAGCTCTTTAAGATTTAACATTAAACCAGGCAGTGCATGCTACTCCCAGTCCCAAGGGACTGTGTTGGGTAAATGCCCATGCCTAGCCACTTTTTTAAGTAAAGAGCCAAGACGTGACTTTAGGCTTTTATACATTACATATAAACATGAATTTCGGCTGGACGAATACTACCTACGAATTCAAAACATTATATAAGTCGAAAAGCTTTATGCTATGTCATATATACGAGTATATGCTCGATGGTACATTATTATGTACCTATGTACATATATCAAAATGAGAGCGCGGATTGTGAAGTCCTGCGTTCATATGTCCTTGCTCTAACAGAAATAATGTGAAGTATCACGAATTGTGCTCAAAAAAAAAAAAAATTAAGTCGCACACACGTGGACTCGTATAAATCATATTCCTTAACTTATTGCACTCAACTTGGTGTGGATGTAGGTATGTAATGTAGTGTGTGTTGGCATCATAACAGTATTATTTATTCTGAATTTGTACACTGTGCCTCATTGGCCTTATAAACACATACATATGTATATAAAAAGTGCGCATCTACAAGTAGATATACCTCGTTTTTGCCTGTTTGTACCAAGCACTAGTTATGAAAATCCACGTGTCCTTGTTTTGCGTCGATCAAACGTTTTCATGACATTTCATATGCGTAGGCATTAAACAAATTATAAGTGATAGACGGAATGGAGTGGATAGAGGGTAAGTCTCTGAACGTCATTTGGCCGAATAAGATAATTGGTATTTCATATAAACAATTAGTCAAAGTGTCTGGATTATTGTCAATAATTATTGCCTGCCAATTGATGTGAACTTCGGAGACCGGAGAGTGGGGGTTTGAAGTTCAATTCAATTATGTATGTCGTTTGAAAAGGGCGGAAAGTCACATACAAGCGACGCATTCAACTGTTTTCCAAAAAAGGAAGGAAATGCTTGCCACAAAACTAGCTGCCAATACAGTAACTTTTCCACTTTGTAAGTTAATTAATTTTTTCTTGTGTTTGGAGGTTCGCTGGAAGGAAAAATCATGATCGTGACAATACTGCATTGTATTTCTTGGCGCAGGGAAATAAGTCCACGAGACATAACTCCAAATTTTGATTATGGACTTATGTCCATAAAGTGGGATATAAATCCATAATAATTTATTTTTCAAAAATGGGACATAAGTCCACAATTTTATTGGTACTATAAATGCGTGCCATGACATAGGCAAGGCCAAATATTTCACTTTCAGATGCTTTGGAAAGCGACATAAGGCCAAATTATTTTGATACATAAGACCAAATGCTATTTTTCGGCTATAATATTCGGCCACTGATTGCAATATTAACATTTTGGGGACTATTTTTCAAATTTCTAATTGTCATTCAAGATGATGCAAGTCTCGGGTGATAAGGCATCACAAAGAAACCGTTATTACGGTGGCTTTTCTTTTTTACTAAAATATCTTCAATTAGCTTTAAATGCACTTCTTGCCCAGTTTAAAATATTTGCAAGGCAAACAATTGTAGGTCGTAATTTTTTGGCACACACCACCATAAAATGAGGAATACATTTTTGGGTGTGAAAAATCTAAAGGCGTAGCCGAAAAAAATTCGCGCGAATTTTTAATTTTCACACCCAAAATCGATCCTTCCTTGCTCAAAATTTTTTTTCGGCTACGCATTTACGTACATTGAAAATTGATCATCCCCTTCGCATATCGATTCTTGGCTACGGCCTAGGTTTATTTACATGCCCAACTTGATCGCTCCTTTTGTGCAGTGCGCCAGGACCTACCATTTGAAGTATAGTCTGCTTGCCTTGCAGATATTTTGAACTGGCATGACACAGCCTTGTCTTGCCAATGTCCCGTCATTCACTTATATGAATGACACGCCCTGGACGGACGGATTGGATTCCGAACGTCAACCGAGATTCCTTGTTTTTCCAAACGATATTGGACAGAGGGAATCTAGTTGATGCGTTTGACCGAATGCCAAACGCTAGCAACTTGAACGGCAAAAGTTCTAATAGATGAACCGCAAGGGGTTATTGACCGCGCTGCACTTGCAGTTTGATGACGACGACGAGAGTTGTGGCTGTTGCACTGCCACCGAGTAGAACGACGAGATCAAAGCGTGCGACGAGATAAAAACGAAAATAGTTACCACTGATGGGTTCGATTTGTACAAACTGATTTAGTTTTTATTGTTTGGCAAGCTATTTATACAAAAAAGTTAAACTGTTAACAAAATAGTTCGTTATTTTTTACAGCTTTTTTAACCAAGTAAAATATACAAAATTTGGCGCGAGATTTGAATTTACAATTAGTATTAGATTGTTATAATTTCTGCTATAGATTTGGACTAGGCGATGTCCACTTTGTACGTTGCTGCATTTCGTGGATGTATTCCTTGGACCACCTCTGCCAAAAGTGGGTCTTCACGGCGTTTATTCGACGCCAACGTTCGATGTAGCTGATGTCCGCGACTTCCACTGCTGGCTCTGCAACTGTCTTTAGCGATGACCCGATGAGTAGGTGGGCTGGAGTAAGTGCTTCGACGTCATTCGGATCAGAGGACATTGGAGTAAGCGGCCTTGAGTTCATCACGGCCTCGATCTCTACCAGCGCTGTTGTTAGCTCTTCGAATGTGAGCTTGGCTCCTGCCAAACTCCGGTACAGATGGCCTTTAGCTACTTTGACGGCCGCCTCCCAAATCCCACCAAAGTGGGGTGCCCTGGGGGGTATAAAATGAAAATTTATGCTGGCATTAGTACAAAAATTTGTTATTGTTTCTTTGTCAGATTTTTTGAACAACATATTTCGCAGCTCTAAAAGTTTGGACTGTGCTCCAATGAAATTGGTTGCGTTATCGCAGTGAATGTCTCTTGGGAGACCTCGACGACCTATCATCCTTTTCAGGGCCGCGATAAAAGCGTCAGCAGACAAATCTGACACAGCTTCCAAATGGACAGCTTTCGACGAAAAACAAACAAAAACTGCCACATACGATTTATATGGGGTCTTGCCACGAATTTTGAGGTAAGTGTATATTGGACCACAGAAGTCGACTCCACAACATTGAAATGGACGCGCTGATGTAAGCCTCTCCGAAGGCAAATTGCCCATCACCTGCTGCAACAATTTAGGGCGATATCGGACGCAACTGGGGCACTGGCGAACAGTCTGCCGCGCGATATCCCTTACGTTCACTATCCAGAATTTTTGTCTGACTAAAGCAACTAAAGCTTTCGGACCAGCATGGTAGTTTGTCAGATGTAGATGTCTGACAAGAGTTTTGGTGAAACTGCTGTTCTTCGGGAGTAGAAGTGGATGCTTGCATTCCTCTGGAATGTTGGCGTGCTTCAACATTCCTCCTACTTTCAACAAAAGGACCCCGTCTACTTCCTCTATAAACGGGTTCAACCATTTTATTGGTCCTTTGAGTTTTTTGTTGTTTTTGATTGCGTTGATTTCTTCCGAGAAAGCGCTGTGTTGGATAAGATTCACGATCTTGAACAATGCCTTTTCTAAATCCACCGCTACCAGACTGTGGTTATCTTGATACGTTTGCTTTTTGGATCGACTAACAAACCAGTTGACGAACCTCTGTAGGTATGCCACGAAGCGGAGAATTTTTAAATACGAACTGTGTCGATCTACTACCTTTTCCAAAAAGTAGTTTGGTTCTGATTTTTGACAGATCAGTACTGTTTTCTTCATTTCCAATATGGATTCATCTGAAGAAAGCTGAATATCAACAAGTGATGGCCACATCTCTTTGCTTTTTGCTAAGAATCCTGGCCCCTTTAACCAAATGGATGTCTTTAATTCTTCCACCGTACAACCACGCGAGACTATGTCTGCGGGATTATCGTGTGGAACGTGTTTCCAGGAAATGTTTTTTGTGATTTCTTGGATCTCAGAAACCCTGTTTCCTACGAACGTGCTTAATTTTGACGAATGCGTGTTTATCCAGTGCAGGACGATGGCTGCATCGGTCCTAAAGTATATTTCAGCATTATAGTTTTTAAATATCGGTTTTATTTTTTCCCAGAGTTTAGATAGAAGGTGCGCTGCGCATAGTTCTAAACGAGGAAGCTGTTTCCTCTTTGCTGGCGCAACCCTTGACTTAGCGACTAAAAGCTTTGTCTCGACTTTCCCTTGTTCGTCTATGCTTCTTAAATATATGCAGCAACCATATGCTTTCATAGATGCGTCGGCGAATCCGTGGATTTGGTAGCTTTTTCTTTCTGGTATGAAGACAAATCTAGGGATAGAGACATTTTGCAACGAGTGCATCTCAGCCATGAACTGACGCCATTCAGTATCGATGGTTTCAGGGATAGATGAATCCCAATCCAACTTCTCAATCCACAACTTTTGCAGAATTATTTTTGCTGTTATGATTATTGGACTTAGCAAGCCCATTGGATCGAAAAGCGATGACGAAAGCGATAAAATTGATCTTTTGGTATATTTGGAATAGCAACGACTAGGGTTGTATGAAAAGCTGAACTCGTCCGTTCGAGCATTCCAAGCTATTCCTAAAGTGCTAGAGAGATTAGATTCGGTTAATTTAATCTCCTTGTTTTCCGGTTGTTGAACGAAATCATGATGATTGCTGTTCCATTTGGATAATTCCAATCCTGCTGACCTCAGAATCTTTACGACCTCTAATTGTTTATGGACCAATGTATCTATGTCATCTGCTCCAGTCAACATATCATCGACATAAAAGTCCGATTGAAGGACACTAGCTCCTAGTTCAAACTGGTTTTGATTTTGTTCTGCTAAGTATTTGAGGCAGCGAATTGCCAAAAAAGGAGCAGACGAAGTGCCGTAGGTGACGGTATTAAGTTGATACGTTTGTACCGGGTTTTGCTCGTTTTCCCTCCACAGAATATACTGAAATTTTCGATGCGATGGATGTATCAGCACCTGACGATACATCTTGACGATGTCTGCGGTAAGAGCATACTGATAGAGGCGAAAGCGAAGCAAAATTATTAAAAGTTCATCCTGTATTGTAGGACCGACCATGAGAATTCCATTTAGCGATATCTGCGACGACGTGCAACACGATGCGTCGAAAACTACCCTAAGCTTTGTCGATGTGCTATTGGGTCGAAGTACGCATTGATGCGGTAAATAATAGTGGGGTTCCGAAAGATTTGGGATTTTTACTAAAGACATATGGCCCAATGTCTCATACTCCTTCAAGAAACTAGCATACTGTGCTTTCTGAAATGAGTTTTTGGCTAACCTACGCTCAAGTGAGAGGAAACGTCTAAACGCTATGTCGTATGACGATCCAAGACAACTGGGATCCTTTTTCATAGGTAGTTGAACCATTAACCGACCAGTAGATAGAACCTCTATGTTGTCCTTGAAATGTGCCTCACATTCCTTCTGCTCTTCTGTCCAATTGGAGTGATGACCTTGCACCTCCTCTATCTCCCAAAACTTCTCCACATATTCCTCCAGCGCGTGTTCCTTTGAACTATTGAAACAAGATTGCTTGTTGGATTTGATTTGCGATTTGTAACTCCCAGATACTATCCATCCCAGCTCTGTGTTCTGCAATGTAGGAAGACCTTGTCCAAGTTTGACCTGGCCATCTTTGAGTAGGTCGAAGAATGCTTCTGCACCTAGCAACATATCAATTCTGGACGATTGGTTGAAAAATTCGTCAGCTAATTCCAAATTCGTGGGAAGATTCCAACTGCTAATATTCAGCGACGACTCCGGCTGGTACCCTGTAATAGCTGGTGCGACCAAGAACTCTAATGAAACCTCAAAATTGGTATACCTAGAGCGAATGGTTGTTTGTGTTTCGAAATAAACTTTCGTTTCGGAAACCCCAATCCCCAGGATATCTACATTCTTCCTATGCTTATGTAGATGAAGGGATTTAGCAAATTTCTCATTAATAAAATTAACTTGAGATCCCGAATCAAGTAAAACTCTTCCCATTTGAAAACCGCCTGTCGAATCCTTGACTAAAACAATTGCTGTGGCCAAAATAACTTGAGCCTTTGATTTTTGCTCTTTTTCTAAAGCAGTGTTGCTTGACGCTGATGAAGTTGAGGGCTCTTCGTGGAAGTTGTTGCCATCATCTTTTGATTGTGTCCGATGTAATAGACTGTGATGCGATTGCTTGCAATGTTTGCATCTATAAGTGGAAGGACATTTTGAAACACCGTGACCCTTCCTTAAACAATTCAAACAAAGTCCTAATTTCTTCACCCTTGAGAAACGATCTGGAACAGACAACCCACTAAAGCTTAAACAATTCGAAATATTATGACTGGAGTCCTGACAAAAAATGCAAGATCGTTGAGTTATTGTAAATGAAGATTGAGGACGTTGATGAGACGACGACGATGGTGGCTTTTGTTTGTGTGACCATTTTTGGCTGGACTCCGATCGCCTCCAAATATTGGCATCGTTTTACAAGTACCTTTGCGCACTCATCCCACGTTGGCAATTTGCTATAATCTAATTGCTCGTCCCATTTCGATTGTGTCTCCGGATCAACTTTTGATAGAGCTATTGAAATGATTATGGCATTGCATATATTTTCATGCGATCCAATTGAAAGCAGTGAACTGAACAACGCCGAGATGTTGTCTACTAAACTTCTTAGTTGAACTGCAGAAGCCTTTGGCACTTTGGGTAGCTCAGACAATTCTGCGATATACTCCATGAAGATAAGGCAGTCGTTGTCATATCGCTCCTTTAACTTAGCGAGTGCTTTTGGATAATTTTCCTCAGTTAGATGGAATGCCTTGACTGTATCCAAAGCTTGATTATCTAGACATTGTAACAAATATCTAAATTTTTCGATTTTTGAAAGACTCGATTCGCTGTCTACCAGATTTGTAAATGCGTCAATGAAGCCTTTATACTCTGAATATCTTCCAGTAAATTTTGGAAGACGTTGTTTTGGTAAATGACTCACGGAATGAGGCATTGCCATAGTAGTGTCTACTACACTAGAGCGCCTATTATTTCCCAATAGCGAAAGAATTTTGGTTTTTAGTGAAATATACTGTTCCTCTAATTCTGCACGACCAGTATCCAATGGTGAGAAACGTTCAATTTTTGTTTGGTATGCTAGGATTTGTTTAAAATAAGATTCTAATATTCCTAGCCGACATTCTAGCTCTGTGGAGGAAAGCGTATTTGCATTGGCTTCTACATACGTTTTTATGCGCGTTATGCTTCCCTTTGTGGATGAACGCATTTGCCTTAATTCCTCTATCGTATATTCTTCCGCCATTCTGACTTTATCAATAACAACGAAAGAAAGAGAAATCCCAAATACAGACAGCTGATGACAAAAATCCTTTAGATTTTTCCAACGAAAACTATTGCGAAGGGAAACGAAGAAAATTCCCACTTAAATCCTCTATCCGTACTAATAACAGAAAAGCGATCGGATATTTGAAGTGTATTGAGAGCGACGATGATGATGCGACCAGCCACTCTTTTATCTAATTTTGCTACCGACAAATACGGTTTCAGCAATATGTTTACAGATTTATGGTTTAAATCTTAATTATGGTTGGGATAATTGTTGAATTATCTTATTCATTTAAAAATGTTCATGTAGCGAATTTTTGATTATAGAAATGATTTGATTTTCTATAATAATTTGCATTAACTTGTGTTAACACACATTCGATGGAAACGAAGAATTTTGAAAGCTTTCTTTCAGTGCAATTGATCTATGCAGCATCCTCTCCGGCGACGACGACGACGAAAGCAAAAAATCTTTGTGTGGAAACATTGCCAAAATTTGCTTGGCAGCGAATGTGTTTTAAAAATGCAAATTCCTATTTGCATTGGAAAGTGACAAAGCCGAATTTCCTTTTCTCTGAAAACTAAAGAATATAAAAGTGGAAGTTCTCGAGAACATGTTAGTTGAGATATAATTCCATAATGGACTTATGTCTCGTGGACTTATGTCCCTGCGCCTAGCCGCACACTCTAACATATATCCTTGGAGGAAGAAACGATCAAATTGAACAGAAAAATCATTTTGATTGCGACATGCGATTAGCTATTTGCAATTGAAAAGTTTTTCGATCAGACGAACAAATGTTGCTTCCAATTTTATATGATTTATGTAGATTTTGCTATAAGCATTTTTTAATTAAAGGTTTAGACCACAAATTTCGAAAAAAAAAACTCATAACATTTAACTCAATGTAATCGAAAATGAGAATGTGCCGAGAAATGAACAAAAATCTCCATCGAATTTAAAAGTTGGAATGTCAGTTGGTTGAAATCGAATGACTTTCACTTAAAAAAAGGAGTACAGTGGCCGGCATAAGTATTTTGACAAAACTAAAGTTAATTCTGCTCATAATTTGAAACTTACTTCATGTAAATTTTGGCGCCATTGGAAAGGTCATTTAAATTCCGTTGGAATGATACATAACTTTCCTTAACCCATTAATTACCCATTGAAAATTTAGAACTTTTGTAAAAGTCTATTTTTTTTACTTTTTTCCTCGGTAAAAAAAATTGTTTTGATGCAAAAAGTTCCTTCAAACAATTCTAATAGTGACTGCAAAAAAAAATTTTCAAAAATCTCTTCGCTAATATTGTTTATGATTTTTCCAGGTTAGATGAATACAATGCCCGACAGTGTGGGAAACAAAATTGCATGCATTGCTCCGGCTGTTACAATTTTAACCATACCTAAATTAATTCTAACAACTGAATTGACAAATAAACTGGAAGTAGCCAATAGGCTCGGACAAATTATGAATGTAACTGAAACAAAAAAAATCGCTCACGAGGGCAAAATGGTACTCCTTTTAAGAATTTTTTAAATTAGTCCGATATTTATATTTTGTAGCAGGCTTATCTATTTGTTGTTAACCAAGGTACACTTTGAATGCGATCCCGTATACGTCTCCATCGCTTTTCTTTAATAGCATTGAAGGTATTTTATAATTAGCATGTCAATTTTAACTATACTCATACTGACCACGGCTACAGTTGCATTATGTACGACGAACGACAACTATTGTATATATAAGTTACTGTATCTTATCTGGAACATGCACTCCGCAGTGTTCAGTTGTAAATTGATGTCATTTGGAATTTTCGAATGATACCACACGTTCCCTGGATACAGTGCTTCAGTGGATTTCATTTTTGTCACAGATATGGATGCAGGGATTCTCTGCGAATGCGATAATGCTCACGTACGCATTGAAGTTGTGCGTGCATTGAATAAAATCCTTTAAATCTCATGCCATGTCCCATATCCTTATTGATTTGTTAAAATTGTATACTGTATACGTTCATGGTGGTGTCTCTTCTGCTCCGTTGTTGTTGTGCATATTTGTAACCACAATTTTACTATCCTCTGTTATTGGCTATTGCTATATAGACGAAGAAAAGACACAGGTGTTATGAAATGGGTGCTTTCAAGAATATTTATGATGCAAAGTTTGATTTTCTAAATTGGATCTTGGCATCGGCTCCTCGCAAAGCTATTTAAGACATATTGGCTTGGCTATCCCGACTGGTTTGTTCTCTGAATAGCATATAAAAATGTTGAATGAATTTATGTCTAGGAATTATTTTAAAGAGAACCACAACGACAACTCTTAGACACAGTCACGTTGCGATAGGAATAATAGCGAATTAGATGATTAATCAATCGTGGCACTGATTGTGCCAGGAAATGAACTTACATTTCGTGGTCAATTAAAAAGTCCCTTCAACTTGCCTCAGTTGAGCGATAAGCACAAGGAAACCAACTAGTTATTAAAAGAGTAGAAGACCACCCTTAGCGCGTTGTTGTTGCTATGGGGTGTTTTTATTTATAGCCGTTCTCTCGAGTTTGTTTGTAGATAATAATTCGATAATAATTTCATTACAGAAATTGTAAGGGAAGAGAAACGGGAAACCCCAAATCAAACTCCATACATAATTACTTGAACAAGTTAGTTGCCAAACACAGAAAGTTCGTTAAACGATGTGGTTGTTTGACCCTTCTTTTCACAGTTATCCCCGGATAAGTGACCCTCGTTTAATTCAGCAGAAAACTGAGCAAATAAAGCAACACATAACAAATGTGCCTAACTTTTCCCGTTTAAATGCGTACCGCTTAAATGCGTTTCCCGGTTAATTGCGCTACCAAAAGTAAAGCTTGTCGGAAAACTTCATACAAAATCTCCCGGTTAAATGAACACACACAAAAAAAAGCATGTACAACTTTTTGTACTTACAGCTTCAATAAAATCAAAGACACTTGTCAAATCAATTGCCATATTGACATGCCATGAAGAAGACTCCTCTGCTGATGTAGGAGGTGCTGAAGATGTTCATTCAGATGTTCTCTCCAATTTAATCAAAAACTACTTATGCACCCAAAAACATTTTCAATGTCGATGAAAGCGGTCTATTTTACCTTATCTCTTAGTCGAAAAGGACATCAAATAAGTTATTTACAACTAGCGAACCCCCTGCACACTTCGTAGTGCAAACTAGAAAAATAAAAAAATCGTATTGTCTAGAAAACATTCTTATCTATCAGGATTTTTCTTGTATTGGATGCGCCACGCCCCTTTGCCTAATTTTTCCGATATTCACAGGAATACTCCCGGGCCAATACCTTTGATTGTCTGTAATTTTGAACTTGCCGATTCGGTGGCTTTGGAGATATACGAGTTTGAATGTTTTTATACCCTCCACAGGAAGGTATATTCACTTTGTCATTGCATTTGTAACGCCAAGAAGGATTCACCGGAGACCTTATAAAGTATATATATTCTGAATCAGGATCACATTCTGAATCGATTTAGCCATATCCGTCTGTCTGTCTGTCTGTCCGTCTGTCCGTCTGTCTGTCTGTTGAAAACACGATAGCGTCCAAACGAATCAACCTAGTTGAATGAAATTTTGTGAGAGGACTTCTTTTTACCGTCGTCAGGTTGGTATTGACTATTGGCTATGTCGGTCAAGTAGTTCTGGTACCTCCCATACAAAACCAATATTAGACTGGCAAACATTTGCATGACTTTTATGCAGTGGAGGGTATCAAAGCATCGGCCAGGCCGATGATAACACTTTTACTTGTTTTTTGTATAGACGGTGCCACGCTGCTTTGTTTAATTTTGACCGAACTTCACAATAACCATCTTGGTCCAATATCAAAGATTTGAGCTGAATGGGAGCAAAACTTTTCGAGTTTATGAAGCGTACACAAACGAACATTGTTCGTGTTCTTCAGTTTTTAATTTGAACATGCTAATAAAAACGCTTTAGTGCGTTTGCAAGGCAATAAAGCGGGGGGGGGGGGGGACAGACAGGCTGTTTTGATGAACAACGAACTAAGAACTGCCCAAAAACTCTAAGTTAGAGTGCTCGATAAGACTGGAGAGCTTATCTACTTCCCCCTCTTCTCCTACTTCTATCCACAAATCATCATTCTCTCTATTTCTTATCGTAACCTATACCCCTTTTCCCTGGGCTGGACGAAGGTGTCATACGACCCGTGCTGATAAAATCAGCCTGGTTGGGGGCCCAGTTTAATGAATAGCCTGCTCCAGCTCCTCTGTTAGATTTTTTTCTTTTTTGCATTTTTGGTGCTTAAATTTTTTTTCGGTTAATTTTTCAAATGTATTTTTTCTTTTGAATTACCTAAAACAACAAAAAATATTAGAAAACACAAAAAAAAAAAAAAATACAAAATAAATGACATGTGTATCGAAACAAGCTAGCTGCTACATTTTTCCGCAAGTTAGTTTATCAGAGACTTTGACCATGAAACAGAAAAAAAATGTCAGCATGAATCGGCTAACTATCCGGAACCTTTGAAACTGTCCCTTATTCTAGTATTATACAGGGTGGGCCATCTAGTGGTTTCTTTTTAAATCATAGGTTATTTTGACACTGACAGCTATTTTCCGCTGTCTTTCTTGACAGAAAGTCAGTATCATACATACGCGGAACGAAATAAGTCGCTTTACTCTTGAACAACGTTGGGAAATGTTGAAAACTTATTTCCAAAGTGAGTGCTGTGTAGCCCAAACAGTGCGTTTTTTAGAAAAAAAGTTTTGGCCGAAATGAAGCACCCACCGCGCCTGCTCTATACAAGTTTGTGCAAAAAGTTTTCGCACGTTATTGTCGAGAAGCCATTGTATCCACAGAGAGTGACAGTTTGGTGCGGATTGTGGAGTTGTGGCATCATTGTCATTGGAACATTTTTCTTCGAAAATGAGGCTGGGAACAATGTTTCGGTCAACGGTGGGCGTTTCAGAGCCATGTTAACCGACTTTTTTTTACTGAAATTGAACACATTGATTTGGAAGACCTCTGGTTCATGCATGATGGCGCGAAATGCGCTACTGCGAAGCCAGCCGAGGCAGCCACTTGAACGATGTTGTGTTCCATAATTATTGGGAATGTTTGGTCATACTAATAAAGCCATAATACATGGAAAAAATTGAATTTTGCTAATTTGATTGCATTTTTAAATAGAAACTTGTATTTGGCCCACCCTTTATGTATCCTTTGTGGGAGTCGGACAGAATCCCGAAAAATGTAATCCCGAAAGCCCAAAATCCCGAAAATCCCGAAAATCCAAAATCCCGAAAACCCACAATCCCGAAAATCATAAACAAAATAACAAACTTCAAATAAATAAAACATAACAAAAACAGTTCAAGTCTTATTAACGAAAACATATAAAAAACGATCCATGACAAAACAATACCTAATACAAGTTCATATTGTACGTAATTCCTGTTAGAAAACTTATTTCAGAACGCTCGTTACGTTCCGCGTACATTTTTTTAATTTTTTTTCCTTCGTCACATAACGTTTTCTTAGTTGTTGCGTATCACCGGCAATTATTTTAGCCAAACATGTTTTCACACGGATTTGCTCTTCACATAAAAGAGAATATACACCAATGTGTGAATGCCCTGCGAGAACTTTCAGCCGGCGCGCGGCGGTGCCACGCCTCTACTGTTCTTTGTCCGCGGCAGATTTTGTTTCAAAAGGTTACAAACCGACCAAAAATTAGGGGAGTATGCAGGACTACCTACAAGTCCGTAACGTTTTCTTTTTCTACTCACTTTGTATTACGATGTTCACTGGCTAACAGAAATCTAGTCGGTCAGCTATCACACTATATGAGATCAGCACAACTGAATGCACATTGCGAATTGCAGCGCAACATTACAAAACATTATTACGGTAAATGGAATGGACAAACACTTGTCTATTTTACAAATAGTTGTTTCGGTTAAATAAAAGGAAATAAAAGGAAAAAAAATATCAAAATGGTGTGAGTGCGATTCGTGTGACAAAAGGAAAATAAAATGGTGCGATGCGACTTTGATGTTCGCAAATATGTAAAATAAAGTTGATGCGCAACTTGAATGTTCGCAAATGAGTGACATTAGCTAATGAGCTATGAATAAAGAAATATATATTATATAAAAAAAAGAAAGTAATTGTAGTATCCTGGCAACTAGTAGTCTAAAATATCAGTCAAATAAATAATATAAATAAAATAGTAATTGTGACTTGATCGACAGAGACGGCAGAGAGCAGGCGGCATAGGACAAGATGCTACAGTTCGTATGCTTCAAGTGTCTGGCTAAACAGTTTAACAGTGTACGATTTTATTTTTCGCAATTTCTTTTCGTCCGATCAGAGACAAGCTCTAGAAGGAAGTCAGGGCATATGCAAAATGGCCGCCAACCTTGTCGTTTCTTAATACATACATAGTGAAGTTGGTTTACATTCAATAAATGTTTGGATTTATGTGCATAAAGGAAAAATGTGCCAATAGCAAATAGTCCTATAGATAGTGTTGCTAAATATGTTACGTTTGTTTCAAAATGATTTTATTTATGCGTTTTGGTTTTATATTACAGGGTCGTTTTTCAAATCGTATGTTAGTCCAAATATTAACGGTTTTTCCCATATAGTAATTGAACTTATAAAAGATAGTCTTTAAACAATTTATGGAGAATAGCCTGCTATCAGCAAGTCCTTGTCCCACCAAAACCTATTCCAGAATCTACCCTCATAGATTAACTAACCGCAAATAAAAAAATATTATTCCTCCTGTGGATTCCTTGTCGATTAGTGGAAATTTGCGAGAATATCCGATGATGAAGGAACCGTCCGAAGTCCATGACGAGGTAGGAACTTGGGCCTACTTTCATCCTTTTATAATCAATAATAACATTGGGTCGCAAATTTTCTCAATTTTCTTTGGCCAAATGCCACAGGCGACAAACGTAAAAAGTGTGTACGTACATACCTAACCATAAGTTATGCGAATGGGTAATTAATAGAAAGGGAAATATTTTTACTACAATAATAATAATGAATGAATGAAAAAAAAAATTCAAATTCTATGACCAGATGACATTTCAATATAAGAACACTTTCATTGAGAATTTACCCTTCCTGCCATCTGACGGCCATTAAAGGACATCAATTAAAGATGATATTGTTGTTTTTATTTGGAAGTGAATCAAGGGATGGGCGCAGTAGCGCAGTGGTTAGTGTGCTGGACTACTGTGCGAGGGATCCCAGGTTCGATCCCCAGAAAAACACAAATTACATCTTAAGGTTTTTTCTACTGTGCCACCTCTCGCGAACGTCTGACAAACATCCGAGAGTATGACTGTCCTGAAAAAGTTTCTCAATTAAGCCGGTTCGGACACGGCATAAAAGTGTAGGTCCCTTCCATTCGTCCTAAAATAGAAACTCACACAAACGAATGGTTGCGAGAAGCTAGGCCTAGGGTGTCTGTCTACCCGCCTGTTGCGCCACCTATTTATTTTTATTTATTTGACTCAAGGTGTGTTTGTGTAAATAGCGAAGGTTAATTTCTGGTCTACATAATTACGCACCCAGGTAACGAATTAACAGAATCGACCCACGGCACCTAAGTATATCACAATTATTATTATGCGGGTTAAGAGAGCGGTTTTAAAAAAATATATAATTTAGTAGGTATTTTTCTTGTGAAAAGGAGCTTTGAACTTTTCGGCATTTATGAAATTGAGTTGATACCTATGTATATGTAAATTGTTTTCTATATCCAACAAAAGCATGATTTTTGGCGAGGGCGGATGAAAGTCACTGCGACGTTTTCAGAGAAAGATTTTTCAGGTGATATTGTTTGTGTGATGAAGTGTGAAGAAGGAGCGATTCACCGGCTCTATGGGCTATAGCTATACAGCAATGTTGACCAACAACTGCTTAAATGGCTAATAATATTGTCAAACGGCCTATACGCCTTTGCTTTAAGTCAGTCATCCGTGAGGTTAAAATTTGGTTGACTCATAGTCGGTAATTGCTGCTGACATATTGCGATAGACCAAGGATTTAACGA
This sequence comes from Cheilosia scutellata, assembly GCA_955612985.1. Lineage (NCBI taxonomy): Eukaryota > Metazoa > Arthropoda > Insecta > Diptera > Syrphidae > Cheilosia > Cheilosia scutellata. The sequence goes on along the minus strand of OY015313.1, from coordinate 54,581,808 downwards.
TAGCCCAAAGAAAAAAGAGACAAGAGACATTAAGACGCACGATATTGACGGCCAATTAAAGTTGGCTCTTCGTGAGACTTTCCAATCTTTGCTTTAAAAACCTCCAGTGTTTCATTATGTGTGGTGTGATTTTGGTATGTATGTACTTCAAAAATAATTTTTTTTTTCCTAAACTGGCCCAAGTATTTTTGCCGAGTTGAAATGTATGAATAGTCAAGAGAACGACGCGAAATTGAAATGTTTTGGTTGGCCCTACGAACAAAGTTCTAAAGGGAACTAACTCTCACTGACTGCAGTCTTTCTAAAACTAATGAACAAAATATTACTGCATATTTTTCGGGAGTTAGTTTATTTTGGCTATAGCTATAGTTCCATTTGTGACTTAAGCCAATGAAAAATGTGTCCCAAATGTCTTACAACCGTGTGGACTTACGACTTTGTCTAACAATATTCGCAGAAAAGTCATTGTCAGACCATTGTCAAACCAGGTGCAGGAAAATAACTTCACGGCCAATAACTTCACATGGGAAATAACTTCACATCAAGTTGGAATTATAAATAATTCTATTTTGTTTTTGTTTTCCAGTTAGAATCGAAAAATTCTCAAATTATAGGTGGGAAATAACTTCACAAAATTTGTGGTGAAGTAAATTTATTTTATTATTTATATAGATCTATAAAATATTTTATGCTGTTGAAATAAAATATGTTTTGTTATTGTTTTTTAGACAAGTTTTAAGACATTAGGTTAGGTTAGGTTAGGTAAGGTGGCTGTCCCAAAGGGGACACACTTAGACCATATTTTTGGTCCATTGTGATACCACAGAGGGGGGGGGGGAGAGGGAAGCGGCCAGAACGGGCGTTACCCTGGGAATTCTTTTGCTACTTGCGAATTTTGGTTTCTTGCCTAGTTGAGAGGTTTTTGGTAGTGACTGAGGCAGTCGGAGCTTTTGAAATTTTGCATCACCTGGCTACGGCCCGGTCTTCGGGTCAAGATGGAGGGCAGCCGTAACGGCCTGCCCCCTGCCTATTGCCTCTGACGGGGTCCTCTAACTATCGAGATGAGATTGGTTGGTGTGATCAGCTCCTCCATTTGGCGGTTAGTCTTCAGAGAGCAGGCAGAGGGTGACCGAAACAGTCTAACCCCCGCTAGTAGCCTCTGACAGTCCGTTACTAAGGAGGGTGGCTGGTGCAGATCAGATAAGAAAGACTGCGGCAAGAGGAATCGACAAAAGGTGACCGAAACAGTCGAACCCTCTGCCTATCCCCTCTGACGGAGTCTGAAAGTTCTACGTGTGAAGGTAAAAAAATTTGACTGGCGTGGTCAGCTCTTCCCTTTGGCGGTTAGTCTTCAGAAACAGATAGAGGGTGACCGAAACAGTCTAACCCCCCGCTAGTAGCCTCTGACAGTCCGTTAATAAGGAGGGTGGCTGATGCAAATCAGATAAGAGAGACTGCGGCAGGAGAGAGCGACGAAGGGTGACCGAAACAGTCTAACCCCCCGCCTGTCTCCTCTGACGGAGTCTGAAGATTCGACGTGTGAAGGTGAAAATTTACTGACATGGTCAGCACTTCCCATTGGCGGTTAGTCTTCAGAAACAGACGAAAATGGGTGAGATGTTTGTTGATAATCAATGTAGCCAATTCGACTTAAGACATTAAAGAAAACTTAAAAATACATCGGTGTTCACTCACTTTTGACGGTCACTGTAGTATATAGCAAAACAAATTTCGCTTAAAAAGAAAAAAAACTTTAATTTGTCTGACAAATGACAACAAATCTGCCAATTTTGTTTAATAAAAAAAACATCTGCCAACCGAGCGAACTGTCAAAAAAATTATTTCCAGGCATCTGACAAAAAATTGTTAGAGTTTGAGACAAAATCTGGCAATCGTGTGAACTGAAAATTTTGGACTCTAAGGTAGTTTGCTATTGTCAGCCTTTTGCAGAACTGACAATATTGTCAGATCTGGCAATCATCTGGACTTATAGCTTAAGTACTTAGAGTCGTTTTGATTTTCTCTTAAGGATCATTCATATGAGAGTGAAAGAACGAATTGATGAAATGCGAACAAATCACTTTTTGAGCATTTACAATTGCGCATTTTATTATAGATAAAATTATCCCATAAAAATTCATTAAGAAAACGAGTTTATAAACAGTTTAAAGAACGAAATTTGGAGTTCCAATCTTTTTGCCGCGGACGAAAACACCCTTGGCGCAAATTGTCAAAGTTTATTCGAAATCCACATGATCAAATCGCGTTCCACAAACTAGCGAATAAAACATTCGTTCGAACTTAACCTCAAATTGGAAATTGCTGATAGAAACTGATGGTATTCGCGAACTGCCGCGACCATGAAAAATGTTCATGTGGACGGACTGTCAAAACTCGCGAATATTCGTTCGTTCGTAGATAGTTGGTCGCTCTCATGTGAATAGTCCTTTACGCCCGAAACACACATGCGATTTCAATCGCGCGACTGTTTAGTCGCAAAAAATGAAGCACACGCATTTCAATATGAATGCACATAATAAAATCCAAAATTATGTGGGCGCATTCACATTGAAATATGTGTGTTTCATTTTTTGCGACTAAACAGTCGCGCGATTGAAATCGCATGTGTGTTTCGGGCCTTAGTCTTACGATTTCGATGCTACATATGTATGTTAAATTGTCTCGTAAAATAATGAAATTTGTTACATACAGAACACAGTAAAAACAAAACATTTTTAAATATGTCCTAGTCCTTAATCTATTGTAGTTACATAGCTAATAACAAGTCTTGTGGTCGTGAATGCGTATAGATTATTATACCTTCAACGGTGAATACAAATTTATAGTGCCATTATGACGGACTATACAAGCACTCTTTACCAAATAGTTTATCAATTAAAAGTATAACACGCACCTACCCCTACCTATATAATTCACATTTAAAATCCAAGAAAATTCCGGGGTACGATAATTGAATCCAATGACTCGGAAAGGCAGTCTGGCGCATAACTGAACGATCGAAGGGCCTTTCGGCTTATGAATGTTGCTGTTTGTATGGTCTTTTAGATAAATTTATATCTACCTTTGTGCCATAAAACTTAAGGACATTCGAGAGCTTCCCGAAATTGTTTTTAGTTGTATGGCCAGCACGACAAGAATCCTTTTCAGAATATCACCCACTTTATTGAGAATTGAGAATATTCGGAATTGGTTCTCTAACTTTTGAAGCTCTAAGCTAACAGCGTTCTTCTGAGGAGTCCTTATTTCAAACAATAAAATTTGGTCTACATTGTTTTCCAGTTGAACGCGCGCCGACATACATCCAACAGCAGATACGTTTATATTCAACTGTGTGTGTCGTTGCCGGTTAAATGTTGAATTTCAGCAAATAAAGCGAAAGACATTATTTTTATTGTCCTTTGTAGGCGATCATTGAATGGACTTTACATCTTCTATTTATTTAAAAGTATCGTTACAATTGGCCATGTTGTTGGCAAGAATTCGCTTCCTTCGGAATCTAATGCCCTTCGATAAGAAAATGCAAATGAGTTTTGCTTGAATAGGCAGTAGGAAGGAGTATTTCTTAATTTGAATATGAAATTGCAAATGTTTTCCCGTCGAGTCGTAATGATAAAATAAAATTGAATTTGTTTAGTACTATAAACGTTTTCGGCGGCATTCCAAAAGGCAAGTCGTATATATTTTGTTTTCTTTTCCGGTATACAGAGGAAGGGGTGCCTATTATTCAATATAATACCTATGGAGAGGATGAGCGTTAAATTTGCTGTGGACGACATTAATTTGCTATAGTTATTATGTCGGTCCACTGCTCCCAGTTGTAATCGTGAAATGGTTGATGTAATTTAAAGATTAAAATTATTTATGTGATATTTTTTTCGAAATTTTTAATGCCTCTAAATGATGTTGTAAAAGTAGATTTGTGGATTTTTTTAACAAAGAGGAAGAGAGGCTCATACAAATAATTATTTGTATTCAGATTTGTATAACCTGAACAATTTTGCGGATGTTCAACACAAACTTCAACATTGTTTTGTATTAATTTTGTTGTAATTATTATAGGGAGATACAAGACGATATACTATAAAGTGGTAGCAGTGGCTTAGTGGTTAGCGTGCTGGACTAATGAGCGAGGGGCAGGGCCGTAGCCAGGATTTGGTTTCGGGCTTCCAAATCTTACGAGGAATTCCTTATAAACAAAAAACTATATAAGTATATTCCAATTCATTGATTTTTATTAGTTTTTAAATCGTATGTACTTAAACGAACATACTAAAATTATTTTCTTACACACATTTTTTTCAAAGTAGAATACGTCTTTTCTTTTAAATAACATTAAAGTTTATTTTAAGTTACCATTACGTTTGTTGATATATTTGCTCTTTCATAAGCTTACATATATGTCGAAGCATGGTTCAGTGTACCGGATAGTACAGCATTCTACTGTGCATTAGAACATTATAGGTTTACCGTATTATCAATTACCTAAATAAAATCAGAACTGCCGATGTGATTGTTCGAAAATAATAAATATTGAGGAAAATTAAAAGAAATTAATTTTAAAAAGATTCTGAAACGAGACCGACCCGACATGGATGGATGGATGAATGGATAAGAGATAAGAACGAAGTTTCTATGAATGGATAAGAACGAAGTTTCTATGAATGGATAAGAACGAAGTTTCTATAATAAGAACGAAGATTCTACATCAGAAGTGGGATTATTTCCCCCGCAAGACGAGGAAGATAACAAGATAATTTTGCCGGTGTTACAATCCGCGGTGGACGGCAACAATATTCTGAAAATAGTGAATGTAAGTGGCAATTAATCCTGGAACAGCAAACCCAAAACTTTTTGGCTTTCTTGCAAGCTTTAAAGACATTGACTACTGATAGTAATATGCAGTTGCCTGAATTTGATCCTGACGAGACTTAGCGAACGATGCTCGTGCTTGGGTGTCGACTGCAGACATGTGCATGTCAGATAAACTGCTGAGAGGTGCTCCTTTAAGGATTTTGCTTAGCCGTACTCTAAAAGTGCAAGCGTCGGCTTGGCTGTCTACGGTATTGTATTCCGGGATGTCTTGGACTGAATTTAAGAACATATTCACTGCATTTAGTTAATACCTAACCGTAGCTCGTTAGAAATCGGAATCTCTTCGATGTAGACCGTGAGTGAGCGGTATGTGTTTGACTATTTGTGGTATAGGTATGGTTTGTAATTTGTATACTATCACTGGATGGAAGAGGTAATGGGTACTGAATGGAAGTACTGTTATTTGCTATCAGTGGATGGAAGTGGTAATGAGTACTGGATGGAAGTACTGTTGTTTTCTATCACTGGATGGAAGTGGTAATGAGTACTGGATGGAAGTACTGTTGGTTTCTATCACTGGATGGAAGTGGTAATGAGTACTGGATGAAAGTACTGTTATTTCCTATCACTGGATGGAAGTGGTAATGAGTACTGGATTGAAGTAGTAATGTTCTCTATCACTGGATGGAAGTGGTAATAAGTACTGGATGGAAGTACTGTTGTTTTCTATCACTAGTTGGAAGTGGTAATGAGTACTGGATGGAAGTACTGTTGGTTTCTATCACTGGATGGAAGTGGTAATGAGTACTGGATGAAAGTACTGTTGTTCTCTATCACTGGATGGAAGTGGTAATGAGTACTGGATAGAAGTACTCTTGTTTTCTATTACTGGACGGAAGTGGTAATGAGTACTGGATGGAAGTACTGTTGGTTTCTATCACTGGATGGAAGTACTGTTGTTCCGATTGTTTTCTACCACTAAATGAAAGTGTTTAGGAGAGCTGAATTATGTAATGTCTATTATCACTAGATGGATGTGATAAAGAACACTCGATAAGTACCCGTTGGCGGTTGATACTTTTCAGAAATATGTGTGCCATTGGTTTGGCGATAGTTGTTCCAAGGGAAGTTATGAAAAACTAAATTTGAGTTAGAATTAATTCGTATACATACTAGATTAATAATGACTGTAATCTTTGAAGATGTAGTTTGTTATGGTCAGTAATGGCCGAGTGAGAGAAAAACAGTTTATTTGTTTTGTTTTCGTTTAACACAAGTCACATGAGGACATGTGACATGTCAGGACGGCCGTGTCGAAGCATGGTTCAGTGTACCGGATAGTACAGCATTCTACTGTGCATTAGAACATTATAGGTTTACCGTATTATCAATTACCTAAATAAAATCAGAACTGCCGATGTGATTGTTCGAAAATAATAAATATTGAGGAAAATTAAAAGAAATTAAATTTAAAAAGATTCTGAAACGAGACCGACCCGACATGGATGGATGGATGAATGTATAAGAGATAAGAACGAAGTTTCTATGAATGGATAAGAACGAAGTTTCTATAATAAGAAAGAAGATTCTACATATATAAAATATAAGCAATGCCCATTTTGTAAACTATATCTACATACTATACCCACTAAAAAGTGGGCGCAAGTATAAACAAATAACGACTCCGTAGATAGTCCCTGGCTACGTGCCTGGCGAGGGGTATCAAGTTCGATAAACGAACGTCTGACAAACATTCAACAGTATATTAGGAAATTTTCTCAATTCAGCCGTTTTGACTCGACGTAAGATTCCAAATCAATCGTCCGGAAAAATCGCTGAGGACTCAATCCTTTTGAGATAATTTTCGATGGCCTTATCTCGGCCATGGTTTTCATCGAATGTTGGTTCGATTTTCAAAATGCTCAAGAGTTTGAGGAGTGTGCGTCAAAACATCAGATTTCGCCTACAAATGGTCGTGTTAAATTTTCATTTCATAAAATATTGACAGGTGACATATTTGTCAGTTAAATACAATAAAAAATTTGTCAGATTATAACAAATTTCTTATTTGCTTTTTGTTTGACATATTTGTCGTAGATAACAAACTTTCGTTTCATTAATTATTGACAACGAAAAATTTGTCAGATTAAAACAAATTTCGTATTTGCATTTTTTGACATATTTGTCGCAGATAACAATTTTATTATTGTCATGTTTTAACAAATTTGTAGTAGGTCTTAGCATCCAGAGGGTGATTCTTTTTTGCGGGTTTCTCTAGATGTCCACCAATTTGTTGACAAAATATATTCCGTTGTTGTTTTCATAATATGAAATTTTTACTTAAATTATAATTATACTTCATTATATATATTAATTTATTTGTTCTTTAAAATGTGTGTACTATACGCGAAGGTGCATTGGAGATTCTTCATCACTTCCACTTGAAGAAATAATATCTAACATTTGAAACCATACGTCACTTAACTATCAATATTTGACCGAAACTCAATTGCCTGTCAGAATTGTCAATTACATATTGAAAAAATATCGTAAATAATTGTATGTTATTTGGTGTTCTATAAAAAATTGTCAGTACAAATTTGTCAGAAAATTCATGACAATTCTCTTAAATTTTGAAACAATTCATTATCATGACAATTTTTGGGACGGGTTTCCATTATGAACACTGAGGAAAAATTTGTTTTTTTTTTTTTTGTATTAAAAAACCTAAAAACAATATTTTTTTTCTTGAGGAAATGACATTTTTTTTTTCTAAATTTTAATATAGGTATTTTTTTTTATTAAACTATGTTTATGTGGCTCATTCCAGTTACATAGCTGTAACGCACTATAAATGTACTTTTATATATACCAATAGCTACATAATTATATCTATTGCTTTGTTTAATAAGTAGGTACCTACAGTGACGGCAAAAACATTCCGGATTTTTTCTATAATATTTTCCTTAACTATAAAGGAATTCTTCAAATTATTAATTGTATTAAGTTAAAGGATTTCTCCTTGATGTTAAGAAAAATATTACATATATCAAGAAAAAATCCGGAATGTTTTTGCCGTCACTGTACATATGTGTACCTACATAAATATCTAAAATTAAATTTACGTAAGTAGATAATTATTTAAAAATGAGAGCGATATCATATTATCGTAATGCGATATGAAGTAGGTAAGTAAGAATTCCAACTTCTAGCAAAGAAAAATGCGTGTAGGTTTGCTAGCGATAAGTAGCTTAACACGGAAGAATCATCAACAATAGAATAATATGTTTGGGACGATTGCGACATCATCTTCAACAGGTGGGTAGAAGTTCCTTATCAGTAGTCCCTGTGATATGCATTTGAACTAGCTACGAATGTCATATACTAATCATTATAGAGACATTAATCAATTTCTTGTGCAAATCCAGAGGCAACTTAGAAGAGGTTTATAAATCGATGGCCAAGCCTATATGTAACATTCCGAGGAATAATTTCCTTAATTTGCTCGGAAAATCGGAAATGGTACTAGGTATATACTCATTCCATTAGCATGGTGCATGGGCCAGTGGCTAGGCAGCGATTGCAGATTTAATGTTAGTATAAGATCACCTAGTCGATCTTGGATAGTAGTTCCTATTCTATTCCTGTGATTCCAAAACCACTGCATGGATATTGGATAGCTTGAATGTGTTAATAGGTGCTCAATTTTAATTTAATTACTTTGCAGTTGCACTTACGGCCACACTGTTTAAGAGGGGTATACGAATTCTATCATCAGACATAATTATTCTTATTCGTCCACCCAATCATGTCACTGATAGGAGAATAAGTAGATTTGGGAAAGTAGGTATTCGATGAAACACAATCTCTACGCAGATAGCCAGCGCCCTTAATCGAATCGAAACGGGGATGCAGTTCGCATTCGGAAGAGCGAAGATTTGTGGACATAACTTGGAGTCAATGTTTTTTCGCGTCTCGGTTAAGAATATGATGTGTGATGTTCGCAGTTGACATTGACATTGTCGGGTCATTGTATACGAGTATGTACCACAGACTAATAAATAGTCGTCATAATCTAAAATCAAAAGTGGTTCCGTTAGGCTTTAACCAGGCACCACGAACTAAGTTCGTTAAATGACTACCTTATAACTCTTACACAAAAACGCTAATCGTATAGAGATACAATTCGTTAAGTCTATGAATTAGTTTTACGAATTAAACACCTTCTTATACAGGGGGCTTATTCCCAAATGCGCGGCGTATCGCTTTTCATGGCGGATTTTAATTTTTGTATTTCCAAAAAAATCGCTTTTGGATTTTGGATCGAATCAAAAGCGATAGCTGTATAGGTGACGGATTGCTGGCAGATTGTTTGCGGATAAAAAATAAAATAAATTCCTGTGGCGGGAAAAAGCTGTGAAAGTGTTGGAAAAATACATGGAAAATTGCAACTCAGAATGGAAAAACTGGAAAGGACTGGAAATATCATTTTCGCCCTCGTTCGCATTTGAGAATAACCAAAAGCGAAGACGGTCGAAATGGAGGTATCGCTTTCAATACGATCCGTTGCGCATTTGGGAATAACCCCCCAGTATTATTACAACAAACTATTGAACGAACGATTGACAAGCGCAAATATGATTTATATAATTTTTGTTACAAAAAAAAAATTAAATATCCTTTCAGCCCAATTGAAATGAATTGAATTGAATTCCTTCATACCCACCAAATCATCGATTCTTATACCATAAGCTTCTTCCCCCTTCCTGAACACATTCCACTTTATTATTTAAAAAAAAAATCCCCAACAAAACTTTCGGAATGGTATTTCGTCCTATATAGGTACATACTCGTATAACATGAAAATGGATTATGCAAGAAAAACGACAACAGCGTAAAAAAAAGAGGAATGAAGTACCAGCTCAATCGAATCCACTAAATTCTGTGGTATTTGCAATGGTGTCTGCCTGGATGAGGGGGAAATGATGTAGATCTCGACTATGATGACATTGACGAAGGAGTTAAATAAGTCTATATCTACATACAGATGTATTTATCCCTCTATATGTGTGTGGTTGAGAATGAATCGTTCTCGCATATCCTTTTGTGCAAATATTCGATGGCAAATAAAACCTGTTAACTCCTTCGGAAAAATTCCAATGATACTTACGTTGAGGGTGGTTGTGCTATATGTACTTTAAATTTATGCGCATACTTTTAGAAATTACGTACATCTGCCAATGTATACTGTGTGTGACAAGTGGGTTCTTGAACATAATGACGGGTATTAAGGATCTCAGTTTGTGTTTTGAATTTATTGAAATATGCACGTAAGAATTTAGCTAGCACTTTAAGACTAGCACTGTTACGGTAAGTATGGTTAGGTTTTGTCGTTCTCATATCAAATTGTTCCAAATGAAATGTATTTTCCTAAAAGTCCTATTAGTGGGCACAGTAGCGCAGTGGTTATTGTGCTGGACTACTGTACGAGGGATCCCAGGTTCGATTTACATCTTAAGGTTTTTTCTAATGCGCCACCTCTCTCGAACGTCTGACAAACATCCGAGAGTATGACTGTCCTGAAAAAGCTTCTCAATTCAGCCTTTCAGACTCGGCATAAAATTGTAGGTCCCTGAAACTCACACAAACGAATGGTTGCGAGAAGCTAGGCCTAGGGTGTCTTCCGCCTGTTGCGCAACCTATTTATTTATTTTTCCTAGGTATAGTTGTACAATTTTGATGCGGCCTAGATTTGACTTCATTTCAGCTAGAGGACAGGGTTTCAAAATATGTACATAAATTACTAAATATGCAACGCGTCCGACGAAAGCGAAAGTAAATCAATTAAGCATTGCATATCGCAGTCAAGCAGTCTGGACTAAGACTTTGAACGAACGATTCCACTATAAATTATTGCTATCGGGGAAAACGAGGACATTATATCCATTTCATTTCTACAGATGCCAGGGGGGTAGTGTGAATCAAGATGTATTTAAACTACTGGACTAAAGCAAAAATGTAATTCCAATTTATTTTTATTTTCTTAATGATGGTTTCTATATTGTTTAAATTTTCTCTTTGACATTTTGTCTGAAACAAGACACTACCTACTCTATGTATGCTTTATACAATGTATTAGTATGTGCCTTACCTACATAATTATGTACTGAAGTAAACATTTTTGATTACAATTAATTTCTTTTTCCAGCTTAGGATAAATCTAATTGCCTGCATTTTCCAAATGATGGGCTTTGCCCTTGCCAAGAACCCAGGAGTTCTATGCTCAGATGTACATTTTCTTGTCTATCGAGACAATGCACATGAAAGTTCCAAATTTTACAACTTAAGCTCCCATGATTGTCGAGAAATAGCGTTTGCAATTTGTTTGTCCGATTTTTAACACACTTTTCAGGCCAATGCCTGTAAATTTGAGCTTGAACCGTTAAAAGGTTTTGGAGTTCATACCATAGATATACCTAGATTACATTTTTGTTAAAAAAAAGAATACCCCGAACAAGATAACTCAGATTTTTGCGGAAACTTCAACAAAAAACTTTGCGCGTACTTACCGGACAATATGTCCATAATTAAAGGCTCATCAAATTCTTTCAATATTCCTTAGCATTACTGGCGACGGGTGGTCGGGGTGATAAAAACCCAACGAGTGACAAGAAGCAGTAGATACCTATGATCGCACCCGTCCAAAGGCTTCAATTGGCCTGCTTCCAAATCTTACGGGGAATTATTTAAAAAAATATATCTCTATTCCAATTAATTGATTTTTATTAGTTTTTAAATCGTATGTACTTAAGTGAACCTACAAAAATAATTTTTCTACACACATTTTTTTCAAAACAGAGTAGACGTCTTGATTTTTTTTTTCTTTTTGACATGAGATCAATCACCTTATCTGGTTCCACATTAATATCCGAATGAACATATATCACAGCAAGTGAGCTTAATCTTGCATTCTCCGCCATAACGCTTCGGGACACTGTTTTAATCCTTTTCATAGTTGAGTTGAAAAGGTTCTTTCAACACTAGCTGTGGTCACTGGAAGCGTGGCCAAAATCGTAAGGTTTCTGAATTGAAACGCGTTGTTTGTTTCAATGAAATTTTTTTGAGCTTTTAATTCAACTTCAAAATAAGTCTTCGGCAAGTTGGGGTCCGGATTGAAAAGCCGCTCTGAAAATATCTTCGGCATTTTCTGTGATGTTCTTAGGAGAATTCAGAACTTCTTTTGTGCGGTCGATTGCAGAAATGAAATCTAAGGATTGGTTCTGTAAGAAAACTGATAAGGGCAGCGTTAAACTGAATAGTTTTTCGCATACAATGAGGCTTACTAGGAAATCACTTTTTTGAACCGCTGCCAAAAGTGTTGATGCTTTCGAAGACATCGCCCACGTTCTGCTCGTTATCTCTTGAGTCGAGTTTTTCGGCTCTCTGGTGCGTGTTTTTTAATGACATTTTTGATAGTTATCTTTGCATTTGAATGGTTGCGGAAGAAATTAACTCTTTCACTAACTACACCAAGGCAATTGCGAATTGAAGGAGTTGACATGGCATTAGATAGAGCCAGGTTCAAGCGATGGCTTGCACAGTCTACCTACATACCGTGTTTGGATACTGTATGTATGTACCTTCCTGAATAGTCTCCTATTTTTATAGATATGAATTTAAATCAGAGTTTTAGTTTTTAGTTTTTTGTTTACAGGCTACGTGCCTGAGCTGCGTTTAATTAACTGGAAGATTATTTAGAACTGTGAAGCTGAACTATTTAAACCAAAAGTCTAAACTCTCGGTCAGGTTTAGTTAAACTTCAGTTTAAACACTCACTGTCCAAGTGGGCCCAAATAATGTATGTCATTTTTTTTTGACTTCCTCCATCACTTATAACAATTATAGATAAAAGATAACCCATAATTGTTTAAAACGTTTAATTCATTCTCTTTATCTTTTAATTCATAGTGTCCGCCAAACATAATAAAGTCCTTAACCCATAAGAACTAGCACAATATATTATGTACTTAAAAAAAACGTATAAGCTTTCATCAGTCATTTAATAAGTTATTATCCGAATAGCCTTAAAACCCGAAAACAGATAGGACAGATAAACAGATATCCATATATCATACCCATACGTATATAATATACACAAATTAATCTGCGTATGTCATGTAGAATGGAGGGTAGGTGTAAACTCGATTCAAGTAAACATTCATACTACATCGCATCGTATAGGTACCACAGACTTTTCACTCCAGATTGGATCTTCTAGTCATCATACTCACATGAGTTTGCCAATTTTTAAATGCAAATTTCATTTTAAGCTAAGTGCCATTTATCACTCCGGGCGTCAGTGTGTAGGGTGTATGTGAACGTATGCGAAAGACGTACAGACAATACGTGAAAGCAGGTATAGATTACTCAGTCTCTGAGCATAAATTACCAAATGATTTTCTGTCATTAGCGATACCACCCAAACCGCACGCCGCGCCCTCGGCCGTATCCCTATCTTTTTCATGTTCGCTCACATCGTTGCGGGTACTCACAGAATAGAAAATTTATACAAAGTCATTTGTATTATGTCACATTATGGCATAAGAAACGATCGTTTGAGTAGGGCATTCAAGAAGAGTAGCTTCAGAACCACAGAAAGATGAAATTACAACAATGATGGCCTTATTGGGGGTCTTGGGCTATGTGAATATATGAATGAGGGCGATAATGTGTGCGTGCGAAACATTACATATTGCTTAACATAGTATGCAGAAGTAGGTACCACAACAAAATCCGTCCTCAAGTACACATTAGTGTTGTCTACGGCTTAAAAATGAGAGCATTCTCAGGGGAAGAACAATAATTGGGATGGCAAAGTTGTTGAACATTCTCCTGCTCGAAGATGGTAGGATACGGCAATCACAACAAAACCAACAGAAGATGAGGATGATAACAGTGACGATGACAACGCACGGTGCTTAAATTATGGTGGGTGGTTTTGTACACATAGGTGCCTATTATAATGGTGACACTGAAAAGCAGGGACAAACCGACGGAATTTTCACCCCAAGATTAAAATCTTAAAAATGCTGTAAAGTATTTGTGTTGTTGGTAAGCTCTTTCTATATGAGAATGTGGAAAATGTCCTTCAAAATAAACTGTGAAAACAATTTTTCAGGAGATGTCATGTGTTCAGTTTGAGAACTTAAACACATTCTCTTCTGTGGATAGTATTCCAAATAGGTTGCTTCAGGTTGCAGGTGGAGTGGCTGCAATCATTTCCTTCTTTTTTATTAAAAGGACAGTGTTGTTTCTACTATAGAATAGATATATCCTTGGAATCAGTTTCGTGGTGCACTGCATTTGTGGTGACATGGCATAACATCGGATAGCATTTTATTATACATGTATGTATGATGTACATAACCTGTAGATATTTTACAACAAATATAATATCTATGTCAAATCTGAATGGGTAAATTGAGGAACTTTTGCGGATACTTAGCAGATGTTCGCGAGAGGTGTACTATATATTTAAAATGGCTCAAAGAATATATTTTTTATTTTCTAATGTATCCTACCCGGCACCCTCTGTATCCATACGTAGAAAACGTAAATCAGGATAGGTTCGGCTTTTTGAATGAGGTCACTTATGGGGAAATTACTATAAGATCATAGAGGATCCTAGGCACAGTTTCTCCGCTTCATGTGCACCCTTAAAGGGCCAGAGAGGCAAGGAGGAGTATTCCGATTTTAAAAGTTCTTTTAGAAAAAACGACACATAAAATATTGGCATACAACTGAAATCCGGACCAAGGTACAATACATTCTCCTATATACATACAACATACATATTACAATTTTACCGGATGTCCCACTAAGACTTTCTCATACACTCCGCGCCTTGAATAGCAAACCCCCTAAGGTCGGTTTTCTATTACCCACTGGTCCCAAACCAAGTATCTATGCTAGAGACTTAATTTTTTTTTTAATTAAAGTTCATTTAATTGTTGTGATTTAACCGGAAGGAAGATTAAAAACTAAAGCTTTAAGTATAAACAAAAAATTGTTAACTAAAAACCGGCAAAATGTGGGGTATTAATTATACGCCACTTGAATAGAACATTATGTTTGACCGTTAACTTTGGCTCGTGGACTCATATTTTTCTTTGATCTAATTTTTTTTTTTGTTAATTTTGACTATTTAATTTACAAGAAAAATGAAATTGGTGGAGAAAAAGCCTTAACCGAAGCGGAAAAAGGACAAATCAAAGCTTAAAGGACGCTCGCCTATTTATTGCAAAATTAGCTACGAAACTCGAGAGGAGCCGGCACGTTATATCCATATATTTAAGTAACGAGTCTAACTATGGATAAAAACATGAAATGCTGCATAAGTGCATACACACTACACATTACACAGTGTACTTATACTAATGCGGAAAGACGTCTTATATTAAACTAGAGGTAATACCGGATGTTGTGTGCAAATTTCAGCATTCTACGTCAACCAGCTCTTGAGGTAGACCTAGGTACAAAATTGCCTAAGTTTATTCGGACAGACATCATCAGCGATAGCAATAAGGTTCCTCCATATGGAAACGGAACCTTAAAAAGCGTAAAATTCTCACGATTTTTGGAAAATAATCAGGTATCAAAGCAAGTCTCACAACTATGCGTCGCATTATTTCGAATGCTTAGCATATAAAGACTAAAAATCAAGAAGAAGTAACCCCTTAACCCACCAGACAGGTAGGACATAGCTCCATACTAATGGAATCCTTCTCCAACATCCCCGATAAAACGGATGATAGCTTGGGGGAAATTGACTTCGACACACCGTACGAAGTACAATACCCAGATAGGGGGGACTGGCAAAAGAATAAGGTTTCGAATGATAATGAAATTTCGATCTATACGGATGGCTCCAAAACTAAGGAGGGTACAGGGTCAGGTATATACTCTAGGGATATAGGCATACACGTGTCCTTAAGACTTCCGGATACATGCAGTGTGTTCCAGGCAGAGGTTCTGGCCGTGCTAAAAGCTGCGGATCTACAAGAATATCGCTATCTACATTGATAGTCAGGCTGCGCTAAAGGCGCTAGAGTCCTTCATCATCAAATCTGAACTAGTCAGGAGCTGCCGCACAATGCTCAGAGCACTATGCGCGCAGAACCATGTCAGATTATGTTGGGTACCCGGACACTGCGATATTGAGGGAAACGAACGGGCTGATGTTCTGGCCAAAACCGGAGCAGAGCTTCCACCTAATGAAACAATTGAGGGCATAAGACCACCAATGGCCGTGGCCAATAGAATTATTCTTGAGAATATTAAAAATAGGGCAGATCAGGGATGGTTGAATATAGTAGGGCACAGGGTCTCAAAGGCTCTGTGGCCTAAGCTAGATCGGAAAAAATCTGTAGAATTACTAAAGCTCAGCAGATCAAGGCTACGAATGGCAATAGGGATACTCTCTGAGCACTGTCTTCTAAGGAAGCACGCCATGAGATTAGGTCTAACAGACACAGACGTATGCAGGTATTGCGAAGACATACAGGCCACAGAGGATATAACTCATCTCCTCTGTGAATGTCAAGCTATCGCTCGGTACAGGAGGAAATACCTTGGTAGGTACTTCTTCGACAATTTGGAGGAGGTTGGCCTCGCAAACAAAATTGAAGCAATTTTCAGGTTCTGTAGGGAAATTAAATGTCTGGGCGAAGTGGTTTAGGTTATTTGACGCAATGAATGCGTTGTCTTACAATGGTATATAGCTACTGATAAGGCTTTAACATAATTTTCATAACCTTTTTGGACATCTCCCGTAGATATAACAACATAATAAAGTGCCAATACATGTACAGCCCGGGTTGTTAAAACGTATTTAGAGCCAAATTGTGGAGCTATTAAGCCGACCGGCCTACTCACCGAATTTGAATAGTATCGAAAATGTTAACACGTCAAGTTTATGGATCGGGAACAATATTCGACTGTATCTAAAATAGTCCAAGCCATCGAATTAGTTTGGAGCTCGATTTCGCTGGCTCTGCGAAATAAGGCCCCAAAACTTTACAGGAAACAACAACAACAATTTTTAATACAATTTGGGGTGTTATTTCCTTTTTTGGGGCCTTATTTCCTAATGAAAATTGGAGTATTATTTCATTATGAAATAAGGCCCCAAAAGAAGAAATGAAATAAGGCCCCAAACGAAAAACGAAAACGTATGGGGAGGCATGCTGCCCCCCTGCAACCCCCCTGCCTGGGTTTACTGTCAAGATTTGGGGCCTTATGTCATTTTTGTTTGGGGCCTATTACATCTCAGTGGGGCCTTATTTCATATTTGAAATTGGGGTATTATTTCCTTATGAAATAACACCCCAAATTTGGGGCCTTATTTCATTTTCGCTTTTGGGACCTTATTTCATTGGGGCCTTATTTCCTACAGCCGATTTCACTAGGTATATTATTTGGTCAATTTGTATATGTATCCCTTCCAAACCGGATGTGTGAATTTTGGAGCAGAAAGGTGGTTCAAAACATATAATGAAACATTTTTTTAAAATCTAAAATACTCCAATTACCTTAAATTTAAGTAATGTTTGTGTTAAAAAGAAGCAGAATTCTCTAATGTCGTCCGGACATCTGAAAAAGGTTAAAAAGAAGCAGAATTCTCTAATGTCGTCCGGACATCTGAAAAAGGTCCTGGGCGTCCTTTCGGGCCACCAAGCTTTTGCCAAACACTTAAATGTATTAGGATTGGGCGACACCACCATCTGTCCTGCTTGTGGAGAGGACGACGATACAGTGGAACACTTCTTCTATAGTTGTCCTGCCTTTGCTCGCATCAGGTGGCGGATCTTTGGGGCTGACGTGGTGAGTGACGAACATATAAGCTCTTCATCACTGAAGCTCAAAGACGGGAAAACTAAGTACAGTAAATTAAGGTGTCTGTTTGGCAGTACATGTACAATGGACCAGTAGTTGTGTCTGAATACTCCATCGGATAGTAGCACAACAAAGAAAAAAAACTACCTAACAAATATTCTCTCGCGTGAATCGTTTTTTTCAGGACAGCTAAGCCATACTGTCTTTGTCAAACTTTGGGAAAAACCTAACGAAAGTACCACACCCGCGTCCACATCAGTAACCTCTTTTCGTCCTGGATAAATTGGCTATTGAAATGTTTGTATTTTTATTTTTGGCACGAACAGACTTCATACTGTCTGATGTTTTCTATATTCGCAAGTGGGTATTGGGACACTTGGTCTTTTTATTTCCAGGGTTTGAACAAGGAATCCCTCCTTAGTCGTAGTTTATAAACTAAAACTAACCAGTAAACTATTGCATATATACTCTTCCCACACACGGAGACACCTTTCACATGTTTTTTTTTTTTTTTTTTTTTATTTCTTAATTATGAATAATCGCCCCGAGTGTTTCAACAATTTGTTGAAATTCTATTTACACTTTGATACACTTTAGTCACTCATCAAATAACACGTTCCAGGGAGCAAGAGCTCCGCCCTTTCTACCTTCACAGTTAAAACGAGCAAAATAAACAACAGTAACACAATCACAGCGACAATTATCCGTTCGCTGTCATATACAACGACAAGACAAGTTAGTGCAATGGCAATCCTCCACAAAGGCAAGAACAATAATTCTCACTGTCGCAAGGCAACCTTTTTTTTATTTTGTGCCCATAGAGCTCCTGCAATTTAATTACACTTTTGTTGCATGCAACCAGTGGCATGTAAAAATTGTATGTAGCGTAGGTATGTATACAATCGCAATAGGAGGTCTTCATTTAACTTAGCTGGTTACTGGAAGCGCCGGTCATTGAGGTGTGGTATGGTGGAAGTAGTATGAATGTAAAGTGCATGTTAATTTGATGCTATTTAATTTAGCACCAGCTAAAGGAAACAGACGAAATGAGAACTTAAAATGGAGGGAAAAACAAATTGTTTGAAGTATAATTTTGTTTTCTTTATTCGATGTGCTGAAAGATAATACGTTTTAAATTTTTACAATACAATCCTTATAATACCAGACATTTTAAACAATTTATAATTCTACAGTCAAAACATTGCTTCTCGCAACTATTCGATTGTTTTTTTTTTTTTTTTGTTGTAATTTCTTATCGTAAATCATATCGTAACCTCAAAAGCTATCTTAAGTAACAGTAGGACTGGAAAGTCTGGGGCCGAATCGAACGAGCAATATACGTGCCGGAATTATTGATTTTGCTTCCAGTGTAAAATCGGTTGATTCCGTGAGAATAAACCTCGAAATGAGAATAAATCGATTTTATTGAATATTCTTTCTGCGTAAACCTGAAATACGAACGAAACAAAAAAGGAATCATGAGAATCGATAGAAGATGTTTTTTTGTACGGGAGGTGCCACGCCCCTTTGTCAAATTTTGACCAATCTTCTTAGGTGCACTCCTGGGCCAATACCTAAGATTATCTGTACCTAAATTTGAGCTCAATCGAGTCGGTGGTTTTCAAGTTATAAGCAGCCGAACACAAATCAGGATCCATTTTTATATAGTACCTACTAGCGGACCCGGCAAACGTTGTTTTGCCTACTCGTACATTTTCATTTCATTTTTATTTAATCGATGTATCCAGACTGATTCTGCACTCCGTGTGCTTCGACCATACTTCCTCGGACCACGAATTGTATTGGTTCTAGACAAATTTTTTCCCATTATACTGTCGAAGAATAACGTTTGAAATGTATTTTTTTTTTTTATAAACGGGTGTCACGCCCTTTTGTCCAGGTTTTGTAAAATGCTTCAATCAGGCAATGTTCAGATATCGTGATTTAAATAACTTTGTTGTAAAGGTTGGTGCAATGGTCCAATCCCACCCACTTTAGCTCCCATGGGTGTCGAGAAATAGGATTTAAAATGTATATTTTTTTATACGGTAGGTACCATACCACGCCCCTTTGTCCAATTTTGACCAATCTTCACAGGAATACTCCTGGGCCGATACTTAAGATTGTATGTAAATTTGAACTCAATCGATTCAGTGGTTTTTGAGATATAAGATTTTGAATGTTTTTCTTTGTATGGGAGGTGCCACGCCCCTTTGTCCACTTTTTACCAATCTTCATAGGAATACTCATGGGCCGATACCTAAGATTGTATGTAAATTTGAACTCAATCGATTCAGTGGTTTTCGAGATATAAGATTTTGAATGTTTTTTTTTTGTATGGGAGGTGCCACGCCCCTTTGTCCAATTTCTCACCTTTTAAACCTTCTCTGGACTTCCACAAATAATTCCAGACCAAAATTAGCCAAATCGGTTCAGCTGTTCTCGAGTTTTAGTGAGACTAACGAACAGCAATTAATTTTTATAATATAGAAGAAGAAGATAGAGGAAGAAGAAAAAGATAGAAGAAGATAAAGATAAAGAAGATTGTTTTAAGACTATTATTTATTAGTTCTTCGAAATTTTGTCTAAAAAAATACTATTACTATATTAAAACTTCGTATCTATGTGAAAACGTTTCTAACAAAAATTGTGAAACATAAAAGTTTAATTACAAAAATGTTCTTTGTTATGAAAAAGTTTTGACTAGAATGCATTTTAAGTAAAAATAATTTGGAAGAATAATTTTTTTAATTTGGAGATTCATTAAGAAGGGACTCTGTATAGCTTTTATGGGCTGCATAAAAGTACAGAAAGAAAATATTTCTATGCGATACTAAATTGGCCAAATTGAACAAAACTGTTTTGTTGCTCAAAAGATATCTATTATATTTCCGTGGCCAGAGAACAAGTTTAATCTACATATTTTACCTAATCCATAAATTGTTACGTAAGTTGAAAATTAAGTTTCGTTTGGGTGCCTATAAGAGTATGTTCAACATTGTTAACGTCCCATCAACACTTTCTTCTGTTTCCTCTTTTCTTCTCCTTACCATAATTCTTCATCTATTTACTTTAATAACACCGTGCGACTGACATACCACACTCCAGTTAAAGGCTTTTATACCCTTATTTCCATCCCTTCAATATGCGACGTCTTTATTACTAGAGCTTGGCATGTACTGTACAGTGTACACCCAACTGAATGCCAATAAAACCGTAGGATTTCCGAGATGTTGACGACGAGGTTTTTTAACAACCCTCTCTAACACAAAAAAGGCCTTTGTTTGTTTACACTATACGCAATTTGTCGGGTAAGCCAAATTCACAATAACGGAACGAAGTGCGGGGAGACTACAAGTCCTTGTGTCGGTCGATGTTCCCACCACAACCAACCAGTTCACTGGGGAGATCCCAAATAGGATTTCATATATTTTTGAGAATAAAAAATGTGCAATTGAAGTACAAATTCTTTTCTGCCACTGAAACCCAACACCAAATGGTTTTGAGTGCAGACGCAGAGAAAGCATTTGTACGGTTTGGTCAACACACATTCCGCATGTATGAAACAAGTCAAGCGCCTTCGAAAGCCGAAATATATTGTATTCGAGATGAACATCTTTAGCTGCATATATGTGGTCTGACGAACCAGAAATGACATCGAATCCTGCTTGTTCTCGAGGATGAGAAGCAATAGAAAGCCCACACAACACGAATGCATCAATTTCGAGTTAAGATAGATAGCATCGTTCTTTGGTGGAATGGAATTTGCTTTCACATCGTATATCCGCAATTGATTGAAAAGCATTTTCGTAAAAGAAGTACACATGCTGGTCTTTTGAAATTCCATACGGGAAATCACTCTTAATCCTATATTCTTTTTTATCTCCTTTCTGGAAATGAATTCTTCGCAATGCCAGCCGACCTAGGCACCAGGAGTGCATGGCATGTGTTTTACGTTATAATATCGGTTGCTCGATTGGCCTTTTGGGGATTACAATGATGTGGAACATGGTAAGTCCTGTTGTCAGTTTCGTTCCAAACATGGCTGCATTTTTCTTAGCAAGAAAGTGCTTTTAAGTGGTTTTGAAAGTTTAACTTCAGAGAGATGGCTTATATCGGGAAAATCCATGTACATGGACCATATATCGATTTCGCTATCTGGGGATGGTTGAAAGTTTGGCGATCTCTTCCAAGTGTCGTAGTCGAGTTTAGTTAGAGGACTGACAATGATAAGGCTTAAATTATAATTATTCTGACTCATAATGAAAGTGGGATTAGTTCCAACTCGTATAGGGTTTCATTTATTAATAATATTCATTCTGCAGCTATTTGAAAGATGTGGTCTTATTTTGTCGATAATTGCCTGGGCTGCGGCAATGTGATAATCGTAATAATTCTTTTTATTACATTACTAGCTGACCCCGCAAACGTTGTTCTGCATAAAATAGTTATTTTAAATATTTGAAGATCTAGCTAGTTTAATTTTTTTTGTTCAATTATTTTTTTTTTAATAGAAAATGTAGGCGGATAGCTTCACTGGTTCAGCGGCCATTCTGCGAACGCCGGCCGGCTACTGTTACCATTGTCTCTTCTTTGCAACGTAACAAATATCGAACTGTAAATGATCATCACTTTGTATAAATCGCACATACATTTTTCACTATCAACAATTTACCTTTGAAATAGCCAGTGAAGAAAGTTAACGAACGAAAAAGATTTAATTGAAATTTGGAAATCAATTTGAGAAACAAAACAAATCGATTACTTTTACGTTTTTTTTTCTAAACCTTCGGAATGGAAATGGAAACATTTCCGCTTACAAGAACAATTACTGAAATTTTTGTTTAAAGCACTTGAAATTAATTTTTTTTTTCTTTTAATAAATAATAAATTTTATAATAAATCTGTGAAACCCTAGCTCTCATAATGTTAAATTTTAGCAAATCACTAAATTATAAGACAACATGTCTTAATGTGATTTTGCATTTCTTGAATAAATAAATAAAAATAAATAAATAAATAAAATATGGTCGCGTCATGCCCCTTTGTCCAATTTTGGCCAATGACCACTCCTGGGCCAATACCTTTGATTGTCTGTAAGTTTTAACTCAATCGATTCGGTGGTTGTCGAGATATAATATTTAGTTTTTTTTATTTTTGTATGGGCGGTGCCACGCCCTTTGTCCGATTTTAACCAATCTTCAGAGGAGCACTCCTGGGCCAATACCTAAGATTATCTGTAAATATGAGCTTAATCGATTTGGTAGTTTTCGAGATATACGATTTTGAGTGTATTTTTTGTATGGGAGGTGCCACGCCCCTTTGTCAAATTTTGACCAATTTCCTTCAGTGCACTCCTGGGCTAATACCTAAGATTATCTGTAAATATGGGCGCAATCGAGTTGGTGGTTTTCAAGTTATACGTATCCGAACACATTTTAGAACTTATTTTTATTTATTATTTTTAAATAATAAATAATTATAAGAAGTAGGTACATATTATATTAGGTATATTTTCTTTCAATTATTTAATTAATTTTCCATTCATTTAATTTTCTATTTAATTAATTCTCTATTCATTTAATTTTTAATTCTATTCATTTAATTACCTATTTCTAAAATAATCAATTCACTTCAATTAGTATCTAAGCATTTTAGTCATTACTGTCCTCAAAGTATTTGTTATTCAAATTACAGTACTAAAAGTATAAGTTACTATTAAAAAAAAAAAAATATGTAAAGCTCACGAAAAAGCTCTTTTCAAAAAGTATAAAAAGGACGCTCGAATTCATCAATAAATCACTTCTCAGTCAACCAGGAGTTTGTCAGGTTAACCACAGTACGGAGGTAATACCGCCTACTAAAACAATTTGACACACTATCTGCGCGTATGCTATTTGGATTAGTCGCTTCTTTAGCGGATACTGCGGTCCTTGGGACAGCATTTATCGCGGGTGGAAACTAAACCAAAAAGTCGTCATTTTATAAACATTATTTGATTAAATAAAATAATTTTTAACTACATAGAAACTGCGTCATTGTTATTATTTGAAAATTGGAAGAAAAAACCCTAGCTACAAACTGTAATAAACATAATTAACGATGAAGTTCAGATAGATGTGACCCTATATTTCACCCCATCCCTTTGTAATTTTTAATGAGAACTTATGCAATTGGAATTAGTGGAATGGACTGAAATAATATATACCTAATAAGCGATCCTGTTCACCTTTGCCCTTGTCCAGAAATTGTACCTATTGTCTCTTGTTTATCAGGACAATGTTAAGAAATAGTGTAATTTTGAGATTTGGGTATTTCTCGCCATCTATAGGAATATTCACTTCAAAGGTTTACATTTACATAGACTTCTCACTTCATAGCAATAGTCTACGTTTCAGCCCAATCGACGGACTACTTTTCGAACTGTCGAGCGAAAGTAGTAGTAGTAGTAGTAGTACCGGGCCAAAAGATCTTTTCGGAAATACAATATGGGCATTCAGTTTCATATAGATAGGGTTTCGCGATGCCAAATGCATTAAATTCGAGTGTAAATATTTTTGACAAACATCTGAATTTATTTGGAACTATAGCATGATAAATTAAGGTCTTCCACAAGTTTGTAGATCGTGTATAATATTGTACTTAAAATGTTGGTTAACATTTTAATTCATAAAGTGTGATTTTATGTCAATGAATTTTCATGACTATCTCGGTTCCTTGCATGCTTTTTTACTGTCTCAAGCTCTCTAATACTTATTAGATCGGAAATATTATCATTACGTGATTTGAAGGACAGTAAAAAAAACAGATTTCTTGGGTTATTATCTTGTTGTTTTAAAATCTTGTGCCGATTCTCTCAGCTTCCCCCTCCTCACTATTTTCAATCAGTCATTGACTAGTGGGACATTCATAGATATAGATGAATGGAAATATTCGATTATAACTCCAACTTATAAGAGTGGTAAAAAAGGCCAAATTTCAAATTACAGACATGTAGGTATCTAAACTGTCTATTATACCTAAACTGCTGGACCGTCTAGTGAGGGAAAGGGTGGTATGCATTTTAAGTAGCTGTATAAGTGATTCTTAGCATGGATTTTGGAAGGGTCGTTCCACTTGCTTTAACCTGCAATTTGCCAACTTACTTCTATTGAAAATCATAAGCAAGTTCACGTAATTTATACCGATTTCGTGAAAGCTTTTAGTAGAATCAACTTGCATATCCTTCTAAAAAAAAAAAAACTTTAGTGATACGGATTTTCGGTTCATTACTTTCTTGGTTTAAATCGTATCTTTTTGATGGAAAACAATTCGTCTGTATCGGAAATTTATTTTCTGTTGCTATTAATGCTGTATTTGGTGTTCCGGAGGGAAGTCATCTTGGACCTCATTTTTATCAATGATTTACCGAAAATTTTAATTTTTTGGCATTGTCTTTTGTACGCGGATGACATAAAATATTTTACGACCATATCTAACGTCAATGACTATCTTCTATTCCAGACAGATTTGGATTATTTTTTTGAATGGTACAAACTGAACAAATGTGCCACCAACCATGTCGAATAATAGAATACATAATACAATATTATACCCACATATCGTCTGGGAGAACAATTAATTATTAATATTGTAGCAGAATTTAAAGATCTTTGTATTGTTTTTGATAGTAAACTCACTTTCGATCTCCATGTTAACAAATTATTGTCAAAAGCTAACTCCGCTCTTGGATTTCTAAAAAGAAATTCGTTGGACTTCAGGGATCTCTAAGGCCATTTATATAAGCATGGTTCACCCATGTCTGGAATATTGTAGTGTTGTCTGGAACCCGTTCTCTTTGAAAAACATTAAAAGAATAGAAAAAGTTCAAAAAAACGTTTTGCGTTTTGCATTGCGTCGTTTCTTTTTGAATGACACTGTACCTACAGTGTACACCATTCTTACCGCTCTAAATGTTTGCTGTTGGGTCTTGATTTTGAAGTTCGCCCTAAAATGTATTGTATTATGTTCGTCAGAGATTTACTCTGTTCTTCCATATTGATTGTGCTAATTTACTTTCCTTAATTTGTATTTATGCCCCCCCCCTCCCAAGGATTCTTAGGACACACCACTGTTATTGGAAGTTCATCACTCCCCTTGTACAGGGCCAATGAGACTATTACGTTTTGCTGAAGACTATTTAATGTTCTATAAATGATCAACTTGATATTATATTACCCAGAACTAGATTTAAGGAACTAGCATTGTTAGCATTAAGATAATTATTCTACTTTATATATTTTAATTTTTTCTTGATCTGTTGATGAAATTTATCGTAGATGTAAATAAATAAATAAATCTAAAATTCAAAGTAAAGCAAAGTAAAATATTTTTTTTATAATTTTTGCACCCGCAATGAATTTTGCAGCGTTCTGACTCAGTTAAAAATCAGTGCGGAATATATTATACCCTTGTATGTTAATAGCTTTATAGTTTTATAGATAACTACACTGGCAAGTGAGAAGGTAGGACTAGGGTGTATACACGCCTATTGCGCCAACTATTTATTTATTTATTTTACATACACTGTGGCAAACAACCTTCATATTATTATAGGAACATGCGAACGTGATGTTAAATAGTATGTGTCAAATAGAGATGCTCTTAGTGTCTTTTTTTTAGTCGCAGCAGTGATACAGTGATCAAAAACAATTCAAACAGAAAAATAAAAACAAATAATGAACGGAACCAATGAATTAAATAGATACCAATCGAATTTTTAGGTTGCATAGGATTGGGTTAAGCAAATAATATACAATAACACACAAAATGTATTTCCTATTCATCCAAGCCAAAAGCACTCGTTTTTGCAATATTTTCACAATTCTATTCCACATACCTACATAGCTGTTGAGTATGCTCGCCAATCGATAGACATTATTTCTAAAACGTGTACAAATGAAAATCAAATCAAACGACGGGACATTTCAGTACTATGCTCGATAAAAACACACTAGAGTTTATGGCTAAAGTGCCATTTTAATTTCTGTAAATTATAATTCAAGTCAGATGCACGGCCAAATTGCAAGATTATGATTATGAATTGGTAGCCTTGCACAAAACTGTATTGCTTCTTGTGCATGGCTATCAATTCATAATATTCGAAGGTCTACATTCATTTGCGGTTTTTTAGCCGTGCATCTGACTTGAATTATTATTTTCAGAAATTAAAATGTTAGCACTTTAGCTTAAATATATGCAAGATTTGTAAGCAATAAACAAAAAATTCCGGACGGATATCAATCTCCAGCCCGATTATAGATGCGCCTATAAAAATTTAATGTCAAATATCAAATTTCAATTTCTCGACATCTTTTGGAATGATGTCACTATTTTTTAAAGTTAAGTTCAAATAAAATATAGTTTTATTATAATTTTGATGCTTATGAAGTTCTGGATACCACAAAACAACTTCCTATTATGATCTATATCTACCTATATACATGTTTATTGGAATGACTATCAATCTCATGAACGTCTTGGCGGCTGCAGGAAATAACCCCCCAAAATTAAAATTAAATATCCCCCCAAAATTTTGTATCTATGGAGTGGGGTTTATTCATATGAAATAAACCCCCAAAATTGGGCTTTTATTTCATGGGTTCTTGGGGACTTATTTCATACTTAAAATTGGGGGGTTATTTCATGATGAAATAAGTTCCCAAATTCAACTTTGAAATAAATCCTATTCTTCACTTTCACTATTCTATATTTGTGCGAAATTCAACTTTCATTAATGCTTAACAGTGAATTTAACTGTTGTTATTGATATGAAGACGTGCCGCGCGCGTTCGCGACGAGCGCGACGTAACTCTTCATCCTCGATTTTGGGAATAATTTCACAATGAAATTAATCCCCAATTTTGGGGGGTTATTTCGTTTTCATTTTGGGGGGTTATTTCCTGCAGCCGCTGAAATCATTCCTTGTAAACATGCAGGCTTTGTGCAAATGCCTACATTTAACATGATTCAAAGAAGAACCTGCTAGAATTTATCAGACCGCTTACAATACTGTTTAAAATATACTGTCTTTTTTTTTTGGGGGGGGGGGGAAGAAAGAAAACAGTTTTGTACAGAAAAGCTTAACTCCGCACTCATGTATTTTTGCTGTAGGTATTGAGTATTTCTAAAATGCTGTGGATTGTTTTTTTTTTTTAGGTATATATTTTTGGGTGAAGACTGATATACGGCTCTAACGAGAATTTGCCTTTTGTACCACATCCACACTACTCAATGAGGATGCTGCATTTCTCACATAGCGGTCCTAATTCTTCCAATAACCATCCAAATCTTGGCCAAAACTATTTTGAGTGGGCATGAGTTATTCCTGTATGTCATAGAAGAAAATTTTTTAAGCATTTTTCCATTAATAGCTTAACTGTCTGTCAGACTGTTGCATTTCACAAAACATTCATTATTATCACAAGTGTCTGAAGGAAAAGTCATACGAAAATGTCGTCTTCATAATTTTGTGAAGCAAAATTTTTTGATTTACTTATCAGGACACGAAGAAATTAAATGTTTAGAACTAGAACCCTAACATTTTGCATCATAAATCATAACAAAAACTTAATTTATTGTCCATTTGCCACTTCAGGTACCCACTTCTTGAGGCAATTGATTCATGCTTTTTTTTATAGGTACATTATGTACTTTATTGTAATTAATTGTTTAACCGCAAATCGTTAGACGGGTAACCTCATTTATATTCCATAATCTATCAATATTATATTTGCAAACTATAAATTGAATTACGGTTGGATTCCGTAACGAAAACCGACATTATCTATATAAGTAGGTAACTTTTTGATTTATTATCTATTTGAAGTTGAATAATGATTCCTCGGCACTGTTATGTCCTGTGTGCTCTTTCTTCTCAAATAATAAAGGAACAAACGAAATTCCACCAATATTTCGAATTAAATAAAAAAAAATGTAAAGCAAGTCAAGTATTTCATTCAAACATAGTGCACGGTACGGTATACGGTAACGAACTTGATTGACTTATGATTGAAATTGCAATATTAACTACTTGGACAATAATATTTTGAAATATCAGCAGATATATTTAATAAATAAATAAATAAATAGGTGGCGCAACAGGCAGGTAGACAGAGACACCCTAGGCCTAGCTTCTCGGAGATATATTTACCCGAGTAAATTCTTTTAAGCTACAATACATATTTTTAATTCTATGAAAAAGGAGTGACACTGTTTTAAAAAATGTCAACAACAACTGAGCACAGCATCTCCTTACAAACATCCACTGCACATAACAATATCCAAGGCTTTAATCTATACCTTTTTTCATATGTGATTAACACAATTTTCTTTGCGTTGCTATGTCAATTTAGTCCTCAAATTATCTCATCAAATATAATATTACGGACCTCCACTTACATATGTTATCTTTGGGCTGCAGACTATCTTGGCAAATATGTATAGTGAGTAATATGATAACCCCCGCCTCTAACTTAACTGCTTAAGCGCATAATTCCTGGGAAGTTTTCCAGTTGCCAGTTTCGTTGAAGTATTGCCTCGACCGATGGAGAAACCGTGTACAATATTGAGAGCCGCGTAGTAAAAACCAAGTAGGTACTAAGACTGCTTTTGGAACGTTCTCCAAAATATGACAATATGTGCACACAACTTTAGGATAACTTCTCACGACATATTGACCTCGCATGTTACATTTTTTGACATGATTGTGTAAAAGTATCTTAAGAGCAAACCACAGCGGAACAACATTTTTTATATATGTATATTTGTGTAAATGT
Organism: Cheilosia scutellata; assembly: GCA_955612985.1. NCBI lineage: Eukaryota > Metazoa > Arthropoda > Insecta > Diptera > Syrphidae > Cheilosia > Cheilosia scutellata. Next base: position 54,552,265 of record OY015313.1, on the reverse strand, counting down.
TTTGTCTATTTGTTTTGTGCGAGTTTTATGCTAATTCAGTTAAAGATTGTTCTAAGCAAGTAGCCATGGCACAATAGGAAGTGCAGATCCTTTGGACACTCCTGCGTTTATAGCAAATGATTCCGATGTAGGTAGGTAGGTTCACTGGTCAAGTTTTCAAATTCTAATATATTGCATAATATAATGAAGTTATAAACGAAAAATTGGCCAAGTAAACCTACCAATTTTTTTTAACATTTAACCTTCTTAAGCTAAGAACTTGGCGTACCTACTTTTAGATCTCATTACTTTTCGTGGCTGACTAGTTACGCACATTTTTGTTGTTCTATATATAAGAGAACTTGGCTCTTTTTTTACATTTATGTTTTTTGTGTGATTTCACTACTTTTTGCGAAGTTTTTTTTTATCAGATTTCACAAACGTGATCGCTTTTTAATATGTCAATTGACACTGACTACCATCACTTTGACTTTCTTTCTTATAAACTATTAATTAAAATTATATTCAGCAGGTAAATTAACTCCTATTCATATTTCAAGTGGGCAGATTCCACGCCCCTTAAATGGACAATTTTAAAATTTTGATATTTCCCCTTTTGTACAATGCAGGTCCTACCGCTATACCAAATTTCAACATTCTACGGCAGTCGGAAGTGGCCCAAATAAATAATAACCGATTTTCAAAAGTGGGCGGATACCATGCCTCCTGAATGTAGAATATACAAATTTTAATTTTTTTTCTTTCTGTACACTGCAAGTCTTACCGTTCTACCAAATTTCAACATTCTACGGCAGTCGGAAGTGGCCCAAATAAATAATAACCAATTTTCAAAAGTTGGCGTATACCACGCCCCATGAATGGAAAATCTCAAGTTTTGGACTTTTCCCAGTGTATGCACCACAGGATCTAGCATTCTGTCAAATTTGATGATTCTAGGATGGCCGGAAGTGGTTCATAATTTTGATGATCATCATCTAAGTGAGTGAGTGAGTAAGTAAGTCAGTTACGGTTTTTCCGATTTTTGAAGTCCTGTATGTTGAGAACCACTAATGCTATAGAGATGAAATTTGGATTTTAATGAACTAGGTAAATGTTTTAAGTTTTAAGTTTCTGGCTCAATTAGATCCGAAGTTAGAGGGGGGTCGAAAACAGCCTGAGTTTGTTCCTGTAAAAAGGGTAAGTGCCTTTACTAGAGAACTTGGCTGGAGCACTACCGTGCCCTTTGATCATATTTCATATCATATATTATATTTCTCAATTTTGGTGGATCTCAAGATCCAACAAAACGGAAAGGTCATATCGGAAAATAGCGCTCCGTGAGGAATATCTCTTCTGCAAAGTGCTCTGTGACCAAAAAAGATTGGGAACCGCTGTACTAACGTGACAAACTCCCAGGTAACCTATCCAAACGCAATAATTTAAATGTATGTATAGTATAGATATAGGTACTGAAATTAATCATTGAAAAATCTAACATCTTCTTTAAGAAATAATTATGACATTTAATTAAAATGTTGCTGCACTCTATCCTTTAATTCGTTTCCCGTCATTAATGCGGTGAAATCGTATGTCCTTCTTTCACGCTGCCTTCGGTCCTTTCTTGCTTATTAAAATGTAAGTCGATACCGAGGGCAGAACATTTGTTGCTTATCACACCATCCGGGTTCATTGTTCTAGCAAGAAAAAAAATGTTGCTTCACTCCATAAAAGACAAATAAATAAACAATCGTAATCCTTCCCGATTACGGTGGCAAATGAGTTTGGGGTAATCATTTTCTTTCTAATCCTACTGCTCTCGGGTAAAAGAAGTAGAGGTGGTGACATTTTCTGTCAGCATGTACATTTTTCATGTCCTTATCATTGCAGTCGCATAAGCAAACTCTGATTTCGGTATTTTCCACCATGTACTTTCGTAGGCAGACCCAAATTCAGAGAAAAAATGTTAAGATAAAATGCGAGGATAACATATAAGACAATGGACAATTTAAATAAGGGTTAGACACCTTAGTCCCTTTGCTTTGTATAAATGTCGTAATGATTCTATCGTGATTCTATCGTTACTTTGTCTTTTTCTTGCGAATGAAATCGCACGATCTTGGAACTCAATTTGGCCTTCGGCAGGTCACTTCAGAAGAGGAAAGATATGACAACAACTTTTTAACTGACTTAAATAAAAGTTTGTAGCAATCAAAATTAATCAAGACTTGGTTGTGAAGATGTAATAAATATAAAAACGTGATTCAAAAGCATTACAAAAGCATAACTATACGAATTTGAAGTGCAAGTTTTACACTATGGAACATTTTTATTTCCTCTTCTTCGCGATCCAGGTGATGTTAGCAATGCTTGCGACTGAAAAACGCCAGTCCATTATCAGTGACAAACTAAAGTGATATCTACACTGGTCGGCATAAGTACTTTGACAAAACTAAAGTTAATTCTACTCATAATTTGAACTTACTTCATGTAAATGTTGGCATCAATGGAAAGGACATTTAAATTCCGTGCATGATACACAACTTTCCTTAACCCATTGGGTCGTATGAATAAAAACTAGCATTTGCTTTGAGTAAAAGGTGGTAGCAAAGTAAAAGCACTTAGCAATTGCTTTGAATTGGTATGAATAAAAACTTACTTTGCTAAAGTAAGTTCGAAAATTCGAACAAAGCATTTACTTCACTGCATGTGTCCTTCCCTTGCAGTTTCTGTCAAAATTTGAATTTGAATTTGAATTTTAGAATTAGAAAAACAATTTTTGAGGAAAAATAAACAAATGATAAAGTAATTTAATAAAAAAAAAATTCACATAAATACAAAAAAAAAAGTTAAATCTATGGCCTGAGAGGTGAATGATGAAGAAGAGTATTTGGAAGAGCTTACTGGTACGCATAAGTGCATAACCTATATTCGATTACAAATTAATTGCTCTGCAGCTGACGATGAGGAATTTCCATCTACTTCTATCTCCAATAGTGATCCAATAGTGGTATTCGTGCAAACGTCAGAAGCAGTAGGAAAGATTTAATTTTCTGGATATTTGAAGGAGCACCACGCGTCTCCAGTTGCTTAAAGTTGTTATCGTAACCAATTCTTCTTAGCTTATACTGTTTTTTATTCACGAGCGTTAGCAACATTAGGTAAAACAGGTAAAATGTGCCAACTTATCGCATCCATTTTTGTTTCTTTCACAAGCAAAAATTATTTTAACTATGTATTTATAAAAAAAAACACTGCAACTCACAAGGCTTCTGAGATCATCCCATTAAAAAAATCATAAAAAAATATTAGCGAAGAGATTTTTGAAAATTTTTGCAGTCACTATTAGAATTGTTTGAAGAAACTTTTTGCATCAAAACATTTTTTTTTTGATACCGAGGAAAAAAGTCAAAAAAATAGACATTCACAAAAGTTCTAAATTCTAAAATTTTTAAATGGGTACTTAATGGGTTAAGGAAAGTTTTGTATCATTCAAACGGAGTTTAAATGTCCTTTCAATTGGTGCCAAAATTTACATGAAGTAGATAAGTTTCAAATTATGAGCAGAATTAACTTCAGTTTTGTCAAAATACTTATGCCGACCAGCATCAACTAACAGTAAGCCCGCAAAAGACGCAATCAATTAGTTAGTGCTCTTCGCAAAAAAATGTGCTCGAAGGTAAACGACATTTTAGACGATATTTACTACGAAAGAAGTTGTAGGCCAATTTTAATGTGTAGCTGGGGAGGGCTAAAGTTGTTACAAAAAATATTCAAAATCCTATATCTCGAGAACTACAAAACCGATTGAGCTCAAATTTTCAAACAATCTTATAGGTATTCGCGTGTTTCTGTTAAAAAAACATTGCAAACGCATGGAAAACACTTCAAAAAGTGAAGTGAAAAGTGCACATAAATAAAAAAAAATTCAAGGTTTCCGATAGATGGCGCTGAATACAAAAATTCCAAAATGAAACTATATTTTAGCGTTTCAGCTTTAGCCTTGAAATTTTGTAAATGATGTTTGTTGCCTGTTAAAAGCATTTAACAAAATTTGATATACTTCCCATACAAAAAAAAACTTTGCAACGCTATTGTCGACACGCATGCCTTGATTATTAGATTACTACAGCCAATTTATAATAGAGAAACTTTAGATTAAAAAAAAACACACAACTAGATATTAAATAGCAAGTCCAAAAATTATTTTATTTATTTATTTCTATATGAACTTTATAAAAAACATTCTTTTGTTGTCTCTTTGCAGGTGAGTACTGAATACCTATAAATATAGCTACATAATGATCTGCGTTCATGCGGTAACAGTAAGTACCTAATGTAATGATGATAGGTAATAGCTGCTTGAAAAACAAAAAAAGTTGATATTTATAGGTATGTTTCTGGGCATTGAGGACAAATTTTCAAAACTATTGCTTCAGAAAAAAAACGACACAAAATAAAATAGTATATATCTAATTAGCTAGTTGTCGTATTTCTTCATTATATTCACATGTCTCTGCCAACAAATACTACTCAAGTAGCACACTGGTGTATAAATTGGTGTAAATTCGTAAATTTTGGTGCAAAATTGAGAAAACTGAAGAAAAATTCAAAATTTTGGTGTATCTGTCAAAATTATCGGTATAAAAATTACACCATTGTCTTTCCTGTGCAAAATTTCAACATTTCTTTTGAAATTCGGTGCAAAAAATAAACCGATGTTCAGCTGTTTTTATAATATACCAATAATGGTGCATAAAATTATTCGATTCTGAAACCAACCAACATGGCATATTTTGTACACTATATTTTGTAGATAAAATACACTATTTGAAATGGCCAACTATATTTCGGTGAAGGATTTATACCCTGTGGAAATTAAATACACCAAATTACATAAGTGTGAAAAATAAACAACAAAATGTTATTGAAATTATTTCGCATGTCATTCTTAGCGAGCTCTGCATTCTTAACGAGCACTGCGTTTTTATATTAACAAATATTAACAAAAATGAGTACCTTGAAGATTCATAATTACTTGAAGTGTAGAAGGAAAAACTTTTTATAAAAATTAAAAAACATTCTCAAACCAGTTAACAACATCCAGCAAAGTCATCGAAACTTATTCCGAAATTGGGGAAACATCAACTTTTATATTCGGCCCAAAAACTCTAAAAATGGTTCATTATCTGGACAAAATATTATTTTAAATTAACCTAATATTATATGTATTACAGCCAAATGAAATATTAAGTGTCTTAATTTCGAATGATGATTTGGATAATAATGACGAAGTTGCGGAAATTATATATCGCGAAATGGAACTGTCTTCGGAAGATTGCCTCATTGATGATGTGGACGCACATATTGATTTCATGTATAAATTGGCTGATTGGGCTGTTTTATTGCCAAGTGAAGGAAAAACTGAACTGCCAAAAGATGCACGTACTTTGCTCCATACACTACGGAATATTGCTATACATGCAAAGGGATACGGTTCATTCTGGTACTATGGCATTGAAAAATGTTTCCGTATTGCATTTCGTCAATTAAATCAAACAATCTTCTCAATTTCAATGTTGACGGATTACCTCTCTTCCGAAGGAGCAAATTCCAATTTTGGCCTACTTGTGTATTTTGTTAACTCAAATTTTTTTTGGAAATATAAATTGTACTGAAAGAAAATCTCGTCCATTGTATATTTTTTTCACAGTAAATGCATGTTGGTTAAAAAAATGCACACAGAGAGGTTGGTGTACTTAATACACTCATTGGTTGAATATGCACCATTGTATGCACCACACTGAGAGTTCGGTGTTTTTAATACACCATTTGGTAAAATATTCACCATTGAATACACTACACAGAGAGTTTGGTGTAATTAATACACTTTTTGGTAAAAAATGCACCACACCGAGTTCGGTGTACTTAATATTAGTAATACAGTGTGCTTCACTTGTTTAGACGTACAATAGTTACGTTTTATTTCTTGTTTTTTTCGTATTATGTGGAACAAAGAGAAAAAAACACTTATTTGGCAGAAAGATACATTCATACACTATAAAAAAAACATTACTATTTTTTTAATACACCATGCAAAACCGTATGCATTTTTTTGGTTCACTTGAATAGACGCACCTGTTAAAAAGTCGAAAAACAACAAAACACCAAAATTGTTTGCGTTATTTTTATTTATTTTATTAAATTTTTAGTTATTTTAATAATAATATGTGAGGCAGTACCATTGGATATAATCTCAAAAGTTATATTCTTCAAAGAACCATAATGAACTTTTAAGGTAGGTAATTCAAGGATATATTTTCTCAAGAAGCTTTGATCGCTACAATCAGCTCTTGATTGTGTTGATACTGATTGCCTCAAAAAATTTCACGGGGCAAGAGTTTCAATAAAATTAAAATTAGGCGAATGTGGGGGACAGTGCAATATTTTAATATTTTCACTGACAATCCATTATTTAACAAGGCGTGAATTGTGCGTATATGCACGTTATCCTTCTGGAATATCCATGGAATAAGTCCACAAAGGTGCTTTAATACGGAAAAAACTGTGTCCAAAAAAAGTTTTGCAAGAAATACTAATATTTTATTGGAAACGATTTCCAATTTAAAAGCGCCGAAGAATGAAATTGCACCACATACCATAAGTACCCCTAATTTTGAATGATGACGATTCAAAACATATTTTCTTTGTGGAGATCATGAAAGTAATAGTTATATGTAGTTGCAGAATCATCCAAGTTAAACTCCTTTTTGTTCGAAAAGTCGTCTTTGCTTCAATTTCTGGAGACCACCTTAATGTTCATATCCCACGCCATGTCAGACCTTGAAAATTCAAGGCCTGGGTTTCTTGCATACATGATTAGGCGGTGGTTTTTTTTTTTGTAGTTTTGTAAAATTTGGGTATAAAGCATTGACAATAGCACAACGCAAGTGGATTTGCTACAAAAAAAAAAACAGCAAATTCTATAATTTTGTTTGTAAATTGAGCGCCATAAGGCACTATTCTTACAATTTTCGCTTGTTTTGTGATGTTAAAACTTTTACGATCCTTGCTTTGTAGTTCTTTCCATAAGATACTTTATTGTCTACAAAGTTTCTTATCAAGCCTTCACTTCGAGCTTTTTTATGAGCCATTTCACGATTTCAAAAGCGTTTCGAGAGTTAAGCTTTAACTTTTGACTTTTCTGAAAATTCAACACTTTTTTCCTGCCTAATTTTAATAAAATGTGTGCGTCTAAACAAGTGAACCGCACTGTATTTCTCACAATGGTGCATTTTTCTCATTTCTCCTTTAACTTTGGTGCATTTTTTGCATCAATTTCACGAAATGCTACAAATCAGTGAATATTTTACACAGTTTCCAGCAAAATAAATGCACCGAAAACAGAATATTGCATATAACTTCTACAATTGTGTATTTTTCTCCTTCTTCTTTTAAATTGGTGCATTTTTATATCCAAATTCAGGAATTGGTGTATATTTTGGACGACGGCCATATTTTTCAAGGAATATTAGGAAAAAATAAGATTCGGCTGGCCGCCATATTTAGAATGAAGACAATGATTATTTATTTTACTATATATATCGACTTAATCATGCCGCATTTTTTGTATTTTTGACTCGTTTTTTAGAGTACGTCTCTAAATAATTTAAAAAACAACCAGAAAATTATAATTTTCGAAAAACTAATTTTCACGCATCGAATAAAAAATCTTTAATTATTAAAATTTTCGAGGCGCTCGATTTTTAGACGGGGTAGGACAGAAAATAAATCGACAGATTGGGCTTCGTTGTTAAATTAGGCGCTCACATTGATATTTATTCATGATTTTCTTACGTCTATATTATGAATGTGAATATCTACTTAGAATCATAGAATGAGTTTTAAAAAAAAGGTGTAAATTTTAGCTCAAACTCTGTTTCCGATGCAAAAAATAAACTTCGGTTTAAATTTTAAATCAGAATAAATTCTAAGTTTAGGATTTTAATACGCTAATGGTGTATTTTATCAATCGAATTATCGTGTATTTTTCACACTCAAGGAAAAAGTTTTTCACCAAAATGTGGTGTAAACTGTTTACCATTGGTGTATAATTTGAGCTAATTATCAGTACATAATATACACCTCTGGAGTATATTATATCCTAGTAACCAGAACAATTTTTATACCACTAGCACAATTTATATACCGAAAATCGGTATAATTTTTGTACAGCCGGTGTTAATTATATACGAGAACACGGTATTATTATATGTATTACAGCCAAATGAAATATTAAGTGTCTTAATTTCGAATGATGATTTGGATAATAATGACGAAGTTGCGGAAATTATATATCGCGAAATGGAACTGTCTTCGGAAGATTGCCTCATTGATGATGTGGACGCACATATTGATTTCATGTATAAATTGGCTGATTGGGCTGTTTTATTGCCAAGTGAAGGAAAAACTGAACTGCCAAAAGATGCACGTACTTTGCTCCATACACTACGGAATATTGCTATACATGCAAAGGGATACGGTTCATTCTGGTACTATGGCATTGAAAAATGTTTCCGTATTGCATTTCGTCAATTAAATCAAACAATCTTCTCAATTTCAATGTTGACGGATTACCTCTCTTCCGAAGGAGCAAATTCCAATTTTGGCCTACTTGTGTATTTTGTTAACTCAAATTTTTTTTGGAAATATAAATTGTACTGAAAGAAAATCTCGTCCATTGTATATTTTTTTCACAGTAAATGCATGTTGGTTAAAAAAATGCACACAGAGAGGTTGGTGTACTTAATACACTCATTGGTTGAATATGCACCATTGTATGCACCACACTGAGAGTTCGGTGTTTTTAATACACCATTTGGTAAAATATTCACCATTGAATACACTACACAGAGAGTTTGGTGTAATTAATACACTTTTTGGTAAAAAATGCACCACACCGAGTTCGGTGTACTTAATATTAGTAATACAGTGTGCTTCACTTGTTTAGACGTACAATAGTTACGTTTTATTTCTTGTTTTTTTCGTATTATGTGGAACAAAGAGAAAAAAACACTTATTTGGCAGAAAGATACATTCATACACTATAAAAAAAACATTACTATTTTTTTAATACACCATGCAAAACCGTATGCATTTTTTTGGTTCACTTGAATAGACGCACCTGTTAAAAAGTCGAAAAACAACAAAACACCAAAATTGTTTGCGTTATTTTTATTTATTTTATTAAATTTTTAGTTATTTTAATAATAATATGTGAGGCAGTACCATTGGATATAATCTCAAAAGTTATATTCTTCAAAGAACCATAATGAACTTTTAAGGTAGGTAATTCAAGGATATATTTTCTCAAGAAGCTTTGATCGCTACAATCAGCTCTTGATTGTGTTGATACTGATTGCCTCAAAAAATTTCACGGGGCAAGAGTTTCAATAAAATTAAAATTAGGCGAATGTGGGGGACAGTGCAATATTTTAATATTTTCACTGACAATCCATTATTTAACAAGGCGTGAATTGTGCGTATATGCACGTTATCCTTCTGGAATATCCATGGAATAAGTCCACAAAGGTGCTTTAATACGGAAAAAACTGTGTCCAAAAAAAGTTTTGCAAGAAATACTAATATTTTATTGGAAACGATTTCCAATTTAAAAGCGCCGAAGAATGAAATTGCACCACATACCATAAGTACCCCTAATTTTGAATGATGACGATTCAAAACATATTTTCTTTGTGGAGATCATGAAAGTAATAGTTATATGTAGTTGCAGAATCATCCAAGTTAAACTCCTTTTTGTTCGAAAAGTCGTCTTTGCTTCAATTTCTGGAGACCACCTTAATGTTCATATCCCACGCCATGTCAGACCTTGAAAATTCAAGGCCTGGGTTTCTTGCATACATGATTAGGCGGTGGTTTTTTTTTTTGTAGTTTTGTAAAATTTGGGTATAAAGCATTGACAATAGCACAACGCAAGTGGATTTGCTACAAAAAAAAAAACAGCAAATTCTATAATTTTGTTTGTAAATTGAGCGCCATAAGGCACTATTCTTACAATTTTCGCTTGTTTTGTGATGTTAAAACTTTTACGATCCTTGCTTTGTAGTTCTTTCCATAAGATACTTTATTGTCTACAAAGTTTCTTATCAAGCCTTCACTTCGAGCTTTTTTATGAGCCATTTCACGATTTCAAAAGCGTTTCGAGAGTTAAGCTTTAACTTTTGACTTTTCTGAAAATTCAACACTTTTTTCCTGCCTAATTTTAATAAAATGTGTGCGTCTAAACAAGTGAACCGCACTGTATTTCTCACAATGGTGCATTTTTCTCATTTCTCCTTTAACTTTGGTGCATTTTTTGCATCAATTTCACGAAATGCTACAAATCAGTGAATATTTTACACAGTTTCCAGCAAAATAAATGCACCGAAAACAGAATATTGCATATAACTTCTACAATTGTGTATTTTTCTCCTTCTTCTTTTAAATTGGTGCATTTTTATATCCAAATTCAGGAATTGGTGTATATTTTGGACGACGGCCATATTTTTCAAGGAATATTAGGAAAAAATAAGATTCGGCTGGCCGCCATATTTAGAATGAAGACAATGATTATTTATTTTACTATATATATCGACTTAATCATGCCGCATTTTTTGTATTTTTGACTCGTTTTTTAGAGTACGTCTCTAAATAATTTAAAAAACAACCAGAAAATTATAATTTTCGAAAAACTAATTTTCACGCATCGAATAAAAAATCTTTAATTATTAAAATTTTCGAGGCGCTCGATTTTTAGACGGGGTAGGACAGAAAATAAATCGACAGATTGGGCTTCGTTGTTAAATTAGGCGCTCACATTGATATTTATTCATGATTTTCTTACGTCTATATTATGAATGTGAATATCTACTTAGAATCATAGAATGAGTTTTAAAAAAAAGGTGTAAATTTTAGCTCAAACTCTGTTTCCGATGCAAAAAATAAACTTCGGTTTAAATTTTAAATCAGAATAAATTCTAAGTTTAGGATTTTAATACGCTAATGGTGTATTTTATCAATCGAATTATCGTGTATTTTTCACACTCAAGGAAAAAGTTTTTCACCAAAATGTGGTGTAAACTGTTTACCATTGGTGTATAATTTGAGCTAATTATCAGTACATAATATACACCTCTGGAGTATATTATATCCTAGTAACCAGAACAATTTTTATACCACTAGCACAATTTATATACCGAAAATCGGTATAATTTTTGTACAGCCGGTGTTAATTATATACGAGAACACGGTATTATTTACACTGAATCGAAATTAAATGTGCAAAAACTGCACTAAAAAGTGGTGTATTTTTTATATTGAAAATGCATATCACGAAAATGCATAAAATACACCAAATATTTTGGTGTATTGTAGACTTTTGTGCTACTTGAGTATAAAGCTACATTATAAGTATATACCTACGGGAATTAATTGTACAACAAAATAATGAAAGCACTTAATCATGATTATACGAATAGCTGCTCTTTCTGAGAAAACATCGCTCACATAAGCGCTTGTGCTGACCTTATTAATGTTAGGTAAAGCTATAATGCATCGCAAATTGCAATCGCTTGAAATTAATCCGCTTATCAGTAGGATTTATCGGATTACCTTGTATGTCTATAAACGGATTCTGCTTAGCCGTTCCTAGTAATATTTCCTCTTCAATGACATTTGGGTTTCAAGTGTATTCAATTATTCATATTCATAATAGAGTTCATAATTCTTAATTTTAAATTCAATGAGTCTGTGGATATTTCTGGCAGCTCTATTGAATTCACTACAATCCGTTATGTGCGTATTAAGGTGTCAATATTTGATTTATATGAAAAAAAAAAAATGCAACTATTTATTGTAAATTGTCTGTGGTCATACGTTTTGCTCGTTTGAATGCAATGGCCAGAAAAAAAAAAACGTTTCCAATAATTTTTTGCTTTCTTAGATACAATAAACTTTAACGGAAAATATACGCCAATTTACCAAATATCAAGACTAAGCTGTCATAAATGTCCAGATATATTATTAGAAATAACTTTGCTCTATGGGAATGAAGGTACCATACCTGTCTTCAACTCCCGCCAATATTTCGCAAACTGCTTTTTTCAAAAAATACTATAGTGTTGACGAGAATTAATTTTAAAATTCTCGGAACCTATCTGCTCGTCAAAGAAACACAAATTTTCAAAACTTAGATACGGTCGAAAGCACATAAACCCTGGCGATGAATTAAATGCTCCTTATCTCTGGTACGGGCTAAGTATAAATAAATTAACTTAGTCATTATCTTGTTAATTCAAAAGAAACTTTTCTCGTACTTTTACGATAGGTATATTTTTAGAATTGTCCTAATGAAGTCCTAAAGGGATCATGACGTTAACTAGAACGACTAAAATCTAGAATGGTCAAAATCTCGAAAATGAATTTGATAAATCTCGAATGGGTCAAAATCTAAAAAGTACAAAAATCTCGAAAGACTCTATCTCGAAAAAATCTCGAAAATAAAAAGTAAATTCGAGATTTAATTTTTGCACCCACCCCATATCCAAACAGTAAACCCAAGCAGGGGGGTTGCAGGGGGGCAGCATGCCCTCCATACGTATCAGGATTTTTGTCATTCGAGATTATGCTTTCTAGATGTTTTTACATTCAAGATTTTTTTTTTCGAGATATCGGGGTAGACCCAGTCCTAAAATTATAGAAAGGTTGTACTGCCAAAAGTGATACCTGAAACTGTTGATTTTGTAAGTTGAAAGGATCAGTTCCCTGGATAGAAAGACCTAACATAGTATATGGGAATCATGGTAATGCAATTTAGTGATATTGATATTTCTATGATTCTGAATCTAAACACATAGCAATGTTCTTAATTTTACAACTTTAGCCCGCAATCCAGAATATCGAAAAACAGTGTTTTGAGTATTTTTTTTCTGTATATGGGATGTGGCACGGTTAGTTTCAAGACTAAAGCTGTCAAAAATCTTAATGTTATTATTGTATGCGAGGTGGAACACTCCTTTGTGGAATGCCCCCCACAGTGTTATAAGAGGTAGGTATAGGTAGGTGTGGCAATTTTGAGAAAAACGCAAGTAGCACTATGACTATGTGCCAATTTGTTATCACAAACGCACTTAATCTGTTTGTTGTAACAGACAGACGTATTACATTCATTTTTATAAAGAGAAGGAAGAAAATAATAATTATTCTGTTCAGCTACATAGAGATAGAATTCACCGCAAGTAATTTTCCTCCTTAGAAAGTCTTTGACAAACAGAATGTAATAAGTTTATTTTGCAGTGATCTTCATTCTCAGATTTAGTTGTTTGCTATAAAAGTTGCAGATGGTCATGAAAAAATGCGATCCTCTAGGTAGGAAGAATTATTATTATCTTTTAAATAATATTCTTACCTGTTTCACCTATAAGTCTAACATCATTTAAATCCTTTGAAAAACTAATGAACGTCTTTATACGCAGTCGGCTAGATGAAAGTGCGATTTCCACATCTCAAAACGCTTATATTAAAGGCAAAGGGGTAGAAACCGCACTGCATGAAGTCGTTATCACTATAGAAAAGTCATTAAAATTAAATAATATACACTAGCTGCGTTCTTAGACATTGAAGGAGCCTTCAATAATGTTAAAACGTGCGCAGTGAGAAGGGCACAACAGAATCTAAATGTTGACCAATCTATCACAAATGTGATTGTTAACTTACTTATAGTGAAAGAAACATCAACGCGAAACTAGGTGACACAGACTTTAGAGTAACCGCTTCGAGAGGCACTCCACAGGGAGGGGTCATCGCCCCCTTACTACTAATGAAATTCAATACCTAACATGGGTGTCACGGTAATTGCATATGCAGTCCTGCTTGCAAAAGGGAAATTCTTACCCACCAGGGAGGGGTCATCGCCCCCTTACTACTAATGAAATTCAATACCTAACATGGGTGTCACGGTAATTGCATATGCAGTCCTGCTTGCAAAAGGGAAATTCTTACCCACCATAAGCGACCTATAAGGAAACTCATTAAGAGTACTCATTACGTGGACAAAACAATGCGGCCTTGGGGTTAACACCCAGAAAATTGAGCTTGTCCTGTTCACAAACAAAAGAATAACACCACTATTCGAGCCACCAACTCTTGAAGGAATACATCTAAAGGTGACGGATTGGGTGAAATATCTAGGAATAATATTAGATAGAAAAAAATTTAATTGGAGCCGAATGTCAATGAAAGAGCGAAGGAAGCAGCTAATCTTTCTACGCATGTAACCGCATCTTTGGCAGGAGGTGGGGACCAAACCCCAAAACAATCCTGTGGATGTACACGGCAATCGTGCGGCCTATTCTCACATATGGCAGCGTAGTCTGGTGGCAAGCCGCGGGCAAGGCGACCAATCTTAAATCAATGACAAAAATACAAAGACTATAGCATATTGTATAGGGACAACCATAGTGCGATGAAAACCACACCTACGGCTGGACTGGAAGGAATTCTCAATATGTCCCCTGACAGACTGAATCTGCTACCAAAATGGCCTTAAGGATTAGCCAAACTAGTACTTGGAACCCGTGCAATTTTGGTTCCGCACAGATTCTAGGAAAATACGTTGGGAACGTTTTCACTTCTGAGTATATGATTTCCCATCTAAACTTTGATAGACCATTCACCTCTAGAGATGAATGGAACACCAATGAACCCACGAAAAGGAAATCGATATCCATCTACACAGATGTATCGAAGATGGCCTGTAGAACCGATGCCATAATATTCTCGGAAGAATTAAATATACAATGCTCAATCAGGCTTCAGGCTTCCTGATAGCAGTATAGTGTCTTCCAAGCCGAGGTACTGGCAAACGCGAAGGTGTCATTGTTGGCAATACCAAGAAATGATATTACCATTTTCATTGACAGTCAGGACAGTCCCATTTTATTTGACCGAAAATGAAAATTTCAGAATAATTTTTCTGGTTAAAGGTTGTTGGCGGCATCGTCCACCTTGGCGAACATCGGAGAACAAAAAAAAAACAAATTGAGTTGAGTAGTTTCTATATTCTTTAGAATCATGTTAACGAAAAAGATCAGTTTATTAGGTGTCCTAGAGATTCTCTTATTTTTACACGAACCAGTAACCACATGTAAATCTGACTAGACTACACTGAAACGTGTATTCTATTCATGGCTGCTACAAGGAACCTATACGCTCCAGAAGTTCCCTGACCCTAACTGTGCGTGGAGCTATCCTAAGGGCGTCGCAAGACGGTACGTACAGGCCGCTTGCACTCGACGTTCCATAAACTTTGAGCTGGCTTTGAAATTAAATTTCTTTAATTTTTTTAACAAAGGAAGAGTTCAACATACGTAGCATTACGTTTCTCTTTACGAATGGCAAGAGCGAGGTGTCGAAGCGAAATCCAAATCCTCAATATAGCCGTATCCAATTCGAACCTATAGCGCGTTTGTGTTTCCCGCATTATCCAGGCAGACTTGCTTCGTGCACAGAACATTTACCAACCACAAAATCTCTGTAAAAACAAAAAAAATTAACTTAAACGGCTCCAATTTTCTCACTAATTTTTATTGAATGAAAAATAAAGCAACCAAACAAAAAAAAACATGACAAGATAAATTAAAGTAATAATTAACAAAAACGAGTAGCCGCATAATTACATAAGGATTGGGACGAGTCGATGTTGGCACCCGGTAGACTGTGGGGGCCACATTATTTTGGTGGCGTCTGTCTCAGCTGGAGTTTATTATTCATTCACTGACTCCAAATCAGCATGCGGCGGTTCGTGAAAGAGAACCCGCGGCAGTCAATTCTTCGCCGTGCACAAGCAGTCGACTTTTCGCAGATTTTATCTTGACGAATTTTGCATCGGGACTTGGACCGACACCCGTTCAAAGTTAATGTCCATAGACAACGCCGTGCCGTTTGTTCGCTGACAGGCGCTTCGGAGCGTTTGGAAGATTTACCCAAATTTTGGCCGAAAAATCATCTTTAGTGACGAGGCGCATTTTCGGATGAATGGCTATGTCAACAAGCAAAATTGCGGTAGGTATATGGGACGACGCCATTTCAACATCGACCCGTCCTTATTGAAAAACCCTTTAATGAATCTTAGTAAGATCAGCTTCTATTCACATATCTTTTAGAAGGGCGTCGCAAAAATCTTACAACCTGTAGTCGCAGCATGAAAAAGTTTTGGAACCCCTGCGCTATACAATATATTTTACCGGACGATGGGGAAAGGAGCACGAGCCATTTCCACAACCTAATAACTGATTCGCTATTCGCTCATACGGCTTTTCAAATGAAAATGTACATTATTAGTCAAATAAAATTATTGTACACATTATGAAGAGTTGCATATTGTCCTTCAAAATAAAAGACTCTTTTAGCAACACTTGCCGACATTTTTATATATTTTGTCCCACTTATAAAATGTGAGTGGTGAATCTTTTTCTTTAATTTTTAATTTTTTGTTTGGTTTGAATAATACGAATGTTCTCTCTCAAATGGATATGCCAGGTTGACCATGAAATTGGATAGAGTATCTTTGCCTCTAAGCAGTCGGCTTGGTTTATGCCATTCTACGCCACGTTTCTTCTATTTACGAGTATGCTCTGTTGCGTGTATTTGTTCCGAGTGTATACATAATAGCCACCAGGAGATTTCTCATAATATTATTTCTCCTCCTCCATCCTCATTCCTTCTCTGGCCATAAAATTAGAACTAAAAACTTTTTCGATTTGCTTCAACAAATATAGAGATACAGCTCCGCCCACGCTCTGCTCTTCCACCCTGGAGTAGTGAAGGATGAACACAGATACAAATTGTATCTTTATCATTTCTATGCAATTTTATTTGTTCGTTTTCTGAGTATTGCAATTTTTCACGCTGCCAAATGAAAGAATAAAATCCACTTTATTTTTCGCCTCACATGATGCAACAGCCAACACGCACGTTATCTACTATGGATATGTATAGAATGACTGTGTGTAGACAATTTCAACTTTTTCTCTTTTTTTTGGAATAACAAAACATGTTCTACATTATGTTGTATAAAGTCGCACAGCGTTTATTGCTGAAAAGTTTGCAAAGTTTTTCTTTCAGTTAAACAAACAGCAACAAAGTCAGGATAAGCACTTATCCTCACAAGCACCGATAGCGCTTGCATTTCTTTTTGTTGAAGTATATTAGACTATGAAACAGTTATTGTCTAGTTTTGTCTAGTGGGTTCTGGTACTGTTAACGTTGCATGCATGTTAAGCTAGTGATTGAGTGATTGGTGTGGCATGACAATAAACTATTATAATGTTGACGGCGATGGAAAAGTTTGAGGCAGTTGTTGGTGCCACAAGAAATGTTTTCTATGGAAACTCTTTTGTCACAATGTTGGCCAATTTTGGGACAAATTGTGGGAAAAAGTTATTAGGTATTTGAATTTGAATCTGATTTATGGTTTTAAAGAAATGCCAACCACTTCATTAACTGTTAATTAGTATATTTAAAGAAGAGCAATAGACTGTTGGTTAGGACTTATGATATGAGTATGTAGGAACTCTAACAAATAGATATACGAGTATTTAATGAAAATTGAGCTACTCTTTTGATATTTTAAAATCGTCATCTGTAACCATAAATTAATAAATAAGTAAATAAATATATATTATCCAAGTAAATCTAATCAGTACTCGAAAGTGCTGCACTGATACACAAGCATGCAATTCTTTGGACTTTGCTTAGTTTGTCGCGATTTGTCGCTTTATCTAAGGCTGAACCCACACCAAATAAAGCAGAAACAAACAAAGCAAAAACGACTGTTGCTAACCCACACCAGATAAGGCAAAACAAAAACGTTTTTTTTTGACTTGCCTAATTTGGTGTGGGTTATTGACAGTCATCCATACCAACCCTTCAAGCAAAATCGCTGACCCAACTTTTCCCGTCATTTTTGGATCCGCAAAATGATCCTAAATATGAGGCGTTCCACGCACACATTTGTAAATTCGCTGTATCTACACAACAAGTAGAGCGAGAGTCGCGAGAATTTTTGTTTTGTCTTTTTTTATGCAATGGATTGAGAATAATGAGAGAGTGAACATCAGCCGGTGATTAATCTTTCGTTGACGTTCGTGGTGATAACCGTGATAAAATCTCTCTACGAATTAATTAATTAATAAGGTAAGAACATGAATTCGAGCGATTATTATAAAATTAACCGTGATGTTTCCTTTATTTGCAAACGTGCAAGGAAATATAGTGATGAAGATCACAGGGAACAAATTTCGGGTATATCGGGAGGCTCAACAATGAACTTGTGCGAAAACAGTGTTTTTAACCAATATAGGTAATGATGAAGACAATTTAGATGAAATAGTGAATTTTAATGAAACAAGTGCTCATTGTTCACAAAGTGTATTGCCGCGTTAACACCCTTTTTATTTTCAGAATGTGCAAGGACAAAATTCCCGAATGCCAGAGGAAGCGACATCACAAGTGCCGTAGAGAAATGGTTCCACTATGCCAAAGACAGGATCCGCCGAAAAAAAAAAACGTTTTTGTTGTGATAAAAGTGTTATTTTACCGAATTAATAAATTCCTAAAAAAAATGCATGCAAATGTAAACAAACTTGTTTGTATTTTTTCGTCTGAAAAAATCTTCGATACTCGATTGTCATCTGACAGCGCTTGCCTCGTTTTTTAATTTTTTTTTGGATCCGACTTGGATTCATTTTTCGCTGAGTGCGGCGAGCTCGCTCTCTCATTCTCTCACCAACACATACAAAAGTGGGTCCGCGGTGATTCTAATTTCCATACTAATTTGAGCCGACAAACGCAGTTTCGCGGATCCGTATGCGGAGCCGTATGCGGAGTCTTCCATATGTCATTGACTCCGTTTATGAACCGAAAACGGACTCTCTTGCTTGAAGGGAATTGCACTTAAGATGACTTCAGACTTGGTCGACGATATGGCTATTGTGGCAGCAAAATAATTTGTGCTAAGAATGAATTTCGATGCATTAGATAAATATATTGCGATTTTTATATTTTTTATATTGTCGGCCGATTTTTAATTAAAAATAAAAATTTTTCGACGTCACGCATATTAAAATGCTGCACTTCACAGAAACTGATTGAATGAAACATAAATACCGATAGTCGTCGCTCGCATGCTTCATGTGTTTTATTTGGTTTTGTCTGTTTGGCTAATTTGGTGTGGGCGCTCTCATTTGATTATGTTTCTCGCCTAAACATGCCTTAACTGTTTGATAGGCTTTTTGCCTAACTCGATTGTTTTGCTTAAAATGCTTTATTGCTTATTTCGGTGTACGTTACCCCATAAGCACACGTGTAATGTTTGACGTTAGGCAGTGGAACAAAACGTTTTTCATTTATTGTTTTGTTTCGCCTTATTGGGTGTGGGCGCGCGTATTTAAACGTGTGTATTTAAATTGCAAAAACACACAGAAAATCAGTTTTGTTTGGGCGTTTTGTTCCATCCGGTGTGGAAGCTGCCTAAGGCAGTCCACCAGACAACTACTTCGTACGTAAGTATCGGCCTTATGACCGGGATGTATTGTATAGCCAGTGGGTGATGCGAAATTGTAGGGCCCATTTGTTTCCTATTGTTTTTTTGCAAGAGAAGAGAGCTATGGCTGCTTTTTTCCGCCGAGCATTTGCAGCTTCCGCGGATGGATTGAGAAGTTCGTCTTCGTGCAGATGAATCTTGTTAAGAAAATCTTCCGTAGTTATGACTTATCAAGCAATTTTTTTATCACGATGTTATACAGGTTTGGCAGGCAACATTCCCGCGATAGTTCCTGCTCGTTCCGCAATTTTAACGCGGTTATGATAATTATCGGGCTAAGTCGGAAGGTTTAGTTCGTTGTAGACGCCGCAATAAATTTGTTTCATCAAGAATTTCCAAGACCGAGGTATTAACGTATCCTAATAGTCGATTTCTATGCTTTCGAGCGCGATTTCTCGTTTCATAATAACCATGGGAATTCCGAAATCTCTATGAAGATCTTAATTTCTAATATACCACGGTGCACTGACGAATGATCTTAATACTTTATTTTGAAAAGTTTGTAAAATATTTAGATTTGTGTCACTGGTACAACCCCATAACTGTATACCATACGTCCACAAAGGCTTAAGCACTTGCTTATATAATAAAAGCTTGTTCTCGAGGTTTAGCTTGGAATATTTTCCGAGTAACCAATAAAGTTCTCTATATTTGTTTTTAAGTTCTTCGCATTTCTTTTTTACATGCGGTTTCCATTTCACCTTTGTGTCGAGAGTTATTCCGAGGTATTTGGCCTCATTTGCAAACGGAACTTGGGCCGTATTTATAAAAACGGGCAAATAATTTGTTTGCTTATATGTAAAATCCACGTGAACCCAATTCCTTTCGTTAAGAGCGATCCTCCATGATTTTGTCCATTCATTGACCCGGTTAAGGGCGCCTTGTAATAATTTGTTTGTTTCTTTAGTAGTTGTACCAACTGCTAGTATGGCAGTGTCATCGGCAAAAGTGGCTACGGTAGTACCTTCTATTTGCGGTATATCACGCGTAAATAATAGGTATAGGAGTGGCCCAAGGACGCTTCCTTGCGGCACACCTGCCCTTATTTCTTTAAATTCGGAATATTCGTTTCCGTGTTTGACACGAAAGAGTCTTTTCTCTAGATACGATTCTAGGATTTTCCACAACCGTTCGGGGAGAACTGGTCTTAATTTCCACTTAAGACCTTCGTGCCACACCTTATCAAATGCTTGCGAAACGTCCAAGAACACGGCAGAGCAGATTTTATTTTCTTCTAGAGCTCTCTCTATAACGTCAGTTATCCGATGCACTTGATCGATCGTCGATTGTTTGCTTCTAAACCCGAACTGGTGGTCAGGTATAAGACGGTTTTCTTCTATAATCGGTTGTAACCGTCCGTATCCATGTCTGACAAGGTGTCATCCTTGGCGTCACCCACGGTGGGTAGTTGAGCTGGAGTCATCGTTATCGAGCGATGGGAATGAAATCGATGCTCCAGGTTCAGAACTAGCGGGGAAGGGATGCAGTTTGCCTGAATTGATTTCGTTTTTTTGTAGATTGGCTCAAAGCCGAATCTGATCACACTTTTAGTCGCGCCCAGAGGAGCAAGGGACTCTTTATTGATCACAATTAGCGCGCATCTATAAAGACCCCTTTGCTCCTCCAACTTTAAGACTTTCCAGTTGTGAATTGGGAGCGACGGATTACAAAGTCTGATGACTTCCAGAATTTTATCAGTATTGGAGGGTTCGGCTGGGATCAAGGTACGAGTTCTCGGTCTGTTAAAGATTTCCTCCCTATCAACGACCTCAAGCTTTGCACCCGGCCAAACTTCACCCAGTCTACCTACAGCAATTCTATAGAGATCACAGGATCTCTTGTTGTCGCAGGCGATCAGTTTCACATGGCATTATTGCCATCCACCATCGCAAGTGATAGGAGGATAGGAGGTGGTCCCGGGTAGTCTTTCATGATGTTTAAGAAAGTGCCAGGAAGCTTCATTTTGACTACCTTCCACCGTTCAGGGGAGATCGTGCCATCATCGTCACTGCGATCGATCACAGCAACCACAATTTTGTCTTTGAGAAGGTCACTGAAAGACTTTAGAGATGTGACGCTGGAAGACTTTTGGGAGTTAGTGATATTTCTCACCTTGGGTCTTTTGGAAGCTGGCGTGGTCTTTTTGTATTTTAGCATGTTTGCTCACAATTCTACCACTGCTAGAAAGTGTACCTTTAATTAGCCCACTGCAACTGCTGACATTGGGTGTACCATGAATATTCCCAATCTTTCCGTTTCCACTGATCACCGCTACAGGAGCTAAACCAGTAGACAACTAAGTCGCCGTACTACACAGACACAGTCACTTTGGTATAGGAATGATAGCTATTTCGAACTACACCACTAATTCATCATCAGATTCCTTTTAAGTGATTGTTTGAATAACAAACAATAAACAAGAAAAAAACTCGTAGCAACAACAACACACAGAGGTTGGTCTTCTCCTCCGTTCTAATCACCAATTGGCGGACTTGTATACTCATCACTCAGTGTTGGGTTGGCGCAAGTGGTAGTCTCTTGGTCAATTAACAAATCGAAATGCAAGGTTCATTTCCTGACAGGAGAAAGCAGAAATGTCTTCCCAAGTGGATTATATACGGAGAATTGACTGTCAGAATTCAAACTATTCAAACAATCACTTAAAAGGAGTCTGATGATGAATTGGTGTTGTTCGAAATTCCTACCAAATTGACTGTGTCTACGAGTTGGTGTTAATGTTATTCTCTCAACACAATAATTAATAGACGAAACTATCTTTGTTTTCTTATAATTAAAAGGCTACCAGTATCTAAGTTTTTGAGATATGTGCTAATGTCAATTCGTCCTACATGTCCAATCCTCTTTCTAGGGTAACCTAGGTATTGTCCATTTTGCAGAAATATGTGATGTTATTTAGTTAGTTAGTTTAATGGACTATTTTACTTAACGTTTAAAAATGCATACATTTTTTTTTACTTTAGTCTATAAATAAATATATAAATATATAATTTTTTCATATTTTGTTAAAACATTTCTTCAATTTTGCAATTTCCGTAAATAAGTCGCGTTGACTGTGTAATTGTAGAGCAAGTTCCAATTTTTTCATCGAAAAGGTCAGAAAAGTACGTATCAGTCGACTAAGATGGTTAGGACATGTAGAGCAAATGGACACCGAAGCTCTGGTACTGAACTTTGGAAAAAATCTGCGATGCTTTGTGAGGTGACGTTTATAGAGCTCAAGAAAATTTGTTCTGAATGTTTGCAAAAAATTATTCATCATATTTTGGGTAATGATAGCATGAAAGCAGGATTTATGGTATGCTTTAAAAATCTACCACTTTCTACCACTTTTTGGTTTCCCAATATACCACCTTTTGCCTACCCTCAAGTCCCAACACTGACTGCCGTGCTTTTGAATAAGATAACTATTTAAGATAACGCTCTTTCTCCTAGCAGTCCTCTCTTACAATTTTCTCTCTTTTGATGGTATTGCCATTGCCACTGTATATGTGTCATTAATTTCCTAGATCCAAAATTTGTCTATGAAGACTAAAAAAACGTAAACCAACTCCCAGTCCCAGTTCTCCATGGAGGCACGTTCCATTCGAAAGTGTGTCCCTCTTAACTCAAGCTGTTGCAATTTCAAGCAAATTGTTCGTAATCTAATAAATCCGATCTCGGTACACTCGAACTCTATAATTCAAAAATATAATTATCTAAAAGCACAGCTTATTTTTCAAAGTGTCATTCGCATCGTGCATTCAGCATTCACCATCTTTACCACCAGCATCAGTACCAAGTCGATTTAATTCATACCCCGACAAGCAATTAGCAAAATAATTTAATTACTTCCTCTTCCGAATGGCAAATAAGTCTGAAAAAAAAAAAATCTGTAATACAAATATCTGTTCGCCTATATCACAGGCGGGGCGAGGAGGACTCTATCTACCATTGCCATCAACATCACACTATCGGTGTGGACCAATTTGAACATCTTCTTAATTAAATCTGATCAGACTAGGTTTGCTGCTTCTGCTCAAATAAGACAACAAAATAAAATAACGAAATTGTATTTAACTTGTACACAGTGCAATGATAGCCCACAAGAACAAGTTCGCATCCGCAATATGATGTCCAACACCGAGTCCTTCTGCCGCAAGAAAATCTACAATGAACAGAAGTTCTGCAATTCTCATCTTTCAGTTTATCCGAGAGAGTTGGAAAAGGGTTTCCTTTTCCTTTCTACGTTTCGTTTAGTCCTGCACTTCTGCCTCTGTATATTATAACAACTGAAATGAGTCATCCGAAGTGAGACGTAGAAATAACATCGTTGAGGTTGAAGTACTCGGCGGCAAAAAAAAAAGAGAAGGATACCATTAATGTTTGTTGATGCAGTACCCTTTGTCGTGCTGTACATTTGCAATGCTTTCCGTTGCACCCTGTCAACCTTTTAATTTCATCCAGTTGTACCCATTTGAAAGTCTGCCTGAGGCAGATTTTGTCGTCATCGTCATCGCCGTCGCCAGCATCGTCGTTGTGATGGTCCACGCTGGTTGAGTGAAGTTTTCATTGTGGTCCGGTTTTCTTATACTTGTTGTATACGATGTTGGATGAATGGGTATAAGTTAAATCCCTTTGTACATGGAAAATCCCATTTTTCCTGTTTCTTCTTCTGAAATTGCAAGCTAACCGACAGGACCGAATCGTTTGTATTGACAACAAAGGATTCTTGAACTTGATTCTCTTCATTCACCACCACTGTACCCAGCATTCCTGGACTGGAATATCACAGGACGACATGATGCGATTGGTACAATTATTATAAACATCCTGCATGTGATCTCTACATTCGTAAGCAGTTTGTAGGTATGATATAGCTTTCCATTGCCGGAAGCAGATAAGTGCTTCTTATTATACTCTCTTTGTTGTCAATTTTATTGATGGGCCCTTCAGAATGACAAACGTCGTGAATGCATATTTGGCTTCCTGTGTGATCTTTGGGCAACATGTGTTTTAGATCAGGATGTTGTGAAAAATATGTTCCTTAATCGATTCAATTGAACACAAAATGCGTTCATAAATGTTCCTCACTCATTGTGAGTGATCTGAAATGATTTACTACATGATTGATGGAATCGTTCCAGATTTAACGGGCTAGAAGACAAAACGCAATAAGTCCAACACTCTCGTGCCATACCCTCTCAAATCAACCAGAAAATCCGACGAAATAGTATATGACTGCGTCTAGTGTAGTCTACATATAATAAAACTGTAGGAATTTTACTTGGCTCTTAAAAACTCGTAAGCTACTGGACAGATTTCGATGAAACTTTTTTTAAAATGTTTCTTAAGACTGTGAGACTGCTATAGGCTATGTCGTTTATAGCCACGTCCTTAGGAACAGTTTTTAAGCAAAATGTATGTTTGAAGTGAAAATATATACATACACATAAACCTTGCCACAAATGGATGTTTATACTTTTGCGATCGTGCGACACGACAAACAAAAACAAAACCACACTATCATGTGTATACCACGAATTCTAAAAGGGTTGATTTGTTTTTGCAGTGAGTGCTATGGTCAGTTTTATATGTAGGTATGTATATTATGATCGTATAGCCGATGCCTGTTGGGGATGGGGTGCGTGCTGCTGTATGGCATGGGGTATATTAATAATCTTCATAAGAGAAGAGACGTATAATACAAAACAGGTTTCATTTCAGAATTTCATTCTGATATGTGGTATGGTAACAGTGTGCCTACATAGGGTTGGGGTAGGTAGTTGTGTGGCTTTGGATTCCATAGGAAGAGGAAAACAAAGGAAAGGAAATGCAGTATTATAAACAAGAGTAGCAAGATCATGGAGAGGGAGGGCGATGCAGAGGGTGCACATTAATTCGATGTCTATACTTCTAACATAATGTAGGAATTGTCTTTGTCTCTTAAAAGCGCAAAACAACTGGACAGATTTCAATTAAACACTCAAGGTGTAATCTTAAATGGACCAAATATAAGTTTGGTTGTTTGCTAAAGGCGAGCGGCACACGGGCACGGGTCAGCCAGTATAATATAAAAGGTTCTAGGTTTAATTCCTTCTCAAATGGCCTATTTTTCTAATAATAATATAATACACACATTCGTTATTTCTTAATTGTTCTAATATTTTAAAAACCATTATATTGATAAATTCATTTATTCAGGTAATATTGTTTTCCTTTCATTATTATGTATTTTAAAACTTAAAAAAAAAAAAAAAAAAAAAATAGGCGCCGCGACAGGCGGTAGACACCCAAGGCCTAGCTTCTCGCAACCATTCGTTTTGTGTGAGTTTCTATTTTTGGAACGAATGGAAGGGACCTACAATTTTATGCCGAGTCCGAACGGCTGAATTGAGAAGCTTTTTCAGGACAGTCATACTCTCGGATGTTTGTCAGACGTTCGCGAGAGGTGGCGCAGTAGAAAAAGTCCGGGGATCGAACCTGGGGATCCCTCGCACAGTAGTCCAGCACACTAACCACTGCGCTACTGCGCACACATTTTAAAACTTTACTGTTTTTTAAAGCCTCCGCTCAGGGTTACCTCCGAAAAGGTGTCCACGAGGTAAAAAGGTGTCCCATAAAAATTTATATTATTAAAACAAAACGACATTAGAAATGAAATTGTGACTGGTTATCTGATTCTAGTTTGGGGTATATCTTTTGAGGATGTTGGCACATTTTTGCCAGTTGTTATTATAATGAACCAACAAATTAAGTCCTTCATAATAAACGTATTCTTAGTTCAAAAAACTAATTTGTAATTGTCCGTCTAGTATAAATTTGCATTTCCACTGATATACGAAAAAATCATAACTTGCAGACGTTCGTTATGTGTGAACGAATGTATGGCGAATCCCAAGGTTTCCAAAATTCCTTTATTAAAATTATATAGCTAATTCCTTTCGCACCAAAGATCTCCATTGCGTCGTAGTATATCGAACACCTCGTAACCCAAGGTCCACTTTTTAGGTAATGATGCACTTTATATTGTAAACAAATTTCCGGATCTAATGAAAAATACCTCGTAAGCCTAGAAACGATAATTTCAAAGCTATGCGAATAATAAAAATACATCGTATCCCCCCATGCGTTTTCGTTGCTGGAATACCTCGTATCCCAGGACCAAATCTAGTAGACCGAAAGGAAATAATGCGTTTTCTCATGTTGCTATCTTCGATATTCCTGTCTCTGACTTTGACACGAACAAATAACGGTATCGAGCAAAGAAATAGAAAACTAAAGCCAGTATTAGACGATATGTTGAATCAGCATACGTATGCTGAAAATTGTGTTCCAATCACAACTGTATTTTATGGACTGTATTAAATATGACGCGAAATAAAACAAAGACTTTTTAGAGTCGGGAAAAACTAGGAAAAACCCGACTATACTTTATTAACTCGAACACTATACAATTACACAATAATGAACACTCCGCGCTGTACTGACTGTACGATCTGACGTTCTACACTATACTAAACTAAAGCTAGTTCTGACATGATGAGTGAGCTAAAGCTCTTACACATACTACTTTCATACTTATACAAATTCAATTGTGTAGTGATTCGATACAGTGCCAGCAAAATTTATAATTTTATATCTTATTCTACATCTTATTCTAGGTATATCTTATCCTATATCTTATTCTATATCTTATTCAAATCTTTCAGCTTCTACTGGAATTCTGCAAATCTTCTGTATTGGTCTTCTTAGCTTCCCTGTTTCGGTCTGTACTATTACTGTATGAATGGGTCCGTCTTTACTTACAATGGGCTCGTAGACTCTGCATACAATGTCACTTCTATGGTGACTATCTGACTATAACCTTAACATTCTCCTTTCCTCTAGACCACTTCTTAATTTGTTGAAGAGTTGACAACTATTTTGTACTCCACCTTTCCCAGAACTGTATCAGCATCAACTGCCGATCTCTCTAAAGTTGAACTCCTACTGCACTTGACTGGCTGCTAAACATCGAATGGAATCGGAAAGATTGTGGCTCTTGGTTCACCCACTAGACAGTGAGCTGGTGCTAAGGCCTGTATATCTGACGTATCATCACTCTATGGATGAACCGGTCTTTATGTTAAGTATTGCCTCTGCCTGTACTAAGAGTGTTGAGAACAGCGCGTATGGCAGCACCATCAAACATATTACCCTTTCAGATGATACTTCATCAACTTTACGGCAGCTTCGTATACACCGCCTGATGTGGTGCTGCTGGAACCATGAAACGACACTCTGTACTCTTGCAACTCAAATGAGCCACTGTCTCATCGCCTGTCTATTTCTTAATAGCTCTCTTCAATTCCTTACTGGTACCCACGTATGTTGTACTTTTGCCGCTGTACATACGCTCAAACCTACCTCTACGTGCTATAAAGCGTTCATAGCAAGCAATAAATGCTAATGAAGTCAGGCCTGTAACTAGATCTAGGCCTAGGTTCCTTAAAGCATACAAAAAACTGCAACCCAACATTTAGCTTTAGTAGTAGTAGTAGGGGATAAACTTGTTTGTTCATTATCTCTATCTCAAATGGGCTTGCATATTCTACACCGGAGTGCAGAATCGGCTTCCCAATCTGTACTCTATCATGTGGCAAATCTGCCATAAGCTGGTGCTCTAACTTGTAGTTGTCTCTGGCACAAAACGATAGAATTGTGCAGATAATTTCTCAATTCGCTGCTAAGTTTTGGTATCTAATATTTTATCTAATAAACTGCATAATGATCTGTATGGCAACATGCTTTGTAGTCCGATATGCGTGATCTACAATTAGTCACACTAACCTGGATCCATTAGAAACAATAGTTGGATGATTCATCTCATATGCCGCCTACTCTAGTAGGCCTCTTATGTCTAACATAACATAGTGGTTCTAACTTGCTCCTCTCTGGCAGATCTCTACATTTCTTTAGCGATGTTAATTCTGTAGTGTAATATTCCTCTTGAGACTTCCGCAAGAGATATGCAATTGCTCTTGCTCTTTACTAACGTTAGTGGTTTCGCTATTATCTTGAAAGTTTGACTAACTTACGTATTGTCTATGAAACAAATAACATAGCTGACAGTGCTAACTAACTTCTCTAGCTTATTGGTATATTCCAAAGGCGGGGTTCTGTACGCTGACTGCCTTAAGCCTATAAGGTATCGGCCTAACAATTATTATGACTGTTGATACTTTCATCTCTCTCTGTACTTCCGCAGAGATATCCGCAGCTGGACCTATTACTGACCGATCTGTACATGGAAGGTAGGACCATTTTGGCCCTCTAACTGTAATTTAATGTCTACTAACGTAGACGTCTTTTAACCTCTATTAAATTAATCGCCTGGATTATCTTTTGTATTTAGGTAGTGCCAGCATCTCACACCAGTGTTTGTCTGAACTGATGAGAAACGATTGGCTACATGTTTTTAAACTGCACGGAAGCTTCTTATCCAGTGAACTACCACCGTCAAATCAGTGCATGCAAAATAGTTATTCTATTCCACACAATTTTCATCTAACTCTAATCCCTGACGCAAGCATTTTCGATATTAACAATCTGCTTGTTACTGATGTACTATCTACATTATGTATGTATTAGTATTTCCTCTATACGAATGCAAATCATCGCTCCATTTATACTGTACTTAATGCATCTGGAACTTATGTATCAACTGACTCGCCTAACGCGCTCAACCCTTTATCTATACGCCATCTTCCTAGAAGTTTTATCTCTTTCCAATATCCTTTCGAATTATGCTATATATCTGTAGGTATTTCATTACCCATCCTTTACTCAATCACAATCTCCATATGTCTTCAATCATGATTTTGCCTATGACTGTGACTGATTGAGAGATATAACCATTGAGGTTATAAAGCTAAGCTATACTACAAACAATCTTTCTTTTGTGGAGAATGACGTCTAACTTTGGTGTTTTCACCTCATACGCAAATTAATCTGAACTGTCTCATCCTTTTAATCCTTAAATGGATGATTTCTCTTCCCCCGAAAACACCATGGACGTCTCACCAGTGCCAGCGTTCACTGCTTTCCTAAATACGGAGGAGTTACATTTCCATTGACAGAAACCAGCACCTTTCAATACTCTGTACTTATAATTTAGCTAAATTTGGTTGATTTTCTTCATTAGATTTGCCTGTTGTACAATAACCAACCGTCCATGTAGTAGTCATTTTCGATCGCTTTGACTGCTTGGAAATTCTTCCTGTGCTTCTATTGTTGGCCGTTCTATTGATCGAACTGCCAGATGCGCTGACGACGTTAAACCAAACGTAACGACTCCCTCTCACCACTCTGAAGAGCCCACTGGTCTTCATTCAATCTAACTTGGTTGAACATCTTTTTAATGTCACCACATATTGCTTTACTGTGTCTTCTAAAACGTAGGTCTCTCTGCAACTTTTCACCCAATATCTGTATATATCGTTTAACGATACACCTTTTTCTGTACGACAGCTTGCATCAAAACTATGCGAAATTGTTTGTCTGTACAGTGATATGGTATGTAATACACTAAGCCATTGTACTAGGATTGTTTTTACTGCTAACTGCACATGTCCTGAGAAGATGCTCTCACGCATCTACTCAACGTGACTGACTTTCATCTTTACGTTCTTTTCTAACTTTATTTACAGGTACATAAATCGACGCAACGCAATGTCGCGTGAATCTCCTAATTCCTTTATATATTTATGTATTTCTTCAGCATGTATTTCTTCTGTTATGTGTTGCCATTAAGTGTTGCTATACAAGATCTTCTTTTCCGTACGCCTTTAATATGCTCATAAGCTGGTCTGACTGATTGCCCTCCGAATATTTAGATTGTTGGAAAAGCATTTGTTGCTTCATTGCAAGAATGACTATACTTAACGATATCTCATAACGATATAAAAAAAACTGAACTATTTGATTTTCGATTAAACCCTGTCAATATGGACTTGCAAAGAAACTTAACTCAAACAAAATCTCTACTTGCCCTGTTTGGAATATTCAGGATCAGCATATCTGTACCAGATTGGATGGCAGAAATAGTTGCCATTGGCTTCCCACTGGTAGAAACCAGAAACCTTCGCCTATAATGTTGTGCTTCTGAGAGCTTGAATCGTAACACGACAAGATTTTATTACAGTTTGATGTTTTATTATGAACGGTGTTCCTCTATTTCTCATCTATTTCAATCCTCACCATATTTGCTAGAATTAAAAAATCTGTTTTCTGTTCTATATGATTAATCGACTCAAAGTAACATTTATTTGAAATTTCTTTATAGCCAATAAACTCTGTACATTTCATTTGATTCTCTCTTTCTGCTGACAGCCTTCGCCTTACGATCAATAACCTCCCTTTTTTCTCTATGAGCACCGATTTTAGTGCTCAGAAGACCAAACTTGTCAACAACGAATTGACAACCTGCTTGCTTACTATCTGCACCACCTCTACTGTCAGAAGCGACTGTGCTATCTGTACCGCCTTTACTACAAGTACCATCTATTATTTGTATTGTCTGTATTATCTATGCCGGCTGAATTACTTGTACCGCTTATACTGTCTGCATCGTATGTACTATCTGCAGTACTGTCACTTCTCCTTGTGTATCTAAGGCTTCTTCTTCTTGGTTGTTAATATTATCTTCCTCTTAACCTCCTTTCTTATTGGTTTCTGGAATTAGAACCGACTTCTTAACATCCTATACTTATGCGCATGTTTATTTACCTCCTTTGTTGAGCATAAGAATATGCTATGCTTCGTTGCATCAAGACATCTAGGAAATCCTGTTTTCTTTATGGCAATTTTTAAGGCATTCAGGCATTCAGGCTTATGACCCTGGTCCGTGTACAGCAATCTATACCTTTCAAAATTTGACGGTCGTCCCTTTACTTATCTCTACTCCTGATGCTCTTTTTCATTTTTGTACTGCTGCAATCTTACCTGTACAGTGTACATGCCTGACGTATGCAAATTTGCATGCTACATTTGGTAATGCGGCTGCTTGCTTTTGGATGAACTTAAGCATTTTGGCTAACTTCGGTTGATCTGAGTAACGCAGCTCCCACTGATTTGCTGGTGAGCCAAAACGTCCTTCAGAATGCAAATGACTAAAGTAATTCCAGTTATTTACTGGCAAACCGAACGATTTTAGCTGACGTAGTACCTACTCTATGCGTTGTTTAATATACGATCAATCTGGTGTACGTTTTGTTGTACTCATCCCTGTTCTTAAGATCATAATGTTGAAATGGGATGTTGACCTGTTGCTGTATCTGGTGATTATCGCTTTCTGTACTATCGTCTACTTGTCTGTACATTTGAACGCAATGCCTCCAATCTGTCTTCCAAAGCCCCACTTGCTTGAAGTAATCAGAGCTTTCTTCCATGAATATCTGTAGGTCTTTCTCTTTTTCCATTGGTAGTAAATCATTATTCTATTGTCAGTACTTCTCTCAATCTTCCTCTATTGTTGCTGAGGGTAGCTTTACGCTTTTATAGGATATAATATGTAATTCTTCCGACACCTGTTACTGCATAAGCGTCTGCCTTGCCGCTGTTGCCATCTCTTGAAAGTAAAAAAAGAAAAGAGCTGTTCGGTCTGGTTAAAATTCTGTACCCTTTTACTGACACAAATCTCAGAAACTTATTCTGCGACTATACTCTATACTTCTTATCTTAACTTAATTGTACCATATACTAAGACTCAACTATAATCTGTACTATTATATACTTGTAACTCTAATCTCTAACTCTGTACAAAAGAGTTACTGTTCGCTTTGAAACTTTACATTTGTAACACACCTCAATTCATTGCTTGAAAGACTGTGTGACACCTGTACTGACATGTCATATTCTATACATTATCTCTATCGCTCAGCATCTTGGCATCCTGTGCTAGCTTATTGAGTGATAGAATTCTAACATCTTATTTCAACCACAATATTGTATACCTGACAAGCATGCTTTTCAAACTCTCTACGTAAAATATATCTGTGCACAAACTTCTATAGTTTGTTTTCTATTTTGAATGCTTTACTAACTCTAGTTGAAATATACCTGTACACAAAAGTCTATAGTCTGTTCTGTACATATGTACTTAAAATTTTAGATAATCATTAAGATAATTAACGTCAATATATAATAATAAAATTCTGACAATCAAACTACTATTCTCTGCCTGTACCTCACTTTTCCACACTCCATTGGCTATACTGCCTTGTAATTTACACTCTTCTTCCCCCTTTCTCGCATTGCAATGCGCATCTGACTCTGACCTAATTATTTTATTTCTATTTTTCAAGAATATATGTGTACGAGAACAAAAAAAAATTCTTCGTCTATGTATTTCCTTTTGTCCAAGCTTTTGTCTAAGCATAATACTAACGAGACTAACGGCGCGGCGTGCGACAACGTAAAGTCGTAAACTGCATTGACACAAACAAGTTTGCGCTTGCAAAAAATAGCTTTTCTCCACCAGCTGCAGTGGAGACGTATATGGAGTGTGTGTGCATATTATGTACCTATATATCTCACCAAATGAAGAGACGTGCCTGTGGTAGGCTACGCAAAACGAAACTATGACTGTACTGTATTACATTACAACTGAACTTAACATGCTCTATTCTTAGCACTTCCAACAAAAACCACCTTTACTTATCACTATTTGCTTCTATTCTATTAATGACGTCACTTTAACAATTTTCATATTTCACGATCTGTTTCTGTTCTGTATATTGACAACTACGATTATACCTAATCACCTTTGCATAAACTGTCTTTATAATATTCTCACTGTCATTATTCTTAAAACACTGTACTCACCGTGAGTTATTGAATTCACATACCTTTTCTTTTTACAAACAAAACACTACGTTCACGTATTTACCTCTTGTCTTGAACAATCAAACGAGTGCGAATATGCAGCTTTCTTAATCTATTTGTAACACTCTCTTTTCTTTTTGCCAGCAGTTGCAGTTATGTGCGAGAGTTAACTCTTCTTGTCAAATCTATACTTGCTCTGTACAAATGAAAGAGAGAAATATTTGTCTTTACATAAGAAATTATACTTAGCTGTTGTGCTGTGCAGCGTCTGTTTGATTTTCACTGAAAATTGCGTTGGTTCCATTTATCCGACTCGACATGGACCAATGTATTTTATGGACTGTATTAAATATGACGCGAAATAAAACAAAGACTTTTTAGAGTCGGGAAAAACTAGGAAAAACCCGACTATACTTTATTAACTCGAACACTATACAATTACACAATAATGAACACTCCGCGCTGTACTGACTGTACGATCTGACGTTCTACACTATACTAAACTAAAGCTAGTTCTGACATGATGAGTGAGCTAAAGCTCTTACACATACTACTTTCATACTTATACAAATTCAATTGTGTAGTGATTCGATACAACAACATATCGTGTAAAAAAAAATTTCTGTCATCAAAGTATGCACGATATGTTGTGATTGGAACACAATTTTCAGCATACGTATGATGATTCAACATATCGTCTAATACTAGCTTAAGTCTGCGTACAGAGTGAACGCGAGAAGCGGAGCGAAGTTAAAGATTCTAAGCTATAGGCAAAGCGAATGGTGTCCTGTCCATAATGAACGCTAACATTAACGCTTCGGAAGTGCATCAAAATAAACAACATCCTTGAATTATGGAAATAGTTTCGTCAGAAGAAGATGACTTTCCATTAAATAGTTTATTTTTCAGCCATTCATTGTTTGAAAAAAAAAAAAAAAAAAACATTCCGTTCAAGAGATTAAAAATCACGTAATAAATATGACGAATTTTATCATCTTTACAAAGATGACATCCGAAAACATTCCGACAAAAATTGCTGAATACTTTTGAATGTCATTAAAGGTATTCGATTATGTACCTAAATCTATTGACAGCTGCGGTTTAGCGCCACGTTTCACTTATCATGTAAGTTTTACGCAATTTATTAACTTTTACCTGTCAGGCCTTAGCTTTAGCTTTCACTTAGCTTTTCGCATGCACTCTGTCCGTAGCCTAAGGCGCAGTGGCTCATTGGTTAGTGTGCTAGACTACTGTGCGAGAGGACCCAGGTGCGGTCCCAGGTTCGTTCCCCGGAAAAACACAAAAATTACATCTTAAGGTTTTTTCCACTGCGCCACCTCTCGCGAACGTCTGACAAACATCCGAGAGTATAATTGTCCCGAAAAAGCATACCTATCAATTCAGCCGTTCGGACTCAGCATAAAATTGTAGGTCCCTTCCATTCGTCCCAAAAATGAAAACTCACACAAATGAATGGTTGTGAGAAGCTAGTCTTAGGGTGTCTACACGCCTGATGCGCCACCTATTTATTTTATGTTTTGTTTTAAATAGAATTTCAATAAAATTACTAGACTTTCATCTTTTGGCTACTCTGGTGTACATGTGCAACCTTTCTTACCTGTAGCTGATAAGAAAAGGTATCCTGACTACAATTATACATTCAGGTTTATGTTTTAAAATGTTAACCTTACTTTTTTTAATAAAATACGTTATTTTTTAACACATTAAACACTTTTTTCCTCTTCTTACTTGTAAATACTTGTGTTACCGCAAAGGCCAGAAAATTGTAATACCTCGTAAGGCAAAGCAAAAACGCAAGTTAATACCTCGCAACCAACGACATTAACATAAAATAATAATTTTGATAACAAGTCGTAGCGAAATATTAATCCGGATCAATTCAAATTTCTAAAATCAAAACTAGATCAATTCTATTGACCATCATTACTTTTATACCAAGTTTTTTGTTCCTCCTGAAAAAGTGATATTTCTGGGTTACGAGGTATTCGATCTACAGCGACGATTGGCTATTAAGTTTTTCTTTGTCATCATCATAAAAAGGAAACAAGTTTAAAATAGGCAATATCGAGGGTATACTGCCTTCCATTAGGTACTAACTTTGCATCTACGTACCTCAGAAGTTTCAGTTTTTCATCATTAAAATTAAAACGATTTTTTATCTGTTGACAGCCTCGATAAAAATTGCAGAATATTTGCTTTTATTTCATCATTTCATTTTGATTTTCATCGACGAATTGCTTAAGTTCAACCCCAAGGATCTGCTAGATCAATATCGACATATATTGCATTAATATTGTTAAAATTTTGGATAAGAACTTTATAAAGACTACTTATGTGTTTCGCCAAGTAGATGCATTTGGGTATGTTCGGATTGAAACATTTTATTTTTTTGATGAAATAAGTTTAAAATATATGTATGATAAAAAAAAATATAATTTGTTTAGCGCATCCATTAAGTAGGAAGTGGTTTATTTCTTTAACGGAGTCAGGATTTTTGAAATATAAGAGGTTAAAATAATGTTGCAGTGAATTTCACTGCTGTTGAATCTATTTAAGGGCACTCTAAACGAAAAGTCATCGTGTGTGAGAAATATTTAAAATTTAATTGTTTTTTATATCAAAATATTATTGAAAAACTTTGTACGCCCCAAACCGTTTCGGGAAAATGATTATATATTTTTAATTTTTTTACCAAATAAAAATTTAGTTTTTTATATGCTGCCGAGGCACATAGATGCAAAGAGTGGCATATACTTGTACAGTCTTTATTTTCAATAGGAAGTTTTGCCTTTACTCCACTGATATTGCCCGACATCACAGAGGCATTATCTGTTGCTAATCCTATAGAATATTTTTAAGAGGAATATTCTTATTTACAAAAAAACCCTTCAGGCTAGAAAATATTTGTTCAGAATCTGCGTCCTGAAGTTGTATAAGTAGGAATTGTAGGTATCCACAAGGAAAATAATAAATTGTGTTAGTACTTGAAGCATATTTTGAAGAAAACAGTTCCCTTCGACGAATTTAAACCGGGAAAACTCAGTTTCCCAAATTGGCTTGTATTTCTGTTTGTATTTTACTAATTTGAATTTGGCTTTAGATTTAGGGCCGGTCTGTTCAGAGCTGGTTAAATCTGCGGTTAGGTTATCATAGATTTAGTTTAACCCATGATTAAATATCTATGGTAACCCAACTTTCCAGTTTATTCATAAATTCAGTTGTTTGAATTAATCCTTGGTTAAAATGTATTTTTTTTTGTATACGTTTATTTTCAGTATTTTATTGATTATGTATTTTTTTTTTTTTTTTTTTTTTGATTTAACAACACAAACGTGACACAGCAGCAATACATGGAATTTTTTTTCCACACTGTCGTCCATTGTATTCATCTGCCAGTTGAAAATGCGTCGATTTTTTTTGCGTTTATTATTTATTATAAATGAATTTTTATTTCGGTTTTTGAAAGAAAGTTGTTTTATTTTTGACTGCTATGTCAAAGCTTGAACAAACAAAATCTCAGAATATCCTTGGTTAAATGCCTTAACCGACCAAAATCGGCTGGTTATCGATTTCTTGGGTTAACTAACCAAAGCAAGGATTCTCTGGTTAAAATTTGACTGAACAAACAGATTCTATGGTTATCAGCTGGAATAACCGTTGATTAGAGTTAACCACAGATGAACAAACCGGCCCTTAGTGGCAGTAGATTTAAATTTTGAAAAAAATGCAATAGATCTACTGCAATTGCGGCAAAGTTTCAACGCTGATTGGTGACCTAGTACTCATTGCTCAGTTGGCGAAAGTGGCAGTCACTTGGATAATTGACGGTGAATCGAGCGAAGTGCAGGTTCACTTTCTGTCTTCTCAAAGAGAAAATTATACGGATAATTGACTGTTAAAATAGAAACAAATCACTTAAATAAATCTGATCATGAATGGAATTAGCTATAATTTCAACCAAAATGTTTGTTAACAATGTTGTTATTCTCTGATACTACACTGCTCTAGAATTTATACAATTACCTATTATATCTTAAGGTTGACAGCTAACTAACATCTAATTACAAGTATCTTTGTGCGAGGTGATGTTAAATCATTTAAGAAATACATCAACAAAAAAAAATTTAAAAAACAAACCACTATAATTTGTTACTCTGACTTACCTACCAGATGGTGGCTTCAAAATCGATTGCATTTTAATGGATTTGCAAGCTCTTTGTCACTTTGAATCAGAGGTGGATATGACCAGGATACCCTCACCTCCTTTCCAATTTGCTATTTCGCCATCCATGGATTTCCACATAAAATATGATTGATGACCTTCCAGTTGTTGGTGTTGGCGATTCATTGCATTTGATTGATTAAGGTATTACGAAAACATTGTTGGTTGGGTGGAGAAAAGCCAAACTTAAAATTTGTAGAGTAAAATGGACCGTAAGGTAAACTTGCTGCTCTTCAGAGGCTGTTACATTGTATTGCTTTAGGAAATTGTGCATTGTTCTATACTATGTATGTATATAGGAATCCTAATATTAAACGATTGTATGAACTTTTCCTTCTTATCTTTTGTGCTGTTACCAATTTGTGCACTTCAATGAAATACAAGTAGGTATAATGTATGCATCTTTAAATTTTATAAACTACTAGATACTTATATATTGCCAATATCTAAAACCAATAGACATATTAGGCGCGTTTTTTTTTTAATCCTATATGGGCTTAGCAAGTATTCCATACAAATCGTTAGCCCGGATAATCATCAGGGCTTATGCCTTAGCCCAGATAAAAACTGTGCTACCAATCTACGATTGTTTTAAATGTTATCGAAAGTGCTATCGAGCTAGAAAAGTGTTCATGTGAACGGACTGTCAAAACTTGCGAATAGTCGCGCTCATGTGAATGGTCATAATTACATAAAACGATTTTATGGTGAGTTTTTCTTTTTCTTTAAAATATATCTTTAAGGCACAGCTTCATTTGGAACCGTATAAAGGTATGTTTTTTGGCACATTTTTCTGTCGCTTGGCCTATCGGAGCACGTTTGAACAAGTGGTCTGTAAGTGGCATTGAAATAAAAGCTAAGCTACCACCACCAATCAAATTTCAGTTTGCTTCTGTTAAGTCGTTTTTTATTTTTTTATTTAAAAAATAAAGTTAATTTATTTTATTAAAAAATGACAAAGCTCGTAGTAGCTTATTAGCTGGCAAAAGCAATTACAAATACTGCCGTTCAAAAGTGACCCAGCCTAGTTCAAAACTGCTCAGCATGTTAACCACGGTGCCCCAGTCTTCCCTAAAAAAGAGAGAAAAAAAACATCAACAATCAAAATATGGACAAGAAAGATTGCAACTCAAAATTTGGATTTAGGAAGAGACACTGGAACAAGAGTGGGACTGCTGAAATGCTACAGTGCACGTAAGGAGTTGTGCACTGCTACTGATTCGCCGCTGGAACTTGAATCGTCCTGAATCATCTACTAAAAGTGCAAGCACATCCATTATGTCCTGCAAAGTCAAATGTCAACTAGCATAGTGCTGCCAGGTCACAGTAAGTCGTCGTTTTTTTTTTTTTTTTTTTTTATGTAAGCCCATAGGGTAAAACTATACAATACGCCCCACTTTTTTAGAATCTTCAATAAAACAAAAAAATAAACAAAAATAGTAGTTCTTTTATTAAATAAATAATTAACTGTATTTGTTCATAGGTTTGGCAATTTCATTTGTACAAAAATATGTCAGCATATACGATATTATAGATATATATTTTTTAAAAAAAAAGTTTAAGTGGGGCGTTTTGTAACTCGATCGTTGGGTAAAAAGCCCCGCATTAGTTACAAAACGCCCCTAAGGAAAAAGTAAGAACAAATATTATAAAGTAAAGAAAATTAAATTATTTGGATTTGTAATATGGTCTGTCGGCCTTATTTGCATTGTATTTTAAAATGTGTCTCCTCAGGGCTCTGGATGGTATGTTGAACTCCCTACATGCTTCATTCAGTCCCAAAGTTTTATTTGTTACCTTCTCCACTGCTTCTTTCATTTTTTTCGGACCATAATTCCCGCATTGTCATTGTGTAATTTCGTGGTATTTCTATAAACAATATTAAGTAATAAAATTGCTCTGATGAGTGTTATATTTCAATACAATTACTGGGGCGTATTATACTTTCTTTGTTGGGGCGTTTTGTAAATTTCGGCGTGCAAAACGCCCCAGAAAAAATAAAGCAACCCACTTGGTTTAAAAAAAATAAACAAAAACGAACTAAAAAGCCAATTTTATGTACTTTCTAAATAGGTAGATATATATCATTTTAATATAATGTGCATAGTTTCTGAAAAAATGAAATTTTTACTGTACTCACCGCAATATGTTTTGGCCCCAAAATTCTTTTTTGTCGTTTTTGTTCGACAGATCACACATAACACTACTACTCAATAACACAGTTGAGGAACGACTGAAAGTAGTTTGAACAGGTCTGGTCGTGATTGCATAACAACAACAGTGTGCGTGCCAGACCACTGGGGCGTTTTGTAAACTGGGGCGTATTGTATAGTTTTACCCTAAAGGATTGCAAAAAAAAACGCACCTATTGTATCACATCTCGCATTAAACCGATAAAATTGGGAAAATGTTCGAATTTAACAAAAATGTTTACTTATCCATTTGAAATCACATTATGTACAAGAAATTGAAACCGGTTTAAACAAAACACTATTTTCAAATGTGCAAGTGCACGCACACATCAAATACTAAGGACATTCACATTATACTATAAAATAATAATAAAATAATCATTTTTACACTTCAGCTTAAGTTAGTTTCAGTTTAGTTAGGTCATATCATCCTCATACCTAATAGCAAGTAATTTTATATGGAAAAATCACTACTGTGAGATCCTAAAACTTAACGTGGTCACTTGGACACCAAACATTTATTATTAGTACCTGTCGCGATATTACAACTTCGCTGAGAATCCCTTGTGAAACATTTTTCGTGTAAAATGGTTGATGTCACGGCAAATGCAGATATAAGAAGTCGGCCATTCTTATATCTGCATTTGCCGTGACTTGGAAAAATAAAAGATCGAACTTCTAGACTAGAGGAATTACAGGTATAAGGTATAAGGGAAATCATAGAGAAGAAAGCATACCATGTTCTTTCAGGTGGAAGAATATGCTCCATAACTCTAAAATGTTTCTCAAGGATTTCAAATAGAAGATCTGTTTCCTAATTTCTTAAATTAGTAACTCAATATCATTTCCCGGCGACCTTCATTAAGAACATTTGTTTTCACATTTTGAATTACTTTTCAAAGCAGTTTTTTTTTAGATTTTTAAGTTTTTTTTTGTTGTATGGGAGGTGCCACGCTCCTTTGTCTAATTTTAAAACCAAACTTTCTACAAACTCCTTAAGACTCTCAAAATTTTATTTGACCATCGGTTCGGTGGTTCTCAAATTTGTCAATTTATTGGTGGCGTACATTATATTCCCATACAAAATGGAAATTTTAATTTTTTCTATTTTCCGACTTTGTATTTAAGATTTTTAAAATTTCATTTTTTGCAAAAACCACGCCTGATTAAAGACAAACAAAACAAAAAAAGAATCTCCCAAATCGGTTCAGAAGTTTTCGAGTTTTTGAGAGACGCTCTCAGTCAGATTTTTTTGCAAATGCGCAAAAGAAACAACGTTCCGATCTTATGGAACGTTGTTTCAGAAAGTAGATTCAAAAAAATTATAGAATTTGAATCCTGCAATAACAGAAAATGTAATAAATCCTAACAAAATTGCCGCACCTGTAAAAATGTGGAGCTCAAATTGGTTATTATGTAGTACCATTCCAATAAAGCAGTAGGGGAGAGTGGGGCACATTTGAATACTTTTTGCTTTGAGGTCTCATAAAATCCTATGAGTTTAATTTATTGGACTG
Organism: Cheilosia scutellata; assembly: GCA_955612985.1. Lineage (NCBI taxonomy): Eukaryota > Metazoa > Arthropoda > Insecta > Diptera > Syrphidae > Cheilosia > Cheilosia scutellata. The sequence continues at coordinate 54,510,814 of OY015313.1, read as the reverse complement.
TAAAGTATTCTCACTTTAAGAAATGAAAAAAACAATTTTGATTTGGACAAATAACTACGTTAAATGTATTTTTATTTAAAAACGAAGTAGGTCTAGGTCCTTCTGGTCAAAGGTACCACCCATGTGGGGCACTTTTAAACTAGACTGGGACACTTTCGAACGGCAGCATTTGTAATTGATTTTGGCATATAATAAGTTACTACAAGGTTTGTATTTTTTTAATAAAATAAATTAAATTTATTTTTTTAATAAAAAAAACAAAACATATAAATATAAAGTATAAGCAGCTCTAAAAAAAGATAAAAAAATTAATGAAATTATTGATAATCAAAATCATAAACCAATAATTCTATTTACAAATGACTGAAGAAACTTTAAAAAACCAAAAATGAGTTATTTTGTTAACCGAACAAAAATCATCATCGCAGCTGTCCTCGATATTCCAATAGCGTTAATTGGCGGTGATAGTTTAGCTTTTAGTTCAATGCCACTTACAGACCACTTGTTCAAACATGCCCCAATAGGACAAGCGACAGAAAAATTTGCGTAAATAATTATATTTTTCATATTTGTCCAAAAACTTACCTTTAAAGGGTGTCAAATGAAGTTGTGCTTTAAAAATATATTTTACACAAAAAGAAAAGCTCACAAATAAAATAATGACTAAAGAACACGGTATTACCAAGTTTAAATTTTGATTGGGCGATTCTCTCTAAAAATTGGTTTCTACGAATTCCTTAGTACATCGATGTGGCTCCCAAAGATCGATTGATGATTCAAATTCTAGGTTTTTAAAGTACAAATTGTGAACTAATATACCTACATAATGCCTTAATAACGATTGATAACGATGATGATCGCATAGAAACTAGGTAAAAATCTAAGATTGAATTATGAAAATAATTTATTAAACCCATTCCGCCACCAACCAATATGCGAACTGAAATAATTTTACTCTTTGAACTCATAATTTTTTTTTTGTTTATAAATATCAAATGCTTGATTGGAATCATTAATTGGTATAATGCAAGTGCAATGCTTTCCTAACCTATTTTACCATGACATTCAAAAAACCGTTATAAAGTTATTGTTAGTGGCAGTGCGCCCTATGAGTTCACTTCTTCGCGTTATTATTCTTGACAGTGTTGTTTTCCATAACTTGGCATTGTCAGTGCAATTGGGCGTCCTTTCGAAAACTCTTACAGTATTTACCAGCTACCCACTTACCCTTTTAACTCAAACAGTGCAAGACAAGAGTGTGCTAGTAGGTAGAGTTGTGCTTTCATTACCATGATGTCAAAAATGCTTCTAAACGTAGCACCACTTAAGTCGAAGATTATGATAATGACGGAATGAGTGGTGGAAGACTTAAGCTATGACTATAAGTGGATGCTGGGAAAAGGGTTTTGATTGTGTGTATATCACTCTTAAGGACAAGGGCTCAAGCTCTCAAAAAAAAAAATTAATGTGGACAGTGCGACAGAGTAAAGCAATTTGTTCTTAAAAAAAAAGGTAAGCAGTTCTTATCATTATTAAGCGCGCGAATGTGCCAATGCTAAAACATTAGTCCTTGATGTTATTGTCTTTGCAATGAATATAATATGTACAACTAACTACCAAACAAAAGTAAAGGCAGTAAAATACGAAAATCAAGTTTCTCATTATACCTGTATCTTCGTTAATGTTCGAATAGCATTCGGTGCAAAACACGCATACATACTCGTATGGTTTTCCTTCACCTTGCCGTAGTGCTCGTCTTTGGAAAGAGCTTGGGGCTATTCCTACTTTAATAAAAGCATGGTGTGTGAAATATAATGAAATATAAAGGCTGTGATGCAGCATGGCGTGATAATTGACGTCCTTGACCTTGGAAATAAGAGTTGGTACACAATTTTCCAAGGTAAACGCAATTAGTAAATGTATATCTATAATATTTGAGCAGTTATGCAGGATAACTATTTAAATTGATACAATTTGCCGACGTAGGTTTTCCTTTTTAAAGGCTTTTACTTAACTTCGTGAAAAATTTGTTGTGTCAAAATCTTGCAAGCCAAATTTGAACCACTTTCTCTAAACTTAGAACTTTGAAATTTTCTATGCTGGGTTGGGTTGTGAAGACAATGCAATATTTAAAGAAAATGTTTGGATTTTGACTTCCCCTGCCCCTTTAAGGGAGGCTTTTTCATAACACATGATCCATTAGCCGTATTAACTTGAAACTTTATATGGCAATAGATAAGTCAAAACTATTACATTCCTAATTAATACTTTGTAACGATTCGTCCTATAAGGGTTGAAAAAAGAGGGTGCAAACTTTTCTATTTCGACCTTACTACGCTCAACTTGCCATTATACTCATAAATCTATGTAGGTCAACTCAAAAAATCCCTTGAATTGTTAGACAATACTTCACCGAATATTTTGAGCTAACATTCATCATTCTGGTCCATCCAGAGGGCGAGATATAATAAATTGAAATTAGATCTTTTTTGGCCAAATCCAGAAAACAATTGCTATCTCGATCGCCGTTGTGCTTATGAAGGGTAGTTTTAAGTTTCGTTCTAAAAATAGAATTGTCATACGGTGGGCATTCAGAAAGTATGCTCATATGACGTATGGCGTAGTTGAATTTGATGTCTTTATGCATTAACCAAACTATATGTACATAATATGTACGTACACGTACATATAAGGAGTTTGTATGCTATGCACTATGCATACTAAATATTTGAGATCTGCAGCTATGGAAAGTGTATAGGTAGGTAGGTAGGCGTAGTAAAATCAATCAAACCATACCTGTAGCGAATTTTCATTTATGTGGAATACATATACATACCTACCTATTATGTCCATTGACTTAGGACTTTGAAATTTTGAATGCTGGTTCAGTTTTGATAACAATACAATAAAATGATAGTAAAAAAAACTTGTGTAAGTAGGTAAATATAAAACTGCACTAAAAAACAAAAAATAAAATAATAATAGTTTAAAAAACGAATGAAACGCTTTTATAAGTAGGTATACTGCACTAAAAAGCAAAATAATAAAAATGAACCAATCTATTTCTAAGGTTTATCCTGCAAGGGGCTTAGTGTAACCCATGTTTGTAGTTATGTACTATTGTATTATTTGAGTGTAAACTACACAAACATGGCTTACACTAAGCCCCTTGCAGGATAAACCTTAGAAATAGATTGGTTAATTTTTTTAGTGCAGTATACTTATAAAAGCGTTTCATTAGTTTTTTAAACTATTATTTTCTTGTTAAGTTATCTATTATAATAGCAAATGTTTAAACCAACAATTCCAAAACATTTTAAATTCGATTTTGACTCACTTCCTCCAATTGCACACTACAAGTGACTTGGAAAATTTAAAATTTCAACAAACAACGATACCTATTGAATGGAATTTCCGCTGTATCTTTCCTTCTTCTGTTGTTTATATGGAGAAGTTTTGGCGTAAGGCCTTACACTGCCAACTTTTCGAGCTCCGGTAAGAAGTACATAAAAAAAAATCATGAAAATCGGATACTTAAATGATTCTTAAATTATGGAGAAACAAAGGAACAGACAGGCATTCCATTTTATATAGTATGCTGTATGACGAGATTGTGCCTCAGCTCCCGAGTATAATAACATCTACCTATCCTTAAGTAATCGGCCGACGGTTTTTAGCTTTCATTCGGGCGTTTTTTGAGCCGATTTTTAAAGTGCTTATTTTTGCGCGTAAAGTGTTACGGTGTCAAATTTTGTAAATTCGGTGTGAAGTACCTACTTATATGACAGGCGTAAACAGAGGCTGCCCTCAAGGTAGTATTCTGTCTCCCCTCTTTTGGTGTTTGGTAGTAGACTCTCTGCTAACGGTTCTCAATCTTGCTGGAACCCACGCACAAACCTACACGGATGATGTCGCCGTTCTGTCTGTCGGTTTAAACCTAAGGACTGTCTGCTCTCTGGCGCAGAGATCCTTAGGCTTGATTGATAATTGGTGCACATGAAATGGGCTTTCAGTGAATCCTCTTAAAGCTACGGTTGTTCTCTTCACGACAAGGAGGAAGGTCCCTGGTCCCGATTCCTGATGAAGTCAAATATCTGGGAGTAATCCCCGATAGAAAACTTATTTGGTCCAAGCATGTTGAATCGAAAACCGATAAAACGCTGTCAACTTTCTGGCAGTGCAAAGGCGCTTTTGGCAAAACATGGGGCTTATCTCCTAAAAGGGTCGTTTGGATCTATAGGGCCTATGCATTCTCTCATATGCATCGGTTGTATGGTGGAACAGGCTTTCGCGGAAACGATTTACTGCCTCTTTTGCCAAACTTCAAAGAACGGTTTGTCTTGGCTGCACAGGGGCCTTCCCTAGCACTCCGGGCTCTGCTCTAGATGCTATGATTCTATTCGCGTACCAATACCAAAATAATGCACTACATAACTTTGACAGTTTTACTTGACCAGATTCTGCCTTAAATTTATCAAATCATACTTTCATCTTTATGTTTATGTTCAGGTTCACCCAGAGTCGTTCAAAGGAACTTTTGAAAGTCGCTTGTGGTAGGTAGTTTTTTTTATAATGCGCAAATGAATAATATTCAAAAGTTGTATAAACCTGTAACGAACAATTTTAAAACTGGCACACATTCCACCCAAGGACAGGCTAAAACATTCCAACGTGAAAGTGGTTCCCTGCGATTATATGCAAATATTGAGCATTTTTATCTGAAATACTCTATGCCTATGGCATAAAGAGATTTGTAACTTTTTTCCATTCTCTGCTGAGATTTGAACAATATGTAAATTAGCTTTAGTCCCGGGGTTTTATCACGATTTTTAGGCAGAATAGAATAACTTTTTCCAAAATAGACTACCAAACTGTGCAAGTACATAACACAAAAAAAAAATTGCCTACATTAATTTTTTTGTTGATGTTTTTCGACGCCGGCGTTTCAATGTTTCGAAGTAGGTACTTTTTTTTCTTGTTTTGTTGGGTATAGGTTCAATGTTTCGCAATGCAAATTTACTACCCCTATTTTTGTGACACCGAAGCGGGTGGTTGGAAATGGTAGGCAAATTTCAACAAAAAGTACAATGCCACTTGAGCTTTATTATATTTACCCCCCGGACATTCGTTGGCATTTGAATTGTCGTCTTGGGTGTGTGGTGCGCGGCCGTTTTACGGTAGCACTAAGATTATGCGAGGAGGTAAAAAAATGAAATTCACAGCCAACGAGTGAATTAGTGACCGTGAATAGGTATACTTAATGGCATAAAGTTAGTCAATTAGGAAGTGTTCCACTATTTACTGTGGACTGTTGTTTTAATGTTCACTTCAGCGTTAAGAGAATGGGTTGAAGCCTTGTTTGGTTATTAAAGAATTGAGGCGATGACTATAATTTGCGTCATTCACTAACTCCTCGATGGTGCTTAGCTTATAGATTGATTGAGTTCTAAATAGGTCAAACACGATATCCGTGTAAATAGACCTATAGGTAATAGTTCTTCCTACTTAAGTGATTCTAAAACCTACTTTAAGAGCTAAATAGTGGAGAAAAAGCTGCGATAAACTTATACAGAATGACAGCTTATTTCAAATATTTTGTTGAAACTGTGATTCCTTCTGTATTTACAGCGTCCAGCATAAGTATTTTGACAAAACTAAAGTTAATTCTGCTCATAATTTGAACTTACTTCATGTAAATTTTGGCATCAATGGAAAGGTCATTTAAATTCCGTTTGCATGATACACAACTTTCCTTAACCCATTAAGTACCTACAACTGCTAGACCGATTGGGATGATTCTTCTTTTTATTGTTTCTATTCGGAAAACCCCAAATGAAAACCCGGGAAATCGAAAAATTTTAATTTCCATTTTGTATATAGAATATAGATAGATACACCACCAATGATCGCACAAATCGAAAACCACCTAACCTACTGAACCCAAATTTTGAAAGAGTCTTTTGTTATTAGCCGTTTTTTATTATCAGCGTGATCTGATCCGGATCAGATTATGAAAATAAAACAAACTGGATCATTGATTGAGTTGTAGCAATAGTTGTTTTTCACATATGAAATCCAATACCAATTATGACAAATTTCGTATTGCCACCAGCCATCTTGCAGCCACACGCACACGGTACAATGTGACGTCACAATGCGATGATTTCTCCATTGCACTTGCTCATATTTGAGTTTGACATTTCGCTTGTTGTGTCGGGGTGTTACCATATGGATACTAATCTGCGTACATTTAGCATTCAATATTTTTTTGGGGGAAACTATGTTCAAATGTTATGTTCAAATATGCATCATAATTAACCGTATAATAGTAACTTATTCGAATTAGAAAAAATGATAATTGATTTTTTGTGTTGTTAATTGTGTTTCATATTTTGGTCTGGCAACATTGCTGTGTGGCTATAATTTACAGGGCCACCAACATTAAGTGAATGAAATAAACAACGCCACGAAACAACAACGAGAAATAGTTGATTTAATTTTCAGATCATATTTAGTGATCTCGATGAAAAGCAGGATCACATGTTGTTGTTGTAAGTGCATGTAAATCGATGATCTATATAGATCATAGCTGATAATAAAAAACGGCTATTGTTCCAAAGCAGGGGCGTGGCACCTCCCATACAACAAAACAAAATTAAAATTAAATTAAAATTAAATTAAAAAAAACCGGTGTCCCATAATTCACGCAAAATTTAAATTTTGCGCAATTTAATTGTACAGTGATGCCAACGCAAATAAAGACAACAATTTGACAGCTAACAGTTCGGGGTTAGTAAAAATGGAGCGCTACACGAAAGAACAACGCATTTTCATTTTTGAGCAATATTTTAAAAATAATGACGGTTTGTCAGCTTTCAGTTTCAGTTTTTCTTGAAGCTCATTTTCAGCTTAATGGCTTTGTTAATCGTCAATATTGTCGCACTAGTAATTGTTGAGAAACAAATGCATCCAAAACGCATGACTGTTTGGTGCAGATTTTGGGCTGGATTATCGGACCATTCTTCTTCGAAAATGCAGCTGGTCAGGCAGTAACAATTAATGGTGTTCGTTATCGTGACATAACCCAGTTTTTATTTCCTAAATTTCAAGATATGGATGTGACCAACAACAAGACGGTGCCACATGACATACAGCCAGAGAAACAATTCAATAACTGCATGAGATCTTGCGATTTAACGCCATTGGACTTTTTTCTTTGGGGTTTTTTGAAGTCAAGGGTATATGTAAACAAGCCCACGACCATCAATGCTTAGAAAGAGGAAATTGGGAGGTGTATTAATGGAATTTAGCCACATTTATGCGAAACGTCATCGAAAATGTTAATAAAATATTACGTACTTGCCAGCAAAGCCGTGGCGGCCATTTATCCGGTATGCTATTCCATACATAACTTCAATCTGATGTATACTCTATGAATTAATAAAAAATGTAGGCTTTCTACTTAAAAATCTGTATATTTTCTATCAAAATTACATTTTGCGTGAAGGACACCCTTTATCTTGAAAACTCCCGAACAGATTGAGCTAAACTGATTGAGCAGACATTTTCAGGCAATCTTGGCACGACCCATACAACAACGTTTTTTAAAAAAAATCTATGAATCTTCACCATAGCTTTAGCTTTGAATTTTGGTAAATGGACCTCAATTTTTATATTCTAAATAAAAGACATTGAATATGAATTCATTTGAATTACGAACGAGTTTAATTTAATTACCAAATAAAACTTAAACTGTACACAGTGCGGCCAATATTGCCGAATCAAACAAATAAATTTTTGGTGGTGCGAAGTTCGCCGGGTCATCCATCTACTAAAATAATAAAATATATATTTTTGTTTTACTTCCTACATTAAGTAAAATGGGAAAATGGGGAATTCAATTTAAATACGATTAATCTTCTTAAGTCGTGTATATACTCCAATGATTATTTAGGTTTACATTTTTCTTCATGTTTTCTTGGTTGGCTGCGAATATGTTGTCTTCATAGCTTTCATTCACAAAGCTTTAAAAAAATAAACACGTCTCGGAATGACAACTCCTAAGGCAACATACTATAGTCAGAGTAATAACCAGTCATTTATCAATATCCGTACGCCTAATATAGGTATTATTCGTATCTCGCTCGTGGAAGCAAGCCCAAATCGTTTTTAAGGTTTTTCAAGGATTCTATACTACAATAAATATACAACACAAACAAATTTATGAAACAACGGTGTTATATACCTACGTTCATTGAATTCTAAGCATGGGAGTGACAGACAAATCCTATGTGATCCCATTCAACCATAATGGATCAAGATCCCTATTAATCATTTTCCTTACATAAGAATTTCCGGACACGATATGGAATTCTGGAAAAAGAAAAAGGATGATGCCTACGTATGCACAAAAAGATTTAGACTGACAGCAAACTTACGAAAATGACAGTGCGATTGGGTGGGAATGGAGAGTCTATATTGAATAAAATTGCAAGACAACTCGTAACATAAACATCAATTCGCATGTCAATCTGCAATACATAGAAGGACATACGAGTAATAGCTAATACCCTATGGGGCTTTGTAAAAGGAATAGGCATAGCAAATTGTGTATTATGTAAGTTCATTATATACTGAATGACTACCCTTGTGCCTATTCGTGTGGAACTAATAGGAAATTACAAAGCAAAGAAGGACTGCATTTGGTCAGAAAGAAGAATGTTATTACCCAAAAGGGAAACTTAAACACATTCAATGGCGAAGTGTCATTTCTGTCACTGAAATTGTGCCATCGCATCTTATCACAGTGAATGTTGGTTGTTTGAACAATTTCCTTCTCGTTTCTGACAGACATAAAAGTTTTAAAATTAATTTCGGTATGAAGGAAGACTGATTATATACCTATATTGTACATTATGTATGTGCCAAATAATCTTCAGTTAATGTGTTAGAAGCTTCTATATGTTATAGATTTCAAGTTACCCAAGTTAGGTATGCGCTTTTAATGGTTCAAACTAAGTGTGTGGCTACTCGTTGTTAGGATTTTATCCATCAAAGAGGTAAATCTAATCAGAATGTGATGGAATCAACAAAATTAGATGAATAGAAGATTTTTTTCTATACAATTCTTATACATTCTATACATATTTCGGGTCATTATCTGCTGCTTCTGTTATTGTTTGGTAAGGAAAAGTTGTTAAATGAATTTATTATTGCATATCGAAGCTTCCTGGCATTGCCAGAGTAAACGAATTTTGAGATTTTTTTTCCATCAAAAACTTATACATGGATAAATCTTCGAAAGGATACTCGAATTGCACATAAGAAAGGGGACTCTGAGAATAAATTGTATTTCTGTTGTAGAGTTTATGATTGAATCTATATATATATACACATACATGGTGTCCCAGTTAAGGGCTACAGGAAATAACCCCTAATGAAATACATAGATAGATTTTTATTTCCTCATAAAATTACAAAATTATCTATAACTTTCTACTGAAATGATCTTAAATATTTTAAATAAATTTTATAAATTCAGATTTTTGGAGAGAAATAACTCCCCAAAATTGAGGAATAATTATTTCATTGTGTAATTATTCCCAAAATCGAGGTATATGAAATAGTCCCCCAAACGAAAAACGAAATAACCCCCAAAATTATCTGTAATTACATGATGGTGATCTCATTTCAATATTTTTTGTTTTAAATCAATTGAGAATGTAAATTATTGTATCTACTCGCTACTTCTTAATTTTACATCAGACGCGGGGCGCGCTACGAGGCGTTATGTCGCGTACGGGCGCGGCGCGGACCGGTACGACGCGCTATCCGTGAACATGCACCAGACGTGCCTCTCTCCCTTCGTCGCGTATCTGATTTAAAATAATCGTAATTGCAGCCTTTCAATTGCTTGTTAATTTTCCTTAAATTCCTAAAAATCTGCGCTTTTACCCTTTTTTTCATTTTCTTGTTAAAATATTCCACTTACACTATTAAAACCTGAAGGAAGCATCCCTGTAGCACAACCTTAAATGTTATATCCATCAAATAACGTCTTTTAAGTCCCATCTAAGTCCCCAAAAACCCATGAAAAAAACCCCAATTTTGAGGGTTTATTTTGGGGAGTTGATTATTTCCTGCAGCTCGCGAGTGATACTCGCACTTGACCGTTTTTTTTTTACAATTTTAAATTGGAAATGTATCTTTTCGCCAAACTTTCGCTAACATTGTGCTCGCTATTAGCGCTTGTTATTTTTGCCCATATAGAATTGGGAATTTTACCGAATTTAATTTTTTTTTTAGTTTTTAGTTTAGTTTTTGTGTTTATTAAATCTAAATTAAATTAAATTAAATTTACCTGTCACACTTGTTGCAAAATCAAGCCGCTGGATTTTATGTGGCGCATTCAATGGTGGTATCCTCTTCATTTTTTCATGACCAATATGGCTGGCCTTCTGTATTACGCGATGAACAGTCGATCTGCTAGCTGTTACTCGAGTTTCTTCCTTAATTTTAGCCTTGAGAGCCTTGAACTTGAAGCAGCTCTCAGTATCGCCCGCCCTTCCTGACATGTTAAAACTTTGCTGACCCTTGCTTTGCGATTTTGTCCATAGTTCTAAGGGTCCTTAATAAAGCTGCTAACAACAGTGGCGCCTCTTCCAATCTTGCTGGCTATGAAACGGATGGATTGTCCTTGTGCCCGGTAAGCTCGAATTTGGCCTATTTCCTCATTGGTTAATGTCTTTCCTTTACCCATACTTGTTGATTGTATGAAGTTATTACTTAAACTAAGCTCCCTAATACTCAAAGTATCCTTTTATTTTATTTAAAACATGGTAACAGGTAGATTAAGCCACTGCTCGAAATCAAAAAAAAAAAAATTATAAATCAGCTCGAAATCAAGTGACACAAAATTAACAGGTAAATTTTATTAACTTTTTTGGAAAAGCGTCATAAAAATTGCATTTATCAACTTAATCCCATTTTTTTTTCTACAATATAAACATAATATATCCTTCATTCCTTGTGCATTTGGGTTTTCCCGGATTAGCGAAGGATTTGAAAAAGATCGTAATATTAAAACAAAAAAATGCCTGCTCGTAATCAAGTGACACGGAGTGTATGTTTTTCAGATGAGATCCTGACGGAATCTCGAATGACAAAAATCTCGAAAGCTAAAAATGAAAAATTTCGAAAAGTTTTTTTTTAATTTCGAATGCAAAAATTTCGAATGTATAAAAATCTAGAAAGATTATGTATCTCGAAAAAATCCCGAAAATAAAAAGTAAATTCGAGATTTTTTTTTGCACCCATCCCATGGAAATAATTCTTCTCTGATAAATTGTGCTTCAAACAACTGTAAATAAATCTATAGATTGACGATTCGGCTTCCTCTCTGTATTTTGCGGCATAGAGTTCATCTGGCTTTTCAATCAGCCCATATAAGACTACTGATTTCCAATTTGCCACATTTTCGATACTCAAATCGACTTCCACGCCACATTGAATTGCAAGATCCAGCCACTCTGCGTTCCAGCTTGATTTATTGGTAACAGTCCTGAAAGCTGCTATTTTTGTTGAATAGATGGCATATTCATCACTTTTAGGATGTAGTCGACCTGTAGTTTTAGGGATTTAATGAATAATGGTGAAAGACCAGTTTCGACCATTAACAAATAGTTTGGTGCATTGTAAGGAACTCGAAAAATGCGCATATTATAAAATCTCAGCAGTTTCCCACTACGTCTAGTTCTACACCATTGTAATGCCACTTTTCATTTCTGCAACGTCTTCCTCCACCTTTTTTACAAATCATTATTTTTGACTTTTCTAAGTTAACGACTAGATTCCAGAGTTTACAGTAGTCGAAGGCGGTTTATCATCAACTGTAAGGCTTCTGAAGAACTGGATAGCAAAACAACATCATCCGCAAACATAAGACCCTTGATACACGTTCCAGCATACTCCACACCTCCCGGCAGTCCGTCCAGTAAATCAAATCTACCCTCTAAAATCTGCTGCTGCTCTAAAATCTACGAAAAATATGTAAAGCTTCTTACTCTGCATCTGAAATGTCTCCCCGATGCTTTTAAGCACAAACACTTGGTCCACCATCGAGTATCCTGATCTAAAGCCAGCCTGGTACTCATTCAAAAGATTTTCTTGTTTCACCCATGTATTCAGTCGTTTCTTAAACACTGCTGTAAAAATTGTGCAACAAGAATTAAAAAACTAGATGCCTTTATAGTTTTCCGGGTTTGCTAAACTTCCTTTTTTGTGTAGGTATAGGAAAAATGAGGGCTTCTGTAAATCTTTGGGGTATAATTCCTGTCTTCAATACTTCATTAAACAACTGAAAGAGCTTATCCACCAGCAACTCCGTTCCGTATTTATAAAACTTGATTGCAATTGAGTCTGAACCTGGAGCTTTACCGTCCCTTAGTTCATTCAGCACCTCTATAATTTCTGATTGCATTATAATAGCATCCTGCGTATCATTTTGCAGTCCTGGAATCGCATTTTTTTTTTTTTTTTTTTTATCCTTGTCGGAGGTTGCTACTATCCGATGGAGCACTCAGACACAACTACTGGTCCATTGTACTGCCAAACAGACACCTTACTTTACTGTACTTAATTTTCCCGTCTTTCGAAGAAAGATGAGAAGGAGCTTCAGTGATGAAGAGCTTAGATGTTCGGCATTCAACACGTCAGCCCCAAAGATCCGCCACCTGATGCGAGCAAAGGCAGGACAACTACAGAGGAAGTGTTCCGCTGTATCGTCGTCCTCTCCACAAGCAGGACAGATGGTGGTGTCGCTCAAGCCCAATACATTTGAGTGTTTGGCAAAAGCTTGGTGGCCCGAAAGGACGCCCACAAGCAGTCTACAGTCGATTCTCCTGAGAGACAGAAGGAACGACGCGGACCTTTTGCAGATGTCCGGACGCAGTCGTTTGGTCTGTCTACACCCAGCACAGTCACGCCACTGACACACGTGTTCACGAGAAATCCAAGTATCAATGGATGACCTAACCACAGATGGAAGCAGACCCAACGCAGCCATAAGGATAGCGAAAATCTCCGATTGGAAGACAGACGCATGGTTAGTCTAATGTTCTCGCTTTCCACGAAGACTCCAGAACCAGACCCCTGTCCAGTTTTGGAGCCATCCGTGAAAACACGATGGCATTCTTTCCCTGGCTCAGAGTCTGGCCGAAGCCATTCCGTTGCCTGAGGAAAGTTGACGTGGTAATTTTGTCGCAATAGGATTTCTGGTGTCATTGCATCAGACGGCATATCCATAAGACAGGGGTCAAAGGATAATTCTCGCACAAGTTCTTCAAAATTCCAATGCGCGTGGTACCAAAAGCCACCTCTCTTTAACCGAGAGATGGTTTTCAGCGTACACCCCATGATAAAAATATCAAGGGGGGGAAGGTTCATCATAGCATCTAGAGCAGAGCCCGGAGTGCTAGGGAGGGCCCCTGTGCAGCCAAGACAAACCGTTCTTTGAAGTTTGGCAAAAGAGGCAGTAACACGTTTCCGCGAAAGCCTGTTCCACCATACAACCGATGCATATGAGAGATGTGGTCTTACCATTACTGTAAGTTTGTTTATACATCAGACAAATGCCTCGCAAATGCCAGACAAATGAATCGCATACTGAAATGTTAAACCACAATTCAAGGGGTTGAGTAAGCTACAAAAGTATGTACGCAGAGCTTCTGGGCTTAGACTTCGATTGATAACTGATACTGTACCGCTGAGCTTTTTCGCAAGTTTCCAAAATTGAGTTGAAACTCTGCAGGTTGCCATCCTCTCAGCTTCTCCTTCAAAGTATTTTTTTCTTTTTTTCCTTGCAGATATCTTTAATCTTTACATCTCCTATTAGCTTATAAATAATGGAATTTAAAAACCACTGCGTTATTTTCACGAAAGAGTTTAAGCCATTTAAAGGACTGTTTTCTTGCCTTTCTACAATCTTTATCGAACCACGGGGCAGCTTGAGTTTGAGTGTTCTGTGTCATGTTTAATGTTGGGTAGGCTTCTTTGATGCTTTTTACCGAATTTAAAAAAAAGAGAAAGATTTTCCCAACTCGCTATTGAAAAAAAATGTTAATCGAACAGCATAGACAATATTGTATTCAAAGAGCAGTCCAGAGTTTTTCTTATCAATGTCGGGTGCAATGGTAAGCACCGGATAAATTAATTAATTCTCTTCTAACCACTCTTCTAAAGCCAATATTGATTTTTTTTCATCATTTCGACCTATTTTAATCTTTTAGCCTTCAGAGTTGTTAAAACATTCTTCTGTTTACTATAGGTACCTATTTTTATCAAGCAAATCACCTACATTTATAAAATGAAACAATACATCTGTTTCACAAAGACCGACTATCTTTTCATTTTACGTAATTAGCTCCACATACTCTCGCTCGAGCCACACTGTCTCTAGAGCGGTGTTTGTAGCAAAATTCCGAAACTCATTGCTGAAATAACAATGCCACCATCGCATCGTCATCGTCACAATGACTAAATTCTGTAATGGAGAGGCGATGAACGTGGTCCTTGTTGATACAATATATACACAATGAAGATGTAGCTATCAACCCCCATCACCAAGGAGGGCACAAAAGAATACGAACGCACAGTTCCTAAGTAGTTTTGCCGATGATTTCACCATGAAGTGCTCCGAAGAATTCGTTGGATAGAAATCTTCACCCGTTTCGTTTCGTGATGGGTTTTTGTTTGTCATCACTGCAGCGTGAATTTGTTTAGCGCGGCAGATACAAAGACTCTCGCACAGCCCCCATCCATCCTAGTTTCGTTGGGTTAGTACCTACATACTTTCGTAGTGCTGCTCAACACTTTTATGTATAACAAAACCTATTTTTCTTCTTTCTATAGAATGTGTACACGAGCAAAAATTCACGCATACAAAGTGATGCTGGGGAGGAAATAATTAGCTAATTAATTAAAACATTTCCAATTTTGAGAAATTTTCTTATGTTGAAGTATTCTCAAGAATAATACTCGTTTGTAGGTAGAATACAATCGACAAGAGGGAGTAGATAATAAGAGTTTAAGAAATGTTTCGGCAAGAAGTGATAAAGGCGAAAAAGAGTTGTATTGTCGTATGCAAAGTGTCATTAAAAAAATATTTTTTGTATGTGCTGTTTCTTATTATTTATAAAAGTTAAATAGCAGGTTTGATTGGAAACCCTATTGGTATTATAAAAATGTAGCTGCAACATATCACATCCTGTTCTTTTTTTGAAATATGTAGGTAATAGGTAATAGAATCATTTTTGAAAATCAATATTTTTTATTCATATACGTACCTACACCTGTTTTAGGTGTTTATGATCCTCAAACAGGCTTAATAAGAACGTTTAACTGCCTTATATGAAGGCTTATAATAATAACCAGTTCTGTCCTCAGTAAGCCTAAACAATCGTCTGTCAGATGAAAAAATATATATAGCCTATTAGGCCTAAAAGCACAAATTTTAAATATATATAGACCCTTAAAGGAGAGGCTGCTGCAATGTTCTAGTCCTGTAATTATTTCGAACCAAGGGATGCCATTTATTCTCAAAACGCCAGTTTCCTATCATCCCAGCTGGAGTCGTTTCCATTAACAAGATTCAAGGATAATTAACCCTAGAATGTCGTACACATGTCTAAGACAAATTCTCCGCACTCTTTGAAACCCAACTTGAAAACTGTATTTCAGTAACTTCTCGATTTTTTAAATGAGACGTGTCCTTCAAAAGTATTTCTCCTGAATCAAGCTATGATGATTCCATGTTAGATTGTAAATATGTACAGAAAAAAAGAAGATACCAAATACCCTTTCAGTATACTTTTTCCGATAATATGAATACAGAAACTATGCGATCCGCGACCCCAATAATATACTTATCTGCTGCGCATTTGGGAATAACCCCCCAGATTTTCTTTTAAGTCTAGTAGGTACGCTGTCCGCACTAAAATTAAGCCCCCATCCAAATGTGTAGTATCGGCACTGTGCGATGCCAATACTTGACTATACAAAATGTAAAACAATGAAAATAAAGTCGCACTATATAAAATAAAAATACGGAAAATAAAAGTCAATTGATAGTAAACTATAGAGAAATCGGTTCTTTAATATTGGGACTCTACAAAATGTACCTTCATTTTCCTTAGCTTCATTTTTATATCTCAAGGGAAAGCATCGGTATTCACGTCGTAGCTTTAAATCAAAACAGGATACAATCACATGCTTCATAATTAGTAATCTTTACTAACTGACTCGATTGAATTTGAATAATAATTTAAAAAGTTTATAATAAAAATACGGGTCTAAAAATTAAATACTGGACATTTGTACGTCCCGTATGTCTTTATAAAAAAGTCGGGTCGATTGAAATATGGTACTGTCCCGGGAAATACGGGACGGATGGTCACCGTAAGTATACCTACCATAAGTAGCGTGCCTGGGCACACATTATTTTTAAGCAGGAAAGTTGAATATTAGAGGGATATAGGTGACGCTGCTGGCAAAACTCAACTCGGAATTAGCTTCAAACAGTTTTTTTATGATGCCATTGGTCAATTATGGTGCTCGCTTTCGATCGATGATTTCGGACTTTTTTTGTCTAAAATGGAAGAGCTGGTTTGGTCGACATGAATTATTTTTATTTTTGAGACGAACGTAAGGAACCTACAATTTTGCGTCGAGTCCGAACGGCTGAATTTCAAGACAGTTATACTCTCGGATGTTTGTCAGATGTTCGCGAGAGGTGGCGCAGCGAAATAAACCTTAGATGTAATTTTTGGGTTTTCCGGGGATCGAACCTGGGACTCTTCGCACAGTAACCACTGAGCCACTGCTCATACAAGAAGTGATTTATCGACCCTAATAAAAATTTTACTTAATTTTGCAAATTTTCGTTGTTTTTTTTTTAATTTTGAAAACCAAACGCTTCAAAAATCACCCATTATAAAATTGAATAGCAAAATTTTATGTCCGCAAAAATGTTAGGAACTGTAGCACCGATTTACAAATTAAACTTTTTTTTTTAATGTTTAAAATAAATTATGTTCAGGTTAGCCGACTTTTGATTTAAAATGCAGCATTTTCAAAAAAAAAAAAAAAAAAACGATGTTTTCGCGCAAATGAAAATTTATTTGTAACCTGTCGAAAGATAACAAAGAAGAAAAGCGCTGGGCTCTTTCCTCTTTCGTCTGTGTATACATGGTTCGTGTTGCACATGAGCCCATATGAAGCATATTGAATGTCCAGCCTGAGGCATTCCTTCATGCAGACATGAAAGGGTTAAACCAAGATAAAGATGGTGTGCCGGTATTGTACCACAGCCACCGCGGCGCGAGGGATAAGCGGCTCATCCACGACGAGTACGCCGCCAATGCTCAGGAGCTCCTCCGTTTTAATACCGCGATTGCGGATAGGGACACGGTTGATACTTTAAAGTAGTTCACCGAATTTTGGTGGCTTGAGGAAGAGGTGAGCTCAGACACGCTCTCCCGGGTCGGTGCGTTATCTATGTAACATCCTCCTTAGTTTTAAGCTAGTTTGTAAGTTAGGTATGTGTATTTTAGGGGGTCTTTGGGAGGGGCCGGGCCCGCCAATGAGTGCTACCGAGACTTGACCGACGCTTATGGCCTCGCTCGAGTCCCGGCGGCGCGTGTTCACTATGTTGGTGACTGCCAGGCGCCCATCGACGCAATCGGGAGTGTGATCAATCGAGAGATTGCTCATCACCCCGATTATAGGTAATTTAGGTTAAGGAGAGGTAGTTTTATGTATGTAGTTTTAGGTAGTTTTAAGAAAACCCAAATAATAAAGAGTCCAAATTTTTAGCAAAGTTTCTTGGAAATGAAAAAAACAGCACAAAACACAAAGATTGATTGATTGAATGCCGAAAGGCAATAGTTATAAAGATTTAGTTAAGTAAGAGCCAGTAAGCTAGAATAAGATAAACGTTACTTTTAATTTAGATTTAATCATTTTTGTCTAGTATGTAAGTTAAAGAATGAATGAATAAAAATGAAGTTAAAAATCAAAGTCAAGCATATTGAAGTAAAATGTATACATATTTCCAAAATACATTTTTGGAAGATCATCTTCGCTGCTTTACTATGCTCATTCATTTAGTAGGCCATCCGGTGGTACCGACTTATTTGACTCAAGTTTGTATATCGCAATTCTCATTTCGTTTTAGTCTGATGAAGATACATTTTGACTATATTATTATGTGAATCTACCACCATATTCCCATGCTTATCCCTGCAGGCCTCTGTTCAGACCTTGTATCCTTGGAAACATCATTTTTAACCCGAAACTAAGCATATAAGTGGCCATGCACTTACTACTGGTTTCATGCGCCAGCTTCATGTTTCAAACGCTTTCTATGATGCTGCAACTGTTTTAAATATTCATTCATTCATACATTTTCGATGGCCCGCTTATCCATTAAGTGGGTCACAGGTGTAGGTTGCTCAAGTGGACCCTCCATAGCTCTCGAATCTCAATTCTCCGCCATCGACTCTAAACTAAATCGACGTTTTAAATATTAAAAACAATTTAAAAATATTTCGAAATCTATATACATTATACAGTGAAACCTGCGTAAGTTGGCCACCTGTGGTGCAGACATTTTTGGTCAACTTAGAGATGTGGCCAACTTATAAGGGTAGGTACCTATTTTCTTTTAATACCTGTTCCAAATAAAAAAAACGGTGCTTTTATCCATTTTATTAGTTTATTAAAACCATTATTAAAAACAAAAAAAACCAACAGTTTAAAAAAAAAAGTACGAAAAGTATTACATAATTTAAAAAATTTATTTCATTACTGATTTTTCCACGAAAGGCAGAGGAAAACAGAAGTTATTCACAAACTGTAGAAATTCAGTCAAATCTATCTCAACAAGATTTATAACACGAACGAACATTTCGTTACATTGGCCGCGTTCAATGCGCTTACGCTTAGGCACCTAAACATTCAAGTGACAGTTTATCTTAAGACTTAGGCAGACAATCTTGCGTAACACACAAAACTTGCATAGATTTGCAAGCAATTCGACCAATCAGAAGCTGTTGACTATAGCTAAGTATTGAACGCGGTCATTTTGTTCTGTGCATTTTTAAACACCCATACAAAAAAGTGGAATGCCAGGCCAGGGTTATTTAGTACGAAAGTTGAACTGAAATATGTAAATGTGTGGCCAAGTTCCAAGATAGACAGGTGGCCAACATAAGGAGGTATTTGGTCGAATATTTGTATGAAATTTTCTTGGTGCTACTGTATACTGGCCAACTTCGTCAGGTGGACAACTTGACAGGTTTTACTGTACATATTAAAAGACAAACGCCTTAATTCATGCAGAATTTAGATTTGTTTGTCACATTTTGAAAAATGTAAAATTTGTATTTTTGTACCGTTCCAAGCAAAATATGTAAATAGGGATGTGAGTTATCCATCAGAGAAGACAGAATTCAATATAATATGCACAGAGGTGCTGACCCCGAGGTCATTCCTGGAGAGCTAAATAAATGTGCCAGATAATTTCATCAGCCATGCATGAGATATTTCTCTTTGACGCTCGTGTATCCTTTCATCATCGACTGGATTTAATATTGGCTGTAGACCACTCTGTTTCTCTAAATGTCTGCATAAATTTACTTCAATTAGATACATATACTATCTACAGGTAAGGTAGTGTTACCTTCATATGAGAATTATACTCACATATATTATACTATACACCACCATATAGGATAACGAAAAACAAACTCCTGTGCGTTGATTTGTGTTTTCAAATTTTCATGTATGAATATTTAAGCTGTAGATATTCAATTTGCATGAAACATTTTTGTGCTTTCAGCTCATAAATATGGAAATCAGCTTAGCTACTGCTGAGGATCAAATACATGAGTTTTTGTGGCAATCGTGATGATACCAACCAGTCAGTCACTACTCTGCTAATACTCTTTACCTGTAGAGAGAAAGGGATGTAAATATAATATATGTAGCTCTGGCAGGTGTTAAGCGCTTGAGTGGATTAAGCTTTCACTTATTGTCCCCAGATTACGTATTTTGCTCTGAATAATATGTTTAACATCTACATATCTGCATGTCAGTGCTCTGAATAAGTCATTTAGTCACACTCACACTTGTATTTAAAGTGAAAGTATATAGAAATATAATATTTCCAGTACTACTCTGGAAAATGTTAGACACTTATATACTGGACAATATAATATTATGCATTATTAAAATTTGGCCTAGTTTACGTATAAACTTTGAAATGGACTAGAAAATGGGCGATGAAGACAGAATTGAAAATTAGTTTATATATACCTAAGTAGCTATGTCAAATTAATGGAAGGGAACATTTCATAGGTAAAATAATTATAGGTTTCCATAGAGTGAAGACAAAAAGTTTACCTCAAAATGCAAATTCTGACATAAATTTATAATTTGTTGTTTTGTGTGAATTAAAGTTAGAAGATGTAGGAATTGGGAAAACCACATAATCTATAGGAGTTAAACCTTATCAGGTTAACAATAATTATATAATGTTAAATAAATAAGAATTATTTGTGGAGTGAACAGGTTAACAAATAGCTGGCCCTTATTTTACAATCTCCGAGTATTACCAATAAGTCATCTTTACATTTTTAAAGTTCTAACGGTGTTTTTCTTGCGAAGCGGTTATAGCGCTACTCTCAGAAGCTCAAGTGCTTACGGGTTAAGAGTAAATAATATGGCAGTTGTAAACATCCCTGTAGCTAGAAAACCTCACTTTTTGAAATTTTATACAGCGGCGGCGCCTAGGCTTTTTAACAAATTACCGTATGAAATAAGAATAATAACACAACCCGCGTTATTTTTGAATAAAATCAGAAAATGGCTTTTTAGTATGGATATTTCTATGGTCAAAATGTTGTTGAACTCAGCTTATATTTCGTAATCTTCTTTATTTTGCATATATGCACATTACATTTTTAAATTTTTTTTCTTTTTTCTTTTAATAAATTGTATTTAAAGTAAATTTTTTGTAATTACCCCACATAAAACACAAAAATGTTATTATGTATTTTAATTGATGATCATTCGCCTGTAGTCACTCAAGTGCTACAGAATGATACCTATTTCTAAAAATGTTAAATTCTTTTTTAATAGAACATTTTAAAATATTTAATATGAATTTTGTATTAACATTTTAAGAAAATAAATAAAAAAAAATGCCGAATGGCTGGATCATCGAAACTTGATATTTGATAACTTTTTATTTAATTTATTCATTAAGATTAACAATACTGCCAAGAAATAGACTTAACGAATTTTTTTGTTTAAAATAAGCTATTATTTATTCGATCAACCTATCAAAAAGTAGAAAAAATGTTTTAATGGGCCTTACCAATAAACAATCACTAAACTCGAGTTTTACTAATTTCGAAACTAATTTTAATTTCGACTTTCAAATCTTGTACGAATTTCGCAAAATTGTCAGATTTATTTGAACACAAATCAGCTTTTCACATTTTTTTTTTTGCGGAAATGCAATTGTTTCAGACAATTTCTTGGTAGGTATCAGGAGTCAGGACGCAAATATAAATATCTACATATCGGTAATAAATTGAGCAGAGATTTCTGGCCGCATAATGAAATGCACAAAACACATTTTTGGTTTGGGTAAATTTCCTTTTCAAGTGTAGGATACATCCATCAGGTCAAAAAGACGAAAAATGTTCCATAGTCATAACATGCATTTCGAATGACTTCAATAAGAAGTTTCACATAACAAAAACCACAAACCAACCATGAAAAAAACTTAAAGAAAACGTTTCTCTTACTTGACGGATAATTGTCGATTTATTTTATGTTAACAAAAAATAAAGTTTCCCGATTTCATCCTTCCTCTCCGCTAACACATTTATTCAATTTTAACGCAAATTATTGGATACCTATTGAACAAATTAAGTCATATAACTACTTATTAAAGAATTTTTTATGAAAAATAAAAATATATTGGCTGGAAAACTGACATTCCACCTTTGAATGACACAACTACGATGACATACTTAAACCATGAGTTAGACACGACTTTCTCAGGATCGAAAGTTAGAGTCGGCATTAGGGTTAACTCGAGGTTAACTGGTTATTGGTTAATTAAAGTCGAGTCTAAATTTGATTGTTGGTAAGGCACAATATGTAAATTTAGATTAAATTTTTTTTAGATTAGATTAAATTTGTGCACTTTAAAAAACGTTAAAAAATAAAGTTTACAAATATATATTAGTTTTCATGGCATTTCCGTCTGCCTGATTGGCGATATATTTAAATAATATGTAGATATGCAAATGAAAAGTATCTTGAGCAAAATAAAATGAATTAATATTTATCAAAATTTGCCTGGTAATATTCTCGCCCGATATGTAGTGCGATTTTACAATATTTGAATAAACTAGGAACATTTACATCGTTGAGGAGTGTTATGACTTGATTCTCTGATAGGATATCGCTTCCCAAGATATTCTTTCTCGTTTCTTTCTATATTGGACACCTGCCAATGAAATGATGGGTATCCTCCCTTTCTGCTAAGTTACACAAGCTGCATAGTTGTCGTAGATCTCCTCTGTGTGGTACCTATATAATTAAGTTGTAGAAGTTCGCCCTGCAGCCTGGTTCAATCGTCTGTATATAGTTCTGTGTAACGATCCAACAGCTTCCTCTTACCGTGACCTAGCTTGTTTATCGGTAACTTGAATGATTTTGTAAAGTTGGTTCTTCAAACCCCTTAGATTATCCTGATTAATATCTATATTACAGTTTCGAGCTAATTATTATAAAAAATATTTAAGTGGCCTCAACTCCAAATGCGTTTCGCCCCGATGTGGTGGGTGGGCTCATCAGTAGAAGAACCACCACATCTGCCTAGACGCACTATTTACTCGATGTTTACCGAGACTTATGGAAAAACAATCACAAAGTGACTGTGAACCATAACCTAATACGAGTCTTTGGTCAAAGATTAATCGTATAGGATTATTTTGCCCGTGGCCTGGCGTAGTTTAATACCAAAAACTTTATTCATTTCTTGAATTATTAATTCTTGACTTGAAACATTTTTGGTATTGTTTCGAGCTAATGCCAACCACTCTTTGTACCATCCAGATCTACTTTGTATAGCTTGTAAGGCTGCAATTTTTGGTATGTGTATTAACGACTTGCAAAAATAGCAGCCTAAGCAAGCACCTTTACTCCATAATCCGCTTGGAGTTTCAGAGTCTTCGTCAAAAATGCGGTAAACCTGTTTCCATCATTAGCATGTAATTTGGCGTGTTGGGCGGGACATGAAATATTGTTTTGAAGTAAAATCGTAGCAGTTTCTCGACAGTTTCGACACCGACACCGCCTCAAAAACATATTCGGCCTTACTAATAATCAAACCCTAATTCCGACTACTAGTTGGCTGCCAGGTTTACCTAAAATGTATAGCTTTATTGAAATGGTACCAATAAACAATTTAATCTCCACATTTACTAGTGCGACAACTTTATTAGGATCTATTACATTTTTCTGTCATAGCAGGACTCAAATTGCATAATTTGGTTTCGCGGAAAACAAGGCCACTTATCATTTTTATGCCGAATAAATTATTCTAAACGAATTTATAGACAAATTACAATTAAATTCGCCCATCAGATTCCTCCCAAAGGCTTTAAAACGCTTATTAAAAGCAAAAAACCGAACCCCCAATTAGGAAATCTACAAATTGTCAGCTGTTTTGTCAAATTCATATGAAAATTAGTACTGCCATATCATATAATTCGGATCTATTTTCAGTACTATTTACAATACGTTATCCTATGCATTTAGGTACTTTTGTATTAATTGCGAAAACTGATGCTGTTCTAATAAAATGCATTTCAGATTACTGCATCCTAATAAAAACACCGTTTTTAAATTATTCGTAGGCTAATGATGCAAAAAGAAATTTGTTTGTAGTATACAAATCACAATTACAATGTAACGAATAGAAAAACAACTGAAACATCACACGAATATGTGAACATACTTTCTGCCGATTTCATGGAACGTTGTTTCCAAAAAAATCACACTGATATATAAAATATCGTATATGAATGAAAGTGTCACGAAATAATATATAAGTGTATAAGCCATCACATTCTATAAACTATTTTTTGTACTTGAAAAAAACTTAGTTTTGAAAAGTTATTTAAAATGTAAACGTAATGTTCTTAAGGTCGTCGGCAATTCTTACAACTACATTTGCCGCGACATCAACCATTTTACACAAAACATGTTTCACCAAGGATTCTCAACGAACCAAAACCTCCTTTCAAAGAATTTGGAGGGACTGGTGTTGGACAGCTATAAAATGGTATGCATTTAAGTAGTATGAACTAAGATATATAAAACTTGAATCATTCGAATATTGGTTACAATTTAAACATTGCATTGCATTTTGCGTATTTGGTTGTGTTTTACGTGGCATAAGAAATGTAGGTATAATAGCCGTATTTTATTATGCCCATGATCTGAACTAGATCACAAATTAACACTAATTTGCAACAACTACACCTGATCCAACTTTCTATCTGGATCATTTTTCATGATCCAGATAGATAATATGATAGTATACTACTAGGCGAATAATTTTATTCGTGTATGTTGGTAGTTCTATGAACACAATACAAATAAAGTGGCTTACAAAATTTGAACAACCCAATAACCAATCAACCCACTCCGTTTCTTGCATAAAATTTGTAATCCACTGTCAAATGTCAAAAATATTACAATTGATCCTGGTTTGTTTTATTATGCTGATCTGATCCGGCTCAGATCACGGGCATAATAAAACACGGCTAATATTGCTTTGAATAGTCTGCCTTTTCTATACTTTTCGGATGTAGAAAAGAAAAGAGTGCAAGAAATGTTATAGTTTTGTTGAAATACTACCTATCTGTTTATATTATATTATCCCTTTGTCGACTAAGGAAAAGAGCACATGTTTACACCTTGCACTTGCACAGAAAAAGATACAATTAGCTATGTCGTTTTTTTCGATTCCATTTTTATTTTTTACTGTGTTTAAAAATGGAATATTCTATTATTTCGTGTAGATTTGATTGTTTTTGCGTATAACAGGCACAAAAACCATTTGCATTGTTTTATCCCAATCAATAAAATAAGAAATCACGTTACAATTTACCAAAATTAATTAATTAATACAAATAATCCGTTCAGGCAGAGCAGATGCAGGGTATTAAAATCCACTCCTATTACAATTTTTGATACTCTAATTTTGATTGTATAGGCATCACTCCTCTTGAAAATGACGTTAGGGTGGATTTATTTAGCTAATGGCCGAGATAAACATGACTTTCTCAACATTAACATTTAACCCTACAGTTAACGATATTCTGGCAACTAAATTTGTTTATTGGTATGGGCATTTTGGAAAGTGTTGAGTCTTTGTGTTAGCTGCCAGACTAAAGTTGATTATTGGTAAGGCGGATTAAAAATAAAATAAATAGTTAGCGCAACAGGCGCGTAGACAATGTAGGACTAGCTTCTCACAACCATTCGTTTGTGTGAGGTTTTATGCGCGAGAGGTGGCGCAGTAGAAGAAACCTTAAGATGTAATTTGTGTTTTTCCGGGGATCGAACCTGGGATCCCTCGCACAGTAGTCCAGCACACTAATCACTGCGCCACTGCGATAAATATATTTTTAATTTTGTAGATATGAGGAAAACGGATTTGCATACTCATATTGAAGTGCGATTGGAAAATAAATGATAATCTGCAGTTCCATTACTGGCAATATTGGAATACACAGTCTATTCTTGGCAGCTTACCATTACTAGAACTAATTCCATCCTTGACATATGTACCTAGGACCAGGATATGGAACATACATATCGTAGGTATATCTCCTGCTTAATTCCTGTGCTTCGGTACTAACTTTCCATACACATCCGTTTACATGCACACACTCCAATCTCCGGATTATTGTAATAGGTTCCTTTCGGCATCCTTTTAACGTTATATGCACGATTTATCATTTTTGCCCATCGGGTGCTCGCTCGCTAATCTGTCTTCTTCAGCGTAGCGTACAAGCAGATGTGTACGGTATGCTTGGTAGCCATATCATCTGCATCATGCATCCGTTCCGTTGCCATCGTTATTTTGGCATACCTACGATAAAACATCTGGGGCTATTACCCTCCTCGTATATGCGAGTGTTAGCGCAGAGGAAACAACATCATCAACTCGATTGTGTGAAGCAATTACATCCCCAAAGGTTATGATGCAACTTGCATTCACAGGATATTATTCTGTGTAGTACATAGAAGGCATGGCACTCGAGTGTTGGTCGTGACAAATCAGCTAAAAAATGGAAAACAGTTTAGATCATTTAGGATCGCAATAAATATATTTTACTGCTGGTGATGCCGTATGGTCGTAGCTATGTTGAACGTGGAAAACGACAGCCTGTCCCACAAGTTTTATAGTTGCTATAGAGGGATATAAAATATAAATTGCATACTTCTACTGTTACATATACCAGTTGGTTGGTACTGAGTCCTAACACTCTCAATTGGCACGCAATTTATCAGCGTAAGTTAGTATGAATGTTTCGGATTTTCTCTCGGTATACCTAACTAAAAATGCAATGAGTAAAAGGACTTAATTTTTATATAGTGGAGAAGTTTACGTATCTCGGGGTCTTATTCACGAGTGATGGAAGGATGGATTCTGTTATTAGGATGACTGAACTTGGTGTCAAAGCTGAGTTGTCAGTCTTTAATTCGGTGTTTTTCCCAACTCTTAAATATGATCATGAGGTTTGGGTAATCACTAACCATCCCATCTATCCTCCTTTTTTAAGTCAAAAATTTCAAAACCTCCTTTCTAGTTCGAAATCGTTCTTTTACCCTCCAATCATCCTCCTTTCCTATCGAAATTTTAATATGAATTTTTTTCAACGAAAAATCAATTAAAATCTTGAACTTACAAAAGTATTGAAAAGAGATAGAGATGGGATGGTTAGTAATGACCGAAAGAATAAGATCGCGGATACAAGCTGCCGAAATGAGATTCCTACCTTGTATTGCTGGTGTGACCCGTAGAGATCGCATTAAAAATACCATCAGAATACGCGAGGAGCTCAATGTCGAGCAGCTACTCTCCGGACGGAACGGTCCATGCTTCGGTGGTTTGGTCACGACCTGCTATGGACGTTGATTGAATTTAGAGAATTCGTCCGCTACGTTTACTTTCCTTGGGGCTGGAATATTGCGACAGAGCATTCAGCAAGTCGAGTGCAAAACCCGTACCCGGTAACTACCACGGAGAGGTAAAATAAAAACAATTGTTATGTATGATTATGTATTGCCAAAAACAGTCCTGCTACCCCTGTGGGTACCTACCTTAGACCCATCAATTGAGATCATAAATCCATAACATACATTTATTTAAAAGTACACACTGTTTGAAAAAAAATATAGAACGACACAGATGGACTCCACCATCAATCAGCTGAGTCCTTTCGTCAACTGTATGGTTGCTCTTTTCGATGAGTACCTACATAGCTACTTGTAAGTACCTGCGATTTCGTGAAATACGAAACATTTATTTTCTTTCTGATCACTGACGAGAGTAGTATTTTACGCGCCAAGTTTTGGCCGAGAGCTATTTTTTTATGTAAAGTGACGGAATTGCATCGTTAAGTATTCTTACTCTACCGAAATGAGTGCAGTAAAAGGAATATAGCAAGGCGCGGTAATTAATCTTTGATTATTACGTTCGCCCGTTCATTACGACGAATCGAGGTTCGAGAAGCTCACCTTTATCTGAGCAGAAAAAAGACAACGAAGTAGGTACGCTTCCCCTGCGTTCGTGTTGGTAAATTTTATGACCATTCATCTAGCTCGGCTCAGCTCCCTATTGCTGTCTAACCCCTCGTTTTACACAACCCCGTAGCATTTTCAATTGCAATCTAGAAGTAGTATGGAAAGAGATCTTCATCATTGTAAGTAGATCTGTGTGCCATTCAATCAAAAACACTCTAAGTGAAACATTTTTATAGAACAGCAACAGTCAGCTCGGTAAACCGTAGCAGCAGTTTGCGTGGTTGTCTATGCGAACACCTCAGCCTTAGCCTTCGCCAACACACCAAATCAGCTGAGAACTTGATTACCATTTTGCTTTCTAGCACACCTCACCCGGTCGTGAAATCGAAAGTTTTATACAATAAAGAGCACGGAAAGTCAGTTCCATTTTAGGTTTCCCAAGGTTTTGCAGATGATTTTGTTTTTACCACGGTTTTCGACTGGTAGTGGTAATATGTTTAAGAAACGATTCGGTAATAATTTCAGCATTATTTAAGTTTCGTGCTTATACAGATCCAAAACGGAAGCAGGAGTAGGGCAGAAGGGGGGTGTTTTATCCCAATATTTAGATTGCACGATCTCATTCCGTCTTCCTAATCACTGCAGCGTGTTCCAGGCGGAAATCATGGCGATCAAGGAGGCTCTGTCGTGGCTACGGTATACTGTAATATCCGCAAAGGATATCGTAATTTTTCCGCTTATCTCGTAACGATATGGGTGCCGGGCCACAGGGACATTCCAGGGAATTGCAAGGTCGACGAACTCGCTAGGCACAACTTTGTCGATTCTACCGGAAAAGGAGAATCTCCATATGGCTCTCGCTACGTGCAGACTTTTAATTAAACAAAATGCGATAAACGCCACTAATCGAAGGTGGTCAAACTGCACCATGTACTCCATCACGAAACAGATCTGGACTTACGTTGGATCTCCATCTCCATCAATCTTGTAACACTAAAAAGATCCAATATAAGCACATTAGTAGGTGTCATCACGGGACACTGCATTATTGGGAGACATGCTCTCAGGCTGGTCCTACCCTCGAACGATTTCTGTATAGAAGCTGCGTGGACGAGGAGGAGGAAGATACCATTATTCACGTCCTATGCACGTGGCCAGCCCTCGCAGCTCGTAGAAAATTATATATCGGAGAATACTTCTTCGACAATCTCGGTGAACTCGCTACTGGAAGAATAAGTTGCCTCCAACGCCTCACTCTCAGCTCCTGCTGATTCAACGGGTAGTTGTGAGTTCATTCGATCCTGTGATATCACAATGGGCCTCCTCTGGCCTAAGTGAGGTTGCGCGTACTGTGGCCTGTCATCCTAACCTAAGTTTCGTGCTTCCAATTTAGAAATTTTTTTTTTTATAGTCTTGAAATAAATGTGTAGTCGTCCGGCAGTAAATGTAAGAACCCACGCCTCCGTCATGGTAGTGTCGGGCATATGCAAACATGCCTGTTCACACTTCGCTGTCAGGACAACCTACCTTACAACTCATCGTTTTCTATAGGAAATCTTGAGCTCGGTGGGAATGCAATATAATCGCAACTTCCGTTACAGCCTATTCATACAACATACCAAATCAACTGATTAAAAATTAAAATTTAAAACATAATTTCCTTTAAATTCTATTTGTTCTAATTGGTATTTTACAAATAAATGTTGCATAAATGTTGCACTGACAAACCTGTTTTGGGATTTCTTCAGTCTACTTGTGTATGTTTTCTTAAGGCTTAAGTAGCTTGAATCTGGCCACTTATTACCTCTTATTCTGATTTATTTAATCAATTTTATATAGCGACCCATCTTCAATCCCTACCATCTTGTTTCAGATTTACTTGATTGCTTAATTTTAGCATAGGTATACTCTTCATGCGTAAAGAACATTATGCGACGGTTCCGTTTTAAATTAAGTTATTCTCCAATCAAAAAGTGACAGCCATACCACTTGTACTCATTGGGATCCAAATTACACATCCTCCGCATACACGAGACTACCGATTCTTCACACGAATACGATACCTCTGATACATCCACTTTCCCTAGTAGTTTCATTTAATAAAGGTTATGAAATTTAATTGAAACTATAAATTGAAACCATGCGAACGATGGATGGAGTTAAATGATGATAACTAAACAAGGACATTGTGTGCAAAGTGTCCGTCTATAACACATACACAATAACACACACACACATTGCAAGAGTATAATACATACCATACATCTCTCAAAGGACTACAACGAGAAACGATGACAAGCAAGAGAAACTGCCAACTTAATGGAAGCTGGTACCGGGTATACTCGTAAGCTTCAATTACTCCGATTCTACAGCCCGGGGAAAATTATTATTGCTTCCAATAATAAAATGTATGCGGAGTGTGAGTTGGGATACCACTTTTCCTAGGAACAACGTCGGAGGTTTCCTTTTTTTAATGGAATCAAAGAGATGGAGCATGGAGAAACTAAAATACAACTGCATATGGACGAGGGATTTCCTTCTCGCATTGATGATTATTAAGTTACTTTGCACGTGATCCTCATGCTAATCGCTCTAATTTAAGGCACAAGAAAATTTCTAACCACTTTACACTCTCTCAAGGACGCAAGCAGGCAGAAGCCATAAGAAGAGAATTTAACACGAAAAAGTACTGAAAAATATTTTTCTGTTCGGTTTATGTTCTTTTTGATGACAATTTGGCTATTTTATGTTATGGTTTGAAATATGCAAACAACCAGCAGACACAACCATGCTGTTCTCATCTGATGAGTCCCATTTATGGCCATTCTCGAAAATGTTAGAACGAGCTCAGATTTTATACTACATATATGATTTTGTTGATTTTACATCCGATAAACATGTTCGTTGAATCTTTTCTTAAATGCATTTCTGAATGTTGTACTTGATGGTAGTACTGAATAATGTTGGGTAGTAACTATATAAAAACCAGCGTGGTACTGTCGGTTTTTGCATGTTCTTATCCTGGGTATATGGAACGGTATGTTACTTTATTGGCGCATATAACGTTTCATATATTTTATATTGTATACACTTGTGGTTTTTTTTAGCCTTATTCAGACATCCTTCAAATGCTTTATTATAGGCAATATAGTATATGCATAAACACATAAGTACATTACAAAGTTGCAATACCTTACTATAGACAAGCAAATAGAACAACAATAAAATCGTTACACTCCTCACCACTTGAATAGCAATATTATGTCTGATTTCTATCGGCCATTGCTCCCAAACCAAGCATGATAGCGATTCCTTTTATATTTAAATTAAAGTTAATTTAGTTGTTGAAATTTAACCAATAGAAAGATTTAAAAATAAAGCTTTAAGTATTGGAAAAAATTATTAACCAAAAAAACCGACAAAATGTTGGGGCTCTAATTTTGAGCCACTTGAATAGAACACTTTAAAGGAAAAAACATTTTAGAGAATTCTGATTTTTTATTAACTTTCCCGTATACGTAGTAAGACAAAGATATTAGTTTCGTACAAAGTTTCGAGATTTTGATCAATTCTGATATTACGATGATAGGGGAACTCAAAAAAGTGGGTCTCGCAATTCTGCCCGTACATTATGTCTGTATGTCCCACCCCTGGGGAATCTAAACGCTTGGACGGATTTGTTTCAAACTTCGTATTTAGAGTTTGTGGAATTCCCGCTAGGAGGTGTTTTTTTTCATGCTAGCTCCAATATTAACGGTACTTCCCATATAAACATTTTACGAAATATTAAACAATTTAGATTTTTTCAAAAACGGCTCTAACGGTTTAAATCAATCAAAAGTAATAAGTGAGTTAATGTAGGCATGCGCATGCTTAACATGACTGCATACCCACTTTTTCGCTAAAAATTTTGAAAATTGGCTTTTTCTCGAAAACGGTAAAAACGATTTTAAGAAAAACTTATTTTTAAGGTATACTATTGTCATTTTTAACTTGATAGTAAACTCAGTTTTTCCCTAAAAAGACTGCGTCCTTTGATATCCACCCAAATCCCTAATAATAGTACTTTATAAAACTGCTCACATCTCTAAAACGCCATTTTCGAATGTAATATAACAAAATCTAATACCATTTGCTCAGTTTTGAGCTAAACAGTTGCAAAACAGTGTTTTCTGTACCATGAATGCGTCCTTCGATTTCCACCACAATCGCTAAAAATGGTACTTCAAAAACTGCTCATATCTCGAAAACGCCGTTTTCGATTTGGATGAAAATGTAACTGTAATGTTTATATCCTGAAGAATACGTCGTATATCTACTCAGTTTTCAGCTAAACAGTTTAATACCAGTTATTTTCGAATCCAAAGTTGTAACATTTGTCAGCATAATTTTACAAAAAAACGATTTTGATCGAAATACATATTTAAGATAACATAAGCATTATAAACATGATCACGTACTTAGTTTTTCTCAGAAAACTCAAATATAGCCGTTTTATGAATATTTCTCAAAAATGACCAGATCCCGATCCCGGCATATTTTTGAAAAGTTCAAAACCTAAGTGACAATATAATTCGAAATTCATCGTCTACTTGCATCCTTCAAGTGTCAGTTCGGAGTGGACGAGGAAGTTTCGTGCGACCCAGTCGTGTACATTTTTATAATTTTCACTCAAACCTTACATCTGTGATGACTGTGAAGAAATATTTAAATTAGTACCTAATGCAGACAACTTTAAAGCTTGAAAAGATATTCCGCGGTACATATATGTTAGACTTATACTTAGACACAACACTTGACACTTTGGGCTGAAATTTTATGCTCAAAGATGGTATATAGGATTTGCGTCAAAAACAATTCCTACTTTGTGTTGCACCACTTCCGAAACGAAAAAGAAACTGTTACTTAGTTGTTTCGAAACATAAGTTCCTAAAAGGGATCACGATTTGACACCAGAACGTCGCCAGGCCTAAAATCTGTATTTGAATGCTACTTGGGTACTAATAATCATTTTTAGTGTCCAGGCTAACTTTTACGAAGTTACAATGGCTAAATTTATGGGCTTAATATCCATATAAAATTATGGGTATTAAGCCCATTTAGGGTCGGATTTAGGATTTAGGGTCGGATTTTGAAAGAATCGCGATAGAAAACAGTGGTAGCACAAAGCATGTAAATGCAGTTAAGAAGCAAGTTACCGATTTAATTCTTGTTTTACTAAGAGAAATGCGAAAAGGATTGTCTGACTGCAACACGCCTTTTGTTTCTTTGGGATATTTTTGTCCAGGCGTTTGTTTAAGCCAACTGCGACCCAGTTTTAAAAGTCTGCGTCTGCTTGTAAGCTTGATTCCAAAGCTTAAAACTTACTGAGGCTCAGTGGGAAAAATTTATTTCTGTCAATTGGTCAAATTAATTTTATCTAGAAAGTGTACACGAAGAAGATGTTTTGAAGTTTTGGAACAAGGTGTAAAAAATTACAAATGCCTTAGGACAACCAGAGTTTCAGGAGCTTGGGGAATTTACATTAAGTTTTTTTTTACGTAAAAATTACAATTAACACGAATTCATTTGATTTGTATGGCTTTTGAATTTGGAGTGGAAAATTTTGAAATTGACGAGTTTCTGGCGTTTTATATTTTACGTTTGGCGATTCGGTTTTTAAAACCTGACAGCCCTAGTGGAGGGTATACAAAAATTCTTCAAATAGTGTGTAGAGCCAACCGGTTTGGAAGGTATATATAAAAATTGTCCAAATGATATCGCCAAATCGAGCTTCAAGCTAATTCGATGGCTTGGGTTTCCGGTGTGTAGGACGGCCAGCATAATAGTTTCACATTTTGGATCTTTATATACGTCTTAAGAACCCGGGATGTGTTGTAGTGTATCTTGATAAATCCACGGCAGAGGTCCAAAAAGGTTTTCAAAGTATGGAAAGAAAAAATTCATTGTGGTAGACAAACATTTTAATTTGCAGGTGCCATAATATGAAACGTTGCTCTTTTCGAACGGTTAAGGGGTGGTTTCTTCTTGATTTTTATGCTATAGGATACCAATTTGGATCGTACGTAAACGTATGAATATTGTCCTACGAATTGAGTGCTCTCACTGAATATGATTTTCTCGTGTCTCGGTGATATCGCTTTTGTGCGTGTTGAATAGTCAGTATCTTCAAGTTAATTTTATTCTAATTCAGAGACTTCGGCGGCGTGTTGTCGCTATCGTAGAACCGAATATTTGCGCGAAATATAATTCAAAAAGATCTAAATTCAGTGAATTTCATCATATTACGAAAGAATTACTATTTATTGGGTCCTGGTGTCCAATACCCTCTTTTATGGCCGTAAAAAAAATTAATAAATTTGTTTCACCATTTTTATTTTTAATGTTTCAACGAACGAACGTGTTTAAAAATCGTACGACTATAAAGGTGCTAGCTAGTACACAGCATGTAGCAAGCCACATACGTATTCTTAACTCACATAAAATGGCGCGCTGCCATAGTACTTTGAAGGTCGGGATTGTTCGTGCGTGTTCGTACGTATTCACACTTGTCAATGTATTCACAATGCGGCTAGCCTTAGTTGTTTTTGATATTTTTAGCA
Organism: Cheilosia scutellata; assembly: GCA_955612985.1. Classification (NCBI taxonomy): domain Eukaryota; kingdom Metazoa; phylum Arthropoda; class Insecta; order Diptera; family Syrphidae; genus Cheilosia; species Cheilosia scutellata. The sequence continues at coordinate 54,476,315 of OY015313.1, read as the reverse complement.
TTCGATTCGAAATGACAAGACAGACAGTTGTGAGACTTTCCTTTATACCACATTTTTCCCTGATTTTTGCCAAAGAGTCGTGAGAAATTGACGCTTTTACTAATATGTATATGTCGCCTCTCCGCATTTGTAAGGACACTGTGTCTGCGGCTTTTCATGTTCATACTTAGACCCATTACTTAAACTTAGGGATATAACATGTCCTATAGCTATTTTGGGGATAGATAGACGTGCGTCCTTTTAAGGTTTGATCTGTCCTTTTTCCGCTTTTCCTTAACTCATTTTAATTTCTCTTTTTTTTAATTAAATAGTAGAAATTAATAAAAACATTGCGCACAAAATGTTGTACTGGGGTCTCTGTTCAAGTAACGATGAGTGTCTGTATAGTATATACGCCCAAACACTTTTGTCGGTTAAGCTTGCTCGTATTTAGACAGTTTGAACAAAGCTACTTGTCCTTATATTATGTCGTCTTCTAACTTCGTTATTAGCAGGTTTTCTTAGAGTGAGTCTTAACCTTAATCGAATTCATTATGCACTGAAGAGGTAAACTTTACAAAATTTGCAACACTATCCAATGTAAATTAAAGAAAAGGGGTAGAACTTCACAACAAGAACTTAAATACAGGAATCGATTACCTAAGCCAAAGACATATTATATACTTGCTACTTGGTATGCAAATATGTGTAACTTGTTCTGGATGAGTTCATCCCTTTGCTGACATTCAAAACCTCTCAGGCTTGACACACATGGCTGAATACATCGAGCATAGAATAGCACTTCACTTGATGGAACTAAATTGTGGTATCCTTTTCCGATAGGAAAACTTCGTTGGAAGTTAAACAAGATTCCAAAGGATTCCATTCTGCATATTGCTACATCAAAAAGCGGAACTTACTCATTTTCCAAACGCCTGGCTTTGATTCAGTAAAGGCCGCAAGACAGTGAATAAGTCGTCCTGCAGGTGAGAAGGAGGCAGCAACAAAAAAAAAAAACTATTCGCATCCCAACTAACTTTGAAGTAGGTACCTACTATTTGCATTTGAAATGTGCCCCTTCTTCGTTCGGAATTGTAAACAAAAACCCATAAACTCTTGGATACATTACATGACACAGAAGTTAGTAAGAATGTTTGTGTGTGTATGTGAAGAAGAAAAAAAAAACCGGATGGGTTTAAAAGTACGTGAATAAAAAGGGATCATGTGAATCTATTTACATCCTCTCATCCATTCACATATTACCTACTGCTTATATGGCAACGACGATGTTGAAGATCCCAAGGATACCGAAAACGATTACCTTTGTAAAATATCCTCTTAAATAGTTCCTCTCCAAGTGAGATCCTTCCACACAACATCATCATGGGGGCATGTGTGTCTCCGTATATAGCAACAGAATTTTTGTTGAATTCTCATAACTTAGCAGGATATCGCCATTCTAAAGTACACTTTCCTCACAAGTTATATAATAGTTATTCCTTCCTCCCCCCGGTATTCGTCTCATGTTCTATAGGAGCACTTCTCTGGCTATCAGCGCCAACTACTGAAGGTTCGTATTGAGAGGTCGACATGCATACATTTATATCATATTTGTACGTATGCTTACAGCTGCCGAATGTTTAACAGAGTCTATAAAAATATCCTTGTTTATTAACTTTTCCCAGCATGATTCAAAAAAAAAAATCTATTTTGCTCTATTTCCTGAATCCCTGCCTCAGATACACGTTGTATTCCTATTCAAATATTTTGCTCAGATGGGTGTGTGTTACATGAAAAAGGATACAATTTCGGTTAAAAAGTAATTTTAGTAAAAGTTGACTACCTACTGCACGACGAGGAAAAACGTATAAAGAATAATACACACAGAAAAATAAATTTTTCAGAAAATGAAATATTGTTCAATATCCGTTTTTGTGAGATGGGTCTAGGATAATGAAATTTTCAGAATACCCATCTACATAGGTTTAAAAATTGAAAGAATTCTGGTTACAGCGTTTTTGCCAGCAAACACTCAAAGCAACAACACTAAAACTAATATTATTTCTAATCGAGTGGATTGGAATGTCAATAAAGGTAGGAACTCAAAGACATTATCCCCCGAAATGCAACTTTTTGGCGCCCCACAAGACAGGCTGCTAATGCTCATGACCATACAGTACACTTGACAACCGCGAGGACATCAACTTTCCAAAACTCCTTCTGTTTCAGGACAAGCAAACTTTGGAACTCGCTTCCTGGGGATATATTTCCAAAAGACTACAATTTGCAGCAATTTAAGTGCAGAACTAACATACATCTGCAAACATGTCGGGGCGCTGATGAAGCGTTATAGGTTTGCCTTTCCCGGGAGAAGTATTTAAAAAAACAATCGAAATTCTTATTTTTAATTAAAATATTGGGCTTTGACTTCTTTATTTAAAGGATAGAGGGACTATTTGTCTGAGTGGAGTTATTCAATTTCGTTTCTGCGTCGACATTATAATCAGAACTAATAGTACATAATATTCAATTCTACATCCATGCCGAAGTAACCCACCAGAAGTATACTTGAGAGTCATCAGGCATTAGCCGCTCTCCAACTGGGGAGGAAATCAAGAGTTGTTGCCAGTAGTTGCCAGCAGGTTGTTGTTTTAATTAGCATGTGAAATGTGCCTCAACTGGCAACTACTGTAGTAGTTAGTCTTAATCAACTATAGGTGAACTTAGAACAAGTTACAGAAGAACTTTGTTGTGCTCTGTACTATTTTACACTAATACTTCTTTCGCCTGTTTCTGGACCACTAGATAGTTGCGCGTTCCGCACCAACTGCATGTTGCGCACCCAACGCCGAAACTTGTTACTGCAATTGGCCAATATCACCATGATTTGTAACATATTCGTATATACATATGTACATAGGAAGAGAAAAATAATTGTTCGATCCGCCCGCATCTTCTGTCCATAATCCGTATTATGTATCAGAGCATTCAGTAACTGCAGAGTAGTATGGATTTTGTTAAAAATGCTAAATCGATCTTGACAAAATGTAATATTTGAGAATGTTCAAATCCCCGTAGTTTTTTCGCTAAATTCGTGAGAATATATTGATTTCAAAAATAATACACAAACGCATAATATTTAAAATAATATACTTAATCTGGATTTTATTTCTGTAGCAGAAACTGCTTTAAGAGCCGCCTGGCTGGCAATGAAAATGGTAATATCATTTCTTGGTATTGCCAACAATGACACCTTACGGCCGCCTCTGCCTCCGCGATTGCCAGAACTTCGACTTGGAAGACACTACTGCTATCAGGAAGCCTGATTGAGCATTGTATATTTAATTCCTCCGAAACTATACCGGCACCGGTTGCACAATCCATCTTCGATCCATCTGTGTAGATATCGATTTCCTTTTCGTGGGTGCATTTGTGTTCCATTCATCTCTACTCGGAAACGAGCAGGTGAATGGTCTATCAAAGTTTAGATGGAAATTCATATACATAGTCAGAGGTGACAACGTTCCCAACGTATTTCCCTAGAATCTGTGCGTGACCAAAATTGCAAGGGTTCCAAGTACTGGTTTGGCTAATCCTTAAGGCACTTTTGGTAGCAAATTCTTCCATGTATAGGTCTAGAGAGGTCAGATTGAGAATTGCCTCCAGTCCTCCAGTGTGTCTCTGCAAGTCTTTGTATTTTTGCCATGGATTTAAGATTAGTCGCCTTGCCCCGCGGCTTGCCACCAGACTACATTACCATATGCGAGTATTGCTGTGTACATCCACAGGATTGTGAGCTTAATTTAAGTTGACAATGGTCCAAAACGTAGCTTTGTAAAATAAGAACGAACATTCTTAAAATAATCCCGAAACAGGATTGAGGTAAGATTTTTAAGCTTACTAAATATCTCAAAACAAGATTTTTTGGTCTTGTGAAAAAGAACTTAAAATAAGATTTTTGTACTTGGAATAGGATTTTCCTAGTTTACCATCTTTCGTCAACGAATAGGCTTGAAATTCTTGATTTTAGCTCGTTATTTTTCTGAGTGCGTTAGGCAATAACGCCCAAGGAAATAACGCCCCAATCAGTTTGGAAATAACGCTCTAAAAAAACTCGTACAATTTGTTGTTGCAAAATATTTCGTCAATTTGGGTTATTTCCTTTCCAGGGTTCGTTTTTTGACAAACAGTAAAGCTCAAAATAGTAAGTAGGGGCATGGCAGCATGCCCCCCCATTACGTTTTAAACTGCAAATTATTTTTGGGCTGTATTTCCATCTTGTTGTTTATTTATGGGCGCTATGCATTTTTTTGGGCGTTATTTCCAAATCGATTTCCTTAGGCGTTATTGCCTAACGCCTTTTCTGTTGGGACTGCAATATGAAAGCTATTATTGCCCCAATGTTCTCAGGTAATATATGACAAGCCGGGTCTCTACATAGTAATTCGTCTTGTCATACTCGCGGCCAAAACGAAGTGACCCTTATAACAATTGGCTGCCGGGTCCGACTCAGGCTAGAAAATCTTACTTATGCTGTTTTTGGCTCGGCGATATGTATGGGAAAATGACCAAAAGCAAAAGTATATGTAATAATTAAATAAACATGTATAACAGAAGTATGTTGAATGCATCGGACGTGCCCGCGATAGTATCTAACATTAAAAAACGTTGACAGAAGTCGATTTATTCGGTTTTTCCTTTTTGCTTAATAAATTATTATTTACTCAAAATAGAAAGTACCTACTGAGGAGTATGTTGATGTTTAAATAAAAAAGTATGCTTTATAACGTGCTTTCCATTATTTTCATTTAATTTCTTTTTTTCCGTTTAATTAAAAGAATCCAGGGAATTGTATTTCAGAGCACAACATACAATTATTATTTTTGTTCGCTCCCAGGTGAAAGTATGTCGACTAGAAAGGAAAGGAAACCAAGCATGAGTATGCTGAGGACAAGGCCATTGAAAAATATTTGCATAATACTCTCGTAAAATATGAACGAATTCTTGTCCGAGAATTTTTTTTTATACATATTTATACATTTGAAATTGGCTGAAGCAACTGTTAAGGGAACGCAAGATGTATAATTCTGACTGCTTATGCGTGGTATAATTGAATTTCACTGCGAGGTACGGACTACACAAGTACTTACCCCATAAGGATTGTTTTTTGTTTAGACAGTCTCTGTTTCAAAACATTGAAACACGACAGCCAGCCTGTAAGAAATTAAAATTCCGTTTCCGTTCTTACGTTTTTCTGGTATAGAATAAGACTGCATATAAACGGCAGCAAGTTACTCTTTCCTATAAATTCATTGCACGAGCAGTACATTACTAATAGCGAGGAACATTAAAGCTGTAATTATTTATAAAATAAAAATAAAAGTATTGCTTGGAATTTTCAACTCTTAGAGGGAAAAGCCGACAAAATATCTGTTTAAACAATCCGGTTCACTTGATTAGACGCACAAGAGATACGTTTTAAATCTTGGTTTTTTTTTCGTATTAGGTATGTTTAACAAAGAGATAAAATATAACTTATTTGGCACATTGATACACTATAAAACAAACTTAATTATAAACTTGATAATATGTAGACCCATAACGGCAGTTTAATTATTTTTTCCTATATACCATGGAAAAACGTGAATTTTTATGGTTCACTTGAATAGAAGAATCTGTATAAAATCGAAAAAACAACAAACACCAAATTTGTTTGCGATATTTGCAGAACCATCCAAGTTAAAGTCCTTTTTGTTCAAAAAGTCGACTTTGTCCAATTTCTGGAGACCAAAAATGTTTAATGTTCATATCGCATGCCATATGACACCTTGCAAATTCAAGGCGTGGTGGGTTGCTTGCGTGCTTGATTAGACGATGGTATTTTTTGTAGTTTTGTTACTTATGGGTGTAAAGCATAGACACTAGTCTTTAAATTTTCCGCTTATTTTGTGGTGTTACAACTCGTACGATCCTTTCATTGTAAAGGGTATCCCATAATTCACGCAAAATGTATTTTTGATAGAATACAGACTTTTAATTAGAAAGTTTACAATTTTTATTGATTCATAGAATATATAGATTGGGGTTATGTATGGAATACGTACGCTTTTATTGAAATTTTCTATAACCGTCTCGCATAAATGTGGCTGAACTTCATTAATACACCTCCCAATTTCCTCTCTCAAGGCGTTGGTGGTCGTGGGCTTGTTTTCATAGACCTTTGATTTCAAGGTCTATGCAATGCACTCCATTTTTATACTAACCCCAAAGCTATCGCATTGTTATCTTTTTTTTTCGTTGGCATCACTGTATGTACTATTAAATGGCGCAAAATTCAAATTTTGCGTAAATTATGGGACACCATTTAGTTGTTTCCATACTACCCTATTTTTTATTTTCTTATCAAGTGTTCACTTCGAGCGATTTTTAAGATCGAACGGAAACTCGCTAAATTTTAAAGATTTCAGTCGCCAAATTTACCGATGCAAACTTTTTAAAATCGAATCGAAACTAGCTAAATTTTAAGGATTTCAGTCGGCAAATTCACAGATGACGACCGTCCTTTTTAAAATCGAATCGAAACTCGCTAAATTTTAAGGATTTCAGTCGGCAAATTCACCGATGCCGACGTCCTTTTTAAAATCAAATGGAAACTCGCTGAATTTTAAGGATTTCAGTCGCCAAATTCACCGATGTCGACTGTTCTTTTTAAAATCTAAACTCGGTAAATTTTAAGGATTTCAGTCGGCAATTTCCCCGATGCCGACCGTCCTTTTTAAAATCTAAACTAGGAGAAGGTATATAAAAATAAACAAATATAAATTGGCATTTCCGAAAGGTGGAACCCTTGAAAATATCGACTTGTATACATTTACAAGTTTGAAAACCTATATCTAATCTACTTATAATGCAAATCCAAACTCACTTCTTATTTCTTAACATTTTGTTGCGAGCTAATTTTTGAAAATTGCTCGTTTTTGCCGATTTTTTGTTTAAGTTGCTCAAGTTATTAAGAGTAGGTATAGCTTCCTTGATTTGCCGAGTCTTGAAATACGTGGGGGGTGTCTTCACTATGACAAGAAATCGGGTCGATTTTTAATATTATAATTATAATAGATTACGTACAGATTATCCCCGCGACATACGCGTCACGTGGACGTACACTATCTTTCTAGGGTTAAGTACGTATTCAATGATGATTTATTAAAATATCAGATATGAGTCTTTTTTTTTGGCCATGGTATGCACTTGGCCCTTCAAATTTGTATGAAGGGGGAACTAAGAACGACGAGTGTATTTTGGGATATGCACTTATGCACTATTTTATGATAAAACTTCGATTATTTGCATTGTAAATCAAAACATTTTAAGTAAGTGTTTATTTTTTATTTTTAATATGTGTCTTTTGTACAAAGTCCAAGTCAATAAGCAGTAAGTAGGTAAATGGAATGTTTTCTTTTATATTATATTCGCAGTGGCTCAGTGTAATTAGTGTGCTGCACTATTCTCTGAGAAATCTTAAATTCGATCCTTGGTAAACATAAAAATGAAATCTTAACTTTTTTTTCCACCACTTTTCATGCGATCGTCCGAAAAACATCCTAAAGTTTGACTGTCCTAGTTCGGCATAAAATTGTTTGGTCCTTTCCATTCGTCCCAAAAATAAAAACTCACACAAAGGAATGGTTATGAGAAGCTAGTCCTAGGGTGCCTATCTTTACCAACCTGTTGCACTATTTATCTACTTACAACTGAATTTCTATTATTGTCACAAAGCCAATACTCACCCTTTGGAAAACTTTCATCGTTGGATATAGTAGGTATATAACGCATGCACTCTTTTCATTTAGTAAATTTGGAATGTGTTTGATTGCTAGAGCGGAATGTAGGTACTACATAGTTTTGGAATTTTTTCTTCGTAAAAGTCATTATTATAATACCATATCGTTTGTAACAGCACTACCTTCACTTAAACTTCCTCCCAGCCCCCAACATTACGGTTACTGTGATATTGCCATAGAAGTAGGGCGTGTTTGTCGCGTATGGTAGAAGAAAAAAAGTGCCCTCTGTTTAGTTTCATAGTCGGAAAGTTTTCATTGAACAAAGATACTACATATTATAACTAGATATATCCATTTTGGTCTGTTCGTTTCTCTGCATGATGATAGGAATAGTATTGTAAAATATCCAATTAACTTAAATAAAACTCTTTTCTTTTATTTCAAATTTATTATTTTCACACATCTATACACCTTGAGAGTTTCGCAACAAGTGAAGACAAATACAAATTAGAAGAGGTTTACAAAAACAAACACGTTATGAGGGGTTTCCCCTATATAAAAGAAAAGAAACTTCCAGGGCGAATTCCACTGGAAGTAAAACTTATTTATCTTTATTGTAAGAAGGGTGTGTTCATTAAATGGGTGTAAAAAGAAACATTCCAATATTCATAATATTGGATACAGAACCCAATAAATAGGACCTTCTCCTCGCTGCATTTATTTGCAATTGTGAATAGAGTAGGAATTCCCTTGGCGTGAGAGCAATCGAACAAATAAGAATGAACTGACTGGATCATCATCATCATTTCATTCTAATGTCTTTATTGCGAAAATCTTGTCTTTAAGCCCCAAAAGGATAAGGATACACCCAATAGGTCCACCCACCGTATCGATGTGAAAGCCATTTCATAAATACTATGTACATTTGTACATAAATTTGAATTTGTTTACTGGCAGATTCCTAACTGCTTCAAATATTTAAAATCCACTTACATTCATCTCTCTGATACTGTCATAAAATTTTAAATTAATCTTAAAAGTACCTACGTACGTTGTGCACATATAGAGCACAGCTAAATTTAAAATCTCCGTTACTATGCAACCTAGGGAATACATTTTGGATGATTCTTCACCGACGCACGTGTAATTTATCGACGTATTTTTTTTACATTATTCGCAACAATAATTTTCGATTTTCATGATTCGCTACGGCTACAGTCAATTCATTTGAGGATAGCAATATCCTTAAATATAAAAATGATAATTTCAATAGAAAAGTATTCATCTACAACTCTAGAGAGGATTTGATTTCGTATCTAAAGAGAATAATATTCAAATTATGCAACAATTCTTCTTGCTTTTGTATGCATAGGTAAGGTATGTTCAATATTACACAATAGGATTATTTAAATTTCAAGCATCGTCAAGTAGGTGAGTTTGTCTATAGAAATCCACCGCAGAGGCCATTTTGAATATATGATTTGTTTTCACCTAGTTGAAGTTATGGTTATTGTAATCTTCTCAAACGACTTACGTATGTGTTGTCAATAACTTTTGGTTGAGTGGATTACTCCCGTTTTTTTTTTTTTTTTGTTTCCCCCGTATTAATAAATACCGGATAGTGGCGAATTAGCTCTAAAACATCTTTTAAGTCGTAAATATTATTAATAAACATATCTTAGCTTTCACTGACATGTTTTAAGGAGCGGATAACTTAATTCAACGAATTCGGCGTATAGAGAGTGGTTAACTTGCACACACAGTTAATTTACTATACACATATTTCAAATACACGTATACCAACAAAAAGTTCGATTGGACGCGAGAAATTTAAAAGCTGGAAGAGAATTTCAGAGAGAATCTAAAATTCGCAAACGAAAATGCTCTGAGCATGATAGTGTCAGCTGATGGAATATGACAGATTTACAACCATGTTTAGTACAGTTTGGACGCAGTGCTGCCGTGCGTTTAGTGATAAAGAGTGGATAGCTAATATGGATATAAGATGTATTTATTAATACTAAAAGTTATCAAACGAATAAGTCCACTATCCGTATGGTAGCTAAAAGATGTTTTAAAGAGCGGATAGGGCTTTTTTATTAATTCCGCTGTTTATGGATATCCATTTAGCATCGCAGTATGAACATAACGGTAAGCTCTTAGATCTAAATATTTTCCACCCCCCTTCATTCATAACATTATAGTGACATTTTGGTTTACGATTCTAAAATAAACACCACAACTTTCCACCCGCTCCATTTGCGGTCATGTTAGATATTACCTAACGCGAATAACTCCGAACGTCTGAACTGATGCTATAAAAATGAAATGCTTCTTATGGTGCCATTTTCTTTTACAACTTTTTGTCATATTCTGACAAATGGAAGGCCGAAAGCAGTATGGCACGTAAATTTATCTGCTTGCGCTGTATGTGCAAGGTGACTGTAAGGACTAGCCGACTCGACCCTAAAAGCAAACTTCAAAATCGATTACATCGGTTTGCCATATGCGGTTTCATATTTGCAGAGCTACACATAGCGACGGCATTTTATGCGGCTATACAAATTCATTTATCTTGAGTAGGTACTATACCTACCCTACCCATAGCTATACGCCCATGATTTTGTGAATATTAATAGTCAAGACGTCAGCACATTATGATTATAAAGGCCGCTATATGTTTTAATATCGTCATCGTTGAAAGGTTTATTAAGTGGCCAAAAGTGATAACCGCCGTATACCATGTCCTATAAAAATGGGAGTACCTATACCTATACGAGGGATTCATGTTCAACTGTATATTATAAAAGTGAATGCAACACGTCTGTCGTCTGTCTGGTTGTATTTTATGCGTTTCCAGAATCTTTATACCATTTGTTATACATGGACCGCCGAAGATCCGTGCGGAGTGTTTTTTGAGGGTTTTCCTTTAGTATACTATACGTAAGGTTTCGGATTAAGAGGCGTGGGACCTCCCGTTCAAGAAAACAAAAAAAGAACTTACAACGATGTAGTACCTACATCTTGGCACTCTTGTACCAGCCATAGCTACAAAATTTGGATGTACATTCTTACAGCGGAATTAATAAAAAAGCCCTATCCGCTCTTTAAAACATCTTTTAGCTACCATACGGATAGTGGACTTATTCGTTTGATAACTTTTATTATTAATAAATACATCTTATATCCATATTAGCTATCCACTCTTTATCACTAAACGCACGGCAGCACTGCGTCCAAACTGTACTAAACATGGTTGTAAATCTGTCATATTCCATCAGCTGACACTATCATGCTCAGAGCATTTTCGTTTGCGAATTTTAGATTCTCTCTGAAATTCTCTTCCAGCTTTTAAATTGCTCGCGTCCAATCGAACTTTTTGTTGGTATACGTGTATTTGAAATATGTGTATAGTAAATTAACTGTGTGTGCAAGTTAACCACTCTCTATACGCCGAATTCGTTGAATTAAGTTATCCGCTCCTTAAAACATGTCAGTGAAAGCTAAGATATGTTTATTAATAATATTTACGACTTAAAAGATGTTTTAGAGCTAATTCGCCACTATGCGGTATTTATTAATACGGGGGTTATAGATTATTATCCTGTGCGAGGTACTTACTTTCTAAATGTGAGTGGTTGGACAATGGTGTGTGTCAGCTCCCATTCAAAAAAGTAATTTAAAATATCTTATCTTGGCATTTATTGCAGCTTTAGTTTCGAGATTTGGTAAATGGCCGTATTTGCAAAATGTGGTCGGTATTGGGCAATAGAGCGTTGCACCTTCTATTCGGAACATGAAAGTATGTTAAGTACCTAGCAATTCACAAAATGTATGGCTGAATTGAATATGAACGTGACAACTTTCTTAGAGCAAAAACAGAGAAACAAGAAAAGCATTTCTTTTAAACTTAGTTAGTTGGTTTGCCCCATCTACAAAAAAGGCGATCCTATGTCTTGTAAGAACTATCGAGGCATATCCCTGCTTAATGTCGCTTACAATATCCTATCCAACGTACTGTGTGAACGCCTTAAACCGTTCTGCAACACACTAATTGGCACGTACCGGTGTGGCTTCCGGCCCGGCAGATCGACTATAGACCAAATTTTCACACTGAGGCAAATCCTGGAAAAAACTAAAGAATTTCAAGTCACCATACCTATGATAGCATACATCGTCAGGAGCTCTATATGGCGATGGCCGAATTCGGAATCCCGGCAAAACTGATTCAGCTGTGTCGCGTGACGCTGGTAAACACGCGCTGCAACCTGCAGTTTGGAAGCAGCTCCTCCGATCTATTTCAAACTTGCACCGGATTTCGGCAAGGAGACGCGCTGTCATGCGATTTCTTCAATCTCGTACTGGAGCAGATAGTGCGCAGGGCAGGTGTCTTCAACAGATCCGTCCAGCTGCTTGGGTATGCGGACGATATTGATATCATCGGTCGCTCCCAGCGTGCCGTGATAGAAGCGTTCACGGCGATTGAAGAACAGACGAAATCCGTTGGCCTTGAAGTAAATGAGGACAAGACTAAGTACATGCTATCAACAAACAAACAAGCATCTGTCCACCGCCTAGGACAAAACGTCACTATTGATAGCAACAACTTCGAGGTAGTTAAGGAGTTCACCTACCTCGGAGTAAACATGAACTCCACGAATGACACCCTAGTGGAGATCCGGCGAAGAATTACCCTAGGAAACCGTTGCTACTTCGGTTTGGCAAAACAACTGGGTTCAAAACTCCTAACTGGAAGGACGAAATGTGTGCTCTACAAAACCCTTATCCTGCCAGTTCTGCTTTATGCTGCGGAGTGCTGGACGATAAGCAAGAAAGGAGAGCTGATACTGGGCTCCTTCGAAAGAAAAATACTTCGGCGGATTTTTGGTCCTGTGTGCGAGGAGGGCGAATGGAGGAGAAGATACAACCGCGAACTCTATGAGCTGTGCCAAGATGTGAATGTAGTCCAAAAAGCCAAAACACGTCGACTGCATTTGATCGGCCACATCGAGCGAATGGACAATAATGCTCCAGCTAAGAGGATCTTCGAATCCCAGCCCTCAGGTTCGAGAAGACAAGGAAGACCGAACCTCCTTTTCAAAGACCAAGCCATCGCGGATGCCAGAGCGCTTGGTCTGGACAACTGGAAGCAGCGTGCTCGGGATCGTAGATGATGGAAGGCTGCAGTGTCTCAGGCAGAGACTCTTCACGGGTCGGGAGCCCGATAAGTAAGTAAGTAAGTTAGTTGGTTTAAGCTGGTCCTCGATGAGGTGTACCTAGGCCAACGTATTTCTATTGTTCTGCCACCCAGCAACTGTTTAACTGTGTTTACCATTTCATAAAGATATGTGCGGCAATCTTTTTACTATCTACCTTCGATTTTATTGTGCTGAATTTGAACGATTTGATAGTTGCCTGACTGTCGAGACAATATAATATAACTGCTAACTGACCAGACGTTGTCCTGTCCAAATTAAAAAAAAAAATTTGCTGTCGTTGTTAATAGTCTTGTTACTTTGTAAACAGCTATTGGAAATGTACCTACCTATAAGCAAATTAAAAATGAAGAAAAAAAAACCAAGCCAAGAGATTTATTTTCTAACATTAAATTTGAATGATATGATTTGAGGTCAATCGGTTCAGTGGTTTTCGAGATATACAATTTTGAATGTTTTTTTTATATGGGAGGTGCGACGCCCTTTTGTCCAATTTTAACCAATCTTCACAGAAAAACTCACGGGCCAATACTTAAGGGGATTAGGATATTATAGGAATTCTGTGGAAAAGGCTGTCGAATTTCTAGAAAATTTAGACAAAAATTGCTTAATTTTTTGTCCACGAGACATAAGATTTTGAATGGTCTTTTTTCGTACATGCGGTGCTACGCCCCTTTCGCCAATTTTGACGAAATATACTTTACCTACGACAATTCTCATACCCAAATATACACAAAAAAATTTCATAAAAATCGGTCGAGCTGTTTCGGAGGAGTGCAACCACAAACACCGTGACACGATTTTTATAAATATATAAGATAAGATATATATATGTATTTCCTTTTTGCAATATGATATTTACGGCCAACCAGTCACAGCGACACGAAAATCGGTTTGGTGACGCATCCCAAAAGAGATTATAGAGATTATATAGTATTATTACAAGATTTTTTTTTTTAAGTTTTTGTTTAAATTGTTGTTTTATATTTGAAATTAAAGTTCATTATATTTATGAATTGTTTTTTGAATGAAAGTTTTTTTTACGATTGGAGTAGATAGTTTTTAAAATTGCCGAATTTTTGCGTTTTATATTTCGTCGCCCCAAAATTGGTTTGACGTAAGGGTTAGTGGTTAGTGTGCTGGACTACTGTGCGAGGGATCGCAGGTTCGATCCCCGGAAAAACACAAAATTACATCTTAGGTTTTTTCTACTGTTCCACCTCTCGCAAACGTCTGACAACCATCCGAGAGTATGACTGTCCTGAAAAAGCTTCTCAATTCAGCCGTTCGGAATCGGCATAAAATTGTAGGTCACTTCCATTTGTTCCAAAAATAGACACTCACACAAAACGAATGGTTGCGAGAAGCTAGGCCTTGGGTGTCTACCGCCTGTTGCGCCACCTATTTATTTTTTTAAAACGCCATTTTGACGTTTTTAAGTTACGTATGCATTAATAGGTTTTTGAGGATGCTCTTTCCATTTTTGAAAACAGGTTTGTCGTATCTCATCTGGCTACGAAGATATTGAGTATCGACTTTGCCGTAAACGACAAAATTTGGAGCCTTCTAAGAATTGGTTTGCCTTTACAAACCAATTCCGGGCGTTAACGTCAAATTTTAGGACCAAAAGTTGTACATTTTTCTGTAAGAATTGGTTTGTCATACTAACATTGCCATTATGTATTATTAATATTGTACCTATGAATTAAATCGTTTTAAAAAATAAAAATTTGTTTTAGTTGTTTTCTAAATTTCTTTTTATTTAAATATTCACTTTGGACAATGAAAATCATCAGCTTATTCGAGATATGCTGAAATCTTTTTTCCTGACTTAAACTTAAATCTCAACTTACGTTCCTAAAATATTCCATTAGTGATGAGAATTTGTTTTTTCGCCGTACGTGTATGAAGGAGAAACAATTTTAAATCAGAATGGCATTTACGTCAATTCCATTCAGAATAAATTCCTAAATATTACTGAAACTTTCTATCGGTCCAAGGCAAAACAACTTCACAAATGAGTTGTCCATTTCCATTATAAACTTCATAAGAAAAAATGAAGGAATCCTATCCGGCAGAATTTTAATAAATTGCTTAAAAACTTTAAACTTTAATTGCCAAAAATGTTGTTTTGGCTTTTACCTCAAACCAATTCTAAGGCGACGATTGTACGTTTCGCGATTCCGGTTTTTAAAACGGTGACTACAGCGAAGGAGAATTTAATGTCTATATCTTCCTAGCAGACACATGCACCGAATCTATCCTGTGATTTTGACCCATCATCGGTGAATACTGACAGCTGTCCGTTGTATAGGAGATGCCGTTGCTTTCACTCCGTTCTGCCCGGTATAGTGTTTGAAATGGCTAGCACTATTTGAGAGACTAAGAAGGGATCCGCTTAGTGTGAGTAGCGAGAATCTAGGAATTACGTATTCCCACTTAGAAAAGGGCAAAGGTCTTGGTCGGGTTATCAGTGAGTGTATTATCCTAATCCTAGCAACGTCAGTCAAATAAATAAAAATAAAAATTGTGACTCGATCGGCAGAAACAGCAGAGGGCAGAGGGCAGACGGCATAGGACAGGATGTTACAGTTTTCCCATTTGACAAATTCGTTTAAAGTAAATTGTAATTTACATAATAGGTACAGAAATAGCGACGTGCGAGTCGACGATGTCGCATATATCCAATACCGACCACATATCCATACACCAGGTCCACAGATAGGATTTTATTGTTCTTCTCTGGCGTAGGGCACCGTCTAATAAACGTCGAAAAAAAATGTTTAAATAGGTAATGGTGTGATTTTCTTTTTAAATTGGTTGTTGCATTCTATATTGTGTACCGTCTTAATATCTTTTCAGTCAAAAAAGATTAGACTGTGACAGTGCCGTAAATAGGGCGGTGCCAGCGGTGCCCAGGCACAGGGCGTAGGCCCAGGAGGGCGCAAAAATGACCAGGACCAACTTTTAGGTAATTCGGGTTGAAAGATCTTTAAACTGTGACATTCGTAAGTATTGCAACATTAGAAACCCAAACAAGATAAGTTTACTAATAAAAATATTACCTATAAATCATGAATATGAACTTTGATTTAAAATGCAATCCATTTAGCGTCAGTCGAGAAACCGAAATTACATAGAAAAAAGTATTTTCCTACCTCTCATGAATATATGGAGGTACGCACAATCACAATCAGACACACAATACCCAATAATATCTATTGGAAATTGTACCTTAATGTTTGTCTTTTTTTTCCCAACTTCAATTACACGCATACGGCAAAAGTAAAAAATCATAATTTTTGATGTTACATATTGCATTTTACTGCTTATTTATATTTAATAATTCTCAATATCCCATTTCTTATGTGCCCAATGCACATCAGATATTTATTTCAGATCTTAGATTTTGTGGCAAATGAAATATGAAAGCAGATTGATCTGATTTTGTAAATGTACACTCAGAAAAAAAACGAGCTCAAATCAAGAATATTCGGTGACGAAAGTATGGTAAACTGGGAAAATTGTATTCCAAGTACAAAAATCTTATTTTGAGCTCGTATCTTCAAGACCAAAAAAATCTTCTTTTTAGATTTGTAGTTAGCTTAAAAATCTTACTTCAATCCTGTTTCGCGATTATTTTAAGAATGGCGTTCTTACATTATGCCTGAAACAAATTTATTTTGGGTATTCAAGATCTAAACCTTAGATCTTAGATACCTACCATCTTATAATTATATCATCATCATTCATTCACATCAGTAGATCAGTAGATAGGTAATAATATTACATTTTTAATGATGCCTTATAAGAATTCACTCAGTTAGTGAGTGTGAGGAAGAAGAATAAGATGACGAATATGATAGCAATTGCTCCAAAATTAAGTCCATGTCCATTATTTACGTTTTTGCTCTGAATAATAGCTTTTCAGAAGGCTTTTCGTTAATTTGTTTTGGAAACAAATTCTGAATGACGTGAAACAGCTGCACAAAGTAGATTGGTATTAGTGAGAAAATGTGTAAATCTCGAAAAATATCGAGATCTGCAAAAAGTGATCCGGATCAAAAAAAAAATTAATTATAAAAAAAATTAAAAAAAATATTGATTTTTTGTCCCAATGGAAAACCACATTAAACAAAATAATCTGTACATATTCCTTCATAGTCATCAACACAAACCATATAGGATAGACCGTCGACTCCTCCCACATAACGGACTTTGCCTACAAGCTGCCTGCGGGCCCAAGATTTTCCATGTATTGGTGCTGTACAAAATCAAAGGAACGCCATTAACGCACGCTTACTTTAATGATCGTAGGCCCATTGTGGGATGTCAAGTGTGGGACTGTCTTTAGGCTTTTTGTCTTTCAGTTACACTTCGTTCACATCACAGTTTAGTTTTAGGGAATTATTCAAACTGTTCATATCAATTAAAATTGGCGATGTAAAGAAATATTCACATAAGAATGAACGAACGAATTGATAATATGCGAACAAACCACTTTTGATGCATTTATATAAACAGGAGTTGCTCATTTTACTATTGCAAGAGTACAGCGCGTACCAATTCACTTGGCCATTCTACTGCGCAGGTTTCTGTGTATTTTGTTTTTGTGTTTTGTTTTGTGTCGTGTATATTCTCTTAAATCCTCTCTCTGCGCAACCGACGGTTGGCCAAGTGAATTGGTTCGCGCTATACCTAGAATAAAAAATAATCCATCAAAATATGGGAAAATCAAGTTTGAAAAGAGTTTAAACAACGAAATTTAGAAAATCGAACTAAAAATGGTAGCCTCGAAGAAAACACGCTTGGTGCGAATTGTCACAAGTTTATTCTATCTATCTCATAAAAAAATCGTTCGAACTTAGGCCCTTATTGTCGATTGCGTCGATTGATTTTAGCTCTTCGTGCGGACAACATTTTTTAACTTCCAAGAAAAAGCATCGACCAGACATTTGTAATCGACTGTCAAATCGACACATATCAATCGCAATCGACAATCACAATACTAAAATTTATAATCGACGGTCGACGGTTGGATATAGGGGCGTCAGGAAAGGTTATCTGGCCAAAACAAAAAAGTTGGTATCCGAACCTCGCAAAATCAGTATATTTTTCGAGGGCGCAAATATAGAAGCTCGCACCGGGCGCATAAAAGCCTAGTTACGCCACTGGACTGTGAGCTGTAGGAATGCTGAATAGAAAATGCAGTTCATATAAATCTTCCGGTTATCTCTCGAACTTAGAAATAACTCTGGACTGTTGGTCTTTATAAATTAAATCTCTAGTTCAAGTAAAAGATTAAAAGATCAAATTAAATGTTGCTCATTAAATTGCCCCCAACATTTAACACAAATTCAACAAGTCTCCCAGATTATTTTATGGCGCATCTCTTCGTTTTCTCACCATTCAACTGTGTCCTACCATTCAAGGAATCTTAAAGATTGCTAAACTCGCAATAAATATATTCAACAATTCTAATGAAATCATCAACTGGTTGGTAACAACTTGGAGGCATAAAACCAAATAAAATTCCATATTTTACTGCAAGGAGCCATAAAATACGAGACCATTGTCGTCTATAAAACTTTAATAGGAAAGCATTAAATGCCATCTCGATGTCTCCCCACCCCAAAAAAATCATATCGCGGCCATCAAAGCAATTAATTTGTTAATTCGCCATTAAAAACGAGAATTTAGATTTTTCTCCCTTATGCATGGCGGAAATAAGAGTAAAAAAAATTTACCGAATTAACCCAAAAGTGTCATTATATCCATCCCACTGAACAGCAGCGGGCTATCTGCGTTACAGTCCATAAGAGCACTTTAGTGGGTGTCATTAATCAAACTTTGTCAATCAAATTCATCGGAAAGTTTCGTGTCAACTTGGAAAATCTTTCCTAATGATCCGAACCAAATTTAACGGCATTATTATCCGTCCTGTCCAATTAATAACAGTCACCCAACGCTCAACGATGAATCATCTCAAAATTAGTCTCAAAGATTATTTATGTGGCGACGTAGAAAGTTATGAATATCACACTCCGCTTCTGAATTTGTGTTTAATTGACAAATCCTATTCCGGCCGGGCCACAATAAAACGTAAATAAATTTCGGGAAACCCTCTTTCAACCGCCTACGGAAAAATATATATCGGTCTATCTGCGGCAGTTGTGGTGGTAGGCATCCATGAGCCATGCTGGGCTGTGTACCAATGTTTGCGGCGAAAAAATTATGTCCCCAAAAATTATAACTTCATTAAAACTGAAAAACAAGCGATCCTTTGCTTTCCCTCCCAGCAGCGCCCTTAGGGCAACATCCTCGAATACCCCTTTTGTGGCGCGAATGCAGTGATTTTGGTGACATAACCAAACCACATTTGGTTTATAATTAAAATTTTCAACCGCCGCCGCTGCCGCCGTGGAGCGCTTTAGCTATAGGGTTTGTCAATTGTGATTAATCAAACAAAGACAAAGGGAAATCACGAGAGAAAATTAATCGGAAATAAAAAAAGAAAATAAATATTGTTCAATTGGACAAATGAATTATTGTTGTGGCGGTAGACAATTACAAAAATTCAATTCATATAGAAAATGTTTAATACTCTGAGACTGAATTGTGTTTTCATGAAGATCAAATTTTTGGCTATGAAGTCCCTATCCCTACAGTCCTAATCAGCATTACCGAGATGTACGATTCAGTTAAACCAAAGTACTGTCTACAGTTTCAAAGATCTGAGGATCTTAGAATATCTTAGTCTAAGATATTTAGAGAGGCCAATATGATATGCATAACTTTGAGCTTTATACATATAATTCTCACACATATAAGTGCAAACTAACAGTATAAAAAATGGTTCAAATAAAAATTAATAATTTTCTGACATTTTCCAAGTTGTAAGTTGTCTCATACGAGGTATTTTAGAAATTCCAAGTCACCTTATATTTTCGTCTTGCGTGTGTCTTTTGTGTTATTACTCAATTTGAAGGGAACAAAATTAGAAACGTGTTCGGCAACTAATTCAATTTAATCACCTTCCAATGACTCTTACATAAGGTGACGATGACGACCTTTTGCCTTTTTGGCAATCACCATTTCATTGACTACGCCTTCGAATAGAATCCGCATGTCATATCCGATAGTGTGTTCGGGCAAAGTACCCACATCTTTGCTTTTGGTAAGGAAATTGTTTTTCTAAAGGTTGTGATCCTTTTGCAAATTAGTCATATACATACCTACATGGGTGATAATTGAAGGTTACTCCGCCAATAAATAGATTTTATTATAAATCTGGATTCATCCTTTTAATTGAAATAATTTTGCTTATAAACCAAAGAGGATAAATCGGATGCCATGGCATATTATATGCAAGTAATGCCAAAAATCAACGGGTTGTAAGCTATTGTTAATAATTCACAAAAAAATTGAGTCACAGCGGGATGATCATTGCAATAAAAATAGGAATCAGTATGGAATAATGTTAATAAAGTACTTATGTGGTATTCAATGAGAGGATAGTAATATAAATATGTGCATAAGTTAGTACCTCATAAAGGCTGTTTTATTTTTATACTTAAGTATCTATATACTATAATAATGAGAATAGAGTTTGAATCAAAACTATTTATTCATTATGACAATGAAAACTATTTCTCGGGTGATTTTGATATATAGGTACCTAAATCACTTCCAGTCGGTCCATTTTTGAGCCTTTCGGGACTTTGATGGTCAACCTCACCAAAATAACCTTAAATATGACGTTTAAAACAAATTTATCCAGCGGTTTGTGTTTAGGTAGCAGGAGCAGACAGAAAGCCAAAAGAAATTACAAGACGCACTTTTTCAAATCGCGAATATGTACTTAGATATCAAATTGATTAAATTCTAGAGTTCGGGATTTTGAAAACAATAGGTACCTTACCTTATATTATTACTACCTAAGTAGCGTAACGACTACAATTATTAACGCCCCTAAGGAAATTGCAACTTTGATCAACTATAACATTTTCATTTATAAAGTGATTTGAATCTGTTGTATACCAAAGTATAAATTATTAAATTCCTCGTTGATCAGGTTTTATATTATATAAGGGTTTAGTTATTGAAAATATATTTAAAAGTCCAATTTATGAAAAGCTTACAAAAAAAACACAATTATTGGCACCCTAATATAATTATTCGCACCCCAAAAACTACAATTATTGGCACTATTTAAAACAGTAAAACATCATGTTTTAAATATTATTTTATTTAGATACATATCTTTTATAAACGTTTCATTTAAAAATTATAAAATAAAAGATAATTATAAGTTAAAACATACATAAATATTTTTCAAAGGAAAATAAACAAAAAATATTATTTTCCTCGTTGCAAATTTAATTAATTTAAACAATTAAATAAATACGTAGTATTTTTTAAAGGAAAAGAAAACAAAAATTAGCTTTTAATATTATTTAAATCATTGCAAAATTTAATAAGTTCAAGAAAGTAAAAAAAATATGTATTTTTTACAAATGGAAATTTAACGTTAAACAATATGTATGAATATCATTTAGGACGTTATATATTTTGGTTCTGAACAAACCTTATAAGAGTGGAATATAAGAATAGGTAACTAAGTGCTTTTAAACACTTAATATGATATTCTATTCTACATGTTGGATGATACAACTATTGGCACTCACAAAAGTACAACTTTGACAGTGCCAATAATTGTAGCTACATAGGATGTAATTACTGGCACTTGCTAATAATTGAACCCCAGTTTTTGTTGGACCCAATTATTGGCACCTGTTTTATTAATAAAACAATAACTTTTTTAACATATATATTTACAAACGACTTATTTAATGCATTCTTATAGTAAATAAAAAAAATTCAATAAAAAATATAAAAGGAAGTAGGGAAAAAAAACTAACAAAATTATAGGTCCTTAACCAAAACAATGAAAATTTTGAAGATTTTTTTTTTTTTCATTTTTTTTGGACGTGTTTTCAATTTCACTTTTAAAACAGAACTCGAAAGGAATGTCTCCAAACTAAAGACACAGAAATATGAGAAAAATGCTCAAAAAAAAAAAATAAATTGACATATTCGAACAAACGGTTCAAGGCCCTTCAAGGTGGGCCAAAATACAGGACAATATTTTCCTAGTAATACATAAATAAAATAAATTAATGTTTTTTTTTTATTTGGGCATTCAAGTTATTTTCATCACGTTTTGAAATTAACTGGCCGCCGCCATTATTGATTAATGATAATGTTGTACGTGAGTGTTGTATGGGCGTGGCGCATCCCATTAACAAAAACATTACAATCCCTTTTCTTAACACTTCGAAAAGTAGTCTCGTCTCGACAATCAAGGGAACTAAAGTAGTAAAATTCAGAACATTGATATGATTGCGTTGTCCTCATAAACAATAACATATCTAAGCAATATAATTAACGGGGGCGGCAAAGCCGGGCGTGTACAGCTAGTGTATGATAGGTGTCATAAATAAACGAATCGTATTTTAAAAACTTTACGGTATTAACAAAACGTACCCAGTTCGGTAGATTTTTTTTTTTTTTTTGGGTTTGGTAGAAATATATTTTTCAATAGCAATCATGCCTAGACGCCTTATATACCTATGCAGCAAATTTGTTTAGAATTCAAAGTACATGAAACCTGGAATTTCACAAATATATTAATCACGTGTCTGTACCTACAGGTTACATTTTTGCACCAATGAAATACAAACTAGCATTATAAGGTGTACCCGACAACTAAAGGTAAGGAGCATTCTCATTCTCAGTTCAGGCCGGTTAACCCTCAACCACCCATAGATAGTACGTGGGTACTTTTTGGACTTTAAAAAGATATATTTTTTTTTGCACACTTCCGATTTTTTTGAAGTTCCATGACATCTCATTTTTACGCAATAAAAACTAAAATTTGTTGAAAAAAAGGTAAAAAAACAAGAAGTTTTTTGGCATTTTTCAAACCTATGCATGGCGGGAGTGTCCATGTGTGGTACCCCAGGTACCACCCAGTACATTTTGAATAGAAACATTATTTTTTTTTATATAATGGCTTTATTAGAAATATTCTTATAGTACAATTCACGCAAATAACAGGAACAGGAGTAGTATGCGGATATCCCAAATCGTGGATATGTTCGTTGGCCGATTTGTATACTTCAGCAGTAGGTAATCAAAATACCAAGGAATGCATCAAATTCAACGGCAGTCAAAGGAATCCCACCGTTCTCAAAATTTGAAGGTTGGATGACTTGGTTCGTCTTTCGGTTTGTCTCACGAATTATCATGGTTTTCATGGGTTCCGTAAAGATTAGATTGAATAAATCTAAACGAGTTGATAATGATGTCGAACGATGTGGACCACCTGACAAAGAAGCACCTTATTATGAGTGTGACAATTTAAACAATTAATTTTACCAGCTTGACGAACCAAGTTATACATACCGGTGTTTGTGATGTAGTGGCTGTCTCTTCCAAATTGTGGAATCACGTGTTGTGAAATATTTGGGCTGCTCAGGCTTGCTTTCTGCGACATCAGTCTCATCAGAATCATCGGACTCGTAGGCAATCTCAACAGCATTATTCATGGCTCATGGGCCTAATCGTGTTCACGTCTTCAATATCTGGTTCTTCATTGTTTCCTGGTAGCCAATCAGCATCGGCATCATTCTCATCGGCCTGGAATGGCTCTTCATCTTCGTCAGAATAAGTCTCACACAATTCACGAATTTGTTCTTTCGTCAACCTAATATAAATACATTTGATAGAAATTAACAAATCTCTCATCGCAACACTAAAATTGTCAATTGACAATTCAAATCATAGGCTTATCATTGTAATCGAGCTCTAGCGCCACTAGTTCCATGGGACTGCAATATTTTCATTCGCGCTCATATTAGTAAAAATAACTTTAGTGTGTAGATTTGTATGGGTCGTTGAGGCTTTTAAGATTTTCACGAGATTTGGTCAGTAAGAGAAAACAAATTATGGCTTTCTGATGGTATGGGATTAGTAACCACCTAAAGAATGCACTAATTTAGAGTATATGTAATAACATCAAAATGATATGGGAATAAAATGAGCGGATAATATTCTATACCTTTATCAGTTAGCTATGACTTTTTTTCAAATCGAAATTAATAAGGTCATAATCATAAGTCATTAAAAGGCCAAAAATAAATTCCTTTCTCGTTTAACTTTCTAGTGACGGTCTTTGCCTTCATAAGAGGATCACTCAAACTGACTGCTTAAGTCCCAACAACTTTATGAATATTCAAATAAATCGACAAAAAGCAACCGCTCCACTCCATGTTTTCTTAGTTTTAAACTCTTCGCTTAAAAAAGAATTACATTAATGGACATCTTATGAATTTTAATCCAAATTCGATGAAAAAAAACCTTAATTACCAAATAACAGATTTGCACTTTATTCTTCGGTTCGCAGTTTTAATTTCAGTTGGAAACCGGGACATAGTACACCCTAAACTGAAGTGAATGGAGATATAACTTGGATCAAGTTGAGCCGCGGATACATTTGATAGATGAAAACTTTTTAATTAACTTTTGTTCACTCCTTATGAATATTTTAACGCAAGCGATTCGCCGCCGCTGCATTAGGACCAAAGCAATCAGCTTATGCGATTCTTCTTCTGAGCCAATACTTCATGGGCACTTTGGACTCCATCCATGCCGCACTATTCAAAATGTTTATTCAAATTTATTCGGGGCGCTTTCCTTTTCCAAATTCACAAGCATCAGCAGAGATTTCCTTTTTGGACTTCATTTTTCATGTGTTTACTTTTTGGTCGTAATGAGGAAGTTTTACAAAAGTATTACATAGTAATCAAATGCTTAAAACTTGTTTATTAATTAAACAGGATGAAAATGGTTAGGAGAGCAAGACAGGAAGAAGTTTTAATGAGATCAAGTATTTTTTAATGAAAATAATGAAACCGGAAAATCTCAAATGTAGCTGTGTGTCCAGTCTTTTGGATATTGAGTGAATTATAATTATGCAAGAATGTTTTAATTTGTAGCTCTTATAGGCTTAGTGGACTAGCTGTAATTATTATGCAGTACTTTTGCCGACGATGCACGTCTTCCTTACCGCCTCAGCAAGCACACTGTGGCGAAGTGTTTCACTAGAACCACAAAGAAATAAATACATATATTTACATAGGTATTATTAAAATAAATTAAATATTACACAAGGAGTGCCGGTATAGCTATTTCTGCCAAACCCGATGGAAAAATCGAACTGCCCCTTAGAGGTAAGTATTAACACTCCCGAAAGAGTTTTAAGATAAAATGACGCCCCACCATTTAACTTCCCTTATAGCATTGTGGGCGTAGTGGCTCAGTGGTTTAGTGTGCTGGACTACTGTACAAGTGGTCCCAGCTCCCAGGTTTCAATCCCCGAAAAACACAAAGGTTTTTCTCACTGCACAGCCTCGCGCGAACGTCTGATAAACATCGAAGAGTATAAAAGCTTCTCAATTTAGCCGCAATTTTTTTTTTCTTTTTTTAGAATTTATTTCGTTACAAAAAATTTGCAAAGGCTAGCCACCGCCCACCGCACAATTTACAGTACAGAGATATGATATAGGAGTACATTTATATCTTTCAGCTGAAACATTTTAATCGATTTAATATCATTTAAATAAATATTATTTATTTTGAAGGAAAACATCGAAAAAAACTTCCATTTGACGACAAAAAAAAAAGGAATAATAATAATAAATTTTTAAATAAATATATATCTCTATATATATTTAGATATTCATAATATATGCAAATTGAAAGGTGGAATAAAATAAATAAATAACACATAAAAACATAACAAATAAATAAATAAAAAAGCAAATACATATATAACAAATAAATAAATAAATAAATATATAAATAAATAACAAAAATAAATATAAATAATATAAAAAAATACAAAGATATTAATAACAATTAACGCAAATATAATATGCAAACAAATAAGGTTGGTAATCACAGAAAAAAAACACAAGAAATCAGTTTAAACTTTGGTGAGTAGGTAACTCCTTTATTTGGGGGTTATCAGCGAAGTTACATCTAGTTATAAAGACTTGGTTTAGTTTCGTAATTCTCTCAGAGATCAATTCAACATTATCTCTATTATGCAAATCTAGGGTAGAGTAGTGCCAAGGGAGGTTCAGCATCATTTTCAAGAGTTTTTTTTTTTTGCTGAATTTGTAATTTTTTTAAATGACAGTCTGCACATTTACCCATCATATAGACTCCTAAATATTTAACAAATGGTTCCCAATTTATCTGATGGCCATTTATCATCAGCTGATTGGACGGTAAGAAACAAGGCTTTCTTTTTCTTGTAAAAAAGATAGCTTGAATCTTGTCCGTATTTACTTTTATTTTCCATTTATTATAAAATTTATCAAAAATTTCAGCCGCATTTTGAAGATTGGTCTCAATGTTGAGACCAACTACATGCGAGGAAAATACAGCAGTATCATCAGCGTACACAGCAATTTCCCATTCCGGTAAATTCGGGATATCTGATGTCTATAAGTTGTATAATATTGGCCCAAGGACTGAGCCCTGGGGAACACCTGCGGTAATATGCAATAAGTTGGACGAACTACCATTAACGTACACTCTGAAACAACGACTTGACAAAAAACTTTGCACAATTTTACAATGAAATAGGGAAATTAAATTTCAGCATTTTAAATAAAAGGCCATTATGCCAAAGGCCAAACTGTGTCAAATTTGTTATTCGAAATTATGTTTTCAAGATTTTTTTTTTCGAGATTTTTACATTCGATATTTTTGCTTTCGAGATTTTTTTTTCGAGATATCGTGGTAAACCCGGTTTAGATGCCTTATCTAGTGAGTTAAGTTTCTCAGCCTTATGAGTTCCAAAATGTGGCCCGGGAGCTTCATACAAAAGTACTTTTTTTCTACTTTTGGTACACTACATTCAGCAGAACTTAATATATGTTCGGAGAATTGATGGACAATGCTGTCAACATCTTCCTTACAACGTATATTTTCAAGTCTGGCAGGTAGTCTTGGGTTTTTAAAGTCCTGATTGTATTGCACTATTTTTTGTCCCGACCACGGTATCTGCACGCCTGTTGCGCCAACTATTTAGGATTATTTATTTATTTTTTTATCTTTCAAACAGCCGTCAAAAGGGAGATTTATTTGTTTTATTGTTTTTATCGTTGGCTTTATCCAATTTCCATATGTTACATAGTTGTCACTTGTCAGTTCACTATTTATTGTATTGTTGTACAAGATTGTGGTGTAGTGCCTTTGCCTGTCGAGCAGATAGTTCACAGGGATATTCCATAGTGTGAGTGTGGATAAACTGACGTAATAACCTTGTGGACAGCCTCTGTTCTTGTCTAAATATGAAAGTGATCAACATTTTGTTGGCCCACCATTCACCAGTGAGCTAAGCATACGTTTTACCAAGGCTGATTTCAGACATTTATAGCATGGCTTGTCGAGGACATTTTCAGTTTCCATTATTGTGGTCACTGTAATGCCTCCAGTATTGGGTTCTTCATCGGTAACGGCTATACGACTTAATGTGGCACTATTTCTGTAGACATTCCTGCTCTTTAGGCGTGCTGTGCTTGCTTTCTACTATTCAAAGGATGCATTGGAATAATTTATCTACCACAATCCTCTCCAACAAAATGGGTGGTAGCCTGACCAGTGTGAAGGATGTAGATTATTATCAAACACAATTTTCTACAATTTAGGAATTCAACCAATTTAAGCAGTTTTAAAATGAGTATAAGCTAAATTTAAGCAAAAAATCAGTGTTGGTAGTGTTGTAGCTATAAAGAAAAATTCCGGAAATGTACATAAATATAGTTCGCACATTCCTTTAACGCCTTTTTAAAAACTTATATAATACCTATTTAAAAAAATGTAAGCTGATTTTTGTTTTTAATTTCATTGACACATTATTGTATATGTAAATGTTACATCCACAAATCAATAGCAGATACTAGCAACGATTGTCGCCGCACTCTATATGTTGTTTATCTCTCAATGATTGTCACATCCACACCCACTCAAAGTGACCGCCCTCTCTGCCACCCACATGTACAGCATTTGACAATATTGCTTTACATTTACGCATTCATGGCAGACAGGAAGTCACTTTCAATTAAGTTGCCTTCTGTTATTTATTGCCACCACATATGAAGGAGCCGAGTCTGTTGTCCAGCTCGAAATGGTACCTATAACTTTGCTTTTCTATTCTTGCCGTAGATTTATCTAATGTTATGCGAATAACCGCCACTAATGAGAATGAGGTATCCATAAAAGGATGTCACAGTCACATAGCGATACAAATCCACAAGCATGCACACACACACCCATAGATAAGAATACATCTGGCTAATCGACCCGAGCGGTCATATTGACTCGATTTAGCCGGACTAGAACTGTTTTCAGAGTGGAGAAAAATCGCTATTCATTGCAGATGAAAGGAATGTAGGTCATACTTAACACAATCTATGACTCGATTACTGACCATTTCAGGTCGCCTGTATTTGCCATTATGGCAGTGGATCACACAGTTATCCTTTTCGCTTTCATTCTTTTCAGAGAATGGATACACTATACAATTTATGAGGCAAATAGGTATATCAGTAATTTATGACAGAAATTAATAGGTTCGCAATTGCGCTTAATTAAATTGGCTGGCGTTAATTGGGTGCTTGAACGGGGCGCTGAGTAAATATTAAGTGCAACGCATTAATGCCACTAATTGTATCCGAAGTTCAACTATGGGATTATGAATTTCGAACATGGCTTGAGTGTCAATCAAATATCGTCCGTAGAAAATCCCTCTTTCATGCCTTTCTAAGTTTAATAAAATCAAGTGATTTGTCAAAGAATTGTTGGTACCTTCATGTTTAAGTTAATGTAGATGAGCCTGATTAATCTTTGTCAGTCCTTGCTCGGTATTGGCAATAGTTTATGAACACTTTCATTTCAGTTGTACATATCTTTCTTAATTGTGCGTGAGCACTGCTGAATTCAAATAATATAATAGCTAGTCGTTCATTATTTGCACTGTTTTGTATAGTCATTTGCTGATAAGCCAACCCACCATATCAAATCAGAATGCAATTGGGTTTGACGTGGAGGGCGCATAAATTTACAAACTCTGTGTATTTATTGCATGGAGTTCGTTATCCATATATTGATACTTTCAGTAAAAAAAAAATAACCTTTTATTCATTAACGCCAAAAAGCATACACAAAATCACATGCTGTATGTAAATTTGGCCCTTAATTGAGCTGGATTAACGTACACCAGGCTGATGCGTTTGAAGTTTAATGGATGATTTGCATATTCAATTTTAGAGAAGGAATGATTTTTTTATCGAATAATGTAAATACAGATAAATGAAATGTATTTCATTTTCAATACGGTATGTTATAATATAATAAAAAATAAATAAATCGATGGCCCAACAGGTCCGTATGCGCACGGCCTGGCTTCTGACAACCATTCGTTTCTGTTTTATTTATTTCTTGAGACGAACGGAAGGGGCCTACAATTTTATATTGTCATATAATATTATTAGCCATATATACATACACACAAAACTCGAGTGAGCGAATCCTCTGCCAGCCTGTCGCAGTCTCCTGGTTACACTTCTTGTTTGGAATCAAACATCGAGTGTGCATCAGGGATGGAAAAGTGGATACAATTGTATCTTTTGGATACAATCAGAAATTAAAGTTACACAGATACAATTTACTCGAAAAAGATACAATTAACAAAACATATTTTTGCTTCTAAAGTTACGCAGTTACAATCCTTCCTTAAAAGATACAATTTCATACCCACACTACAATACATCCAGAAATTGGAATAAAGAATATAAAATGCGTTCAGCTTGAGAAAAAGTACTTCAAAACTAGTTGCATTTTTAAAGAAAGTAAATGAAATTATCTTGGAACACCCATGTAAGAAATTAAGAAACAAATTTCAAAGGTCATGCGCAGGGGCACTGCGAAGTACAGTGCATGCATGCCCTTGACTGTTGAGATTTCATTTTCGATTTGACTTGTTCGATTGTATTATGTTTAAAGTAATAGAGTAGGCCCTTGAATGTTGGAGTTCCATAGATTCGGAGAGTTTATTTTCCCCAGAAATAGTCTTAATTCAGTCGTTCGGAATCATTATAAAAATTAGGCTGTTGCTATTCGCACGTTGTTCGGGACACGGCTTCGGGACACGACTGCGTCAAGTTGGGGTATGTGGCTCGCTACGCTCGCCGCAAGGACTCTCTCTAAACTCCAGCTACCAATTTCCAAAACGATGAAGATACACTTCAGTCCTAAAAGTTACAATTTCAACTTGTAAAAAGTACAATCTGAAAAGTTCATTTCCCATCACTGGTGTGCATTGGAACTTCTCCAAAAGTCCGTTTGCTTCTCTCTTTACAAGAAGATGAAGATAGAGAGCCTGAACCGCTTCAAACGGGCGGCTATTCGCGCACTCTCGTTATGTTAAGTTAGGCTTAGTATTAAGTTGGTTTAGTTTTTCAGTTTGTATCAAGTGATGATTGAATAAAGAGCTTGGCTCCAAAAATATATTTTCCGTGTAGTTTCGATTGATAAAACTATATCGAGTTCAAACGGCTGCGTTGAGAAGCTTTTCCACGAAATTTATACCCTCGGGTATTTGTCGGACGTTCGCGAGAGGTGGTGCAGTGGAAAAAAACCTTAAGTTATAATTTGTGTGTTTTCGGGGGATTGAGCCTGGGTTTTCCCAGTTTTTTTTTTAACATTACTTATCGGCATTACATTACTCATATTACTTATTAACAGAATTTCCCTGTATACCGACTCGACAGTTCTAAGATGGATATCGATATCGTGGATATCAGGGAAATACTTGACCTACGAGAATCAATCCGAATCAGCGATGAATGCAGAGTTTTTAGTTAGTTAGTTCGAGATGGAGGATATAAGAGTACTGACATCTGCAGATATGTAGATATTATTATTTGTGGATCCAAGCAAATCGTTGATGTGGAGAAAAAATAGAGTTGAAGAAAGAATAGATCCTTGAGGCACTCCTGCATTTATAGCAAACGAACTAGATGAAACACCATCTACAACAACTTGGACCTATCTTCTCAGAAGAAAAGTTTGCCTCCATCCGCAGAGTTGTTGTGGTAATCCATAAGACGCTAACTTGCCTAGGGCTCTATGCCAGACTCGTTCAAGTGCCTTTGATATGTCCAAGGCTACAGCTCTGGATTCGCCGTGTTGTTCAATTGGGGTTGGTGATGATATCTCCTTTTCCAAAATCCCTTTTCCAAAATCGCCTTTCCAAAATCCCCTATTCCATAATCCCCTGTGCTGGAATCCCTTACTCCAAAAGACCCTGAAAGAATATCCCCACGGGACAAAATCTCCAATTTTTTAATTTCGTGTTATTAATTCTGTAGCGTGACAGAGTGACATGCGTATAAGGGGGCATGTTGCCCCCCTGCAACCCCGCTGCTTGGTTTTACTGTCAGACTTGCGGTATATGTGCGAAATTGGGTATATGCAGATTTTATATTATGTTGTTTGCTTAATTTTACTGCCAAAACTACGCGCCTAAAAAACGGATAGATTCTAAACTGTGGAACAGGGGATTTTAACGAGGGATTTAATAAGTATGTATATAAATGGGAGATTTTGGCATTTCGTCCCGGAAGATTTTGGAATAAGAGATAAAAAAAAAATGAGAGATTTATGTCCAATAAGGGATTTTGGAAAATGAGATAAAGTAGGGATCCCGTTCAATTGCTTGCGTCCATAAGTGCGTTACGTAACTTAACAGGTATCCAGTGGGACGACGGCTCCGAAATCCGTATTGACTGTCGCTTATTAATCGGTGCCTCGGTGGCCTTCTAGATATTTGATTATTTCGACATTTATTGCTTTTTCCATTACTTTTGAGAGCATTGAAAGTAACGCTATTGGGCGATAGTTTTGGGGCAGACATTTCCTCCCTTTCTTTGGAATAGGTTGAATGGGAGCGGTCTTCCAGCAAGAAGGAAGCATCTTCTGGGAGTATTACATTTTACATAGTACAGGTGCAAGTGCTGGTGCACAGCTCTTGAGTACTATAGCCAGGATTTCGTCCGGTCCAGTTGCCTTATTGCAATCTAGTTCTTTAAGGATGCGTTGAATTATTCGATGCCGACATTTCACTTCTGCCATCGATGTTTGCACCCTCAGGATATTTGGTGGCTATAGAACTGAAATTAACATAAGGCATTATATTTTATTAATACTCGTATAGCAAGAACAATTCAGTAGATAAAATATAACATTAAAAAGAAAGAAATAATACTGCACTACCCTAATATTACTTATAAATATAATGTACAATATTTATCAACGCTTGGCTTTCTGTCTTTCAACTCTATGATCAAATTTAATGCCTAAATCATTGATTCACAAGATCTTAAACCTGTTGGTCAATCTATTTTTTAGTAAGTCCAGTTTCGAAAATACGACACATCGGGACAATAAATGATGTAAAAGCAAATAACTCAAAATCATCGAAATTTTAAAATTTAATATTTTTTGTAAAAAAAAAGTTAAAATCATGAAATTTTAGGAAAGTGGTCTCATTTTACCAAGGTGATAGTGTCAAATTGCGACTAAAATCACTTAACTGTAATGCTATAGAACTACATAATGTATTTTCAAAACAAATATCAAAGTAGGATTAGTTCTCCTACTCATTTTTTTTTTAATTTCTATATACATTTACTTAAAAATCTTAAATTGCGTCTGTTGTAATTCTTTTATTTATTTTTGCGTTTGAAATTTATGCAAGAGACAGGATATTATCTTTATATGACTGAACTCTGAAACGGGTGAAGGATAAACTTGTTCGGAGGAGTAGTGCAGAGTCCATAATTTTTCCAGTAGGGTGGTGAGAAATTTTAAAAATATTTATTACGAAAGCTTATTCCAGCAAACATGTGTCACACAAAAAGGAATTGACCTATGTGTTCCTTAAAAATGATTAAGTTCCGGCATTCTTCCTGGCAAAGAATTTTGATCATCAAGTTGAGACTCTCAATGCTGGAAATATTGTTAAAAATGTTCTTCTTTAATTTAAAAATATTTGAGCAAAAGAAACCTACATTTTATTAACAGAAATATTTTCTTTTAGATTGTGAAAATGAGGCTACAATTATGGAAAAAATGTCTGGGGTATTTCTGGGACGTCCCGAGTATACCTAATTAATATAATAGCTTTTTTACAGCAGTATAAATCCGTGGTGGCTTTCTGAACCCTCTGCAGAATATTGGGTTTCCAGTTAAATTTGCTGTCAACAATGAGGCCTAAATACTTGGCCGTGTTAGAGAGCGCCAACATGGTGTCATTTAGTTTTTGGGGAACAAAGTTGGGAATTTTGAATTCGAAACAGGGTGTTTAGTAATTTTTCTCTAGTACATTTCCAAACAATAATTGAGTACAACAATTTCAAATGAAAGACATAATGGAGTGGCACTCATGGCAGTCTTAATATATCCCAATTTTCCACATTTCATTTGTGACGAAAAAGGAATCCAATATAAGCTTCATTTTGTTACTCATATATACAAGGAGTGATGCTATTTTTGTCTGAAAAGGCACCTCAAAGAAATAAAAAATTTGGTATTTACATATTATACGCCTCAAGATTCTTTTGATGTTCGTGAATTATTCTTTCTCTTTTATATAACAAATTATTTGTTTTCTGTTTGATCACACATTTAACTTATGCAATTTCTTTTTTTGGCTTTCTTTTTAGGTGAACGGTATATGGGCGCTGCCAAATGTCGTATGTGATTTCTATATAGCAATGGATGTGATATGCTCCACATCATCGATTTTTAATCTAGTTGCGATATCGATAGACAGGTAAGTGCAAAATCACCCCACGTCCCACATCTCCCGAAGGGTATATTTGTGTATACAAGAGGGTTAATTTTCGTATACAATGGAAGTCGATTCTGAGTGAGGCACAAACTTCAGAGTAGATTTATTAAAACACGTTTCTTTGGTAAATATTAAAATCGCCAGCTTACAGAACCTTTTAAAACTGTTGGGTTAAAAAAAAAGTATCTTAGGTAATTGTATTTATTCCAAACATAATTAGTTAGTATTGAGGTATGCGGTATGCTCAACTCAATTTGAGTAAGATGAGGACAAACAACTCTGTTTGGCTCAAAGTATAGTTAAGTAGGCATAGTGCACCGTTTCTCGCAAGCTGTCTAATAGGCAATAGGCTAATCTGGCGGCATAAGGTGTAGAATGATGTTCTCTGCAGTGCAGCTAGTTTACCTACCATAGTTTTCTTGTTTATCGACTTTCACCGCAGTAGTGTGCGTGCCATATGTGACTACGCGGGTCTCAACCAATGTATTTTGCCAGTATTCCATCATCTAAATCCTTTTTTTATAGCTATGATCTATGTGAGGTAGTAACCGACCTTGATGAAGCAAAGAGAGGGTTGCGACAAGCTGGAGGTGAATTGTGCCGTATCTACAAATGTTGTCATAATTATACTGCCTTGAAATCGATAAAAAGATAGTGGGTACCGATTTGTACTTCTTGGGATAGGTTAGGTTAGGTTGAATAGGGTGTGAGGTCATCATAGTGGACTATGCACCATATTTGGTGCATCCCCATCCCTTCTTGGGTTTCTCAAGGACCTATCGAAGTGTGAACTATGTTTCACAGTTTCACAGTAGATGTTTAAACTACACTTTTGGTTTAAACTTCAGTTCAACAATTAATTCAGTTTCATAATTTCATTAAAATCTTGAACAGAGTTCATTGTTTAATTTAAGCTAAACGACAGTATTCTCCCATTAAACCTCAGATCACTTGACAGAGCGACATTTAAATTTCAAAGCTGCCGAGTTGAACTTCAAATTTAAACTCAAGTTTAGACTCAGTTGAACTTTAGTTAAGACTTCCACTGTGAAATTCTGGGTAAAAGTAACAAACCGGAACTAATTTAATGGAATTGATAGAAAAAAAAACAGTGGGCGCAGTAGCGCAGTGGTTAGTGTGCTGGACTACTGTGCGAGGGATCCCAGGTTCGATCCCCGGAAAAACACAAATTACATCTTAAGGTTTTTTCTACTGCGCCACCTCTCGCGAACGTCTGACAAACATCCGAGAGTATGACTGTCCTGAAAAAGCTTCTCAAGAATTCAGCCGTTCGGACTCGGCATAAAATTGTAGGTCCCTTCTATTCGTTCCAAAAATAGAAACTCACACAAAACGAATGGTTGCGAGAAGCTAGGCCTTGGGTGTCTACCGCCTGTTGCGCCGCCTATTTATTTTTTTTTTTTTTTGATAGCAAAAAACAACATTTCATTGGCTAAGGGATTTTAAAAGGAGAGTCTTAAATGTTGACACCAAGATCGTAGCTATAACCCACTCTATAGACCATCATTAAGGGATGGAAAAGATTGGCAGAATGTGTTTGTTAGCACCGTTTTAAAGCACTTTTTTAATGTAGCCTGTGATATTCCTTATTTAAAATGTTTTTCTACACACTCTTGGTAGCTACATCAGTCAAGAATCGAACAGTCGCAGCAAGTTATGTCGCCGGCTAAAATGACACCCTTCTGTGGTGTCAGTAAGGGATGCTTCAGGAATTACATTAGGAACTCAGCTCAAACCAAATCTAATGAACTATGGCTTAAAACACTTGGGCAGAACTGTACCAAACAGTTCTTCCCAAAATGCTCCACAAGAAAATCCTATTTTCTTACTAATCTGGACAAAAATAACCTAAGAATCCTGACAGGTATAATTAGTGGACATGGCCTTATGAAAAAACCTCTTCACCGAATTGGAGTTTCACCGGACTGCACATGTAGACTTTGCCTGGGGAGGAGAGTGATGAATCCTCTCTTCACATTCTCATGGAATGTCAGGCTCTCTTTCGTTTCAGAACGTCCTTGTTGAAGAAATCGTTACTACAGCAAAACTCGCTGACCTACACCCAGAGAAGATACTTGCCTTCCTGACTGTCTCCGGAGTCAAAATATGGCTCTAAGACCTCACCAGGGAAGGCACAATAGGCTCCTTTAGAGAGGCCGCAGTGCCAGGGCCGATGAAGGCTCTCCCGACTTTTAATCTAATCTATAATGCCATTGATTTTTAATATTTTATTTTAATTTTAAGTTTTATTTCTTTTTTTAATTACCCCTCCCTCCTAAACGGAGCGAGATAGACCCCCCCCCCCCCCCTCCAATAGTAAAAAATGCTTATATTTAACTCCTCTACAAAAAACCGATATCAATTTTTGGGGCCGTATTTATCGCAGCGTTCCCTCCCTTTTGGTTGGGCAGAGTTCTCATCTCGGTGGAAAATAGTACTCAAATGGCTTCCAAGTTAGAACGTCTCGCAATGCACCTATACTAAAGTGTACTTTCCAGGTATAAGTACAAAAGTGGTCAAAATTATAATTTCTATCAATTTACGCAATCAGTAATCTATTGAAGTAATAACACCATGTGGCCATGCTGATTTTGACAGACAAATTTGATAAAAATAGTGCCTAAATGTGGTGTGGCGATGCACATTTATTTTTTATGGTATGATTTGTTTTTCTATAAATTGTTAGTTGTAGTTTTATTGTTTTTGAGACTACATTCTTTAGTTAAAAAATATCATAAATAAACTGAGCTGTTTTTTCCAAGCTGTTAGAATTCGTATATTCAAACAATAACTTTTAAGACTAATAATGTATTACGAACGTTGTTCAAAAAGCTATAATTCCGACCAATGGGACTACATGGTATTTTCTTAACATTCATTTCTAGAAAATTCGACTTTAATTTCCCAATATAAATTGTTTTCTTACTTTTACAAATTCACAAATAAATAAAGATGAAGTTAGTTTTCCTTTATTTCATAACAATATGTATGTTGTTCCCCATAGCGAATTATATCTGATTTGTTAAACATCAAATAAATTTGTATGAAAACAAAACCATTTTTCACAGTTTTCTTTAAAAATTGATGAAAAACTGCAAAATACGAAAAGCATTGCAAAAATTGCGGAAACATAGAAGTTGCCTCCCCAATAGTATGAAAATACATCAAAAAGGCAGTGGGCAGATTCACCAATCAATTCTTGGATTTTGCTGAATCTTTGACTTAGTTCCAGTCCTACGAGTATATACAGAGTCAACTTCGTTTCAAATAAATAGTTGAAAATTGAAGAAATCCTCATTATTTCTGAAAGTTTTATGTAACGGAGTTTACTCTACTCAGTGCGTCAGTGCTTGACTATTCTAGCTCCATTAGTAAAATAATAATATTTATTGAGTAAGTTACACATCTTCTTAAAAAAAAGTAGGTACATATAACATTAGAATTACGTAGCTTACAGTTTTAATTGCACCATAATGTCCCTTGTTCTTATTCGTATACTATTATTGTATTATGCACATTTCAACAATTTTTAAAGAAAACAAATCTCTCAATACATAAAGTCAATTTTTGTTCTCTTGTGATTTTGTGTTATAATTGGGCACTTATTAATCTATGAAATTGACAGTTCATACTAAAATTGTATGGGAAAGTAAAAAGGTCCTCATAAGTAGGTAATTAAGTACTTCTCAAGTGTCAGGTTTAGAAAAAATAAATTAACAATGAATTGTGTTTATATGTTATGAAATAGTAGTACGCGACGGCTTCAAAGTAGTATCCGTACTCAGTTCATAAAAATGTACTCAAAATGAGCAAACGAGTACAATATAGCACGGGAGGGAACGCTGAATTATCGTACTCTCCCCAGGTTATCCAATCTGGCTATCTTGTCCATAGAGCAAGATTTGTGTGATACTATATACATTTTGTAACCTGTACAACACACAATAATGATGACTGTTCTTGCCGAAAAGTTCTTTGGAATTACTGTATAAAGTATATTATAGTATTTTAAATTGAAATATCTAAATGAGGGCGGCAACATATTCTTCCGCCCCGGGCCGCTGACACCCACGCTACGCCCCTGTGTGGAAGAATTTTTACTGTACTGACTGAAGTACAAGGATTCGAGAAGAGAAAAAAGCAATTTCCCGCCTTCTCTTTTACGAATTTTTTAAGTTAAGAAACGACATTGAGTAAAAAATCGTAAGATTTTAAAGGAAGGAACAGCCCTTATGTTATTTATACAAGTCATCGTATGCAAATGGGCCCCTAAGCCTGAGTATCGAAACGGTTTAGATTTTTTCCCTTTTTTGTCAAGTTGTTTTTTTTAATACATATGTATAAGCAAGTGACGAACGAATACCGATTGCTTATAACAAATTCACACGTGCCGTTTTCTTATTGAAATACAGCAGCTGTACGAATTGTACGCGTACTCAACTATCTGCTTATTTCACAATGTGGGTTAATGGAGATGCAATTCAACTGTAAATAACATTGAAATATACCCTATTTGAATAACATGCTAACGCTTTTCAAATGGGACCATTAATATACTTATCCATCCCAGTTACGTGATCGAATATCCAATTTGCTTCATCATCGCAAGACGAATTGGTGCATTTGCACTTTATTTATATGTGTGCTGCTTCCATTTTGTATACCAAGTCATCAATTTGAAAAGCTCGCTATACACACAAATAAAAAAATATTTATTTTATTTTGATTTCAGGTACATCGCTGTAACACAACCAATAAAATACGCTAAGCATAAAAATAGTCGACGCGTCTGCCTAACAATACTTTTAGTCTGGGCGATATCAGCGGCAATCGGTTCGCCCATCGTTTTAGGATTAAATAATACTCCAAATCGTGATCCTGATTTATGTCTATTTTACAACACGGATTTTATAATGTACTCATCGTTGAGCAGTTTTTATATACCTTGCATTATAATGGTTTTCTTGTATTGGAATATATTTAAGGTATGTATTTTAGTACTCGTAGTTTAGGTTTTTTTTTTTTGTCAATTCATGATATTTAATCCACTTAATATATACGCAGGCATTGCGCAGCAGAGCACGAAAACAAAGAGCCGCCCGAAAACCGCATTTATCTGAGATAACCTGCGGTAGCGTGATAGAAAATATCGCCCAAACGAGACGATTAGCCGAAACGGCGTTGGACAGCAATAAAAGTGCCAGCCGCATAATGCCCGATGAACCAGCAACGAATACAGCGTCAGGGTCCAATGAAGAAGAGGATGAAAACGCCATATCACCGGATATCGATGACTGCCATGTTATCGTGAACGACAAATCAACGGAATTCATGCTGGCGACTGTGGTCGAAGAGACTGGAAAGTGAGTTTCAGCACAAATATTATTTTGACTTTATATTACACATATATAAAAATGCTGCGGTGGTCAGCCTTTAATGTTGTTGTCGTAATTACCAATTTTCATACAACACTAGCGATAGGTATCTACCTATATAAGCCCACTGATACAGTAGACACTCGATATAGTGAACTAATAAAAACCAGACCTGGTTCAGTAAATCGAGGTTGTTCGAGTGGGAAGCTAAAAAGGCTTTGCTAAATTAAATTTGATTCAGAATTCCCATTGGTTTTTTTACTTCTAATAAAACGTAACACAACAATTCATCAGGTAAAATAAGTAAGTTAAGTAAACGTTTAAAACAATTGAACTACGAAAAACCATTTCATAACATTTAAAATGTAGATTGGCAAAGACGAAGCGTGATCGAAACAGTCTATTGCCTCTGGCGGGATGTCCGAAGAAGTGTCGAAATAAAGTTTACTCATGTAGCCAGTGACTGAAGCAGTCTAATCCCCCGCTGGCCCTGGTACCCTCTGACTCTGACAGTCCGCTCGTAAGGAGGATGGCTAGTACAGATCAAAGAAGAGTATTTATTAGAGCAATTGCTCTACTGTTTTGACTTTGAAAGGGTGACATTTTGCCTTCAGGAAAGACGTAATTTTTTTTTATTTTTTTTTTTGCATAGTTGGC
Source organism: Cheilosia scutellata (assembly GCA_955612985.1). Taxonomy (NCBI): domain Eukaryota; kingdom Metazoa; phylum Arthropoda; class Insecta; order Diptera; family Syrphidae; genus Cheilosia; species Cheilosia scutellata. The sequence continues at coordinate 54,436,297 of OY015313.1, read as the reverse complement.
ACAAAAGCCGTGTAGACACACTAGACCTAAGCTTCTCACAACCATTAGTTTGTGTGAGTTTTTATTTTTGGGACGAATAGAATGGAATTGACCTATAATTTTTATACCGAGACGGCTATACTTTTTCAGCATAGTTTACCTTCGCCTGTTGTCCGTGAGAAAGACTGGTGGGGAGCAGAAACGGAACGGGTGATCGAAGCAATCTACCCTACCGTTAGAGTTTTATCAATAGGTGATTGCGTGTTGATGTTTCAGTGAAGCCAGTTGGACATTGTAACGAACTTGCTGATGCAGAAATTGTGATTGTGAGCTCAGGTACCTACCCCCATTCAGCGAGCGTGTATGCCTATCAGACAGTAGTGTCCCGTTAATGTTCCCGGAGCTTTTTTATTTATACAAAGACGTTTTCTAGTTCTTTTGTTAAATAATATGTCTTACGGCTCTCGAAAATTCGGTGTAAATTTTTTGAAGCCCCAAAACCTTAATTTAATTATTGTATTCTTACTAATCCTTGAATTTGATTTGTCAGCCCCAGCAGTACGTCATTAAATGCAGGATCTGCTAGTTCCAGATTACACAAAGGGACTGATGGCAGATTAGAGATCAACTTAATCCAGAGCATACAATATAGTTTCACTAGCTTTTGTCCGCGGTTTCGCTCGCGCAGTCCTCATGACAGAGATTCTTTCACAGTCAGTTAGTTGCCTCTTTTATATTTATATATCGTGCAGGAAACCTACCCAAGAAGCAATTAGTAGATCTGAAAAAATTTCTAACGCCCTGTAGTATGAATTAGCTATAGTAACCCTCACTTATTTCTAAAATGTCAATTGGAATAAAATATAAAAATTCATAATAAACGACGACGGGGCTGAGACTGTAGTATAGATACAACATTGGCGACGAGGATAAAACAACCACAAAAAAAGATAGAACGGAATGGCTGGTGAGAATATGCATAATAAAAAGAAGGACCTTTATTATACAAATTAAAATGTGTCCAACTCATTTGTTCGTGTTTGGAGTTATTTAAAAAAAATGTAACAAAGGTTCATGGTTGTGCGGCGACGTGTGTTTTTGTTTGTTCTGGCCAAATAAGAAAACCATCTTGTTTTCCTCGTTGTAATACAACGTATATAAGATGTGAATGGGATGTGTCAATGTTTGCAAAATAGATTTTTACGTGAGCGACTTCAATGATTGCCAAATAAAAAAAACAAGAGACAGTGCAACTTCAATGATTGCAAATATGAAATTATCGTTGTGACTTAAATGATCGCAAAAGATTTAAGAGAGAATGAGCGCAACTTAAATGATTGCCGAACATGAAAATGTTATTGTGACTTAAGTGATCGGCAAAAAATGTAAGATAATTAAAATATTAAAAATGGTCAGCCATTAGCTACGGTTCTTAGAAAACTTGGATGACTTATACCATCCCAAACTAGAAAATTATACCTACCCAGTAAACAACTCATACATTTATTTATCGAAAGAAAAAGAAAATAAATGTAGTATCTAGAATCGTAGCAATATATTATATGAATTAGCTATAGTAACCCTCACTTATTTCTAATATATCAATTGGAATAAAATATAAAAATTCATAATAAACGACGACGGGGCTGAGACTGTAGTATAGATACAACACGCCCTATTGGAGAAAACAGTCAAAAAATTATATGATCTATATTATTGTTGGTGAAGGGTCTCAACATAGACCATACTATAGCAGACTGAGCCACTATCTACGTCTACGGGACAAAACATATTTCTTTGCTGGCAGTACGATGAGCACCATCTTAGACTAAGGGGGAACTCTTACCCTGCACCATGCTGTGCAAGGTAGGCAACCAGAAAGATCGTGAAGATGTGTATCTACCACTTTCTAGCAGTATGACACCATTCTCACAAAAGATGATGAAGGGAAAAGCATATTCAACGGCGGCAGAGGTTGGGACGCATTACAAAGTTTCAAATTGATCTCACACTACTATGAGAACGCGCTGACTGCCCTCATAGTGTCTTTTAGAAGATTTCCACCTCCTTCGAAAAAAAAATAGAGAGTACCTACACAAACCGACTTGAAAAATCCTTCCTTAGTGCTTATATACATCATAAAGGGAACCTCTGAGCAAAATTTCAGCTCTCTAGAGCAAAGGGTTTGGGCTGGGCGTTGATGATCAGTGAGTGATAAACTTCATTTTTATATTTGATTGAAATACAACCCCTATATCGATGTCGAAGAGTGAGTTGACGCGACTTGCACACACGAAAATTACCGAAGCGAAGATATTTTAGGTACCTACCTACCTACCTACAATTATTTTGATTTTACAAAATTTCGATAGGATTCAGTATCAAGGGCGGTAAATCGTGGACACATGATTGAGCGATTCACTAGTAAATAAAATAAATAAATAGTTGGTGCCACAGGTTCGTATAGGCACCCTAGGACTCTAGCTTCTCGCAACCATTCGTTTGTGTGTTTTTTTTTTTTTGATGAATGAAAGTGACTTTATGCAGAGTCCAAACCTGATTTGAGAAGCTTTTCAAGGACAAACTTTCGCGAGAGGTGCAATATGATTCAGCGATATGGTTCGAGATATTGGCAATAGCAGCATTCAAATGTATCGCATCTGGATTCCAAAAATGTCATAATATAAATCCTTCAATGCCGGGTGGGGCCCACAAATTTGTTCCATCCTTCTCGGTCTGCGCTCAGATACTTTAGCTGTGTTTACTTTTTACGTTGTGTCGTTGCTTCATAGTACCTACTGTTGTGTTGGCCAATACTGTTTATTTCCGTGTGGTTCTTGGTCTACCAAACCCCTTCGCCGTGTACCTTGAGGATTCCATTCGAAGGCAAACACTATAACTAGACCGCCAAAAAAAATCCCCTCTCATACTTGATTTCTCACCATAAACCACTGCCAGGTGCAACTGCCATAGGATTTGCTAAGTATACGTGTGCCGTAATTTCTTCCCTTTGATTTATATACAGGCCCGCCCAATACATAAATAATCCTATCCTATGCCTACCACACAGCTTGTAGGCAAAGTCCGGTTTTTGGTATAATTACATGTGGGTTGTGTTCGAAGAAGTGTTTTGCGGATGTTGTCATTTGGTCTCAAAATATGTGGCCAATATAAAAATGTCAAGACTTCAACAAAAGCATACAGTCATCTCGCGAGCCAGCGGTCTATATCCCAAACGTTGTTCTCGGTCTTTTATAGTACATTAAAGCTTATAACGTATACAGCCGAGTGCATTGTCCCAGTCCCGAAACAAAAGTCAATCTTTATGATTTCCCAAGAAAGGCGATAGTGTTTTCCGAACTGATTGAGCTCAAATTTGGATTGAATGTTTGCTATTAACCCAAAGAAGATTGTGGAAGTTTGGTCAACATTGAACAAAGGGGCGTGGCACCTCTCATACAAAAAATACCTTAAACATCGTATATCTCCAAAACCACCGAATAGAGGGTTTCTGTGAAGTTTGGTCAAAATTGGACAAAAATTTACACAACATTTTGGATTGAATGTTAACCTCAATTTTTTTTATGTAAATAAAAGACATTGAATGCATTTGAATTACGAACGAGTTTCATTTAATAGCCAAACAAAACTTAAACTGCACACAGTGCGGCCAATATTGCCAATCTCAATGAACAAATCCATTTTACGTATGCACAAAGTTCACCAGCTCGTCTAATCTCTAATAAATCTGGAGGAGTAGCTGGCACGATTGAATCTTCAAGAGACGCTACACGAGTGAAACTACTATTCGCATCCGATTATGCATTAAATTCCACATATTTCAAAATACTCGTTTACCAAAAATGAAAAAAAAAAATAAGCTATAAAAATGCAAAAACAGTATCATATAAAATTCTTTGAATTATTAATTGCAATTACTCGTTCCGTCAATAAAACCCGACACGGTGTTGAAGCGCACAACATATAAAACGATGTTCAATAATACGCTTTGAATTTTTGATTTTACCGGAGAAAATTCAATTAAATTTTCCGAAATTTTTGAACGCCCCTGTGGTGTGGTATAGTGAATTGAGAATCCCAAATTACTGAACCCGACCATAAGTGGGCCTATTGTGATGTATACTCGATTTAGAGTTCATTATGTTGCAGTTTCTTTTTGAGTTTGCAGTTACATAATCCGCTTATTAGAGGTTAAATTTACCTGCACAGCACTGATGTGTTCTAGCTGAACCATAATTGCAGTTGCATATAGTATGTGTTCTGATGTTTCTTCGTCCCATATGCACATTATGCAGAATGTTGTACTCTGTGCTATACCCGACCCAGTCATCAGGTGGTTTTTGACCCAGGATGAAAAGATGTCTTTGAAATAAGATCAAAAACATCATCAAGAGTGTCCTTTCCCATTAATCTAACTAACCAAAAAAGTATTCAATTGCTTCTTTTATGAAAGAAATGTTTTTTTTTTTAATACATAAATAATATTGTGATCTGGGTTAAGCATCCTCAGTTTTCGTCTGCTTTTTCACTGCCTTTGTGTACGCAATATTGTGTCTTGGGCACCTACTACCCTGAGGTGGAGTCTGATTGAGGTTACCAGTAGTTGAAGACAGTCCCAGACCAGTTTTGATAATATCTCAAAGCACAAAGGATTTAATTGCAAGCAAATATAATATAAATGTTCATATTTATTGTAGAGCTGTGTAGACTGTAGATTTTCCCGAATGCCGAGCTGCCTTTATCCATGTTGGCATTCAGAGATGTTATAGTGCGAGAATTATATAGTCCATCTCCAACTCCTTTATTTGTTTTAATTCCGTCTGTGTAGGTAATTGCGTTTGGATGGATTTTGATTAGCGATTTATACATGTTATTGTTCAATGTATATTGTGTTAAAAAAGGATAAATGTTGTATATTATATGTGTGTTATACTTTCCCTTATGTTTGTGTGTGTTCCGAATGATTTGTGTAGTGTGTAGTGTTGTATAAAATAAAGGTGTTGTTCAAATAAACGTTATAAACTTTATTTATATTAATTAGAAAAAAACCATAAGAAAAAAAAAACATAGGTCAACCGATCTCGTTGACTGTGTACGCACGAAAAAACTCAAGTGCCTACCAGCCAGCCAGCGAGAGCCATCGATCGCATCAAATTGCAGTAAATGCATGCACACAATTAGACCAAAATGTTAGCAAAGAGAAAGAGTATTAAACAGTTGGATAGAATGAGTGCATGATTTACATTAGCTGAATTACGAGAGTAAGTTTCAAAGAAAAACTGTGTTGTTAGACAAAAAAATAATATTGAAAGCTTTTATGTTAATGTGTATGTCGTGTTCTTAAATTCATAGGGTATGTTGTTGAAGTTTGATTTTTTAGGAAAATTTATAATTATGTAATTTGTGTCGTTCTAAAACATCCAGCCCCCCTGAAAGCCTAAGGCCTTTCAGAAATAGGCAGAACAGCAACTTTAACAGCAGGTCGTACATAATCGCCGAACTTTGTACGTATGGTTACAACTCTACATTTGTTGTCTGCTCCGGGGTGAGTTTTAATAATTCGTCCGAGAATCCACTTCGATGGGGGTAGATTGGGTTCCTTGAGTAGAACAACATCGTCGACTTCCAGGTTGGGTTGCGAATGTCTCCATTTGGGTCTTTGCTGCAGGGAGGTAAGATATTCGCTATGCCAGCGTTTCCAAAAACCTTGAAACATTGCCTGCAAAAGTGACCAATTAGTTTTCATATTTACAATAAGATTATAATTTTCAGGTTGGGGAACAGACGTATATGCTTCCCCAATTAAAAAGTGAGCAGGTGAAAGGGCAAGGGGATCAGAATCAGAAGTTTGTTTTTTGAGGGCAGCTCCGAATTATTTTTGAGGCAAACGATTTCATTTTTGAATGAGGAAAATTGAGCACTTTTGATTAATTTGGTTTTTGCAAAGAGTAGGTCTTCGGTTGAGAGGGTGTGTCCGTTACGAGCATATTTAGATGGTCTAGAGTTGTGAACGAACCGAAATATGTATGATGTGACGCGTACCGATCGGATCCAGTTAGAGGAATTGTGCAAAAGCTCTTCGAGCACGGGTAAGTTATTTGTGTTTATTTGTGTTATGAGTACCTGTGGCGAAGATACCTTCCTTTCTTCCAATTGAGTTATGTCAATGTCTTCCTGTTGGTATTTCGATAGAGGCCACTTCTTTCGATCTTCACTTAACCACTGGGGTCCCTTCCACCAAATATGAGTATCCGATAGAGTAGAGGGTAACATCCCTCGTGTAGCGGCATCCGCAGGGTTAGAGGCCGATCGAACATGGCTCCATGACTTGATCGGAATCGACGATAGTATCTCGGATGTCCTGTTCCCAATGAAGACAGACCATTTCTTTGGTGGGGCTGAAAACCAATGCAGTACTATGGATGAGTCTGTAAAAGCGAATATTTTAATGTCTGGTTTCTGTAACGATAGCTTAATCTTGTTTAGCAAACGGGTTAGTAATAAGGCTCCACATAACTCCAATCTGGGAAGTGATAGGACCTTCAAAGGGGCAACCTTTGATTTTGCAGCTACAAGCGTGACTGAAATTGTGTTGTCTGGATTTACGCTGCGACAATATACGACTGCTGCGTATGCATCCAACGATGCATCACAAAAGCCATACAATTCCCAATTGCTCTTATTGTAGAGCATTATTCGAGGGATAGAAAATGTTTCCACAAGATGCAACTCGTTTCGAATAGTGGTCCACTGATGAGACAAGCCTTCTGGAACTTCTTCATCCCATTTGAGTTGTTTTCTCCACAGCTCTTGTAGCAAGATTTTGATGCCTATTACAATAGGAGCAAGGAATCCTAACGGATCGAAAATGCGCGATGCGTCTGACAGTATACGACGTTTTGTACAACAGGACCCAGTAGGACTTAACCTGACCCTGTACGTAAAACAATCTTTCGAAGGACACCATTGCAAACCAAGAATTTTAATTGAATTGGACTCTTCAAAATCAACTGGTGACAGTTCTCTTTGATCGTCCGGTAATGAGGTTAACAATGGCCAGCAGTTGGTGGACCATTTACGCAGGTTAAATCCAGCTGATTTTAGCAAATCAACTAGCTCTATGCGAAGGGTGATGAGATCTTCAATAGTGTCCGCACCGGTTATGACATCATCTACATAAAAGTCGTTGTGTAGAGTTGCAGATACACGGGGATGTGTCAATGATGAATCCATGGCCAGTTGTTTTAAGGTTCTAACAGCTAAAAATGGGGCCGCTGATGTCCCATATGTCACTGTTAGCAATCGATAATGATTCAGCGGTTCATCTGGGTTTTCACGCCAAACAATCCGCTGATAGTCGGTGTGATTTCGGGCAACATAGATCTGGCGATACATTTTCTCAATATCTCCACTCATAAGATAAATGTGGCGACGGGATCTTAAGCAAATGGAGAAAATGTCGCGCTGGATAGTTGGACCGACTAGAAGAGTTTCGTTGAGTGATCTCGAATTATTGCTTTTCGCAGATGCGTCGAAAACAATTCTAATTTTGGTCGTAGTGCTGTCACTTTTGAAAATGGCGTGATGAGGCATATAGTAGTTTGATTGTTTTGTGGATCGGAAAATATCACTGGGAGGAATTTTCTCCATATGCCCAAGTGAAATGTATTCATTTATAAAGGCTGAGTATTGGGATTTTAGTTCGCTGTTCGAATTCAATTTGCGTTCTATTGAATGAAACCGAGTAAGAGCTGTGCCAAGAGAATCTCCGAAGTTTAATTGAGTTGAGGGTTTGAAGGGCAATTGCACTTCATACCTGCCATCTGGCCGACGAATGTGGTTATTAGCGAAATGTTCCTCAGCAAGTTGCTCTTCTACGGACAACGACGGTTCACTGGATACTTCCTCCAGCCTCCAGAATCTTTCTAGGTCAAAATCTTGTTCATAGTCTAAACGGGTGTGATGAGTTGTTAGAGAGGAGTGTTGATCATGGTGGCCTGCTATAACCCAGCCAAAAATAGTTGGAATGGAAGTGAGACTTCCCTTCGGGTCAAATTTAGCTGACCCTGTGATGATGTTAAAAACTTTATCAGCTCCTATCAAAATGTCGATAGAATTGGGTTGATTGTAATGAGGATCAGCGAGCTCAAGAGAGACGAAGTTTTCAGGGATTGTATCGATCGAACATGGTGGAAGAGAAGAGGTAATGTTTTGTAGGACATAGCAATTAATGTGAATTGAGTCAGCACTATAACGAGAAAATAGGTCAAGGGAAACCAATCCATTGGTAACCCCTGCAGATGTGGATGCGATTCCGATGATTGGAATCCGAGAACGTTTGCGCGGTAATCCCAAGCGTTGAGCTGTTTGCTCAGTTATAAACGAGACTTGGGATCCCGAATCAAGAAGAACACGGACGATTTGGTAACTTCCATTTTTGTCCTGTATCTGAGCGACAGCTGTAGGTAGAATGGATGTGTAACGATGGCTAGATTGAAGAGTATGATTTACTACGAGGGGTGTTTCAGCGGCGGGGCTTTGTGGTGACGGTTCAGTGTTTGGGGTTTGCGAATGGTGGACTAAGGTATGGTGGCGCGAATTGCACTGGCGGCAGCGAAAGTTAGAACGGCACTGGTTAGATGCATGTCCCTTGCGGAGACAGTTAAAACAAAGCGATTTGTTTTTCACGAACTCGCGGCGAGCGACAACATTTAATGTCTTAAAGTCTTGGCAGTGCGACAAGGTATGATCTGCCTGACACTTTGGGCAACCGGACGATGTTTCAACGAGATGAGTTTGAACAGCTCGAGGAGATTGCTTGGATCGAGAAAAGTAGATGCACGATTCTAGACACCGACAGCGAGTTTGAAGGAAATCGAGGAACTCATCTATAGTAGCGTCATCGCGGGTGCCAACTTCTTCTGACCAAGCTCGTTTCGTTTCATGATCAAGCTTTTGCACAAGAATATAGATGAGCCATGGATCTCTGTTATTAATGTCTAGCGCGTTAAGACCTCTTATGGCTTCATCAGCACTGTCAGTTATCTTCCGAAGCGATTGAAGATTCGCGATAGTACATGTTGGAAGGGATATAAACGAATGAATGAATGATTGCGCGATTAAATGTTTTTGGTCGTATCTTTTCTCTAGTCGGTCCCATGCTTCAACATAATTGTTTTCCGAACACGAAATATGTTTCAGCAGATTTGCAGCTTCGCCACGGAGGAATGATTTTAAAAATTGAAGTTTTTGCGTACACGTTATAGTTGAGTTCGAATCAACTGTTCCCGAAAACATGTCTCGGAAAGTTGGCCAGTCTTTGTAATCGCCTGAGAACGGGGTTATTGTTAAATACGGTAGCTTTACGGTCTTAGAAGTGGCGGCAAATTCTGAGTCAATCGAGGGCGGAGCAGGCGGAACAACAGATTTATTTTCTGCGAGTCGGTTTTCCAAACTGAGTATCGCGTTGGAAATAACTGAATGCGCGGTATAATATTTAGCCTCATATTCGGCAAATTCAGGCTCGCGATCTACATAGCCATCAGTATCAATAAATTCTAATAGCTGATCTTGCAATGTAACGAATTCTTTCCACGTTTCATCGAGTTTTTCGAGGCGAAATTGAAGGTTAGCTAAGGTCGTGTTAGAGTCGATAGTGTTCGCAAATGTTGCGGCAAGTGTGATGCAGCCTTTAGCACGACCACGCTTTGAAATGACTTTATTCATTGTTTCGATAATAAAGTTTAAAATTATCAGAAATAGTGATAATGCAATAAAGTTAGAATATAGAGGAAACCGTGTTATATTCACTGTTAACGGCAGTCCGCTAGGCTTTGTTGAATAAAGTACCGCTGCTTAAACCGTAAGCAGTAATAGCCTTTGACCGAATGTTTAACACGTGATTTCCTGCACACACTATCTATATGTATTGTATATAATCTATGTATATAGGTTTTCAAAAAACACGCGATTTTCTAAACTGTTGTGTAAATTGTCAAGCGTTTTGTATATACGTATTTATGTATTATGGCTTTGTGAAACACGAGATTCACTACTCTATGTATGTATATAAGAGCAAAAAATGTCAAAAATTCACGATTTCACTGGGTAATCCGGCTCGAAGGACCAATTAATAATTGCGTTTGGATGGATTTTGATTAGCGATTTATACATGTTATTGTTGAATGTATATTGTGTTAAAAAAGGATAAATGTTGTATATTATATGTGTGTTATACTTTCCCTTATGTTTGTGTGTGTTCCGAATGATTTGTGTAGTGTGTAGTGTTGTATAAAATAAAGGTGTTGTTCAAATAAACGTTATAAACTTTATTTATATTAATTAGAAAAAAACCATAAGAAAAAAAAACATAGGTCAACCGATCTCGTTGACTGTGTACGCACGAAAAAACTCAAGTGCCTACCAGCCAGCCAGCGAGAGCCATCGATCGCATCAAATTGCAGTAAATGCATGCACACAATTAGACCAAAATGTTAGCAAAGAGAAAGAGTATTAAACAGTTGGATAGAATGAGTGCATGATTTACATTAGCTGAATTACGAGAGTAAGTTTCAAAGAAAAACTGTGTTGTTAGACAAAAAAATAATATTGAAAGCTTTTATGTTAATGTGTATGTCGTGTTCTTAAATTCATAGGGTATGTTGTTGAAGTTTGATTTTTTAGGAAAATTTATAATTATGTAATTTGTGTCGTTCTAAAACAGTAGGTGTCATACATATGAAAAACATTAGCAAATATTGGTTTATTCTGTTTCCAGTTTGGACGGCCGGGTAATGGGCCTTGTAGTCGTATCTTTGTAGACATTTGTCTTTTAAATGTGTAGTTTGTTTCTTTTTATACCCTATACAGGAAGGATATTCACTTGGTCATTAGATTTATAAAACCAAGAAGGAGTAAACGGAGACCACATAAGGTACCAACAATTAGGTAGTAATATCCGTCTGTGCATCCTCCTGTCTGTCTGTTTGTCTATCTGTTGAAGACACGGTAGGGTCCAAGGAAATCGACCTAAGCGAATGAAATCTTGTGAGAGGACGTTAGGTGTATTCCTCTATACCTACATACCACACATTTCAAACCCTATGAAGGGCTCGGCTGCCCTTTCGTAAATAAGTTATTATTCACATAAAATGCAGCATAACGCCCAAGTAACAATTTAGTTTCCATAAGGCTCAAAGGAAGCTATTTTCTTATTTCCATAACAACTGTAAACGATCTTATGGAAACCTATTTGGCGCACTTTTGCGAAGCTATTAACTTTCCCTAAGACTTTTCCCCGCAGGCTCTGTGAAAGCTACATAACTGCTCATGACAGGCTGTAAGATGTTATGCTAAGGCCTTATAGAAGTCATTACGGAAATCTTAACGAAATTAGAAAAATCCAAACAAAAAATTATTTGTGTATATTTTTTATTTAGTATTTTTATTGCTTGTATTTGACAAATCCGCCATTTGGATTGTACACGTAATTTATTCAACGTTCTGAAAGTATATAATTTATTTTAATTGAAAAAAATGCAAACTTACTTGCTTCGTTCAAGAATCGAACTCGCACCCCCCGGAACCCCAGCCCAAAACGCAACCAATAGGCCAATACGACTTATACAGAATGGAGTTTAAAAATGTATAAGTTGAACTACATTAACTTTTCAAGCTTCATAGATGTAGATAATGTACGTATAGGACTTTACGAAATTAATAGCAACAATAATTTCCTTGTACGAGAAAATCAAGGTCGGCTTGTTTTTTTTTTTTTTGAATTTAAAAACAAATATTTATTACTACACTCGTTATGAAAGTAGTATGTACGCTATAATTATTATATCCCAAACTCTCTAGAAAAAAATCATGCATTATTATCTATCTTAAAAAAAAAAAATAAAAATCTGTGCTCCACTGAGGCACGAACACACGCCGAATGTTGGTTAGTTGAAGCACAAACCAGAGATTGTTTTGTGGTTGAAGTCTGAATAATAAAAGCTTCTATAAAGCTTGTTAATCGAAGCCAATTCAAAGATCCTCTATAAGAAAGTCAATAGCTTCCGTAGTATAGTTTATATTTATTATGACAGCTATTAGCTTGCATGCAAGCATCATCACTTCGATTAAATGTTTATAACAAACCTAAGGAAGCGAAAATGTATTTTTTTAATTTGCTGCAATTATCCACCTAGTTTATTACAAGTGAACTTAAAAGAAATAATTTCTTAACACGTCATTCTATGGAGAGTAAGGTAAAACCAATGTTGACTGTAAAAATGCTAGTATTCCTTTACTCATTCTTAAAAAAATACATGAAAAAAGAATAGACGAAATTCTTAGAAAAATCTAGTTCCATAATTAGTATTTTTCATTATCGCCGAAGCTAGTATTTAAATAGATTTTTACATTACTTGCATTGACTTAATTCTTGATTCCACAGCCCTATAGAGGATATTTGAATTGACATCGAATACCAAGCTTTATAGAAGCTCTTATTTTTCAGATTTCGATTAACTTACTTCGGCAGGCCTTATAGAGGCCTCGTTAAATAAGAATATCGCACCCCTCTGTACAGCTTGTGGAATTGTTTACGAAATGCCTTAAAGAAGCTATTAATGAAAACTTCCGTAAATCAGCCTTATAACAACACTATAGAAGTTATAGCTTGTTAAATTGAAACAATTGGACCTTATACAAGTTAAATTGTTAGTTGGGCGCTTCAAAAGCCACAGAGGTAGGTGTTAGTTCTGCACTTAAATTATTGTAAGTAATTTATAGTATTCTTACCTGGACCAGATGGTCTTCCATCCATTTTTCTTAAGAAGTGGTCTTCCAATCTTTCGCTCCACCTTTTTAACCTCTTTCGTATATCCCTTTCAAAAGGAGAATTTCCCCAGATTTGGAGGACCTCGTTAATATCCCCGATACACAAAAAAGCATTACAAGATTAACGAAAATGAATGAATGAATGAAAAAGTTACCAATTACCGCATAAGTGCTAAACTCTCTCATATACCCAAACTTTTTGATAGTATTTTATACAAAGCGTTAAGCTTTCGGAGCAAGGCTGTTATTTCCCCTAACCATAATAATATCACCTACTACAAATCTCGTCAAATTCGTATTCTTTGCCCTCTCAGCCAGTAAGTGGCAATGAAGTCGACGTCATTCCAACTGACTTAAGTAAGGCCTTCGATAAGATATCTCATCAATTAATCCTCTTTAAATTGTCTACCCTTGGCGTTGAACCCATACTGATGCTCGTAAAATGGATATCATCCTACCTTGGAAATCGATATTATAGCGTTCGATTCAGGTCCGTACTATCGTTCCCTTTCTTAGCAACATCTGGTGTCCCACAAGGCAGCCATTTAGGTCCCCTTCTCTTCATCCTAACTATAAATGCTCTTGAGAATGTTATTAAACACTTCTTCCTCTCTTTCTCTACGCGAAAGATACTAAATTCTTCAAAATCTTCTCTTCACCTCAAGACTCAACTCCTTCAACAGGACCCTGATAGTTTTTCGACCTGGTTGATTAGAGCTCAACATCATCAAATGTCAATCCATTATCCTATCGTGCAAGCGTAATAAGTCCCCTCTCCGACATTACGTTCTTCTCGATCAAACAATCCCTCTCGTTCAATCTCTTCGTGACCTTGGTATATTGTACGACAGCTATGTGTCGACAGTCCTTCAATTACACAGGAAACTGTGCAAAAAAGGTCATTTTGCCGTAAAAGACGAGCTAAGAACACAGATGTGGAGCAAGTTCAAGCAAAATTAAGTGCTAATACAGAAGATGATTGCGACATATATGGCAAAAATGTAGCTTGTGAATTACGGTCTTTGCCGGAAGAAGATACAATTTACTTAAAAAAAGCTATAAACGACGCAATTTTTGAAGCCAAAATTGGGAGAGCAAATTAAATTCGCATTGTATTGGAAGTGGAATCCGATGATCCCATTCAGCAAGAAATGCAAGCAACCAATCCACAAACTCCGTAACAGAAATTTTTTTCTGAATGGCAATAAAATGAAATTAAAATGTTTTGAAGTGTGTATGTATGTTTGTGTAAAATGAATTCAATATTTTGTTTTATTTTTTTTTTTTTTTTTTTTTTTTTTATTTATTTGTTTCTCTTTTGTTGTTTTAGGTAATGCATTAATTGTTTTTTGTTTTAATAAAGTATTCCAAATATTGATCACGAACGGCTTTTCCTTCCAGTCCAATCCGTCTGTTATGTGTCCGTTTAATGGGGTATCTTCGTTGGGAACATGTGTTGCAACTTGCAAGTCCGTCAATGTAGTTCGGGTTTTGCTTTCTGAGGTAATTATGTACTGCACAACTTGCTAAAACAACGTAGTCGATAGTTTCCAAGGACAAGTTAATATTGGTATGAAGAATCCTGAATCGGGAAGAAAGAATTCCAAACGCGTTTTCTACTACTTGTCGTGCACGTGAAAGCCTTTTATTAAAATATTCCCGGTCGGGGTTTAAATTTTTCCTTGAAAACGGTTTAATCATATCCTTTCGTAGGCGAAACGCTTCGTCACAAATAAAAACGTATGGAATTGTAGAATCGTAATTGTTGGGACATTTCGGTGGTGGTATTTTTATACGATTGTTAGTAAGATCATCATAAAAATCGGTATACTCTATTACACCTCCGTCAGAAACTCTACCATTAGTTCCGATGTGGCAGTATATAAATTCGTATTGAGCATTTGCAATAGCCATTAGGACAATGCTATGATATCCTTTGTAGTTATAGAAATATGAGCCACTGTTTACAGGGTGCACAATTGAAATGTGTTTACCATCCACAGCTCTCAAACAATTAGGGAAATCCCATTTGTAATAGAATTGCTTAGCAATTTCTTCCCACTCTTCTTCAGATCTTGGGAACTATGAAATAAATAAATAGGTACTCCTTTACTTTTTATTTTATAATATGACTGTTGTTAATATAGTATTCAGTATTTAAGTAATCGGATTTTAAAACATTATATATTGCACGACAGGTCTCTGCAATTATAGATGACAACGATTGAGCGGAGACCCTGGTTGAAAATGTTAGATCTTCTAAACACCTGCCAGTTGCTAAAAAACGTAGAGTTGCTGACAAGCGCTCAGATGGATTAATACAATCCCTCATCACTGTATTTTTTTTTTAATCAGGGGTGTAACCAATCCCAATAGTTGAAGGAATACATTTTCGTCTATTCGAAGGAAATTTCTATAGTCTTCATGAAAATTGGACAATTCTTTTAGAAATAAACAATCTCCATAAAGTTTCCTTTTCAGCAACCATTTTTTTTTTATCCATCCGGTTTTAGATCTCTTTTTATTTAAAATTAATACACTAGCCGCGGCACTGACTGCAAGAAAATACAAATTACTATCCATTCTGACTGACAATTATGAAACGAATGAACCCTGGTTTATGGACTGACACAACATAATTCTGTCAAAAACATTGTCAATGTTCATTGATACGTGTGTAGGCGATTTATCATCAATGTTACTTGATGAAAAAAATCGTCATGACATACGGTCGTCATGTTGGTATTAAAATCCATGTCGGTCAAGTAGTTCTGTAACCTCCCATACAAATTGTACCGTAGGTATGTACTGTACTAACTTCAATGGCAAACATTTTGCATGACTGTTATGCAGTGGAGGGTATCAAAGCATCGGCCAGGCTGATGATAACACTTTTACTTGTTTTACTTATTTTGGGGATTAATTTATCGCTTAAAGTGTTAAGAATTGCTGATGAATGCGAATAACGCGAAGAGGTAAACTTGCCTTAACAATACTCTTATTCCTTCTGAGAGAGTTAAGTTTAAGTCTATTCTGCGGATTTTTCATTTTTCCCAATATCTGACAGCATGATCAATTCGAGTTTTGGAAAAGTGATGTCCTGGCGGTTGATACTGGACAGGTGATGTGTATTGATAGTTTTCTGTCTTTTTTAGGGCGCTAATACGACGCATTTCGAAGAATAATTTCGTTCTCTGAACATCCGTCGTGGTAGTAAATCTTTAAGATAGGCGTATATTCTGTAGTGCTTACTGGGACTACTCCCAGTCCCAACCGCAAAATATTTTAGCAGCCTAACTCACATTAGAAGGTTTTAAATAAGAACAAGTTTCTTTAAGGATTTATTTCAATTAGTTTAATTAATTTTTGTATGTAATTAAAATTTTATCGGTAGTATCTTATATGATAATTCATTTAAATTAGGCAAAATTAGATTAAGTCAAGTATATCGCGGAATAAGTAGTTATATTTAGGTGTATCGTTGGGTAGCATTCGTTTGATCAAAAAACCTGGCCTGGCACACACGAATCAATTTCATATATGTACATATAAGTAGATGTTTCAATTATGTACTTGAAAAGGAATAAAATTTCTGTCCAGGCGACGGCCTTTTGGTCATGTTGTGTTTAACAGAGGACGGGAAAAACTTCAGAAATAGAAAAATATCTTGATACCAATTGTAACGTCACTTCAAAAGTAAGTCCAATTAATATTGATGGGATTACCTACTCGAAGAAAAAGAGCAAGTGACTGGCTTACATCAAATGTCAGTGTTCAGTATCTGAAAAAACATCATGGAATCACCTTGGGAATCATAGAAACATATCTACTTAAGGCATTAACAGAAAACAGGCGTCATTTCGACACAAGTATCTATCAGCACTTCAGCAGCTATTGAGCTATTTCTGAAGTACTTCCTTTATTCCAATACATATTGATATTCGCTTCTGCTAATGACTTCAATTCCGCATTTGCGCATTTATGACGATTAGTCGTCATAATTATTCTAAAAGTGCCTGTCAATTTGAGAGTAGTTTCGCTAGTTAACTCTCGAGAGTTTACCCTCGGGTGGCTATCCATTTGAGAGTAATATTTTCTGAGATTTTAATATCAAGAGTTCTTTGGTAGAACTTTGAGAGTTTATTCCCTGAAAGTAGATACTCTTATAACAGTAGTCCATTTGATATTTATTCTACGAGATATCACTTAAAATGTATTCTTAAACCATGTTCCCACCAACGTGATTTAGCTAAATCTACTTGATTCAGCTAAATCTCTACTTGATTTAGCTAAATCTCATAATTACGTCATTAATGAATCCCGGGAAAGGCGATTCAATTAATGAGATCTCATTAATGAAGTGTTTATGATTACCTACTATTTACGTGATTTACACATGAATCACGTAATGCTTGCAGATGTATGTTAGTTCTGCATTTAAATTGCTGCAAATTGTAGTCTTCTGGAAATATATCCCCAAGAAGCGTGTTCCAAAGTTTGCTTGTCCTGTAACAGAAGGAGTTTTTGAAAGTTGATGTCCTCAAAATTCATCAATTGCATTTACATATTTGTGGAATATGCCAAATGCTTCAAATGGCCGCGGCGCCTTTGCTGAGTGGGGTGCATCCTAGAGGTCCAATTTCGGAAGACTCTGGCACATAGTACTTTGTGTCACGTAGTGCAGACCTCTTCGAACTACATATCCTTAACATCATAGAATTTGGGCCAAAAGAAATTAGTTATCATCATTTTGTGGTACACTCCGTCGTTTTCGAAGAAGTACCTATACGGACCGATGATGCCGTCTCGTCCCACTATAAACACCAAACATTGACTTTCTGCGGATGCATTTTCTTTTGGTGGACCTCGGTTGGATTTTCAATTTGGCTTGTTAACATACCCATTCTTGCAAAAATGGAACTCGTCACTGAAGACGATTTTTTGACATAAGAAACACCGATTTTCATAATAATGGGTAGGTACGTGTTGCTCGACGCTGTACAAGGTTTACAAGGTTTGGTTCGAAAAGCACTGTTCTTTCCAGTTAGATGAAAACTGAGTACAAGGTATTGTGCAGGATAGAATCATTATCTACCAATTACATTTTTATCTAAATCAAATTTTGGTTTTCTAGATTTGAGCAGCTTTTTTTAAAGTAGCGTTATTCGCGATTGGGGTGGAAATCGAAGGTCCATGAATTGTAGAGGAAAACTGATTTTGCTATCAAGTTAAGAATAACGTTTGTAGCTTAAAAATTAGTTTTTGTTTAAGTACACCGTTTTCGAGAAAAGCCATTTTTCAACGTTCCGGTATGCAGTCATGTTAAACATTCCTACATTAACTGTAGGTACTATCCAATTTGGTTCAAATCGTTAGAGCCGTTTTCGAAAAAATCTAAATTGTTTAAAATTGTCTTAAAATTTGTATGTGGGATGTATTGTTAATATTAGGGTTAGCATACAAAAAAATTCCTCCTAGCGGTAGGCCCTACTTACTTCCTTAGACGACTCTAAAGTTCGGGGTGAACTATATAACAAGCCTTTCCAGTTAGTCCGGCCCTTAGCTTAGCAAGTAGGTTGAGGCCATCTTCTACTTGCGCGCGCCACTTAAGGTCTTCTTCTACTTCGTTGTCGCTCCGGATTAGACTCGAAGACTCTACGAGCGGGAGTATTTATTTCCATCCGCTCTACATGTCCTATAGCCCTCTTAGACGACTGACTAGCAGTTTTTTTACCAGGTCGTACTCGCTCTTCTCCAAAGTTCGTCAACGCAAATGGGACCGAACATTTTACGAAGAATCTTTCTCTCGAAACATCCGAGAATATCTGCATCCGCTTTAGATAAGAGTCCAAGCTTCAGTACCATTAAGCATGACTGGGGTGATCAGGGTCTTATACAGAATTTCCTTAGTTGTAAGAGATAGGGCTCTATCCGTCCAAGCATTTATGCTGCAGGCCTATGGGACAGACAGACATACGGAGGGGCAGAATTGCCAGACCAACTTTTTGGAGTTTCCCTATATAATCGAAATATCAGAATTGATTAAGGTCTCGAGTTCGAAATTTTGTATGAAAACCATATCTTTCTCTTACTACGAATAGGTACAAGAAAGTTAAAAATCCTGTATACGAATTTGAAGCCTTCGAATTACATGTTTGCATTGGCCACTACAATCAGCATGATGGATAATCACCCCTATCGTGGAATCCGCCGGGGGAAAATATTCACGGAAAAGAATATTTTGGTATCGTCAAAATCGCAAAGTGAAAATTGCCCCGTTCGGCAAAAATTCGATTTGAACGTTTTTAACGATACTTTGAAACTCGTTCACATTATCAACACGTTCACTTTGCGATTTTGACGATACCAAAATATTCTTCTCCGTGATTAATTCCCCCCGGCGGATTCCACGATAGGGGTGAATAGCTTTATAGTTCTGCAATTTGACCATGTTTTGTGGACTTACGCAGTCAGGAAAGTCATATAAGAAATTTTTTAAGTTTTCCACAAATATAAAAAAATATAAAAATAAAACATACCTACAGGACGAAAATCCAACGCAAATTATTCATTTCTCACTAATGTCCTTCATGTCCACTATTCGATTACACTATTTGCAATAATTATATTTGCCGAACTGTACTTGAAGTTTAAGGAGTTGCTCAAACGTACTGATGTAAAAGTTTAACCTAATATTACTATGTGCATAAGATAGTTCCAATAAATGAAATAGGCGATGGTGTAGGTACATCGATTAACGAGTACCTACAACACACCTGTCCTTTCCATGTTCGCACTTTACACCGCAGCATCATTAAAATCTGAACGAAATCGAATTCAATTACAAATTAAATTCTAATTCAATATTCTTCCCCTGTTTCTCCTTTACCACTCACGCATTCACTACTACTGTCGGCAATCAATCTAATTCCTGCATCTTTAATTACAAATCCTGTTAACAAATCAAATACATCAACGATTTCTAACTAACAACTAAAGTGTCGTCGCCCAGATCACCACCCAACCGCAATTAGTTGTGGCTGACCCAAATGGTAATCATGATTCTGGTTATGCACCATCAAACGTTGACGATGTCCTTGCAGGCACAAATGGAAACACCCCGCCAGACAGCCCGATTCCAAGTGGGAGTTTAAAACGCTCCAGTGTGACCAGCAAGCGTAATGGCCTAGATGGTTCACCAAAGCGAGAGCCAGCACTCAGGTGAGTGAGTGAGAACGAACTCCCAAAACCATTAACATTCATCAGAAAACAAAGCAATATGCATTCGCAGGAGGCTCATACTCTTTCGAATCCGAAACGATGAAGAAGGCTACAGCCTTAAAAGCTTTTAGGCAACAAACAAAAAAATGTACCTTCCTGCAAAGCACATCGGTGCGGACCTGATGATTGTTGATGATGATATTGGTGGTTGGTTGAAGATGGATGGCATCATGAGTGATTGTTTGGGTTTCCTTATTGTTAATTGAATTTTTTATGTTCTTCTTTTTTAGTGTGGCAATGAAACCGTTGTCTTTCGTTCGGTACGGTGTACAGGAAGCGATTACATTAGCACGTAACGATTCAACGTTATCGGCGACATCGAAAACCTCCTCGCGGAAAGATAAAAAAAATCTACAGGCATCTAGGTAAGGATTTAATAATACTAATTGAATTGTATTCACAACCTTTTTATGTATCTCGTTCGCAGATTCACGATATACAAAGTACACAAAGCGTCGAAAAAGAAACGAGAGAAGTCCTCAGCTAAAAAGGAGCGCAAAGCTACAAAAACACTAGCGATTGTCTTAGGTAAGTCTTCAGATGTTTTATTTGTATTTTATTATCCTTTGGCTCGTTTGTAAATGCCCATTTACTCCTTCTTTTGGTAAGTGGGAGTACTTTTTAATTATCCTGTAAAGAAACGAAAACGTTTTACATTCATTTTTCATTAGCGATTGGTAGGTAAAGTGTGCCAGTGTCTTAATGTAAGACACCCGCCTGTGGGGAATATTATTCGAAATTAAATTAAAATGCAACACCCGATTTGGTATGTCTCTTTCATTGCTGATACGTTTAGCAAAAATAAAGCTCTTAAGGGACACTAAAATAAATGTGAAAAATTAATTATGTCTGTCGTTTAATATTAATTAAATTTCAATGATTATTGGATAAGTGTTTGCTTTAAGTAGGAAATAATTCTAATGATACTCTGCATTTACACCAGTATACATATGTAAACCACTCATTTAAGGCTTACTTCATTACAAAGGGTTTCTCATGATTTTTAGGAATTAAACCCCATCTGGAATTGGTGTCCTTCATGTCCCGGAACCCAGCAGAACGAAACCTTGTGCTCTGTACCAAGAGCATTGAGTTCTTCGCGACAGCAGTTCACAAGCTTATATTTGATTGATGCAGTTAGGTTTTATCGCTGCCTGGCTGTCGATAAGAAAGGCATAATACCTCCAGGTATCTACTATTGCCCTTACAACAGAGTCACGGGCTGCTTCGGTCGGGTTCAGCGTGCCGCTTAGATGGTTGAAGACTCCATGCTACCTGATACTGCCACTGTTGGTCCTGACTGCCCCGTGCGTTGTGAAGTCTATTCGTATAATTATGAGACAGTTCATCCCACTTTTTCATCCCCAGCCTCTTAAGTGTTAGCTTACAGTTTTTTGCACGCCTTGAGCTGGCGGAGTTGCAGGAAAAGGATGAGCTAGCGATAGAGCAAATATCGCTGTACTATAGAAGTAGTTCTTCCAGATTTGGGTCAATTGCCCCAACCGTTTCTCCGTCCGAAACGTTCTACCATCTACCCTGACCATCTTCCACACTTTCTTCAGTTTCCCGATCAGTGTTTATTGAGCTAGGAGCACCTGATCGGTCCGCACTCTTCGCTTTTTGAATAGATTTGTTTAAAAAATTTGACATTTCCGTTTCGCGAGTAGGGTTACCATCACAAAAAATCGAAAAGCCGGACAGTTAGTAGAGAAAAGCCTGATTATGGACCAAACAGCCTGACATTGCATTTTTTTAACTAAATATTTTATTTAAGCCAAATAAATAGTCATACCGCGGTACTAATAATAATTTTTAGTGTCCAGGCTAACTTTTACGAAGTCACAATGGCAAAAATTTCCATATATAATTACCTATTGTGACCGTCAAAATAATTAAGTTGAAGGTTAAAAATGATAATTGGTAAGGCCCATAATCTTCATTTAAAAAAAAAAATTAAAAAAAAAGACTAAAGGATCATAAAATAACTTCACACTTCATATTATTAGATACTTATATGGGTAACCAAATCTCTGCTGAAAAGGTAAACTATCTTAAGTCAATTTCCATAGTTTTTCAGGAGAGCAAAAAAACATCAAAAAACTAATTTGAAAAAAGCCTCCAACTTTTAACTCTAATGAAAGGGCTTTTTAGAAGGGAAATTTTATCCTCTTTCTTCCTAGCCACGTTTTAAAACAATATTTTTTAAAAATCAGCGAGATATAAAATAAAATGCAATTTAAGATGATTTACCTTTCGCGTGTTTGCCCATTAAGAAATCTTAAGTTGAGATAAGATACTTTAGTTAATTTTGTAGAGTATCGATTTCAGTTCTTAAATCGACTTAAGATGAAGTGCGCATTACAGTGCTGTGTTTAATGAAATATAAACACAATATAAGATGTTTTGTACTTCTTTTATTTAAACTTTAGGTCATAAAATAAAATGTTTTCGTTTAAAAACTTACGAAAGAAAATAAATAAATGGTATCTAATTCATTACAATACACTTTTCTAATGAATACGTATGTAGGTTATGACCCTTAAATGTTTATTATTTGACACTCTAGTACCACAAACACTCTTTTCGGAACTATGTATAAAAATTACTTTTATTTTGTATTATTTATGATAATTTACTAACAAAAATTACCGTTATAAATACTTGCTAAATTCGATGCTCTGTTATTTCAATTACTTTTTATAGACACTTCTATAGACCACTATAAACCACTCTGACTGCTATCTGCAATGCACTGAAATAACATCTTAAGTTGACTGTCATTTTTGGTAACGGTACATCTGGTAGCACCTGGCAAAATATCTTATGTCGACATAAATCTGAGAAATATCTTTTTTTTTTAAATTAAATATCATCTTAAGTAGACTTAAGATAGTTTACTTTTTCACACATTTGATTATATTTCACATGCATTTTATCTTATGTCGAGTTAGTTACACAATTTATAGTAACTTACACGGAGCAAACAATCTTATATCGACATAAGATGTTTTAGCTTTTCAGGAAATGCCAATTATATTTTGACCAAAACATCTTAAATGAAATAAGAGGTTTTTTTCACAAGTAGTATATATCATCTTATATGGATTTAAGATAATTTATTAAATGTTAATACGCATTTTTATCGACTTAAGATGATTTTGATTTTCTATAACTCGGGATACCATTCAGATACAACGACGAGGGTTTGGTACAACTACGCGTATTGACTAAGGGAATCTTTTGCACTAAACTGTTCAAAATTCACTTAAATCGACTTAAGATAGTTTACCTTTTCAGCAGAGAAATAAAGAGATCGATATTTAAGGCATTTTTTAAATTTTGCAGTTGCATATGTATTTGATTTAGAACGAGTGGGTTCTTCAAAATCTTTCCGCGGTACTAATAATAATTTTTAGTGTCCAGGCTAATTTTTACGAAGTCACAATGGAGAAAATTTCCATATAAAATTATTCACTGTGACCGTCAAAATATTTAAGTTGAAGATTAAAAATGATTATTGGTAAGGCCCTTTATATATAAAAATGGATTGTGATTAGTGTTCGACCGCTTAAAACGAAAACTACCGACTCGATTGAGCTCAAATTTACAGATAATCTAAGGTATTGGCCCAAGAGTGCACCTGTGAATATTGGTCAAAATTGGGCCGATTTTCATGATTCTTTAGTTAGTATAGTTATAAAATTCTTCGCAAGATTTATTTTTAAATTTGAATTTATCTAAATTGAATTTATTTCTTTTTTTCGTCGGTTGTGGGTTGTAATAGAGAAAATTATGGCATTGTGAGAAAAGATTGCAAAAATCCACTCACAATTTTTTTTATTTCCGTAGGATTGGTTTTGCAATATTCAAAACAAAACAAAACAAAACAAAACAAAACAAAACAAAACAAAACAAAACAAAACAAAACAAAACAAAACAAAACAAAACAAAACAAAACAAAACAAAACAAAACAAAACAAAACAAAACAAAACAAAACAAAACAAAACAAAACAAAACAAAACAAAACAAAACAAAACAAAACAAAACAAAACAAAACAAAACAAAACAAAACAAAACAAAACAAAACAAAACAAAACAAAACAAAACAAAACAAAACAAAACAAAACAAAACAAAACAAAACAAAACAAAACAAAACAAAACAAAACAAAACAAAACAAAACAAAACAAAACAAAACAAAACAAAACAAAACAAAACAAAACAAAACAAAACAAAACAAAACAAAACAAAACAAAACAAAACAAAACAAAACAAAACAAAACAAAACAAAACAAAACAAAACAAAACAAAACAAAACAAAACAAAACAAAACAAAACAAAACAAAACAAAACAAAACAAAACAAAACAAAACAAAACAAAACAAAACAAAACAAAACAAAACAAAACAAAACAAAACAAAACAAAACAAAACAAAACAAAACAAAACAAAACAAAACAAAACAAAACAAAACAAAACAAAACAAAACAAAACAAAACAAAACAAAACAAAACAAAACAAAACAAAACAAAACAAAACAAAACAAAACAAAACAAAACAAAACAAAACAAAACAAAACAAAACAAAACAAAACAAAACAAAACAAAACAAAACAAAACAAAACAAAACAAAACAAAACAAAACAAAACAAAACAAAACAAAACAAAACAAAACAAAACAAAACAAAACAAAACAAAACAAAACAAAACAAAACAAAACAAAACAAAACAAAACAAAACAAAACAAAACAAAACAAAACAAAACAAAACAAAACAAAACAAAACAAAACAAAACAAAACAAAACAAAACAAAACAAAACAAAACAAAACAAAACAAAACAAAACAAAACAAAACAAAACAAAACAAAACAAAACAAAACAAAACAAAACAAAACAAAACAAAACAAAACAAAACAAAACAAAACAAAACAAAACAAAACAAAACAAAACAAAACAAAACAAAACAAAACAAAACAAAACAAAACAAAACAAAACAAAACAAAACAAAACAAAACAAAACAAAACAAAACAAAACAAAACAAAACAAAACAAAACAAAACAAAACAAAACAAAACAAAACAAAGCTGAGCGGCACATTAAATTGTGCAGATCAAGAATATGCACATTAAATACCACAAGAAATTTTGGACAAGGGCGCAAAATAAATTGTGCCAAAAACACATTAAATTGTGGGCAAATACACACATTAAATAATTGTGAAATGAATAGCGCATTTAATTACACAGGTACAGACATTAAATTGCGAGCTGGAAGCAGCATTCAATTGCGAAATGATAAAAGATTAAATTCATAGAAGCCTTAAGTTGCCAAAAGAAAAGCATTCAATTGCTGTAAGATTATAAGCATTACATTGCTAAACGACGAAATTTGTAAGAGAAGATTTAAATACATTCCGAAAAAGAAAGCATTAAATTGTTTGAAGAGAAAACGGTTAAATTTAGAGGAGAGGAATGGATTGAGTTGCTAGAAGAGAGAATGATAAATTAAGTAAAGCAATAAGAAAAGCATTGGCTGACGGCTGATGACTTGAAAGAGCATTAATTAATTAAAGAAAAGAGCATTAAATATTGAATTGCATCGGCACGTTGTGGTTTGTGAAGATAATAAAATTTAAAATGGAGTAAAGCATCCATTTGCATGACAAGAATAGGAAAGGCATAAGACATAAAAAAAAAACAATATGTACAAAATTAGAAAAAACAATTTTAATTTAGGTATAGCCGTAGCACTGCTGGTAGTATATATACTTTCGAAAAGGATAACGAATGAAGTTGCTGAAACGTGTCTAGAATACCTATAATTAAAAAAAAAAACTGTTACTTATATTCATACGGAATAAATACTGCATATTATTGCAGTTAATAATCGTGTTTGGATGCGTATAACTCCGTTATTGTAAAAAGGAAACATGCATTTGTTTGAATCTAATTTAATAATAGCTTTGAGTGATTGATAATAAAAAAAAAACGTATAAATGATGAATAATATGAACCAAATAATTTTCTGTCCCACAAAGAAGATCTTCCAAATCAATTACCAAGCAGAGTATAAGAAGACACAGATTCGAATATGGTTTCTAAATGTAAAAATGGTAAAATAGGGAAGGATTTACTAGATACTAGTACATACATACAAGTTATATAGTAACTTAACTTTAAAAAAAATATGAACGCAAATGAGGCTTTCAGATTTGTATCTTTCGAATTTCGATATGACGTACAATATGTCAGTACCATTGGTGTATTGAGGATGTTGAATAGAAGTAATATATCCGTACATCTAGTCTATGTCTAGTCTTGTTCGACATTGAGTGTACAAATCTATACATTTGAACATTCACGAAATAATTCTTTAGAGAAATTGTGAGGAAAATATATACTGTTACAAATCTGCTATCTAATACGAATTTTTCCAGTTACCGCAAATGCCAATAAGCTTGTTATAGTATCCGCAGATACAGAATTAAATGTGTGGGATCAATCATACGAATCACGAGTTGACCACATTTACATCCTAGATTAGAAGGACTCAACTCAAAACAAAGGAAAAAACTAATTAAAGGAGAATTGGGCATTTGCATAAATTTGGTCCTTTATAAGCTTAAAGCTACAATAGTAAACATTCAACAAAAAAAAATATCAACAGAGAACTGGTTTTAAACACATACTGTACCCCTATACCAAAATATAAGTTTTTAGCTTTCGTAGAAGCGCACATAATAAAATCAGTAATGAAGAATTCTAAGTTGTATAGAAGAAACATCTGATAAAAAGCAAAAACTAAGTATCTACTTTCATTAAAAGCAATCAAAGTACATTGCGTATGTTGAAGTCGTTACTTAAACTAAGTAAAAAAGAAGAAATTACTTTCACTTAGCTAATTAGTTCTTTTCTTATTTTAAATCGCCTTTACTAAGTTCATTAGATAACTTTGCACTCAAAAAGTACACGCTTCTGCGTGAACGTCTTAATACGCCAGAGTTACGAAAAACGAACGGAAGTTGAGCAAAGTTGTTAAAGTTAAAAACGGATCGATTGTCCTGAATTCAAAAGTTCATTGCCTCATTGGCAGGCAGGCTCGTACGACCTTAAATTAATTCTTAAAGATCATGTGTATGAGTATGACGCATCTTCTTAAAAACAAAATGAAGGAAAGAGTGTGTGATATTTATATAGATTGTTTAGATAATATGAATTGTGCCATTAATATTCGTTGCACTTGTTACTTGTACATATTATTCTCTGATTATAATAAAGTACGACGAATGATACAGGTACGTTGATACAGTTTGTCGAATAATCTATGAACGTATCTGGATATTACATACCAAATGTGCTATACAGAATAAAGTAATAAGATAAGGTATTATATATCTGTAATTATTCTTTATCCTAAAAGTACGTTCCAGACATTGAATTTGAATCATTAGATTATGAATAAATTAATCGAAATTTAAGAAAACAGGAACGACGTGATAGATAGGTTAAACAGGCACCATAATAGGTTTATCCCGATCCGGATCGATTTGAAACTAAAAATCATCTACTTGAAATGTCTACAATATTCTGAGGAATGTTGCATTTGAAAGGATTTTAGTTAATCGCAAGACTGCAAGAAAGCATATTTAACGCATTCAGATTGCTCATTTATGGCATTAAATGTTACGTGCCAAAGAGTAACATCTGTTGTCTCTCTATAAAAGAGCTTGATCCGCATTTCTGAAGTCAGTCGTTTCTGAGATGTGGAGCTGAGCACATCTAGTTGCTGCCGATCACGTAAGGGGAAAGATATCCACCGGCACTTACCCCCTGTATGCAGATAAGGGGGATTCAATTTAAACTGGAGGTCCACACCCCAGGTATCCAGAGTTCGCGCCGCTTTTGGTCGCGCTCGGTAGGGAACCATCCCCCAGAAAGAAGTACATATAGGTATGAATTAAAAAAAAAATTGGTTTCTCTTCTGTGCATTAATAAAAACCATAGAATCAATGTTCGTAGCGAGATTCAAAGTATCACAAATCAGAGCTTCACTTTAAAATCAAGATGACAATTTTACATTTCCTATCGGAAGATGCTATAGTCTTTCAAAATGGCTGCAAATGTCCATTCTACTTTAACAGTACAAAATACACCTCAACAAGTCATGAGTCGATATATACTCCTACAGAACGCGGAATAAACTTATTCTTCAGTAGTGTTGGTGCACTCGTGAATTTCGGGGCAGATTTCCAGGTCGTCCGATACCAACAACAGTATACAACGTTTACCCACTTCCCTAGAAAACTATGGTACAACACGAGATCTGGCCGTCCCCGGAGCACCTGCTCTGCTAAGAATATTGCAGCTGTTGGAGAAGATGTCTCAAATGCCATGGAATATCGACTAAATGACAGCCTGTACAGAGAATTGTGGTGAAAGACTGTAAAACATTTCCTTAGAAAGTACAGACAGTGCATCAGTCGTCCATGCATCCTGATATTCTCAAAAGCATGTAAAGATCAGAAATTAAGACAACAGAAAGTTATTGTATGTCATGGAAGTAATGCCTTCCAAGTGTTCTGTTCTTCAAGTGGCAGAGACCCTGGCAGTGACAGAATAAGTGAAGAGTGTCCTCATGGACCTCTTCGCTTCCGCAGACTGTACATATATCGTCATGTTTGAGATTTATTTGTATATGTTTGGTTTCTTAGGAAGTTATGACCCGTTAGTGAATACATACCAGCTTAAACAGCGATGGACCTGTTAAACTGTAGAAGTTTGATGACCTCGCCTTTGTCATATTCTGCCCAGAGCTTCCGGGTTACTTCACATCAAGTATAGTTAGTTCAATAGCAGGGACTGCTTTTATAGCCACCTGACTAGAAACTTTGCTTGGAAGTCACTGCTGCTATCAGGAAGCCTGATTGAGCAGTGTATAATTAATTCATCCGAGAATATATCGGCACCGGTTCCACAGTCCATCTTTGATCTATCTGTGTAGATGCTAGATGGATATATATTTCCTCTTCGTGGGTTCATTTGTGTCCCATTCATCCCAATATTTCGCTAAAATCTGTGCATGACCTAAATTCCATGTGTTCGAAATGTTAGTTTGGCTAATCCTTAGGGCACTTTTGGTAGCTGATTCCCCCATGTACAGGACAAGAGGTTGCCCCCTGAAATTAAATCACGGTATATCCTAAGCACCTAAGGATAACTTTCTCTTACCTATATCGACTAAGAATCCATGCACTTTAAGTACAAATATTTAATTGTTAACGTTGTCTGGGGTTGCGAACTTTCAACACAATTAGTCGCAAATGAAAGTGTCAGTGAGTCCAAAACAAAGCACTAAATTATCAATAATGCTATATCCTCGAGCACTCAAAATAAACTTTGCCCACTTCGGTAAGCACTTATCTTCCTTCGTCCGTTTACTGTTTGTAGTGTGTAGTGGTGGCAAATTCACATTAAATAAATTTCTTGAAATTTCTTCCCCATAGTTACCCACTTTGTTGGGGTTGTGGTTTTACCACCGAATTCCTTTCCTTGAAAATGAAACTCATCCAAATGAATTAGGAAAGGGACATTTTTGGATAGCAGTTTAGGTACACCGTCTTCTCGTTTGTGTTAATTAAAATAAACTCGATGACAACTTAAGCAAATCCATAATAGATTGCGAGTTACATGATCAAGCTTAAGGTGGAGTTTACTGAATTGTCAGCGATTAATTGTGACAATCAAATAATGACAACAATTAAACAGCACTGTTATTTATATGGAGTAAATTATGTCTTCTTTGTCGTCCAGATTGCAAAGGGATGAAGAGTAAGGTTAGGATCTCAGTTTTTCCTCCGTATGTCAAGCTTTTTTTTAGTTCAGATACCCAAAATAGGAATCTCTCAATCTAGATGTTGATGCGTTAAATTGGCACTAAACCAACATACAGTGAGCGTCAAAAGTGAGTGAACACCGATGTTCCTTTAAGTTTTTTTGAGGTCTAAAAAAACAATAATCTGTAAAAAGTTTGACAATGAAATAACAATAACAAAACGTATTTAATGTTTACAGCATACAATTTTTTATAGGTACCTATTTAAACAAAATTGTGTTCAAACTCAAATTGTATATATTGAATATGGCTTATTTTGGTCCTTAAGTAGAGAATTTAGTCATAATTTCACTAAAGCACAATCAATTGGCTCCTGGAATGCTGAGCCAGACTTTGATCATGTCATTAATTATATACATTATACATGCTTTATATAATTCTTGAAAATTCTCGTGGTAGCGATGCGCATCAAATTGATGTGGCGTACTGTTTCACCCCCAGTACTAGTTTTAAAAGTATTTTAATTGAGAGCACAATCCTTTTCGATATTAAGTACCTAAGTGTGAAAATAAATTATTTGTACTAACTTTAGTCATTTAAATTAATTGGCCACAAACACTGATCCACAAAGGCACAAATGTCACTGCCAGCCAATTAACAGATTTTAAAATTAAAGCCTTATGAAAGCATCGGCATATCAATTTAAATAGGTGCGATTCACTAGACATAATGTATATGCCCCTAGGATATTATGCAATTTATTTGTTTGTTCACCATGAAAACACCTAATTTAACATAGTTCAAGTTTATGTGGTTGAATAGCTCCTCTAGTTGTGGTGCTTTCCCTTGGTGGATGCGGAATACAGGGCATACAGTTCCTATTAGTTGAAGGGGAGAACCACACCTATAAGATAATCTGCTTCGTGGTATGTCACCATTAATTATGTGCAATATGTATGACATAGATATGTCTAGGTATAGTCGCGGTGTGAGTCAAATGTGTACATGTACATACATACCAGAATGCAAGACAGAAAATAGTTTCACTAATCATAGGTGGTAGCAAATATTGTGTTAAAATGTAGGTATGTATCTATGCATTTGTAATGTCAAATATCATAATTTAACGATTCATAGAATAGAAAATTTGAGTGTCCACTTCATTGAATGAAGTTGAAGTCCACAATACCGAATATTGAAAATATTATTAGGTTTTTCAATTAATTAAAATTAAAGTGGGCACTTAACATTTACTGGTTTTGATTGATATTTATGCGTCGCAATTAACTCGTTTTATTAAAAATTTTCAAAACTCCTTAAATGTAAGGAGTAACTATTATCTATAACGCAGAGGTGGTGAATTGGAAAGTAACTTAATGTGCAGATATTTTATGTTTATGCGGGATTGAATCTGAGACACCTTGCTCAGCAGTAAAGCAAGCAAAGTTGTTTAGTTCCTTAAAAATATAATTCACTGGCCAAGTTTTCAGATTCTTATTCTACTTATATACTACTACTTACTACTTTACTACTTTACTACTTTACTACTATGTATATATAATGCAACGTCCGTCTGTGGGCGAAGTAGCGCAGTGGTTAGTGTCACGTTAGTGTGCTGGACTACTTCGCGAGGGATCCCAGGTTCGATCCCCGGAAAAACTCAAATTACATCTTAAGGTTTTTTCTACTGCGCCACCTCTCGCGAACGTCTGACAAACATCCGAGAGTATGACTGTTCTGAAAAAGCTTCTCAATGCAGCCGTTCGGACTCGGCATAAAATTGTAGGTCCCTTCCATTCGTCCCAAAAATAGAAACTCACACAAACGAATGGTTGCGAGAAGCTAGGCCTTGGGTGTCTACCGCCTGTTGCGCCACCTATTTATTTTTATTTACTCCGTCTGTTCGTTTCTCAATACCTCGAGAACCATTCCTCCGGTTTTCATTATTTTTTTTTTTTTTTATTTATAGATGTATGGCCAACTTAGGCCATAGGGTGGGTGAGAATTGCTCAGGAGTAATGAGGTCGCGGGGAGTAAGGGGGGTCTCACAAACCATTACCAGTATGAGCTTGAAAATTTGTATGTTGATAGATCAGTCAAAACTATTACATGCCTCATTCATCGTTTTTCAAAATTCGTTCTATAAGGAATGCAAAAAGGGAGTGCAAACTTTTATATTTGGAAGTTACAACGCTTAACTTACCATTATACCATAAATCTATGTATTTGACATATAAATCAAGAAATATTTTTAATTGTTGTTTAATTATCTTTCTGGTCCATCCAGAGGGTGATATATAATAAATACAAAATAGATCTTATTTGGCAGAGTGCGAACAAAATTGCTTTCTCGATTGAAGTTAGAGGTATTATATTGCGTTCCAAAAATAAAATTATTACTCGCACGATGGGCACTCAGAATGTACATTACATGCTCATTGTATGGTGTAGTTGAATTTGACGTAGGGAATGGATATGCATAAAACAAACTACGTATCTATAAGGAGTTTGTGATGCGTAAGTAGATATGCACAATTGAACAATTGCCAATTTTACAAATTAATTTTCAGTTGTCATTGTGACACCGTTCGGATCAGTACAGGTTATGTAAGGCGGGTGACGGGGGAGGAGGAAAACGGGGCTAGGCGTCACGTAGGGGCTTTTTCTGAAACTATTCGGCCATTGCCGGTGTTGACCTCCGACAGGCATATTTTACACATGGAGTACTTGCGCCCACTAAATAAACAATATGTACAGATAGTTTACAAAAACGCAATGCGATAAAATGTTATGTATCTAAGCTTAAAAAATGTGCACGACTGGGTCGCACGAAACTTTCTCTTTTACACTCCGTGTCACTTGATTAGGAACAGGCAGTTTTTTGTTTTAATTTTACGATATTTTTCAAACACTTTGCTAATCTGGGAAAAACCAATTGCAGAAGAAATGAAGGATATATTATGTTTATATTATAAAAAGCAAAATGGGATTAAGTTGATAAATGCAACTTTTATGATACTTTTCCCAAAAGGGTCATAAAATTGACCTGTTGTTTTCGTGTCACTTGATTAGGAACAGTAGCTTTTTCTGCCTGTTACCATGTTTTAAATCAAATAAAAGGATACTTTGAGTATTAGGGAGCTTAGTTTAAGTAGGTAATATCTTCATACAATCCACAACTATGGGTAAAGGAAAGTCATTAACCAAGGAAGAAATAGGCCAAATTCGAGCTTACCGGGCCCAAGGACAATCCATCCGTTTCATAGCCAGCAAGATTGGAAGAGGCGTCTCTGTTGTTAACAGCTTTATTAAGGATCCGGAGAAGTATAGAAAAAACGACAAAGGAAGAGTCAACAAAGCAATAACATGTCAGGAAAGGCGGGTGATACTGAGAGCTGCTTCAAATTCAAGGCTCTCAAGGGTCAAGGCTAAAATTAAGGCAGAAACTTGAGTAACAGCTAGCAGATCGACTGTTCATCGCGTGATACAGAAGGCCAGCCATATTCGCCATGAAAAAATGAAGAGGAAGCCACCATTTAATGCAGCACGTAAGATCCAGCGCTTTGAGTTTGCAACAAGTGTGACAGGTGGAATCGAGAGTCGCATACCTTCGTCTTTTCTGATGAAAAAAAAATTATTTTGACGGACCTGATGGATACAGCTGTTTAATAGCGGTTTAACAGGTGGATACAGCTGTTTAACAGCTGTTAGGGACCTGTTAAACCGCTATTAAACAGCTGTATCCCTAACAGCTGTTAAACAGCTGTATCCACCTGTTAAACCGCTATTAAACAGCTGTATCCATCAGGTCCGTCCAAATTAACAGCTGTTTAACAGCTCCCTAAGAGCTGTCGCATGACTCTCGATTCCACCTGTCACACTTGTTGCAAACCCAAGGCGCTGGATCTTACGTGCCGCATTAAATGGTGGTTTCCTCTTCATTTTTTGATGACGAATATGGCTGGCCTTCTGTATCACGGGATAAACAGTCGATCTGCTAGCTGTAACTCCAGTTTCTGCCTCAATTTTACTTACGGAGAGCCTTGAATTTGAAGCAGCTCTCGGTATCACCCGCCTTTCCTGACATGTTATTGCTTTGTTGACTCTTCCTTTGCCGTTTTTTCCATACTTCTCCGGGTCTTTAATAAAGCTATTAACAACAGAGGCGCCTCTTCCAATCTTGCTGGCTATGAAACGGATGGATTGTCCTTGTGCCCGATAAGCTCGAATTTGGCCTATTTCTTCCTTGGTTAATGACTTTCCTTTACCCATAGTTGTGGATTGTATGAAGTTATTACTTAAACTAAGCTCCCTAATACTCAAAGTATCCTTTTATTTGATTTAAAACATGGTAACAGGCAGAAAAAGCTACTGTTCCTAATCAAGTGACACGAAAAAAACAGGTCAATTTTATGACCATTTTGGGAAAAGTATCATAAAAGTTGCATTTATCAACTTAATCCCATTTTTCTTTTTATAATATAAACATAATATATCCTTCATTTCTTCTGCAATTGGTTTTTCCCAGATTAGCAAAGTGTTTGAAAAATATCGTAAAATTAAAACAAAAAACTGTCTGTTCCTAATCAAGTGACACGGAATGCATTTCGAATCTCGCAGAATCTCAGATTCATTTCAGCAAATTTTACGTTTAAAATCATACCTACTCAAGATGTACTCAAGTTTAGTAACTGAACCCTTGTTAATTAAAAACGTAATACATACTACATAAACATACGTATTAACTACAAAATTTTATTAGATACTTTCAAATTTCACCCCGAACAACTGACATTTAAAGGAGGCAAGTAGGCAAAGAATTTCGAATTCCCATTTTTGATTATTTAAAAAAAGTGGTCTCAATGGTCGGGATTTGGGTAGTCATTTTTGAGAAATATTCATAAAACGGCTATATTTGAGAAAAACTAAGTACGTGATAATGTTTAGAATGCTTATGTTGTCTTAAATATGTATTTTGATCAAAATAGTTGGAGCGGCTTTTTGTAAAATTATGCTGACAAATGTTACAACTTTGGAATCGAAAAGTACTGTTATTAAACTGTTTAGCTGAAAACTGAGTCCGTCGTATTCCTCAGGATATAAACATTACCTTGCAGTTACATTTTCATCCAAATCGAAAATGGCGTTTTCGAGATATTAGCAGTTTTTAAAGTACGATCGTTTTTACCGTTTTCGAGAAAAAGTCAATTTTCACAACTGTCGTTGCTGGACTTTTCAGCGAAAAACTGGATATGCAGTCATATCAAGTCGTTACAGCCGTTTTCGAAAAAATCTAAATTGTTTAATATGTATTTCGTAAAATGTTTATATGGGTAATACCGTTAATATTAAGGCTAGCATAAAAAAAAACGCCTCCTAGCGGGAAGCCCACAAACTCTAAATACGAAATTTGAAACAAATCCGTTCAAGCGTTTAGATTTCCCAGGGGGGAACAGTTAGACATACGGACGGACAGAATTGCGAGACCCACTTTTTTGAGTTCGTTCAGAATTGATCAAAATCTCGAGTTAGAAAATTTGTACGAAAACAATAATATCTTTCTCTTACTACTATACGAGAAAGTTAAAAAGAGGAAAACATATAAACAAACGTACACATATGGTAGGTAACTCAAATTTTATTA
Source organism: Cheilosia scutellata (assembly GCA_955612985.1). NCBI lineage: Eukaryota > Metazoa > Arthropoda > Insecta > Diptera > Syrphidae > Cheilosia > Cheilosia scutellata. Next base: position 54,400,715 of record OY015313.1, on the reverse strand, counting down.
AAAATAAATGAAACCGGCCCATTTCTCTGTTGACAATCAGAACGACGTAAGCGTAGGTTAGATGCGATTCACGGTCAATAGCAATGCCCATTAGTTAATGGACTGAACTTTATAAAGGAAACATTTTCAAGTATTTCAGCCAAAGGCGCACCGCGAATTGACATTCGATGCAATTTGTAAAATCGATTGTGTTATACCTACATTATGGCCCACCTAGTATGTTAGATAGACTGATTTTACCAGAAATATACATTTTTTTGTATCATTTTAGGTGTCTTTTTATTCTGTTGGGTACCATTCTTCATTTATAATAATTTATAATTATTTTGTATCATTGCAGGTGTCTTTTTATTCTGTTGGGTACCATTCTTCAGCTGTAACATTATGGATGCCATGTGTGCCAAGTTGGAAAAGGATTGCCGACCCGGTGTAACCGCCTTCATTCTAACTACATGGCTCGGTTATATAAATAGTTTTGTAAATCCAGTCATCTATACCATATTCAATCCAGAATTCCGGAAGGCATTTAAAAAAATAATGCACATGGGGTGATTAATGTCCGCAAACAGAAGCAAACTATTTTCTATCAATATTAATAAGATAGACCAAATATTTTATAAATATTTTATAATGTGCCAAGTAAAATACACTATTTAACACAAAGAAAATTGTACATAAATTCCATACATCTAGATAATATGTAATTAGAAAATTAGACTAAAACAAATATACCTAAATAGCCTATGCCCCTACTCCTATTCCCACCACCTGTTACATCCAAAGGATTTTTTTATTTATTTTTGCAATGATGTTCAAATTTTTAATTTTGTATTTCTTAAACTTAAGAAACAATTTATCATAGGATAAATACAAATATTTAGTACAAAAAGACAAAAGTATGAATATATATTATTATGTTTGTTTGTTTTGAATATAGAACAGACATAAGTAGACACACTATATATGTATAATATAAGAACTTTTATAAACAATTGACAACACGAACAAATGCTACAAATTATATCGATCAGACCTGAGCTCTTTGTTCTCTTGACCACACAAATCCAAATAAATTTATAAGGCTCTAAGTGCACGTCTCAAAAAAAATCTTTAGAAAACTGAATTTCATTTCATCTCATCCAAATATTAATTCTGTCGATAGCTGAGTTGATTTCGTAGAGATATTTGTGTGAATTATTAAGATAACTTTGTGTTCAAATAAAAAAGAAAATACATATCAGGGTAATCCAACGGATTCAAGTCAAAGTACGAATTGAGACTCTAGCTAAGACCAAAAATTAAGTTCTGAAACTCTGCAGTATTTTTAAAATAGAAAATATCTCTAGCAAGTTGCAAAAATGTTTATGCACAGTTTTAGATTCACACTTATGTATGAATATCATATTTTCTAATTACCTTACCCCCTGACATCTTTTAAATACCAGCGATATAGTTACAATTATAAACGCATTCACTGTTATTCCAAATAGCTTATTATTCAATGTTCTTGACATAGGTATTTGTATGTATGTTCGCTTAAGTCCTTTAAAACAACATGCCAAAGCAAGTGATATATTTTATTTCATCTAAAGTTCAGGCGCGACAATGTCACTTACACCTGGGCAGAACCAAACAGTTCAATTCTCCTCCAGAAAATCATATTTTCTTACTAATCTGGACAAAAATAACCTAAGAATCCTGACAGGTATAATTACTGGACATGGCCTTATGAAGAAACATTTTCACCGAATTGGAGTTTCACCGGACCCCACATGCCACATGTAGACTTTGCCTGCAGAGTGACGAATGCTCTCTTCACATTCTCATGGAATGTTCGGCCCTCTTTCGTCTCAGAAAGAATGTCCTTGGTGAAGAAATCTTACTACAGCAAAACTCGCTTGCCTACCCCCAGAGAAGATACTTGTCTTTCTGACTATCTCCGGGGTCAAAAGATGGCTCTAGGACCTGACAAGGGAAGGCACAATAGGCTCCTTTAGAGAGGCCGTAGTGCCAGGGCCGATGAAGGCTCTCCCGACTTTCAATCTAATCTAATCTAAAGCTAAATAGAGCAATACTTAGCGGACAGGCGACTCGGTGAATTTCGTTCCGCCTGAAATTTATTAAAATATTAATGTCCCTTTCGATAGTCCTACTGACAGAATGAAACTTTTTTCGAATTAATTTGAATTCAATGCATTTTATTTACAAGGAAAATGGATTTCCGTACAATTGTTCATGCGAAAAGCACGGGAATTTTGGGATTAAGGCCACACACTTGCAACGTTGGGCCTTGGAATTTTTTAATTGGGAGTGCAACGGATAACTGAATGCGTGCCGGTATAGTCGGAATTTTTTGGAATGACAACTTTCTCGCCTTTGAATTTGCCTATAAGTATGGTGGCTTGGAAAACGACAACCTGGTTCCATTGCACAGTTTCGATGGATGATGTGATGACAAATCCGACTTTGAGTTGCAAATTATGCGGTGGTATACCGGGCAGATTTACTGAATTCAAAAATGCAAACAGATTTGAACTAATACAGTGTGTCTGCAATTTAATTTTATATAATGAAATTCAAATCATCGACGTCCTTATTCTTCGCAGCTTACCGCACTCAGCCAATCGTGTTTCAAATAATTACGAACGATGTTCGGGAATACTTTGCTGATGAGTTCTTCTCTTCGATGATGTATAACAAAATCGGCGGGAACGAAATCGGGACAGTTGCGGCAACAACCGTAGATCGGCCATTTCCAAGAGTTGTTTTGAGAAATCATCGGCTGATGGATCGTTCTGTAAAGCAACAAGCTTTGAGTTTATCTGCAGGCGTTGATCATGGTAAGATCGATGAAATTGACGGAAATCAGCGGCCAGTAAGTATCATTGGGCCTCCAGAAGTCCAGAGCGACTCGCATTGTTCCGCAAATATTTCATTGTTCGATCAAATGAATATAATGCTCGCTTGTGTGCTATTGTGCATTCATCTGAGATGATAACTTTGCAAGTTCTTAACACTTTGCAAGCGAAGAGTTTCTTGAAATGTTGCACGTCATTCATCTGAAGATTCAATGGCACTTTTAACGCTGAATACGTCGTCCGAACGCCTTTCAACAACGTTGCCGCAACGTTCCAAAATATAAATATTTTTTGTCTTAGATCGAAATGATACCGAGGTTTGATTTGTAAACGTGTCTCCCCAAGAAGACGTTCGAATCCGAGCCAATACTTACCATGAAACGATTCCTTAGAAGAAAATAAATGAAACAGCTCAGCGTAGGTCAGCTATAAGGTACGTTGACTTTGAGAATTATAAGCGAACACTTGTGTTCTTGTGTTTAAAAGTTACCATAGCATAGGTAGTTGCAAGATTGAATTCCAAATACAGCAGCAAAAATATTGAGAATGTTTAAAAACCTTGGAATGCGCTTAAAGTGCGTAAAGTATGAAATAAAAAAAAAAACACTAAAACACTAAACTAAATATGCGATGCTGATGAGCTGCTCCCAAATATTGTTGCAAAAAGTGATAATTAAAAAAAAAATAGGTGGCAACAGGCAGGTACCCTAGTCCTAGCTTCTCGCAACCATTCGTTTGTGTGAGTTTCAATTTTTTTGACGAATGCAAGGGACCTACAATTTTTATGCCGAGTCCGAACGGCTGAATTGAGAAACTTTTTCAGGACAGTCATACTCTCGGATGGTTGTCAGACGTTCGCGAGAGGTGGCGCAGTAGAAAAAACCTTAAGATGTAATTTGTGTTTTTCCAGGGATCGAACATTGGGATCCCTCGCACAGTAGTCCAGCTCACTAACCACTACGCCCCAAAAAGCGATAATTATTGCCTACACAGGGATCGAAAATAGCGGGTATTTTGATTTTTTTCTGCAAAAAAGGCCAGTAGTAGTTAAGGTTGTAAAATAAAAAGAAGTACATCTGGTTGATGCTGATGAAGCTGCCTGTCGATTCCTGTTATGCCTTTAAGAACTTAACCCATTTTGAAAATGGGCCACATAAAATTAGTATTTTTGGCCACATAACATAAGTGGCCAAATGAACCAGTTATTTCAACCATTTATTTTTTCTAGCCGAAACAAAAAAGTTTATTTGACCCAATATTATTTTTAGTGAAAATAAATTGATTTATTAGACCCAATATTTTTTTGGGCCATAGAAAATGGGTAATAGAGGCTTTTAATTTTTTTGGGTGAAATATTAGGTCTCTTATTATTATGATGATATACAAATTTTCATCTGCTAAGTACATCACACATGTATAATACATATTTTAGGTTGTATAAAAGGGTATTTTACACTTCAGTGCCTGGTAGAGGGAACAAGGAAAGAATTTACGTTTTGACAACTAAAAAAAATTAAAAAATGTAATACTAAAGCTGCCAAACACGACATATGCGACATATTGTAGAATATGTCACGTTTTATACATTGTGGCATGTGCGAAAAGTATGCCGAGTACACGGCATGCACGTTTTGTCTCAAAGTTGGCATATTCGTATGTCGACGGTGACTGGCATGTGTTTTGCCGCAGCGGAGATTCATGTAATATGTTATAATATGTAAGGTGTTGAACAAAAATATTATTTAACTGATATTAAAGCGTCAGTAAATGTGACGCAATTCCATCGCTATTGGCTATTTCGGAGAGCAAAAAATTGCCTCAATTGAAGATTTCTTAGACGTTTTTTAATCCATTGACATCGTAGCCATCCTTTGATGGAATTTGTTACTTTATGCATTGATAGAAAGAAGACGAACCATATTTTAGGATATATACTATATTTATTTCGAAATGTCACCAGAAAGCCCTAAAATCTTAATTTTTCCAAATATAGTATATATCCCAAAATATGGTTCGTCTTCTTTCAATCAAGGCATAAAGTAACAAATTCCATCAAAGGATGGCTACGATGTCAATGGATTAAAAAACTTCCAGAAATCTTCAATTCAAACGATTTTTTTTATTCTCCGAAATTTGCATGCCATTCTGAGTCGGACATATGGGTGCCAGTTGACAGACGCATGCCAACATAATAATGTAAGCGTCAATAATATGCCGAGTACACGACACGACATGCACCCTTTTATGAAATATTCTGACGTCGAATTGACGAGAATGGAAACTGAAGAGATGATAAGGCGTATGAATGTATGTATAATGTTACATAATGTGGATAAAACTAATAATTCAGCCTATTCTAATAGAATAAACTTGCGGCTTAACCCAAAAAAATATTGTGTTGATTGGACCCAATATTTTAAACCCGAAAAATTATTGGGTCAAACTAACCCATTTGTTAAGCAAAAATGTACATTATATTTTATGTACCAGGTTTCATTGGCCCAAAAAAAAATTGGGTCGAATGAACCCATTTACTTTGCCCAAAAAAAATTGATTCTAGAGAAAAAAAGCACTATGCACCACTAATTAAATTGGGCCACAAATACCTGTTTCATCAGACCTTTTTCAACAAAAAGGTCAATTGGGTTCGGTCCCTGCTACAAATCGAAAGACTTATCTACTATTATTATGTATATTAATACAACCTCTTGAAACTTGCAAAAAGTGACAAGTGACAATTTGTAAACTGACAACTAGGCAATTGTTAATTTTTCTGTTAGCAAAATTGTCGGAAAATAGCCGATAGTTTCTTACAACCATTCGTCTGACTATAGAACCGACCTACAATTGTATGCCGAGGCCGAGTGCGAACCGCTGAATTGAGTAGCTTTCTCGAATGTTTGTTAGACGTTCGCGAGAGGTGGTGCAGTGGAAGAAACCTCAAGATGTATTTTTTTTTTGTTTTCGTGGCATCGAACCTGAGACCCCTCGCTCAGTAGTCCAGCATAGATATACTAAAAACTGAGCCACTGTGTCATACAGGTATTGCATATGGCAAACTTTGATGAATATACGTCTATACTGGAAGGGTACTTTTCAGGTGTACAAAAGAAGACCGCATCTAGCATCTAAATTCTAAATTTTCACGCCTCAAAACAAGTCGAATATTTGAACCTCTTTACTTTGAGAATGTTTGCTCAGTGGTTTGTGTGTTAGTGTGCTGGCAGCGTTACCGATGGACAATTTGAAAATGTCTCCAAAAAATGTCGCCCGACCCAAAAAATGCGTCCCATCCAATTTAACGAAAAAAAGCTTTAAATTATATAGTTTAAAAAAAAAGAGAATTTATTTTCTAAATGAAATAAATGTTAAGTAAAAAAAACAAATAAAGAAAAAATCATGTCGAGAGTTCTTCTATGTAGGTAGCGTGTGCGTTAGTCTCGCAAAAACTCAAAAACGACTAAATCGATTTGGATGATTCTTCTTTTGATTTGTTGGTCTTTACTCAAGGGTGGCTTTTAGGAGAATATTTGTTACTGGACCAAAGGAGTTTTTGGGAAGTTTGGTCAATATTGAACAAAGAGGCGTGGCACTTCTCAGACAAAAAATTTGCAAAAATCTTATATCTCGAAAACCACAGAATAGATTGATGCCAAATTTTAAGAAAATCTTTCGACGTCATATATCTCAAAACCGAATAGATTGAGCTCAAATATTGAGAAATTCTTTGTTATTGGCCTAAAGGTGTTTTTGTGAGATTTGGTAAAAATTGGATGAGGGACGTGGCACCTCCCATGCAAAAAAACTGGATTTCAAAAGTTATAAGACTGTTAACATTGATGCGCAAATTAGATTAGGGTGCGATTGGAAATCGGGAATGGCAGGACCCATACAAGTTATTTAAAACGCTATAGCTTTAGCTTTGAAATTTGGTAAACTGACCTCAATTTTTATATGTAAATAAAAGGCATTGAATGCATTTGAATACGAACGAGTTTCATTTAATCACCAAATGAAACTTAAACTGTAGACAGTGCGGCCAATATTGCCGATCTCAATGAACTGGAGTTGGAAGGTTGATTGGGATTCATAATCGCAGAGATAGGTTTTAGGTGTTACGAAGTTCACCGGGTCATCTAGTAGATATGCAAACATGCGAAGAGTTATTAAAGAAGAAAACACGCAAATATGTATTTCTTTTTTCAAAATTGTTGGGTGTTATTTGAGAAATAAATTGAAGTTTTGAAAATGCGTCCCAATGTCGCCTGAATTTGTGAAAGGGGTCCAAAATACGCTTATTTCGAATTGTGGTTGCCACGCGTCCCGACAGAAGAAAAGTCGCCATTTGGCGACTTATGTCGCCCATCGGTAACACTAGCTGGACTACTGAGCAAAGGGTTCTAAGTTGAATCCTCCAGAAAAAATAATTATGAGAACATACTTCTTGTTGTTTTTTCCACTATGATGACACAAGAATATAAAAATGGCGGAGGAAATATATTTGGCTAAATGCCAAGTCCTAATCTTATTATAACGGCTGTAGGCTCGCTTGCGAATTTATCGTTTTTCGAACTAAGAACTTGGTATTTGGTCTGTCTGCTAGAAGCTCGATTTAGTTGTAAGCAAAGAAAAAAACTATTATAGACTGAATGTTGTTTTACTTGACATAGTTATTCCTTGGTCCTGTTAGTTGTATTATTAATGAATCCTATTTTCTTCATATGCCCAATTATCATAATTTTCATGATCGACTACTCACTTACTCGAATACACAGGAAAGCTAACACCACCAATACACAGTAAATTATTAAATTAAATTTAAGAAAAAAAAATATCAAAATTATGATTCTAAAACAAACACCATTAGATCGTATAAGAATATCTATAGGTACTTACAAATTTGTATTATTAAATAATAATAATATCTAATAATATTATCAAATACCAAATGCATTTGCAGACCAAAGGGGTTTAACCGCCAGAGCATAAACCTTCACAATGTAATTTTAAAGTATTTCAGACTCACTCGCTGATAATATATTTTTTTTTCTCTTATTAACAGCAAGTGCTCTAAAATACTTTGAAACGAGAATCAAGAGACTTGCTTACTTAAGTGATATTAAAAAAAAGTACAACTTTTTTGATTCCCATCAGTTCACATTTAAATGAGCCCCACTGTAAAAATGAAAATGTGAGAAAAGTGTGCATCTTTGTCGCAAATGCATTTGTTTTTCAAATGCTCAGTATTATTACTCAATGAAATTTAAGAATATTTAAGCATTAGCATCTAAGTATTGTATATAAAGATGTAATTTTTTTTACAGGGAAAATATCAAACAGTTTATAGAATAAAGTAAAATTAAATGAAACACGTAGAAATTTATTAAAATAAAACTATAAATCAGGGTACTGCATAACAAGTGTTATAAAATTATAAGTAGACTAAGAATATAAGCAGAGGTTCTAATCTTTCTTTTTAATTTAGTAACCGTCCTTAATAAAAATTCTCATACAGAAAAAAAATATTAAATAAATGCTCAAAACATACAAAGCAATTAATGTTCATATAATTAACTAATAACAAAGATATTATTGTTAAAAAAAAATCTTACAATTCTTCCAAAAGACGCTTACTAATGATATGCAAAATATTTTAAAGATTATTTTAGACATTTAGATAATTTAATAATATACTTTTGGGGTTTAATATAGAATTTATATGCATATTTAACCTTAGGGAAATGTAAGTTGTAAGTAAGGCCAATTAAGTTTTTGTTATGCTCCCTAATGCAGACACATTTAAATTTTAAAATAGAGTATATTAGGTGAAATTGTTTAAAGATTTATATTTCGAAGGAGCAATGGTCCTGACACTAGTTATATACATGTATAATAAGCAGAATATGTAAAAACATATATGTAAAATATTGAATAAAATGTAAAATAATGTTATCAACATAAAAAGAAAAATAATAAAATAAAATACAATAAATTATTAACATGTTGTTATATGTATGTTGTATAAGAAACTTTTTCTTGTTGCCGTTTTATAATCGTTATGTATTTTTCATGTGGCCTCAACTTTAGTGTGGCAGCTAACCTAAAGACTGGACTTTATAAAATGTCCGTACCATTGAATAATTTTAATTGAAATTCGTTAACTGTAGGTTCAAAAGCTAATGTTCGGAAAGTCGGACTTTTTTCGGGAATTATCTAAATAAATCCTCCATTAACGTAATTTTATCGAAAATAGTAATAGGACTGAGCTAAGTACCCTCTTTTTGAGTCTGAAGCCCTTTGGCATCGTTCGTGGCGCTATCTTAAGGGATTCTCAAGACGGTATGCCAAGGTTGCCTGCTCGCGACGTTCAATCAGCTTTGAAATGAAATTTCTCTTATTTTATCTTTTTTTTGACAGCTGCCAGACTCCGAACAAAGGAAAAATTCAACACAACATTATAGCCACATTAAATAAATCTAAACAGCTCCAATTTTCTCAAAATTTTTACTGAACTAGAAATAAAATAACCAAACAAAAAACATGCGAAGAAAAATGAAAAGCATGAAATAAAAAACTAATAATTAACAAAAACAAGTAAGAGCATAGCTGCAAAATCAAATAGTGAATCTTTAGTAAGCTTCTATCTGTGGTTTCTTCCGTTGTATGAATGTCATACTTGATGAAACTGCTGCTATCACTTAAGGTGCTATTACACGGTATGTAGCACGCCACATATATATGTGGCTCTGACGTAATTTTGACGTCAGCGTATGGTCCCAATGGATAAATGCCGTGCACATGCACAAGCTCTCTTTGTGCACTCTCTGTTGACGTCAGAGTCACATTCACATATATGTGTGGCGTGCTACATACCGTGTACTAGCACCTTTAGGCTGTTTATGTTAATGCCGGAGTAAACACTCTCAGTAGGACTAAGACTCTGCTAGAGCTACACGTAAGTATTAGAAAGGGCGTTGCAAAAATATTACAACATGTGTAGTGTAGGTTGCAATTATTTATACCGATAATGCCAAAAAAATCTTTAGGTCCGGACAAAATATCCTACACCATGGAAAACTCTCCCATAAATTAATAACTGCTATTTTAATTCCCCAAGACAAACAAGATTTTCCGGAAAATGTTTATTTATATTAAATCAATTATTTTCCACAAGTATCCTTGCTTAAGGGATCACTGGAAGCAACTTAATAACAATGTCGGCTATAAGGCTTACAAACTCAAATAAAGCTTAAAGGTATCCGGTAACGTAAACAGTTTTTTTTTTAGATACGACAAAGCTTCTGGTCGCAAAAGAATAAAGGGACCTGGCTACTCGAAGTGTTCTCCCGAGAATAGGTACATCTCGGAGCATAATAAACGCGAAAAAAAATGTTCAGTACCAGATGAGATGCAATAAATAGAGTCATAGATATCACTACTAAGGCAGATACCGAGTAATTTTTTGAACAGCTAAGCAGATGTCTTCGGGAGAGCATTTTTAGTTGGCATTTGAAGCACCAATGAGTAAAAACGATATCGTTCAATCGTTTTTATTTTACGTGATCTGCCCCTGAATTCCTGACAATGGAATTAAGGCATATCTATCTACAAAAAAAATTGCGAAGTTTTAAGACGACATCGCGCCTTACGCGTATCACACCAATTGTGTTTCTAATTTTAGACTCCAGAAGGAAGATGTTTTTATGACCGTATACCCGTTTTTCTACTCTAAAGACATACGATTTTCCGGATCCAATCCTTGGGTTGCTATTTCTAAATAAATTTGTCAAAATTTTAAAGCCTAAACGGAGCCGAAAACTAGCTAAACACAGTTTAGCATTTTGGAGAAGCGTAGTTATGTAGTGACTATATTCGTAATTTATTATTTTAAGGTAAATACTCTATTAATTAATTTAATAGTAAGTACAGTGAAGCCAACGGAAAAACAGATAACAATGTGACAACTGACAGCTAGTAAAAATAAAAATGGAGCGCTATACGAGAGAACAACGCATTTTCATTGTTGAGCTGTATTTTAAAAATAATGAAGGTTTGTCAGCTACAGAACTAAATTTTCGAACAAAATCATATTCAGTGATAAAGTTCATTTTCAGCTTGATGGCTTCGTTAATCGTCAAAATTGTCATTGCATATGGGGTTCAGAAAACCCACGAGTAATTGTTGAGAAACAAAAACTATTTTTGTTCAAGTCAAGCGAAAGTACTTCCGATGTGCGCCTAGCACCCCAAAGCCGAATCACAATCAAGAACAATCATTACTGATATTATTCCATTTGATGAATTAAATTTAATTTGATGTTGTCAGATTTTGGTCTGTATCTGTAGATACATGTCATTCACATGAGAGCGAGCAACTATCTACGAACGAACGAATATTCGCGAGTTTTGACAGTCCGTTCACCATGAACACTTTTCAAGGTCGAGATAGTTTGAGAATTTAAGCCATCAGTAATTGAGATTAAGTTCGAACGAATGTCATATTCGCTAGTTTGTAGAACGCGTATTAATTATGTGGAGTGCGAATAAACTTTGACAATTGGCGGCAAAAAGTTTGGAATTCGAAATTTCGTTAACTGGTTTAAAATATGTTTTCTTAATATATTTCGATGGGATAAATAATTATCCTACTCTTGAAGAGTACTCTTCCAAACAGTAAAATTAACAATTTTCTGTTCATATATGCATCAAAAGGGGTTTGTTCGCATTTCATCAATTTGTTCGTTCGCTGTCATGTGAAAATCTTCTTCTATCTTCTTCAGGGTGCTGTGGTAATTTCGCACCCTGGGTGCGACATACTTATGTGCCATTTTACCAAAGTATATCAAATCCTGTTTAAACTTCTTAAAAACAACTTTATTTAAAACAAAAACATAAAAAGTAATCAATAACATAAAACATAGTTCAAAATAATTCATAGGTACCTAGGCACAAACAAAAGTAAAAAAAAAATGGTTGGTGTTGCTTGCTCGCCTGCGTAGTGCGTAGTGTACTTTTCGGAATACCAAATATCTTTGACGCCTTCAGCCAGCCCATTTCACCATATTTTCGATGGCTTTTATGGCGTTTAACATTGACTCCTCTCTCCTCTGGCCTCTGCCCAGGACTGCCTATCAGCGCACCCTATGTAACGGCCAACCATTATTGCCTATAGCATTAAAATGAAAAACCTTAATGTATCTATAAAATGGCACACTGTACCACTTTAGACAAAAACTCGGTGTGCCATTTTACACTCCACTACTTTACAACACTTCTGAAAGCCGGCTCGAAACAAAATGATCTGCCGGCTGTGATTGTGATATGATGGCTGGAGCATGTCAATATTTCGTTTGGGTAGGTACTGCCAAGTAAACTAAATGACTGTGTTAACTAAAGTTCATCATTTAGTGTGCCATTTTACCCTAGTGTGCCATTTTAGTCCACCTTCCCCTATAATAAATAAAATGGAATTATATGGAACGCGAACGATTTGACTAGTCTCAAATGCTTCAAAAAGAATTCACCCATATTTCTCCAGAATACATCTTTGAAAGCCTTCGAGCCCTTTTCTCTGAGTGTGGATAAAAAAGAATGCCCTCTGCGAATTCATCCAGATAGTGATCAGATTTTGCGGGGTAATCCTCTTCAGCTTCTATTCTTTGAAGTTTGCTGACCTGCTTCAATGTACTCAATCTCAGCTTTAATTTGGTATACTACATCAAAACTGCTTCAGTTTGATCTGAGGAGCCGAAATCACACGGCAAATAGTAGGTTGTTGGCACTTTTGCACATCTGTTGCAATTTATTTATGGTGCACGGTTGGTCCCTAGTCTCTATTATTTGTTTCTATTTAGTTTTGGAGAAATAGACAAACATAGGTCTAGAATTGTGAGTTTTAAGCTGGAATATTGAAATGGTAGCACCAGGTGCGAAACTACACTTATAGGTAAATTTGCACCTAGTGCGAAACTACACTTAGGTATATTAAGTAAATTCGCACCCTGTGCATTTCCCGAGGTTTCCAATCTCTAGTGCTAAAGAACGATTTTCCACACAGGTGCGAAATTACACCCTCTTCAGGGTAAATTTGCACCGGTGCGAAATTACCTTACCCCATTTTAGTTCTTCTTACAGATTGTGATTGCCGCTGCCGCCGTTTCCGATCAAATATTGCTGATTAAGACGAATTTGTTTTCTTAAATTTAAATAACTTTTTTTGTAAGGGTGGTGCCATGGCCCGTTTTCCAATCCCACCCACTTTAGCTCCCATGGGTGTCGAGAAATAGGATTTAAAATGTATATTTTTTTATACGGTAGGTACACAGAAACACCTTTGGATCAATAACAAATATTTGCTTAAAATTTGATTTCAATCAGTTCGGTAGTTTTCTAGTTAGATATAAGATTTTTTGGTTTTTTTCGTATGGGAGGTGCCATGCCCTTTCGTGCTATGTTCACCAAATGGAGGGTTTAGATTCATCCTTGGACCCACTCAAACACACACACAAAATTTCATTAAAATTGGTCCAGCCGTTTAGGAGGAGTTCGATTACAACACACGTACAGAATTACCTAAATAAGATAGCTGTACCCGCCCAGCTTTGCCCGTGCACAGAAATTGTATTGCTTATAGTTCTTAGATAATAATGTTCTTTTGTAAAATGCGAAAAATGAGAAAAATCGATTTTCTGGAATTTTCTTTCTGCGTAAACCTGAAATACAGCAATACGAACAAAACAAAAAAAGAATCATGAAAATCGGCTCAGCGGTTATCGAGTTATAACGTCATCGAGTTTCACCCCATAGAAAATGTTTTTTGTATGGGCGGTGCCACGCCCTTTTGTCCAAATTAGACCAATCTCACAGGAACACTCCTAAGCCAATACCTAAGATTGTCTGTAAATTTAAACTCAATCGATTCGGCGGTTTTCGAAATATACGATTTTGAATGTTTTTTTTTTGTATGGGAGGTGCCACGCCCCTTTGTCCAATTTTGACCAATCTTCACAGGAATACTCCTGGGCCAATACCTAAGATTGTCTGTAAGTTTCAACTCAATCGATTCAGTGGTTTTCGAGATATAAGATTTGTAATGTTTTTTTTTGTATGGGCAGTGCCACGCCCCTTTGTCCAATTTCTCACCTTTTAAACCTTCCCTGGACTTCCACAAATAATTCAAGACCAAAATTAGCCAAATCGGTCCAGCCGTTCTCGAGTTTTAGTGAGACTAACGAACAGCAAATTCATTTTTATATATATTGAAGATTCCATCTGGAAATTAGAGGCACCTATCAAAACATATCACACATTCAGGCACACACGCTATAAACAACGTTAGGCACTGCTGCATGGCCATCAGAGGCCTTTGCTTTTGAATGTTCTGTATACTGATATGGACAATTTTTGCCTTGACTCAGCTCCATGACCACGCTGAGCGATGATTTTAGGTTAACTTTTTTTTTTTTTTTTTTTAAATTCTATGGGCCATAAAGTGTACTGTATAATCACATTAATTTGATAAAAAAATTGATTTTAACCATTAGATATATAACTCTAAGTTCATATGAGTTTAAAATATGTACACCAGTATGCAAATCATAACAGTGAAGACCTCAGCAAATCTTCTCATTGCTTCCCGAGATTATCATAAAGATGCAGACAGACTCATTTTGGGAACTTCCTTTAATGCTATGTAGGTACTTATTAAATGGTTTCTTGGTAGTTATTTGGGATACCTAGTGGAATGGATGTATTAATTCTAGACTGGCCCACCTGTAGTTTTCTCTATCTCTACTCATATACAAAATTACTAGGCTGTCACATACACATTCGTCTGGTTTAAAATAAGTGTTCCTTGCCATTTTTGTCCTATACAACAGGGTAGGTATTTCTAATTGGTTGACAATCCACAGACTACTCCCGTAATGTAAATCAGTGTTCCATGAATGTTAATTATGCATTTACACCGCTTTGTAAATTACAATATTTACCAGTCTCATATTTCCGCACGCTTGATACATTTTGATGTCATCCGATACCGTACCGCAGGACATGGGCCCAATTCCACCCATTATCTATACACACCTTCTAACACAACCATTATTCTAATGTTAAACACATATTGAACAATCTCTGGTTTTATCAACTCCACTGAAATACATAATGAGCTCGTACTTAAAACTCTTGTTCACACAATATTATTGTCATATCAACTTAGATTGCTGCATAATTTGTCATTGCATTTTATGCGAACGCACAGAGAGAACAAATGGCGCGCATAATTTTCAAAAATTATAGCAGCGTGAAATATTATTTGACTTTTACAATCGCACGCACTTGATATTGTATAAACGGTTCACTGGATAAGAAACATTTTCTGTTTATCGGCTAAGTACACAATGTAACAAAAATAATAATTTCATTATCATTATCCAGTTTTCCGATTAATTTCACCCGCATTTATATGCAGGCGTGATAGAAAGGGTGCCCATTCAAGGCCAAATTATTATACTTTGCCGTTATGCTTGCGTGACACGTGTAAATTGGCTCAACAAACGCCAGGCCAGTTAACATTTTTGGATAATTCTTGTTTTGCGTTTTTTGCGATTTAGTTAGGTCAACACACATACATATGTGGCAAAATCATACAACTTTTTTATGTACACATATATGTACTTCTCTCGGGAAAGGGGAACCTATCACGCACCGACAAAGCCTAGCGGCGAAGCTTGCAGAAGGTCTGCACTCAAATTATTGCAAGTTGTAATCCTCTGGAAATATATATCGGCTTATAGAAGGTATCCCTTTCAGAAGTTGTTGCCATACAGTCAGAAACATCGAAGAATCGAGAACCGCAAATGCGCCATTCAATGGTAAAAAAAGGCAGCAGACAACACTGATGAAGATGACACCTTACCAAGGCCAGATGAAATTGAAATAATTCAGAGCAGCCATTACATGAAGTCAACTATTATCAAAATTTAGTTCTGAAAAAGCTGCCGCAGTCAGTCTTCATCCTGCTAGCTATAATGAGAAACAACTGGCATAAACAATTGCTATGCTTTTCCAGGAAATGGAAGCCCGCTACCATTCCGAAGAAAGGCGACCGCAAAAACATCACAGGATACATATAGGCCGATGTACTTCAAGGCTAAGTCAATTGCGTTCAAACTTTTTTAGATCCGATTAGCATCAGTTCGAGAAATTATAAGCTGCCTTTTAGCGGCATGATTCCGCCACTACTCACCGGATTTGAATATCATCGAAAATATTTGGGAATGGTTAACACGTCAAGTTTATGGATCGGGACAACAATATTCGACTGTATCTAAACTAGTCCAAGCCATCGAATTAGCTTGAAGCTCGATTTCGCTAAATTATTTGGCCAATTTGTATATGCATCCCATCATAACCGGATGTGGGAATTTTGGAGCAGAAAGGTGGCTCAAAATACAATTGAACAATGTTTTTTAAAATGTAAAATACTCCAATTACCTTAAATTTAAGTAATGTTTGTTTTTAAAAAAAGCAGAATTCTCTAAAATGTTTTTTTTTTTTCGTTTAAGTGTTCTATTCAAGTGGCGCAAAATGAATACCCGAGTGAATACCCCACATTTTGCCGGTTTTTAGCAATTTAACAATTTTTAACTTTCTCGTATACGTAGTAAAAGAAAGATACATATTATTGTTTTCGTACAAAATTTCGAAGTCGAGATTTTGATCAATTCTGATATTAGGATGATAGGGGAAGGGAACTCAAAAAAATGGGTCTCGCAATTCTATCCGTTCATATGCTGCTAGTTGAGTTAAAGTATGCATGCTTAACATGACTGCATACTCAGTTTTTCGCTAGAAAGTTCAGCAACTGTAGTTTTGAAAATTGGCTTTTTCTCGAAAACGGTAAAAACGATTTAAATAAAAAAAACGTTTTTTTAATGTACTATTGTCATTCTTAACTTGATAGCAAACGCAGTTTTTTTCTAAAAAGACTGCATCCCCTGATATCCACCCAAATCCCTAATAATATTATGTAGGTACTTTAAAAAAAACTGCTCATATCTCAAAAACGCCATTTTCGATTATGATAAAAATTTAACTGGCAGGTAATGCTTAAATCTATAGTAATACCATTTGCTCAGTTTTGAGCTAAACAGTTGCAAACCAGTGTTTTTTGAACCATATGAATGCGTCTTTAGATTTCCACCCCAATCGCTAAAAATGGTACTTCAAATACTGCTCATATCTCGAAAACGCCATTTTCGATTTGAATGAAAAATGTATGTTTATATCCTGAAGAATACGTCGTACTCAGTTTTCAGCTAAACAGTTTAGTAACAGTGCTTTTCGAATCCAAAGTTGTAACATTTGTCAGCATAATTTTACAAAAAACCGCTCTAATGATTTTGATCAAAATACATATAATACATATACATATACAATATATAGTAGACTCTCGATAACGTGAACAATTAAAAACCAAGCCAGTTCACGTTTGCGAGAGAGTTCACGTTTGCGAAGGTGGAATTTTACCAAAAGTATAGAACAATCGAACAGTAGGAATTTAAAAATGTATGTTTTTTTATTTATTTTAGACTAGTAGACTAGTAAAGCTTTGTTATTCTGATGGCGTTCTGAGAGCCTTCATTGGTAGATTATGATTTTCTCTAAATGACGAAGCCTAAAAAAAAAAAACAGATAATACTTATCTAGTAATCTATGTATAAGTGGATTTTTTTAGTCACAAATATTTGTGGTGCAAATGATTCATGAAATCAATCTTTGAATATGGCCGTCATCCAGAATGATTTTGAACTCTTGTAGTCTTCTGGACAGTTATATATTTAAATGAACGTGAGTTTTTAGCTTTTCCAATAATAAATGGCATCAACTTGTGCAAATAATTTGCATTCGTACAATCGAAAACCGAGCAGACAAAACAATCAATAACAATTAATGCAAGGAACAACTAGGAGCAGACCAAATAGAATACGAAATGTCTTGTAGCTACCTAAAAACTGTACAATACGATGATTTACCAAGAAAAAAAAATGTTAAATTGCATCTTGCTTGAATTTTACAATTATTTGGAGCAGAAATTGTTGTTCATGTTTTAGAGTGTTCATGATTTGTTCACGTTTTAGAGATGTCAATGTTAAAAAAAATCTGTTCACGTTAACCGGTGTTCACGATAACGAGAGTCTACTGTATATATATTTCAGACAACATAAGCATTATAAACATGGATCACGTATTCAGTTTTTCTCAGAAAACTCGCATATTGCCGTTTTACAAATATTTCTCAAAGATGACTCAAATCCCGATCTGTATTCACACTCGGTCAGTGCTGACAGATTGTGGGAAATTTCCCTTTTTGAGGGAATTTTTGTACTCGAAATGAGCTAAAAGGGAAAAAGGGAAACTTTCTGTTTTCCAGAACAAACAAAAGGGAATTTTTGTTCTTTGAAACTTTGCTTTAATTTTATTGTTCAACTTCAGGAAGACAATTTATTTTATACACCTGACTGCGTCCATGAACAAGCGCTTGTATTGACACAAAAAGACAGAAGACCTGGGGCCAAATAACGTAAAATGAAAACGACCGATCGATATCGTCTCTGTCTATTGCCACAGATATGATAGAACCATGTGAAAACGAAAGCGGTTTTCGTTTCGTATTTTACAGAATCCCACCCATGTTTTTTGCAATAACTAATGGAGACTGACATCCTATCCTCGCCTTTTATCCTAGTCTATAAAAGCGGCACGTCGACCTGATTAAGATATATTGTAATATTGTATGGTACAATACATTAGAAAGAGGATTTAGGCTACTGCTGCAGACAATTTTTTCAAATCTTTTGGGTCAAATTGGTCCCTGGGGAAGATCTTCATTCCAAATTAGCATATAATGTTGTTTCGTCTTCTTCCGTACATAGCCTGCTCTCCGATGAGTTGGCTGGATTTATTTAGCTTAGGTAGTATTGTAACACATGATACCCTATAAGGCATCCTATACAAGGTTTCTGATATCGTGTCTGCTATGGGCATTGTTAAACCTGGGATATTCTCCCAGCTTTTTATGTCTAAGTTTTTATCCAATTTGTGGGTATATCAGAAAGTTTCCGGGCCCGTGAAAGGGGTCTCGGAGCCTATTCTGGCCAATTCGTCTGCTTTTCGTTTCCTTCGAAGCCTTCGAAGCCTTCATGGACAGGAACCCACCAAATTAAAGTCCCGAATAGCCTATCAGGAACTTATCTGCCAAATGAACATCAGCTTTTGGTTTCAAAGGTCTCGGATAGTGATATCTGACAGATAAAGTCTTTAGGATAGCCGATCATAGTTTCAGAGCATTTTTTCGTTGACGAACGTAGATTGCAGCCACAACATTAATTTGAATTTTTAGAAAACAAATGTCTACATCAGTCTCTATGTGAAAAGTAGTTGGAACAATTTAATCATGAACACTAATAAATATTCATAATACATAAACACTATGACAAACAAGTTGTATATGTATAAATAATTGACAGAAAATAATCTTAGAAACGAGTATCACAGGGATTTTATTGCCACACTCCTTTCTCTGTCGTATAGCGTTATGTGTCGGTTAATATTAAACTTTTTCCGGAACCTTTGAAGCTGGCCCTAAGTTTTTGAAGGGTGTAGAAATAGTAATTCTGATTTGGATCCAATGATAGGTGAGCTAAGAGCCTTTATAGCTGCTTGATTGTCCGGGAATATATAGATGTGAACGGCTATGATGCTAATTTTTTTGATGTGCCTGGCTCATTCTTGAGTATAGCGTGGAGCTTTGCCTGTAATACACTAAAGTTTTTACCCATAGTTATTGAGACTGTTTTTTTGTTCCTTAATTTTTTGTTTTCCTTTCGTAAACTATGTGTGGGAAAATCTGGCAAAACACTGGCAGCACTGCACTCGGTATATTTTTGCAAAGCCCAAAACTTCAATGGCAATATACTAATTCGTAATTCATCGCCTACTTGCCTCCTTCAATAGTGTCAGTTCGTGATGAAATTTGAAAGTAATAAAGTTTTGTAGTTAATACGTAGCTATGTTTATGTAGTATGTATTACGGTTTTAATTAACAAGGGTTCAGTATCAGTTACTAAACCTGAATACATCTTGAGTGGGTAAATGATTTTAAGCGTAAAATTTGCTGAAATGACTCTGAAATTCGCAATAAACGAGAAAGTCGTGCACATTTTTTGTTAATACTTAAAGCTTTAGTTTTAAATCTTCCTTCTGGTCAAATCACAACAATTTAATGAACTTTAATTTAAAAAAAATTAAGTCTCTAGCATGCTTGGTTTGGGACCAGTGGGCGATAGAAAACCGACCTTAGGGGGTGTGCTATTCAAGTGGCGCGGAGCGTATGATCTGAACATAGTCCCAAAGTTATATCATAACTTTTTTGTCCCATCCTATCTCAAGGAGCCTATAAACAGCTTACTAAAGTAGCGACTTACAGTAGGTACATGAATTTTTTTTTTTTTACATTTCTGTAGGTACTTACTACTATACTCATGCGATGTCTGAAAAAGGGGATAGGTACATAATTCAATTTGATTGTAGCTTTATTCAGACTGTAACATTGAAAGTGCAGTCAACTGGAAAGTTTCATTTCGTTTGAATGGGCAGCCGCAGCCTGTAACCAAATGTGTGACCAATTGCGAAGAAACGGTTAGGAATATGAAAATCCAAGCACACATTTCTAATTAATTTTGCGGTAAATTCATTATGCCAAAAGATAGATAGAAATACAAAAGCATCCATAAGAGTTCAGCACAAACTATGAGGGTGCGGAAAATCAGCAGGCAATGTGCGAATAATATGCTTAGAATATAAGACACGTACGTCAACTTAATTAAGTGGGCATAAGTGGTGCGGTCTAGAGCGTATAATTAATATGTATATATCCTTTGCAAGAATACTTGACGCTATACAGAACCAAACTCACAGGCAACTTATAAGTGATCACATTATGCTTGTGTCTATGTAATATTGATATTTCATTAGTACTCCAGGAACGAGTGGGAGGTGTTGGGATCTAGGGATGATGAAATCAATTGTGATATCTGATATTCTGAGTGAAAAGGAGGCATAATCCTCTCTCTGAAGATGTGAATAATTTTATTTGTAGTTGCAATTGTTTAGCACTTGCCGGCGCTGCCCTCTATATAAGGTTTAGTGGTCACTTCTCAAGCTATTAAGGAACAGTTAAGAAGGATAATCATTTAAGGGAAGATTCCTGAAGTTATGCCGAATTTGTTATTTTGTCTTACAAAAAATGGCTTTTTCTATTACTTCTGTTGATCGTACGTAAAAGTTACTTAACATAATTTTTAGATTTCATAAAAAAAAATGAAAATTTATAAGTCAAAATGTTGAGAAAAATGCATTTTAAGTAAAAAAATGTAACAACTAATTTTCAAAATTTTCAGTTTAAGGAGCCATAACTTTTTGTAGCTGCCCAGATGTAACCGAAGTGCTTTAGACTTTTAGACAATTGATGTACCTATAATAGTTTAGAAGTTATAGCGTTTTAAGTGGTAACACGTCCAAATTAGAGGTCACCTACTTTGATGGGCTATAACGGGAAATACGATGAAAATAAACCCCCCTGCCATACAATTTTTTGTTCGACATAACTTCAGGAATCTTCTCTTAAATGATTGTCCTTTTTAACTGGGACACCCTGTGCCTGTATATATAAGTTTTGTAGAGGACCCTAAGAATTTTTCTAGACTCATGAATCATTATACCGAGCCGAATACCGAAGTACAGTAATATCATAGCTACCGGGTTTTTTCCACACAGGTTGCAGCGATGCTAGATTACAAGATATATCTTTTTTTCAATATTTTTTTGGCTTCAAAATATGTGGCAGACTTTTTACCAATTCATCAAATTTCAAGATTTTTGATATTGAACTATAATTTATATGTCTAACAATTTAAAATAACATTTTCTATGAAAGAAAGTGTTTTTCTATTCCATATTATTGACAGTGAAAAAAAAATAATGCACAACTTCTGTTATGCACTGGAAAGTATTTGTGGTATGTGATAAATTGGCTCAAGGAAGTTAAGAATAAGAATGATCCTAAGCATGTGGCTTATTGTATCTACCAATTGCAGACCATAATCTATCATTCTATTCAGCTCGTCATTTTGATAATTTTTTTTTATAAAGGTAGACTCAAAAACTTTGGAAGAAGTCACTTATAGCAGAACTAAGGCAACTAGGATTGTTAAAAATCCCTCCGTTGGCAGAAAGACATAAGTGCAAAAGTATTGATTCTTTAGCCGGCTCTCACATTAAGGCAATAATCAATAAGCAACTGGCAATAGGAAACACACACTATTATCGCTCACAGTTATTTTACTTTGAATTAAATTAGAGGTCTCACGTCAAAGCAACTCAATATCGGTCAAACGAAAAATGTTGCTGATTGTGGCAATATTTTTATCGCTATATATAGATATGTATTCTTCAATAGCTCCATAGTAGCTATGTTGGATCCAGTTTTTAATACAAAGTTCACGTATTAAACGTTTGCTTCAGTGTAAGGATGGGTTAAAATAAAGTTGCGTATTGCTTATTGATAGTTGCTAGTTGCTTTGTTACTTATTGTTTGTTGCCTCAACACTTTAACTCAACAATTTTAACACTTTTTAAATGTCCTATTCTTTTATACCTTCCACTACATACCTACAAGTCATGCAAAATGTTAGTCTTGTGAGTTAGTACGTACAAGACACACGGGTTTAATATTGGTTTTGTATATATTGGAGGTACCAAAACTACTCGGCCGATATAGCCCATTTTCAATATCAACGACGCGACGACACGGTAAAAAAAAGTCACCTCACAAAATTCCTTGCTTTGACTATTTTTAAGGGTTATGCGCACTTTAGAGTAGAATATACCTACACCCTTAACCGCTAATTTGAATTTGGAATTACGAGTGGCGTTTTTGAGTCGTTGAACGCCATTTGTCACTGAACGGCATGTGGAACCTATTGGCGTACGACGAACGTCATGTGAGAAACTTCACTGCCATTCTGTAAGGCGTTGAACGCCACAAAACGACAAAAAAAACGACGATTTCTTTCGTTAACAAATTAGTGAACGCCAAGTAATGAAAATCGACTGAAAATTTAACAAGAATTGTTATTTTATTAAATTTAATTAGATTCTTTTCAAGGGTTATATTATAAGTACCAAACCAGAAACAATTTAATGGAATTTAATTAATTGGCAAAGGGATTTTAAAAGGAGTCTTAATACAGAGCTCGAAAATAACTCTCAACTTTTATTTTCAATTGGTTTCTCACTGAGAGATATTACATTCGGCTTCGACATTAAGGTCTTGCTCTGAGATTTATTTATATAAAATTACCTTTTCGCTCTTTGGTTGATTTTTATTTTTCTATTTTAGATTTATCACTCCTTAGTTAACTTTTTCCATAAAAATTAAATGGAAATGATCAACCAAAGACCTCATTCTTCGAAAGTAAGTTAAAAAAGTCAAAATTGTATTGAATTCAATGTTGTCGTTCTTATTTAACACATATTGTCGATTGGGGGAAATTAATTCTGTTGTGTAGATACTGTTGTTTAGTTTCGATGACTTTTAGCAGGAAGGACAATGTCCGAAATTTCATTAGGCTATCGAGGCAGCACCCACATATGCTTTTAGAGAACGCAGAAACAGGATCGTAGTAATGCAGACTTTAGACATAACCTAATTACCTAATTTTTTAGATTATTCCAGAGTTATTTCCCAGGAGTGAAAGAACTGAATTTGTTTTCATAGAACTGGGTTTTTGCTGTTCTAATTTTCATATTATTACAAAAACTATGAATAAAGAAAATGGCTTTATACGGGATATCATCATCTGAATGGGTAATAAGAAATATTTTAAGAATTTTAGAATTAAGTATGACTACAAGTAAACTCGCAATGGTTTTAGCAATACCTTTTCTCATTACATGTGTAGCCGGGACACTTTCACCTGCACTGAACTTCCTTAGACGAGTGTTAACCAATGACTCTTCAAATCACTAATGCAATTCCGCATACGCTGCTAACTAATGACAATAGTTATAGTGAAAAATGTACAAATGAGATTTATTTTTTTCGGTCAGTGATATCTCTCAGTGGTTGACCGAAACCATACAAAACAAAAATAAGGGTTTCTCTCTGAGCGTAACCAAAAAAATACTGTGCAAAGAAACTGATTATTATGTGATCAAATTTAAAATTCTGAACAACTGAGAGTAATATTAAGACCTTCGAAAAGGAGAGATACTTTCGAGCTCTAGTCTTAAATGTCTTAAAGCCTAGACTACCATCAAGAAATGGAAAAGATTGGCAGAAAGTTTTCGTGAGCATCACTTTGAAACATTTTTTATAAAAGTAGGCTGTGATCCAGCGTTCCCTCCCGTGCTACTATTGTACTCATTTGCTCATTTTGAGTACATTTTTATGAACTGAGTACGGATACTACTTTGAAACCGTCGCGTACTACTATTTCATAGCATATAAACATAATTCATTTTTATTTTTTTCTAAATAGATAATATTTTTGTTTCCTAAGCCTGACAGTTGAGGAGTACTTAATTACTACTTATAAGGACCTTTTTACTTTCCCATACAATTTTGGTATTAACTGTCAATTTCATAGATTAAAAAGTGCCCAATTATAACACAAAATCACAAAACGTTTTGTAAGAGAACAAACATTTACTTTATGTACTTAGTGAGAGATTTGTTTTCTTTAAAAATTGTTGAAATGTGCATAATACAATAATAGTACGAATAAGAACAATGGACATTAGGTGCAATTAAAACTGTAAGCTACGTAATTGTAATGTTATAATGTACCTACTTTTTTTTAAAGAAGATGTGTAACTTACTCAATAAATATTATTTACTAATGGAGCTAAAATGGTCAAGCACTGACGCACTGAGTAGAGTAAACTCCGTAACATAAAACTTTCAGGAATAATGAGGATTTCTTCGATTTTCAACTATTTATTTAAAACGAAGTTGACTCTGTATACGCTCGAACTAAGCCAAAGCTTCAGCAAAGTCCAAGATCTGCCCACTGCACATCCAAGATTTGCCCACTGCCGTTTTGATGTATTTTCATACTATGGGGGAGGTAACTTCTATGTTTGCGCAATTTTTGCAATGCTTTTCGTATTTTGAACTTTTTCAACAATTTTTAAAGAAAACTGTGAAAAATGGTTTTGTTTTCATACAAATTTATAAACAATTTATATTGGGAAATTAAAGTCGAATTTTCTAGAAATGAATGTTAAGAAAAGAAAAACGTCCCTAATACATTATTAGAGTTAAAAGTTATTTTTTAAATATACGACTTCTAACAGCTTGGAAAAAACAGCTCAGTTTATTTATGATATTTTTTAACTAAAGAATGTAGTCTCAAAAAAAATAAAACTATAACTAAGCAATTTGTAGAAAAACAAAAAACCATAAAAAAAATAAAATTAACACCACAATTTAGGCACTATTTTTATCAAATTTGTCTGTCAAAATCAGCATGGCCACATGGTGCTATTACGTCAATAGATTACTGATTGCGGAAATTGATAGAAATCCAAATTTTGACCACTTTTATATTTATAACTGGAAAGTAGGTACACTTTAGGTTAAGTGCATTGTGAGACGTACTACCTTGGAAGCCATTTGAGTACTATTTTCCACCGAGATGAGAACTCTGCCCAACCAAAAGGGAGGGAACGCTGCTGTGATCGTCTCGTCCTTAATTAAAATGTTTTCCTACACCATTCTGGTAGCTACCCTCAGTCAAGAATCTCGCAGTCGCAGCAAATTATATCGCCTGCACAGACGGTGACCATGTAGGTACTTTCCACGTGCTTACCTTTTATTTCGTCCAATGAAGATTTCCTTACATTCTAAAATACATTATGGAATCCGAAAATAATTAAACTGAGAATTTTTTTCGAAAAAGATAAACAACAAAACACTGATACAACCAACAACAATTTATCTGTCAGCACTGATTAGCTCGTTTGGATCGTATGTGGAATGTGAACTACTTACCGACGACGTCGTACCCTGTCGTGGAAGTTAGGGAATAAAGGCCCCGACCCATAGAATCCGTCGCATCCGTTGCGGCAACATATTCGACTGACAGGTTGATAGAATACACAGCAGCTTATGGAAGGTGACCCATAAGCAAAGTACGTGCCGGATGCGACGGATAAAGTAGGTTTACTTTCTACTTTTCTATTCGTCGCATCCGTTGACAGTTGGCACAGCGTGAGAGTAAGCACTTTCATTGGTGGAAATATTGAGATAAAGAGAGAAACTGTAAAATTCTGCAGAAAACAACGTATGCTGTCAACGTATGCGACGGATTCTATGGGACTGTTCGTTCCGTCGAATACGTCAATCCGTCGACGCAACGGATGCGACGGATTCTATGGGTCGGGGCCTTAAGTCTTCCAAAATGAAACGCCTCCAATAACGACAAACGTCGTGAAAGTAAAACGCCACTCGGAATAAGGGTGATTTTGTATTCCCTTTGACGTATCCAATTATGTATTTGGAAAACTGGCATAACAAAGTCGTATCTCAACGGAAAATTTAATAAAATTAAATAAAACGTTAAAAATTGAATACAACACAGTTCTTTTGAAACTTTTATTTGTGAACAAAGTGCCGGTACAAAGACGTATCTGCCCCTTGGAAACACTAGATTGGGTCTTGTTTTATTGGAAAATATAACTTTTTATGAGACTTTTAACATTTTTGTACTTAACAAAAAAAAAATTTTAAGCACTTTAAAATTTTCCGTTGTAGTTAGTTTTTTTCTATATTTTGGAAAAATCTTGAAAAAAAAAGATATTTTATTTTGGAAAACAAGATTTTCAGCTTTTTCATCTGGGAACACTACAGGTGTTCGTTTTGCACAGTCTGTGCGTAGGTAGGTCTAGGACTTGGCTCTTAATCCATTAGTGATAAGGGACCATTTGACAAAATTTCTGTCTTGCCGTGGACCACCAACTATTCATATAGTTAATATACAGTAAATTATGAAAATGAATAAAGGGTTGTTCTATCTAGTATAAATAAAGCATGCATACAATTGTTCAAAGCCAACAAAATTCTAGCTTTTTTACGACAATTTTACATTATAGAGATAAGTATATTATTTTAATGAGATTTTTTTTACTGCATACTCTTTACTAACTTCTGAATCCTTGATTCAGTGTTACTTAACAGTGAAACGCATGTCAGCAGTCGGCACTGGCATCAGAAGCGCCGAGAACCCCTGCTCGCATAGATATGTCAATGAAAACAAAGTTAGGTGACGTATAGCAATTTCTCGAATCTTTGGGAACAATTTTTCAGAATTAATTCCTGTCTAGGATGTGTTTTTACAGTTACTTTCGTGTCACTTTTTCTTGAATTCTATCAGGCACCTCAGAAACGTTTACAATGAAAGGATTGCGGATCAGTCTCCGAATATCGTTGTCCTCGCAGTTTGGAAAAAAGCAAGTGAATTCACTTTTTAAGTGTTTCAAACGGAGTGTAATATTATCTGTATATCTCATTTGATCTCAGCACACGGTCAGCACAAATTTTTGGATTCAGGGTATCAAACGCAGGAAAATGTCCTCTTAAGACTTTAAGACTGATTTTATCTTCATATGAAAATATATTACTAATGCTTGCAACTTACAATTTCCTGACCCTGCAGTTGAAGGTCCAATTTATTTAGTTGTGCGAAATTATCGAACCAATAAGCAAAATGTATTTGAAATTTTGACTCACGGAACTGATCCAGCAACTCTTTGTTCTTGTCAATGTCAGTTAAGAATGTTTGTACTTCCTCTCTCAGTTCGTACAACCTGGAGTCTTGACAGAATGTTTCTTTTGGAAAGCAAATGCACTTCCATGAGAAAAAGCAGAGTTTCGCATTCAGAATTCATATCAGAGCACAAATTTTTTGAAGAGACGAGTGTTCAGTTCAGTGCACTATTTTTAATGAAGTTAAAAAATACTTTTATAGCAGTTTTCAATTTCATCGCAATATCCAGGCATTCCGGGAGCGTTTTGGTAGGCAGTGCTTGACGATGAATAACGCAATATGTGGTACTTTTTTTGATGGGCTGACCTTTGGACATAAATTTTTTGGTAAAAACACCTATGGGATAAAATACCTTTTTTCTAAATCCCTTTTGTTAGAATGCTTTCGTGTCGGGAAAAGGTATTTTCAGATTTCCAGAACCACGACGAGGACGTTGTAGTTTTGGTGATAAAATGAAGCAAATAACATAATGTAAACTTTGCTAATACCCAACCTTGCACCTACTCCAAATCCTACACAAGTGATTTCAAAATCCTATGATTTCATAGGATATAAATTAAATTCAACTATTTTAAGTGAAATCGCAGTGATAGAGAAAGTTTAGTGGCACCCATTCGTTTGCCTGCAGCTTATATATGAACTTTTAATGTAGTCGGAAAAAGCGAAAATTGAACTCACAATACAAACTGCCCTTTGTCATCATCCCATACTCTTCATACTATCGTCGCACTTCTGGCTTCAGATAAGAATTTTAATTTTCTACTCAAGTCCCCAAAGGATAACCATTCCCATCATCATATAGTCATGCCACCCTGACCGCGCCTTGTACTTCCTTCCATCATCTTTGGTTGTCTATTCTCTGTTCAATGGTTTCCAACAATGAACTATTCTTTTAGTGCTATTTTTGCTTTCATTTCCTGTGCTTTTCCGAGTGCAATCGATGAAGACATCCCATTAATGTACAATGGACATCGACACATGTCGACCACATGAAAAAGAGTGTGGTATGAGTGATAACACTCTAATCTCGCACATGATGTCAAAGAAAACCGAGGATAAACGGCAATAGGAGGCAAATTTCCCTTGGGTGTAGGTTGCCTTTTAGGTACTAAATGCAATTATTGAATGCTTTATACAGATGATGAGGGACAATGACAAT
Source organism: Cheilosia scutellata (assembly GCA_955612985.1). Classification (NCBI taxonomy): domain Eukaryota; kingdom Metazoa; phylum Arthropoda; class Insecta; order Diptera; family Syrphidae; genus Cheilosia; species Cheilosia scutellata. The sequence continues at coordinate 54,371,809 of OY015313.1, read as the reverse complement.
GCAGTAGGCCCGGTGTAAGGAGGAAAAAAATTGAAGTATTGAACAGTCTTATTCTCAGAAAAATTTCATCCGGTGGATGATTTCTATGATTTCACAGGAATCAGATAATTTGCTATACCAACCGATTCCCGGACCCACTGATAGGTAGTGTTGAGAAAATAAATGTTACCTTGAGTACGGTCGTCCTCTACCGAGTCTCTCGGAGGGAGTAGAGTTAAAGTTGAAGATTCTCTTGGCCGAAGCATTGATGTCCCACCCAACCCAACCTACGAATAAAAGCAAGGTAAACTATGTATGCAACTAGTTTACAAAAAAAAAAAATGTCTGACTTATGTAGTCGCTTGAATGCACAATTTGGTATGCCAAATTAATTCCTTCTCCTTTCCGATGAAAACATATCATTCCAGCAGTTTGCTGTTGGACAAATTTCTGCCGATCGTTGAGCTTAGGGGATTGCGGATTTCCAAACGAAAACTAAAACTAAAAACACAGGCCCTACACTTGATATCCCATACCAACGCACAGAGGTTGGTCTTCTCCTCCGTTCCAATCACCAGTTGGCGGACTTGTACTTATTGCTCAGTTTGCGCAAGTAGTAGTAGTCACTACTTAGTCAATAATTGACAAATCGAAATGCAAAGTTCATTTTCTGACAGGGGAAACGCAGAAATGTCTTCACAAGTGTATTATAATATACCTACTCTCCGTTGACTGTCAGATTTCAAAACTATTCAACAACAATCACCTCAACGGAGTCTAATGATGATTTGGTGGTGTGGTTCAAAATAGCTATCATTCCTACCCTTGAATCAAAAACGGGGACACAATTCGTAACAAGAGCTGCGAAGCAGTCCCGTAGCTAGATTAGCCCTTATGCGATCTATCTGAGTCGCTCTGACAACAAAGGAATATCATTTCGGCAGCTTGTAGGTATCTGCGATCTTTTTGTTTCCGGTAGTACCGAAATTAATCCTGAAGTATTATTTCTCAAGGAAGAAGTTTTTTAGTTTTACAATAGCTAAAGACTAAGATTATGTATGTCTTACCAATAAAAAAATAACAACCAGAAAAAAGAATTACCCTCTTGGCAACAATTTCATTGTAAATTGGACATTTCATCATTCTACGCACTATCGCAGCCTTTTTATGATATGAGAACCTTTAAAAACATAAAATATGTAGGTAAAAGTTGCAAGTTAACGATTTTCCTTTTTCCCTTAAGTTTTTTTTTTTATCTGCTGGTGTTGTAAATTTAAATGAAAAATCCTTTTAGGAATCTTCTATTACAGTGGCCGGCATCTAGCTTTTGTGTGTAAGAGCAAACTAAAGGAACGCAAATTAAAAAGCCATTTTATTTTAATAGTGTAATCTACTTACGGGTTTAACGAGTTTCTGGAGATACTGCAGCGTCTTGGTATTTTTGTCTTCTGGTTGAGGCTAATGTCACTCCATCTAAAAGACAAGGATCCTTTTATGCTCTTTTGTTTCTCTTTCCTTTGGGGAAAATGTGTCCCATATAAAATTACGACAAGAAAGGACAGCATGTGACGGATATAGGTAAAATACATGTAAAATTTAAAATGATAACATAGTGGTGGTGTTTGGAATTTGGTTTTTTTTTAACCACGTGTTGTGCGTCACGAGTCACCACGAATTACACGTGTTGTGCGTCGCAGTGGGCTTGAAGACTTAATAGTCGAACAAGAAATAAAAAAAACTGAATTTATAATATGATTAACAGCACAAAAATTAACTCGCCAATCGAGAGAGTAACATATAGAAATTAGTGGCCAGACGTATTCCACTGGGGGCGTTATATTTCCTCTTCGGTGCCTCCATAAGATCCTTATGAATCTAAAGATCAATGGAAGAAAAATAGTAATAAACGCTGGCAATATTGTACTTCTAATAATAAGTGGCAGGTATGTTTCCGCTATTGGCTCATGGAATCCGCTTTAAGTGAAGTACCCACGTGGGCAAGACCAAATGGCCTTGGACTTTATCCAATTAAAACTGAAACTGAAATCGAAAACGTCTGAAACTTTTCTCAGTACACACCTGTTTCGCCAACTATTTATTTTTTTTAGCAGATGGCGAGAAATTGAGTTGATTTTTTAGGAGCTTACTACAAAGCATACCTATGTTATGAAGATTGATGGTATCAAAAGCTTTAGAGAAATCTAAAAATGTCAAAATTGTTATATGTATTGCCATCGTCTACAGCGTTTCTGATATTCTGTACAAGCTTTGTTAAAGCAGTCGTACAACTATGCTAAGAACGATAGCCAGACTGATTAGCACATAAAATATTAATTTTGGTACAGTAGGTACCTCCGTATTTTGCTTTTCATAATATTTTCCAAAACTTTGAATAAATCAGGTAAAATATCTGTTGGTCTTTATTTATCGGAACTGCCGCTTTTCGGTAGATATAGGTATACTTTTTAATTTAACAGTGTTAAATGTATCGATCGCGATCGAGGAAATAGAGAGGTGTTACTCCAGGAACAATGTTCGGAAGTTTTACCAAAAGGTAAAAAGAACGTGTCACGGGAACAAGACCCGAACAGAGACCTGTAGAGACGAACAAGGAAAGCATGTAGTGGAGTCACAGTCGGTGCTGAAGACATTGAAAAACCATTTCTGCAGACTGTTAAACGGGGAAGACGACACATATTCCGCTGGCAGGCAGAATGAACCATTCAACTTGGGCGATGAAAGCCAAGAGTTCCGTCCACCTGACCAAAATGAGGTAAGGATAGCAATATCCAAACTGAAGTCCAACAAAGCTGCAGGACCAGACGGTTTATCTGCCGAGCTTTTTAAGGCAGCGGGAGATGACTTGGTAGAGAGCATACACCAACTCGTTTCTAAAATTTGGTCAGAGGAAAGTATGCCTGATGAATGGAGCCTCAGCATTGTTTGCCCGATCCATAAGAAAGGAGACCCTCTAAACTGCGCCAACTATAGAGGCATCAGTCTCCTTAATATCGCTTACAAGATCCTGTCTGCCGTACTGTGTGAACGCCTGAAACCATTTGTCAACGAACTGATTGGACCCTTTCAGTGCGGTTTTAGGCCCGGTAAGTCCACAACCGACCAAATATTCACACTACGGCAGATCCTGGAGAAAACCCAAGAAGTCCAAATCGATACTCACCATCTATTTATCGATTTTAAAGCCGCATATTTAGCCACAGCATTTATAGAGACGAGCTATACAGAGCCATGTCTAGTTTTGGCATCCCTGCCAAACTTGTCAGATTGTGCAGAATGACGATGGAGAAAGCCCGCTGCTCCGTAAAGGTCGGAAACAATCTCACCGAGACCTTTGATGTCAAAAAAGGATTTAGACAAGGTGATGCGCTGTCATGAGACTTTTTCAACATCATTCTTGAGAAAATTGTGCGAAACTCGCAAGCCAACACCAGGGGCACAATTTTCCAAAAGTCAGCATACGCTGACGACATCGACATCATTGGCAGAACACAGCGAGTTGTCATTGGTGCGTTTGCAAGTACATATTAGCACAGAAATGGCAAAAATCGGTTTAGTGGTGAATGAGGGCAAAACAAAATATATGCTGTCAACAAGAAGGGATACACAACATCGACGAATCGGACAGAACGTCACGATAGACAGCTATAACTTTGAGGTAGTTCGGGAATTTGTCTACCTCGGCTCCGCTATTAACTCTGAAAATTACATCACATCAGAAATCAAGCGAAGAATTACACTTGCCAACCGCTGTTACTTTGGTCTAAGAAGGCAATTGATTAGTAAGGCCTTGTCGAGAAACACCAAGGAGACTCTATATAAGACCCTCATCATCCCAGTCCTGCTTTCTGGCGCAGAATCATGGACGTTATCAAAGGCGGATGAAGATCTCCTTGGTCGCTTCGAACGCAAAATTCTTCCAGTGATTTTCGGTCCCGTTTGCGTTGACGGGCTTTGGAGGAGGAGCGAACTCTACGAGCTGTACAGCGACATCGACCTGGTCAGAAAAGTACGTATCAGTCGACTAAGATGACTAGGACATGTAGAGCGAATGGACACCAACGCTCCGGCCCGAAGAGTCTTCGATTCCAACCCGGAGGGACAACGCAGTAGAGGAAGACCTCGCCTTAGGTGGCGCGCACAAGTGGAAGGGGACCTCAACCAACTTGGAGTGCACAACTGGAGGCGGTTAGCCAAAGATCATGCTAACTGGAGAGGCGTGTTGGTTGAGGCCCAGGTCCACCCCGGACTGTAGCGCCATCTAAGTAAGTAAGTAAGTATTAAATATACACTCCCTTGCACATGAATAGGAACACGATTTTTTAATCAATTCATGTTGCGTTTCTCTTTCTCATTCCTAAATATCGGTATTTACTTTATGCTTTTATTTAGTACATAATAAGAGGCAACTTTTTTTTATTTTTTTTATTTATGTTATTTTGGTTTTTCTTTTATCATGCAAAAAAAAGTGAACTTTTTTTGGCAGCACTTGAATAGGGACAGAGGAAATTGCTTTGTTGTGGATCAATTTATTGAAGCTATTTAATTTTATTTCGCGTATATTTTAATTGTTTTTCAATCAAATAGGGTGAGGAAATGTTGTAACTGCAAGAGAGAAAGGCAAATTAATTGGCTAGAAAGAGTGTATTCTCACCTATAGCGATATTGCCAAAACAAATTGGAATAAGCAAGTCAGTGGTTTGGAATTTTCTTAAAAATAAGTGCAACTATGGAAACAATATGAAGGAAGGATCAAAACAGCTACTTCATCTACTGAAAATAGACGGATTGTTGGAGAAGCATCAAATTCTCACTGTTTCGCCTCTTAGATCGGATCAAATTTGGGAATCATTGCTATAGTTGACATCACGGTAAGACGAGTAATTCGGAGTGCTGGATATCTAAAAAGATTAAAATTAAAAAAAACACCTCTTACCACTACTCGTAAGGAGATTCGAATGGTTTTTGCTCGGAATTGCACGACATGGAATAGCTAGTGGCATCAAATAGTTTTTCGGACGAAAACTGATTTAATTTAGATGGTCCTGATGGTTAAATTACTAATTTCATGGCATACAGAAAGAAAAACACTATCTGTCTGGTCACCATAGCCGTTAAAGGAATGTAATGGTATGTGCGGTTCGATCTCTTTTTATGGCCAATGTTAATTGCAGTTTCTGTCATCAAGAATAAACGCGAATAACTACAAAGGCGTACTGCAGAAGACTCATTCTTACCATGATAATGTATTTGGACCCGTAAAATGGACTTTCCAGCAGGATAACACCCCCATTCATACCGCACGCATGATAAAGGAGTGTATCCGTGCCCACTGGAGTGCCCACCTTATTCCTATGAACGCACTATTTAGTGCGTCTAGGCAGATGTGGTGGTTTGGTTCGTCTACTGATAAGCCCACACACCACATCTGGGCGAAACGCATTTGGAGTTGAGGACACTTACACCCTTATAATGGAATCCGCGTAGAGTTTTAAAGTTAAAATAAACATTGTTTGAAGCCCAACGATACAATATATTTACGTGTCTTGATAGACAAAAAGAAGCAGATATTCCACCAGCTCGTTTTTCTTCATTCCCCCTGCACTGTATTAAACAGAATAGATTAAGCAGTATGACTGGTTAGGGTTACTGGTAAATGAAACCTCAGTATTGTTTTTTTTGTGGGCGCAATAGCGCAGTGGTTAGTGTGCTGGACTACTGTGCGAGGGATCCCCGGAAAAACACAAATTACATCTTAAGGTTTTTTCTACTGCGCCGCCTCTCGCGAACGTCTGACAAACATCCGAGAGTATGACTGTCCTGAAAAAGCTTCTCAATTCAGCCGTTCGGACTCGGCATAAAATTGTAGGTCCCTTCCATTCGTTCCAAAAATAGAAATTCACACAAACACGAATGGTTGCGAGGAGCTAGGCCTTGGTTGTCTACCGCCTGTTGCGCCCCCTATTTATTTTTTTTAATTACATATTTTTAGTATCTATTGTTTTTTTATAATATGCACTCTCCTTATTTTTTTAATACCAGACATTTCGGTAGGGGTTTGAACCTTCAAAACCACTACCTACCTGTTCACCCAAGGTACACAACAATTTTTCGACTCATACTAACATACGGTTTCCATTGTCAGGAAGCAACAGAAAAAACTACTTATCTCATTAGCTTCTAAGAGGTACAGAGATTGTCATGTATCTTCATATCGGGAACAATTAATCGACGCCTCAAGCCAGGCTGAAGGTGGTTTCCTATCACCCCCCCCTAGGTGAATACATTCGTGCGTCGTTTCATGGCAGCCAAAGGAGCCCTCACCCTCGTCAAGGAGGCAAAAACCTTGAAGCACTTGAATAGTATTTGTCTATTCAGAGACGAACTACATACATGATTCCGAACCAGAACTTTGTAAAAAAAATACTCTGGCTATATACCCCTACCACAAAGGCAGACTTTGAAAGTAACATTCTCAAAATAAATAAACGAGAAATACATATCTTAAAGGGTGTACTGACAGACCATTGTACAATAGGTATACCATGTTCTCTCGCACGTTTAGTCGTCAGAGCTAACGTCAATTCACCCTTCTTTTATGCTCAAAGGCACAGCGAGTGCGAACTTAAACTAAGTCTAAGCCTCTACACCAACTATGCAAACCAACCTTTGCTCTAAAGTTCACTAACTTTGTTTTTGTCATCTTATTACGAGAAAACTCCGTGAAGAGTATGACTATAACTATATCCGTTGACAGCTTTAAATAATATAAATGAATAATATTTTTTCTCTCTTTATTTTGAAAAGAAACTGTGAGTGGGAGGAATTGAAAGGGTGTCATTGCCATATCCCCCTGGTATCATATGACCTGATTTTACCCTAATTAGCTGTTCGGTTTTGTCATCTCTGTGTGAAACCAAAAATTGGGTACGAATTCAGTATCTGTCATATTATATTTGCATTTGAATAGCACTCCGTTTGTCTACCTTACAAATTAAATAAAATATATTGTAACCGCATAGTTTATAGTAAACTCCCACATATGCAAGGCTTTGGCAGGGAATACATATATGTACAAGTCTCAGTGCAAATTATCTTTATGTGAGATTTTAGGGTTTTGATAATCCGGTGATCGCTTTTTGATATCAATTGGAGTTTGCATAGATTAGTGTAAGGACAAGACAGAGGAGGCGGCATTTATGATTAAGGGGCCGAAAGTACGAGCATATGCTCTCAGCAGATACAAAGCGAAGATTTTGCAAGAACAAGTATAAATTAATTTATTAAAGGAAATCTGTCCTTATTGTATTTAGACAGTATGTCCAGAGCAATTGCTAGAAAATCGTCGTGGCGCTCCTTCTGTGAAATCCCTTTTTCGCAATGAGGAGAAAGCCCATATACGATATACCATATACCCAAATTGAAGTTCAGTATTATTACTTGGATTAGTTTAGTATTGGTAAAAGGATACCGCATTTAATTTAAATATTAGTTCTTCTCAATGCCTTCTCTGATGTATAAGGTCGCATAGATTATACTAAGAATCCTCTTGTGCCTCGGCTCTTAAATTGTGTTCCGCGGAACCCTGGCGACTTTCTTGAAGAATAGTAAAACACAAAAAATATGCATGCGTGTGAGTATAGTTCGCGCATATCTTTTATGAGGTACTGCACACTATCTTACAAATAAAGAACTTGACACAAAAATGAATGCGTGTGGGCATCGTTCATGCACAGCTCTTGTAAAGTTTCTGCATATAATATCTCACAATAAATGACAATATAGTCAGAATGAAACCCAGCCTACGACACTAACGGCCATATTATTCACTCCGGGTGTAAATCAGGTTTAAGTTCATTTTACACCCGAGCATTAATCCGCATCCATTAATCCTATTGTTCGACTTTGAACTCAAAAAAAGATCGTGTTGCTACCGGTTTTAATTTAAGTGAAAATTGCTGTAAAAACTTGCGGAAATAAAAGTACTGCCTTTTTGAAACGTTATAAAATGAATGATTTATTGGTTAGAACTGCACTAGGTTATATACAACATTTTTGTTTACAAAAGTTGACAGCTGATTATAATTTGGAGGTGTGCTTGATGCACACGATCATATCATGTGTGACGTCACGCAGTTCGTTGATAGTGGGATCAACATTCTCCCCCCACCGATGAGCGAAGATCATCGAATTGTCAGCTACCAGTATTGATTTGCCTCACTGTACTGTTGTCTATGGCCATCATCAAAACTCTCAATGTGGTACATACATAGGTACATAATTCATAATGCCCATGCGTTTCATTTGGTGCATGAAAAGAGAAAAGCTTTAAAATATGACCAATATAATAACAGAGAGACAAAAGACAACAGAAAAACTAAGTTAATACAGTTTGCAGCCAGTTTTACGCATTGCCCCGTTGACGTTCAAATAGTATTTTGATATAGGTACAGAACTGTATACCTTTCTCATTCAATAATAATGAGGATGGTTCTTGCATGCAGCTGGGCTAGTGCGCTGTTGTTGCTTGTCGTGTTGTAAAAGCTGCTGCTGCTGCTGACGGTGAAGCTTTCTCGTAGTACAATAATATTGCTTTATCTGATTACGGAAAGTTGTGTCGATGTCGTTGTCGTTGATAAAGTGACGGTGGTTCGGGATTTAAATCGAGTGTTTATTAAGTTAAAAGTGATTAAATGTGGAAATATTTATGATCCAGTGTGATTCAAGTGAGTGGAATTAAAATTTAAATGATTAAAGTACAAATTCATTGAGTTTATATTATATTTGGTTTTGATGATTTTTTTTTTTTTTGTTTTGCTCGCGTCCATCGATGATATGTGTGTGTGAGTGTGTGTGTGCAACGAAGAATAGGTACATTGCAATTTGTTTAATTGGGTGTGTGTGTACTCTGCTCGGGTCCATCGATGAATTAAGATGTGTGTGAGTTTGTGTACAACGATGAATGCAGATCTTTGACTGAGTAATTATAGCGTCTATTGCAATTTGTTTAATTGGTTGAGTGTGACTCTGCTCGGTGAATTCATTGTATTTTCTTTGTGTGATATTGGATAGATGAGTAAATGTTTATTGCAATTTGTTTAATTGGTTGAGTGTGACTCTGCTCGGTGAATTCATTGTATTTTCTTTGTGTGATATTGGATAGATGAGTAACCCCCGTATTAATAAATACCGCATAGTGGCGAATTAGCTCTAAAACATCTTTTAAGTCGTAAATATTATTAATAAACATATCTTAGCTTTCACTGACATGTTTTAAGGAGCGGATAACTTAATTCAACGAATTCGGCGTATAGAGAGTGGTTAACTTGCACACACAGTTAATTTACTATACACATATTTCAAATACACGTATACCAACAAAAAGTTCGATTGGACGCGAGAAATTTAAAAGCTGGAAGAGAATTTCAGAAAGAATCTAAAATTCGCAAACGAAAATGCTCTGAGCATGATAGTGTCAGCTGATGGAATATGACAGATTTACAACCATGTTTAGTACAGTTTGGACGCAGTGCTGCCGTGCGTTTAGTGATAAAGAGTGGATAGCTAATATGGATATAAGATGTATTTATTAATAATAAAAGTTATCAAACGAATAAGTCGACTATCCGTATGGTAGCTAAAAGATGTTTTAAAGAGCGGATAGGGCTTTTTTATTAATTCCGCTGTAAATGTTTAAGTGTGATTGAGCGGACTGTATTAGAGTATGCGTTTGTGTTTGGGCGCAGTTGGAAATGGGTTTGTTTGATAAAAAGCGTTGCATTGGGTTTGATAACAGTGGTGTGGATGAGTTTTCGTACTGTGTTATATTTAATGTCGTATTTTGATTGTAATAGGTGTTTATGATTATGTTGATTTTGTGAGTTGGGTTTTGAGTTATTGTGGGTTTTCGTTAGTTGGAAGTGGGCATAATTTGACAATTGGTCTTCGAAATACTCCTTGCTGGGTTTTTACCTTTACTACACGAACGATTGAATCTGCTCCTGGGTACGTTTCTAGTATTCGACCTAAATTCCATTTTGCTGGGGGAACTCGTTCATCCTTGATTAATACTAAGTCTCCTACCTTGAGCTGAGGCTGAAGTTTCAACCATTTCGGCCGCTGTTGTAATCGGCTCAAGTACTCCGTTTGCCATTGCTTCCAGAACATCTGCAAATGCGCCTGTATCGCCTTCCATCGGTCTGTGTAGTTTTGCTTGCCTACAGATAAATCTGGTTCAGGAACCGTGAATAATGTTTCTCCTATGAGGAAGTGTGCGGGTGTCAAAGCGGTAAAGTCCTCTGGATCTTCTGTTAAGGGACAAAGAGGCCTCGAATTAAGACACGCTTCGATTTGTGTCAAAAGCGTGGCGAGTTCCTCGTAGGTAAGTGTCCCATTACCAACAATTCTTTTTAGGTGGAACTTGACACTCTTCACCCCTGCTTCCCACAATCCTCCAAAGTGGGGGGAAGCTGGGGGAATGAAATTCCACTTTGTTCCTTGAGTTGCTAGGACATTCGCAATTTCTTCCCAGTCCTGTACTGCCGTTTTCATCAGACGTCGTAATTCGGCATCTGCTCCAACAAAGTTGGTTCCGCAATCGCTGTATATTTGGGCTGAAACTCCACGTCGTGCCGTAAATCGTCGAAACGCAGCTAAAAATGCCTGAGTGGTTAAATCGCTAACTGCCTCAAGATGTATGGCCTTAGTTGCCAAACATATAAATATGGCTAGGTACCCCTTGTGGCACTTGGATCCTCGACCTTTCCAAGCTCGAATGTTTATAGGCCCGGCGTAATCGATGCCAGTATTTGTGAAAGGTTTGGACACCGTGACTCGAGGGGCTGGCAGATCTCCCATGAGCTGTTGGTTGGTCTTATTTCGGTATCTGTAGCAAGTAGTGCAGCTGTTAATGCATTTTTTTACCGTCCTTTTGAGCTTTAATATCCAGTATTTCTGTCTTAAGTGTGTCATCATGAGTTGAGTACCCCCGTGTAATGTTTTAATGTGTGAATCGCGTGTGATTAGTGTTGAAATTATATGTTTCGAGTCTAAAATGATAGGATATTGCTGATCATAGGTAATGTTGGCGTGCCTGAGCCTTCCGCCTACTCGAATGATGCTATTGGCGTCTAAAAATGGGTTTAGGGATCCCATTCCTCTCCCTTTGGTGATGCCCTCCGGGAACATTTCTTTTTGAGCGATTCGGATCAGAGTCTTGATCGCTTCATCAAGTTCCATCGGCGTGAAAGGTTTGCTGATTCGTTTGTTTTTGTTGTTTCGCAAACTTCGGATGTAGTCACCAAATTGAGAGTGGTGTAGTTGAAAACCTTTGACAAACCTATGACAGTAAGCTACGGTCCTTACCAGTTTTTGGAACTTCGAAGCCCTACTTATCAACTGAATGATTGGGTTTTCAGTTGTTTCCAATCTGAAAACTTGCGTCCTTTTTTGGCCTACATCTGTTGAAAAGTCGGTTGGCTGTTTCGGAACCTCGAAATTCCAGTAGGAGTGCAGAAAGTGTGGCCCGTGCCACCATAAGCTTTCACATATTATTGCAGAGGGCAGTACTCCTCTGGACGCTAAATCGGCAGGATTCTGCTCGGTTGGTATGTGTCTCCAAATCGATGAATTTGTTAACCGTTGTATCTCTCCGACTCGGTTTCCTACGAAAGTTTCCCATCGTGATTGTGGCGACTTGATCCAACAAAGATTGATTGTGGAATCTGTCCATGCGTATATGTTCTTCTCCGTAAGATTTAGAACTATGCTGACGTGGTTGAGAAGTTTCGCTAGAATCACTGCTCCGCATAACTCTAGCCGTGGAATACTCACAGGTTTGACTGGAGAGACCCTAGTCTTTGAAAGTAATAGGTTCATATGCACTCTACCATCTTCATCCAAAATGCGGATATAAACCGCGGCTCCATATGCCTTTTCCGACGCGTCGCAAAATCCGTGTAGTTCTACGTTGTTGAACCTTCCTCCAGCATGTACCCATCGAGGCATGCGAATATGATTTACCGCTTCGAGATCTTGAAAAAACCTGTTCCAATCCTTTAAGATGTCTTCGCTGACTGGTTCGTCCCACCCTATCTTTCTTATCCAAAGCAATTGCAGGAAACACTTTGCCTTTACAATACAAGGCGAAATCCATCCCATCGGATCAAAAAGCCTGGCTATGGTTGATAATATTGATCTCTTCGTTGGTTTTGGATCATTTGATGGGGTGTAGCTGTAAAGAAAACTATCTTCTGTGGGAAGCCAATGAATACCTAGAGTCTTCAGTTGACTCGGACTTTCGGAAGGAAGGGAAAACTTAATCTCACTACCCTGAGGGGCTATGTCTTTAATTAGGTCACCTGTGTTAGAAGCCCACTTGTGTAGGTTAAGTCCTGCAGCTTCCAGTGTTGTTTTTATCTCCTTAATTTTCTTTTCAGCTTCCGGCTTCGTATCAGCTCCAGAGATTAGGTCGTCCACATACATCTCGTCTCGAATCATCTTTGCAGCCCGTGGATATTTAAAACGAGCCTCATCTGCTAACCAATTGAGAGTGCGGATGGCTAAATAAGGAGCAGATGCTGTCCCAAAGGTCACTGTTTTAAGCCGGTATGTTTTGAGAGCTTCGGATGGATCTTTGCGCCAAAGTATGAGCTGATAGAAGGAGTCTTTCTCATTTACCCAGATTTGCCGGTACATTTTTTCGATGTCGGCTGTGAACGTGTACCTGTACAGCCTCCATCTCAGGATGACATCGACGATGTTGTTTTGCAGTGTCGGTCCCACCATCAGCGTATCGTTAAGCGACTTCCCGTCTGACGTTTTAAACGAAGCGTCGAAAACTACTCTCAATTTGGTTGATGTACTGCTCTCTTTGATGACTGCGTGATGTGGAAGGAAATAGTGTGGCATATTCTCTCCAATTTGCTCGGTTTCAACCTCGCACATATGCCCCAAGCATAAGTATTCCTCCATACACGCTGAATACTCCCTTTGGAGTTGCTCGCTTTTGAGTAGACGTCCTTCTAACTGCTTGAACCTTCGTAGAGCTCCTTCTTGTGAATGTCCAAGCACTGGATGAACATTTCCTTTGAAGGGAAGGGCGACTTCACATCGTCCATCTGGCAACCGCTTGACGTTTTTTAAAAAATGTTCCTCACATGCTATATTTTCTGGAGTTTCTGCACTCAAAAAAGGAGCTTCTTCTAACTCCCAGAATTTTTGCATGTTCGCATCCAGCGTGCAGGTTTGGTGGAAGCTCTTTACTGGTTGAGATGAAAAGGGTGTACGTCCAAAGAGAATCCATCCTAGTTTGGTCCGTTGTGCCAAGGGCAAGTTGGCATTATTGGGTCTGACCAATTCTGGTAAAAGTATGTCAGCTAGCACATCGCTGCCCAACAACAAATCTACTTTGGCTGGCTTAAAAAAGTGTGGGTCGGCTAAGCACAAGCCGTCGAGGTGCCTCCAATCGGCAACTGGAAGGCTACGGGTCGGGATATGCCCAGACAGTGACTTATACACAAGAGCCTGTGTGGAGATTTCAAAGGCTGAGTGGTGGGAACCAATCGTGATGTCAACGACCTTCTTACATGTGCCACTGCTGACCAAACCTAACCCGGAAACCTCGACATGAGTAGATTTGTGTTTCGAGTGCAAAAGTTGAAATGCTGATTCTGTTATAAAGGAAGCCTCGGAACCTGAATCTAGCAATGCTCGAAGTGAAACAATATTTCCTGATGATCCCTTCACCTTTACGAAAGCTGTGGCCAACATAACCTGAGTAGACGCATGTGGCACAGAGTGATAGGTATTGATGGACGTGCTGCAACAAGGTGTGTCTGCATTCGAGGGTTGAACGTTATCACGCTGACTTGTTGACGATTGAGTCAGATTATGAGGTGTGAAACTTGAAGCATTGGGATTTATTACCGAGGTAAGAAAGTTATTGTTTTGAGATAAATGTTGAGAAGACGATTTACTGTTGGTATTTGCATTACAGGAATGAGGATACGATTGATTATTATCTACCTGTTGAGTGCTGTGTACCGAATTGTGCAGAAGTGAATGGTGTGGTTTCTGACAGTAATGACATCGGTGGGTACTTGGACAATTATCAGAGAGATGACTATATGCCAGACAGTTTTTACATAAACCTAGTCTACCTATGGTTTGACATCGGTCGTGAATACCCATTTTTAGAAACCGGTTACACTTTCTAATAGAATGTGCACCCTTGTTGCACAGCTTGCACGTATATTTTGATGCAGTGGCCTGAGAGTGAAACGAATTCCGTTGGACTACCTTCTTCGATGGTTCAGATAGTGTTCTACCCTGCTGGTAGCTCACAGCTTCCAGAGTACGAAACCTTGATTCCAGAAACTGCTTGAATTCCGAGAACGTGGGCAGCTCCTTGGGATTATCCTTCGAACCTAGCTTCTCCTCCCAAAGCTGTTGCGTTTTTGATGGTAGTTTCAGCAGCAGCACGTAAACTAATATTACATCCCAGTGATTAACCGGAACCTTTAGACTATCCAACCTGTGAATTATTTCGACCGATGTATCCAACAATTCCTTAATTGATTCAGACCGTTCTTGCGTTATGGATGGCTGATTGAAAAAACATTTTAATTGGGTGTTGACCAAAAAGCGTTCGTGATCATACCTGTCCTGTAAAATTGTCCACGCTTTTGAATAGTTCCCATTCGCAACAGGTAAATGTGACAAAATCTTTTCAGCTTCTCCTGACACACTAGTTTTCAAATAATGTAATTTTTGAATTTCAGATAGTGACACGTTATTATGGACAAGGGAAGTGAACAAATCGCGAAAACCCCGCCAAGATTCATAACTACCAGAAAAAACAGGAACAGGAATATTTGTTAAGCGGATATCTGCATGGTGAGACGCTACTGTGGTGTTTAATTTGGATTCGGTGACATCGGACTTTGTTTCCAATGGCTTTACTTTATCCATTGAATCAAGAAGCTTAGCTCTGTAATCGAAGTACAGTTCACGAATTTGCTCAAAAACCTCTTCTATCTGTGAACATTTGTCTCCCTCACCATCTTCCAACTCACCTACACACTCCTCATACGCATTTTCCGCTAAATCAAATGTTTTTTCCAGAATAGACAAACGGCCTGACAAATAATTTGCTGTCCTAGTATCGGATCCCCTCTTTCCGAAATTTGAAATATCCTTCTCAAGCTGGGTAAGTACCCTACTTAGCTTATTTGGCTTCATAATTTTAATTTTTCTTTATTTGCAGACACAAACAAATAGTACAAGAATGGATGTACTTACTTGTGAATTAGTCGGAGAATCACAGTCACACAGTTCCAATCCAAGATAGATCGTTTGAATTACAGATGATAACGTAGTTTTCAGCAGAAAAATCGATGTATTATTTGTTATAGATGATCATCAAATTCAATCCAGCACACAAATTACACACCACACAAATCGAATTAAAATGCAATGTAAAATAGAACAAAGGAATTTTTCAGTGCGAAAATTTTTATGACGGGATAATAGAATCCGGTTTGAAGTGACCAAAATGTTCGACTTTGAACTCAAAAAAAGATCGTGTTGCTACCGGTTTTAATTTAAGTGAAAATTGCTGTAAAAACTTGCGGAAATAAAAGTACTGCCTTTTTGAAACGTTATAAAATGAATGATTTATTGGTTAGAACTGCACTAGGTTATATACAACATTTTTGTTTACAAAAGTTGACAGCTGATTATAATTTGGAGGTGTGCTTGATGCACACGATCATATCATGTGTGACGTCACGCAGTTCGTTGATAGTGGGATCAACACCTATATCCATAATATTCACTCAAAAACATGCATTAAACCCGCTGGATTAAAAACGGATTTAAAACAGTTTAAACCGATTTTTAATCCGATTTAATCCGACTTCAATACGTCCCCTCAGTCGTGACAAACTCGATGAGCATTTACAGGCTAATATCGCTCGGAAACCCTACATCCACATATAATGCAATGTCGGAATTGACTAGCTGAATGAGCCCCAGAAGTCTAACATGAGCCACCCAGAAGGAGGACGTATACGGGGGATGAATTCACTGGATTGAAGCAACGGTGTCGTCATCGTCTATAGTCAAGATTACAGGAAAGATTAGTAAGGCTACTTGACCTACTCTGACATATTTGGAGCTAAGATCTGCGAGGATTGTTCAGTACTATGTAGTCAGTCTGGACAATATTTATTACTGTGGCTGATGAAAGCGGGGGCAGTCATACGCGGCATACTTAGGCAAGAAGTTTTGATCTATATGGACACGTACGTTAGTGAACGTCTTATTGCAATCAGCTTCACAGCTGAATTCGCTAACATATAGGCAAATATGCACTCAGGCTCCCACAGATGAAATTATATGCTCCTATGAAAAATTGTTTCTACGAGCTCGTCGACAAAGCTCATAATATATGCTTATATCCAATGATGCAAAATACAATATCCAAAGTACCTAAGACGCTAAAATAATAGGCGGTGATTTCAACGCCAAATTACGCAAGGAGGATGTCTTCGGTAGTACAATTGGAAAGCGTGACACCATTTCGTCATACATT
The DNA here is from genome assembly GCA_955612985.1 of Cheilosia scutellata. Lineage (NCBI taxonomy): Eukaryota > Metazoa > Arthropoda > Insecta > Diptera > Syrphidae > Cheilosia > Cheilosia scutellata. The sequence continues at coordinate 54,355,218 of OY015313.1, read as the reverse complement.
TTTGAGGTGTCGAAACCTCGGGATTTCAGCGAAACCTATATTTGAAACCCTTCTGAGTTCATCCGTCCGTGAGAGGTTATCAAATCGAACAAGCCTACAGCGTGAACTTTGCTTTATTTTGTGTTCATTTATGGATGTCAAAATATTAAGCGCCAAAACAAATGTGACAGTACCTACAAACGAAAAGAAGAAAAGTTTCTGAATCAATTTGCCTTTGCCAATTCTTCTGAATCGCCCTTTTAAGTGCCCGACCGCGTTTTCAACAACCCTTCGGCATTTTGATAATGAGTAGTTGAAAATTAATTTTTTGTTCGGCGGTCGCTGGTATAGGCTATATGATTATGATCTCATAACCATTTCCGAAAAGCGGAATGCGGAATCCCTAATCAGAACAACGGAAACGTTAATACCACAAATATTCGTGGAGCTCTCCTTCAGAATGGGGTTTTAGTGTTGTACTTTAAAGTTGGAACGCACCATTGATTTCTTTGTACCTACTGCGAAATCACCTATATAAATGCTGCAATTATTTCCTTAATTTATTCAGAACTCATTAGTGATTAGTGATTCCTCTTTCCAACACAACAACAACAGCAGGAACAAACAGACAGCCACTTCAAAATTTACAGCTCAAAACTCACTTCAACTCGGTGGGAACGTTTCACAAGGTTTCGGTAAAAGTTCATCGAAACCTCACGGTTTCAGTTTGATGTGACATGGCATTAGGCTAATTGACATTGCTGCATTTTCCACATCTGTCTGACATAATTTCCAAATCAGCGTTCGCCCCTGCATACAGGTCGATCTTACATTCGATTACAAGATCGAATGGGACTGTTACAGCTCTAACCCTTAATAGCCTAAACCACTATCAAGAGATGGAAACGATTAGTAGAAAATTATTGCTAGCATATCTTATTCTGTGGGTTATGCTAGTCCTAACTCTAAGCTATAAAATGGTTTCGGCACTGACGAAAACTATAAATTGTCCGCGAGCTTATCTTATATTTCGTCCATTAAATATGTAATAGCCGTTTTTATTATCAGCGTCATCTGATTCGGATCAGATCATGAAAATAAAACAAACTGGATCATTGAATAGGTTGTGGCAACAGTTTTTCACATATATAAAATCCACTACCAATTATGACAAATATCGTATTGCCACCAGCCATCTTGCAGCCACACGGTACAATGTGACGTCAGAATGATGATTTCTCCATTGCAGTATTGCACTTGCTCATATTTGCGTTTGACATTTCGCTTGTTGTGTCGGGGTTGTTACCATATGGATACAAATCTGCATACATTTAGCATTCAATATTTTTTTGGGGGAAACTATGTTCAAATGTTATGTTCAAATATGCATTATAATTAACCGTATTATATTGCTAATATTTCCATTTATATTTCTGTTCTATATAGCGAAACAAAACATCTCGAAAGTCGGAGTAGTAACTTATTCGAATTTGAGAAAATGCTAATTGCTTTTTTGTGTATTTAATTATTGTGTTTCATATTTTGGTCTGGCAACATTACTGTGTGGCTATAATTCACAACATTTAGTGAATGAAATAAACAACGCCACGAAACAACAACGAGAAATAGTTGAATTAATTTTCAGATCATATTTCGTGATCTCGATGAAAATCAGGATCACATGTTGTTGTAAGTGCATGTAAATCGATGATCTATATGGATCATAGCTAGGCTGACCAGACGTCCTTTTTTAAGAGGACATGTCCTCGTTTTTATCTTAAAAAATAATGTCCGGTATCTTTTTGGAAAAATGTCCAATTTGTCCTCTTTTTGGGAGGTTCTTCGACACCATAAAACTATAACAAAACTTTTTTTCAATACTAATTCAGAAATTTTCTGAATCTCTCTGGTATGAACACGACCTAAAATTTGTAGTTAAGGTGGAAATGAAAATAATGCATTAAACGTAAAAAAATGTATTAGAGGTTTTCAAGGTGTTTAAAATATCTTCAGAGGTGGGGCTAATCTCTGGATGAGTTTGATTGTTTTACATGAATCGATTTAAACAAAATTCCCAACAAATTAAACGAAAATAAATTGTTTGACCAATTTTGTAACTTATAAAGACAATGGTGGCCATAAGTATTTTGACAAAACTAAAGTTAATTCTACTCATAATTTGAACTTACTTCATGTAAATTTGAGCATCCATGGAAAGGTCATTTAAATTCTGTTTGAATAATACAAAACTTTCCTTAACCCATTAAGTACCCATTGAAAATTTAGAACTTTTGTAAAAGTCTACTTTTTTGACTTATTTCCTCGGTCTCAAAAAAAATTGTTTTGATGCAAAAAGTTTCTTTAAACAATTGTAATAGTGACTGCAAAAAAAATGTAAAAAATAAAAAAAAAAAATATTAGCGAAGAGATTTTTGAAAAAAAATGTTTGCAGTCATTATTAGAATTGTTTGAAGAAACTTTTTGCAGCAAAACAATATTACAAAAAACCCGATATTTAAATTTTTGAAGGTGTCCTCTTTTTGGTGGGCATGGATCTGGTCACCCTAATCATAGCTGATAATAAAAAACGGCTAATATAAGACTTAGGTACTCAAACATTCTAAAAAAAAAGCATTTGGATCTGAAAAATATTAATTACAATGAGTTTATTTTAAATGAAAGTTTCTCCTTTTACTGACTTTATATCTGGTAGATCAAATTGAATTGATTGAATCGTACCCTGTCGTCAAAGTTATGGAATAACTCTTCTATAATGAAACGCCTAAAATTACGACAAACCTTGAAATAAAATCCTTCAAAACTTTCACTTACAAAAAAAAAATACTTCTGTGAGGTTATTTCCAAATGTGCGGCGGATCGTATTGAAAGCGATACCTCAATTTTGACCGGTTTTTTTTTTTGTAATTTTCACATGCGAACGAGAGCGACGCGACGCCGAAAATGAAATTCCCAGTGTTTTTTTTTTCATTCTGACCTCCAATTTTCCACAAATTTAACAGCTTTTTCTCATCACAAAAATTTTGTTTATTTTTTAAACTGCTATAGCTTTTGAATGGAGCAAATCGTTTTTGGAAATACAAAAATACAAAATCCATCATGAAAAGCGATCCACCGCGCTTTTGGGAATAAAATCCACTTTTTTTTTTTTTGAAAATGCTATAAAAAAAAACTACTGAATATTTTCTCAAATTTCTTTTTTTATTTGAAAGTACAATCCTTCCGGTTAATAATGGAAAATAATTTCATTCAAATGGCTGCCTCGGCTGGCCATGCAGTAGCCTACACGATCGGTCCAATTTTTAAGCACATTATCGATTGTGTGTAGCTGTATTTCACCAATGGCTTCACGAATATTGTCCTTTAAAGCGTCAATTGTCTCTGGCATGTCGGCGTAACACTTACATATCTTTTACGGCACCCCACAAATAATAGTCCAACGGTGTCAAATCGCAGCTCCGCGGTGGCCAAACGACATCAGCTCAGCGGCTGATAATGCGATCTTCAAAAACAGGGCGCAAAACATCGAGTGTAGCTTCGGCTGTGTGGCACGTAGCGCCGTCCTATTGAAACCAAAGGTTGCCAATATCCTCCTCTTCAATTTTTGTGAACAAAAATTCGTTCAACATGGCCCGATAACGATCGCGGGGAGAGTACGATAACTACGGCGCCAAAAATTGATAACGGTATTTTGTAGAGGGGTTAAATACAAGCACTTTTTACTATGGGAGGGGGGGGTCTATCTTACTCCGTTTAGGCGGGAGGGGTAATTTAAAGAAAATAATACTTTATATGGAAAAAAATACATTAAAAAACAATGGCAACACTTATAATAAAATACTATGACATTTTAGAAAGCCCAGAATCTGTTCTTTTATATTATTTTTAAATCAAGTTATTCCCTTAAATGGTTTTTGAAAAAAACAATTTCAAACTTGAAATTTTAGGACAAAAATTGGGGTGAGTAAAATAATTTTGGCGATGAAAACTAATGACGGATTTATGTAGAGGAGTTAAATACAAACATTTTTTACTATTGGAGGGGGGGTCTATCTCGCTCCGGTTAGGCGGGATGGGTAATTAAAAAAAAAAATATAAATAAAATTAAAATAAAATATTAAAAAAGAATGGCAACACTTACCACAAAGAACTATAGTATTTTTCAAAGCCAGGAATTCGTTCTAAATTGTCTAAAATGCAAATCAGCAAAATTTTGTCTACCAATGTGAAATTTCTGGCCAGAGATTGTATCTGAAGAATGTTGTTGATATTGGGTAAGCTAATATAATTAAAAGAAAGTTTGCATATACTCAGCCTTGCACCCATCCCAAAATCCAACAGTGACCCCAAGCAGGGGGGTTGCAGGGGGGCAGCATGGCCCCCCATACGAATTTCAAGGCGCAAGGGTAGCAATTTGTACTCTAAGCGGAGCAACATATAAAAGTAATTTTCAATTTTCTCAAAAATTATAAGACATAAATCAAACTGGTTTTGAGTGTTCGATTAAGAATTGATTTAGGCAGTAAAAACTACAAACAAATTAAGTATCTATTTGCTCAACATTGAAAAAAATCAGCATAAAACATTTTTTTTTAATTTTTTTCCTTAAATTTCAAGTTTGAAAGTATTTTTTTCAAAAACTATTAACAGCTATAACTTGATTTAAAAATAATATCAAAGAACAGATTCCTGGCTTACAAAATTCATAAAGTCCTTTATTGTAAGTGTTGCCATTGTTTCTCAATTAATTTTTTTTCATTTTAAGTATTATTTTTTTTAAATTGCCCCTCCCGCTTAAACGAAGCCAGATAGACCCCCCCTCCCATAATAAAAAATGCTTGTATTTACCCCCTCTACAAAATACCGTTATCCATTTTTGGCGCCGTAGTTATCGTACTCGTGCCACGATCGCCATTGACTGTAACGGCCACTCCTTGCTCATTTTCGAAGAAAAATGGCCCAATTATGCCTCTGGACCAAAATCCGCACCAAACAGTGACTCGTTTTGGGTATACGCACTGTTTTTGGCTTTTCACGCTTTGGTTTATCGATGAGGATGCCAGTTTCTTTCACTTTTTTCACAAGATAACGAACATACGGAGCTGTCGGTGCTTCTCTTCTTCCAAAATCCGTACGCAATTTTCGCACACATTCTGCAACATTACCATGATTTTCAAAGTAATGTCGCAATATTTCCCAGCGTTGTTCAAGCGTATACACAACCATATTCGTTCAGCATAAGGATAAAACTAATTATCTGTCAAATCAGACATGAGCTAAGTGTTACCATTCGCGAAATAAGCACTAGTAGAAAAAAAAACGTTAGATGGCGGACCCTTTAGATAAGTCTACAGTTGCGGTCCGATCAAAAGTCTGAATAATTCTGACTTTAAGGTATAAGATATAAGCTTTCGTTTCGCGGCATTTCTGCGCATTTTCCCGTCACTAGTAACTCGGGCCCGAAGCAAAATCGAAATCGCATTATTTCTTATATGGAGTACACCTACACAAACAAAGTTTGAAAATGATCGGATGAAACATTTTTTTGAATTTTCCCATACCAATGTTGAGTCCCTTTTCCCACTTTGGAGTTCGAATCAGGCGCGTCGCGTGGTGGCCATACGGGAAACCGGAAATTTTCCCGGGGCGTTTCGTTTTTAAGTACGTTTTTTTTCAGGAAAAGTTGAAAATATAATTGATACAAATTTGAATCTTGATTCATTTTTTCTTATTTTAAAATTAGTTCTTCTCAGTTTTGTACTGGGTATGCTTTATGCTTGACCAAATAAAAAAAATACGTGTTGGTGCCTTGGTGGTTTTAAAAGCGTATTGAAGTGTGCTCACAAATTCGTTAAGGCAATGAATAAGTATTTAGTAGGCTTTGATATTCTCATAGAAGAAGCACTGCCTGAGAACAGGATTTGTGTCAAAGATGTATCTACTAAAAAAATTTTAAATTATCAATTTTAATGTTATTTTCCACAACAAAATAATTATGGCAATTGAAAATCGCTTTACATTACCGATGACCAGCGTTGCCCCCCTACTACAATTGTAGCGTTTTCACTACATTTTTCGCCTTCAAAAAGTCACTACGAAAATTCGTTAAATATTCACAAAACACTACAATTTCAAAATTTCAGAAAATAAAAATCTAAAAGAAAATTAATACTTATATCGAATATTGTGTTTGACTCTTAAGCACTTGCGAAGCACTTTTGATTTTCATGCAAACGCAGAACGTTCTATTTCCACAGGAATATTATAATGAAGATATTGTGCAATTTTGGGTAAATTTGAAAAGCGCCAAGAATTTCGAAGGAAAGCCAGCATGTGTTTTATTGGACATCTATATCTCAGCAAAGTAAAGTAAAGTAGAATCTTCAATACGCAATTACAACAACTACACTCTACTTGACACTTCCGTAGTTGTTGTAATTGCGTGTTGAAGATTCTATTTTACTTTACTTTGCTAACAAAGATTTCCAGTAATACACGCCTATTGCTTTAAAAATAAATAGGCTGCGCGACAGGCGGTAGACACCCAAGGCCTAGCTTCTCGCAACCATTCGTTTTGTGTGAGTTTCTATTTTTGGAACGAATGGAAGGGACCTACAATTTTATGCCGAGTCCGAACGGCTGAATTGAGAAGCTTTTTCAGGACAGTCATACTCTCGGATGTTTGTCAGACGTTCGCGAGAGGTGGCGCAGTAGAAAAAACCTTAAGATGTAATTTGTGTTTTTCCGGGGATCGAACCTGGGATCCCTCGCACAGTAGTCCAGCACACTAACCACTGCGCTACTGCGCCCACCTATTGCCTATTGCTTTACTACACTTTAAATCCGCCACGCTACATTTTCAAACAGATGGGGGGGTAACACTGCCGATGACACAGGTAAATTGTGAAAGGAGTTTTTCCAAATTGAAAATTATAAAAAAAACTCGGCGAACGTCGTCTCACCCCATTTTAAAGCCTTCAGATAAACTCCGGAGTGATATAATAAAACACAGATAGTTAAAACTTCAATGTGATTTATTTGAATGGAATCGAAATCAGTAGAGAGCGAAGTGATAAACAATGTTTCGCAACGTTCGCTGACCGTGCGAGAAACAGGAAAATTCGAGATTAATCCCACAGACTTCTAAAGATTGGTCTTGCGATTATTATTGTTTATCATCGCAAAAGCCAATCGAACGGGGAACTGAATCCGCTTGAATTGGAATGGAAGATCAGTTGGAATAATTGGAATTCGTCGGATAAGGACTTCCTCTCCTATGAATTTGCCCTTGATGATCGTCGCTTGAATCACATTGTTCATCAGTTTCTAGACGGACAACGGCGTATCATTGCTCAATTTCGGATGATTCAGATTCCACACCATGATTATGATCGATCCCACCTTCAGCTGTAAATTATGCGGTGGTGTTCCTGGCACATCAAGCGAGTTCAAAAATTCCGTCGGATAGTTGCTTCATCCTCGTGGGTCATGCTGTCAACGGATTTGTACGTATGCAGTTCTCTAGCGATTTGACTTTGAATAATGAAATTCAAGCTATCGACGTCCTTATCCTTCGCTATTAGTAGGGGAGACTGGGGCACATTTGAACACTTTTTGCTTTGAGGTCTCATAAAATCCTATTTGTTTAAATTATTGGACTGTAAAGTATTCTCACTTTAAGAAATACAAATAAACTTCGATTTGGACAAATAACTACGTAAATTTAGTAAGGGCGTATAATTTATTTTTAATTAAAAACGAAGTAGGTCCTTATGTTCAAAGGTGCCCCCAATGTGGGGCAGTTTTGAACTAGGCTGGGGCACTTTTGAACGGCAGTATTTGTAATTGCTTTTAGCAGCTAATAAGTGACTACAAGGTTTATATTTCTTTAACAAAATAAATTAACTTTAAAAAAACAAAAACGACTTAACAAAAGCAAACTGAAATTTTGAAATTACTAAAATATTTTACAAATGACAAAAACAACTTTATAAAAACAAAAATGAGTTATTTTATTAACCGAACAGAAATTTTGAAAAATTAAAGACAAAAATCATCATCGCAGCTGTCCTCGATGTTGCCGGAGCGTTAATTGTTGGTGGTAGCTTAGCTTTTATTTCAATGCCACTTACAGACCACTTGTTCAAATGTGCCCCGACTGTTTTGTTCAAACCTGCCCCAATAGGTCAAGCGACAGAAAAATGTGCGTAAATATTTATATTTTTCATATTTATCAAAAAACGTAGGTACATTTATACGGTTTCAAACGAAGATATGCCTTAAAAATATATTTTACACAAAAAGAAAAGCTCACCATAAAATTTGTAAACTCTTACAAATAGAAAAATTTAAATATGCAATTTAAGCATAAAAACTCCTCATGCGGCTACTTCCAGGCGACGACTGAAAAGATATCCGAAAGTCTTTGACCACAAAAGAGCACGGTATTACCAAGTTTAAAATTCGGTTTATTCTTAGAAATATTTTTTAAATGTTGTTTTATTAGCAATGTTCAAATGTGCCTCACGTTCAAATGTGCCCCAGTCTCCCATATTTCCCGTTCACTAATCCAATCGAGATTTTTATAATTTTGTGCAATTCCGGGGAACACTTTGGTGATGAGTTCCTCCTTCGACGATGAGAACTCGCAAAAATTTGCCAATCGAGTCAAAACATCAACGGGAATTTGACCATTGCCAACCGCCAGCAGGTTAACCTTCTCCTGGTAATTACGAACAACTGAAAAAAAAATTGGGCCAAATCGGTCCAGCCGTTCTCAATTGATGAATTACCTACTATACATTTTTGTTACCATTTTTATATTATATGGAAGATAGATTAAGATAAACCATGGGTAATGTCAGTTTGGAGACGTATATGTTAATGGTTTGTGAAAATGTCAACCGTCAACAAATCAAAGAAAGTACTATTATAGAAAAACTATGTGAAAGTAGTTCCGAATTCCGTAGGCTTTTACAGTAATGTAATACGGATTCATATGAAAAGATTTATGTATTTATGTATAATTTCCAATAAAATTAGAGTTTATACAATTTTTTGGTGTAATTGTTTTCAAAATTGAAATTTTTTTCAAAGAAGGGATTTTAAAATCCCGGTAGCAAATATGTTCCCACCACGCGCCTGGTTCGAATTTCCCCAAATTGCTTCTCACTGATTGCTTCACTTTGACAGGAAATTTGTTCAAAATATAAGCTTCCTAGCTCTTACCGTTGACCACTAATTGCCAATCAGTCAGGACAAATTGTACCTACTTTATCTGTACGCATGATTTTTGCGTAAAACTGTACTTACAGGCACTGACAGAATTAGGCAATTTTATTTGCTTACTTTCAAATATAGCAAAATGTCTTCTGTAAAGAAGAAGCAACTATTGAGAAATCAAAGAAATATACCAAAAGCAAAATTAAGGAATAAATAATCTGACTTATACGGAAATTATGCATACATGTACATTGTACATACAATATACATACATATACACACATATGTACACTGAAAACTAAGTCTCCATATCGATTCGAGAATTCCCCTAATCAATTCAGGATTGTTTAATAAAATGCCGGAATGTTGATCATTATTTATTCTGATTTCGTCAGCTTTTGTAGAATGGAATGTAAATAAAGTTCCGGTTAATCCGTTGTGATTTCTGTTTGAAGATTTTCAACATCACTTCAGTAAAATGGAAGCTACACATCATTTCGATATGGTAGTCACTGCGTCTGTTGCCTCTTTACCCCAAATACATATATGCATGCCTGAGTGTAATATTGGAATGGATTTTCCTGCGAAAATCCAAAAACTGATATTTATTCACAGATGGCACCAAGAATGTCAGATGTGCTAAACCTTCTGTATATCCTTACTCTATCCTATCGTCTGAGACCGGGTATGCCTATTCCGTCTTCCGCCGTATTATTCCACCTTCGGAAATGGTGGCAGCACATGGTGCTGGGCTGACTTGGGCTTGGTCGGCTTCTAAAGTATCAGTAGCATTGAGTGGTAGAAAAGCAAATCTACGAAGATTTCAGAAGCGTACAAATTGAACCATAGGTTTGAGCTTCCAAAGGGTGGAAAAACGGTATATAAATTTGAATAATATGATTTCTGTGTTCATTTTGTTGGTTTGCATAACTTTGTGTGGTATGGTGACTTTAAGTAAACATTTTGTAATATAGGCCGCAAGTTTTTTTTCTTCGATAAAATAAATTTGCATAGGTAAATAAAATTTTAGATTCTGAGAAATAGGTGCGAATTGTGAAATCCAAGTATATACAATTATACATACTTTTGCTATTATGCTGTTTGGAAATATATAATAATGTGTAAAATGTAAAAACAATATTACTGGCAATGCTGCACCAGTCTGTTGGTATAGAAGCAACGCCATCAGATGGCGCAATCGGCATTAAGAAAAGAAAGAGGCGTGAGTTGAACAGAAAACTTAAAGAATTGTAAACGTTTAAAAAAGTGAAATAAAGAAAAATCAATAAAGAGGCAGTTAACATTAATAAAATTATATTTCTTACAATTGTTTTCTTAAAAATAAAAAATCCGATAAATTAATGCGGGTTCTAATTTATCGCTTATCGATTTTGGAAAATATATAAACATTAATTTCATATGTTTTCATTGATTTTTAAATTTAGCATTTGGAGAAAAAAAAATTCGAATATTAATTTTGCTTCGCTCATATTACCTATTTGTTTTGAAATTTAAAATTCAAATGACAAAGATGATCATTGGTCTTTTTTTTTATCAGAAGTGGTTTTACCAATCGTATATGTACTTGCAATCTATGTAGGGTAGCGCTGAGCTAGTTGGGCCATGGGGCAATTTGGGCCACGCGAATTACTCGGAAACAGTAAGCTCTAAACGAACAAGATCATACACAAAAATGAAGCTTGCACAATAACCAACACGTGCAAAATCGGTCCCAGCTGCATTCTTTGTCTTTCAGCAGGAGGAGAAGCACATCAAATTTTTGGTCGTAGCGTGAAAAAGTAAAAAAAAATTGCAGTTTCCTTTAATTATTTTAGTGTTGATAAGGTGCATAATCATTGGGGTTAGGTTTTGTCATGAACTACATTAATATATTTTAGTATTCAGTATATGAAATTGGACAGCTTTGAGTATTTTGAATTATGTTCATCAAAATAGGTGTGGGGCACGTTGGGCCAGGTGGTCCCGCTAAATAAATAAATACATATGTTATCTGTATGTACAATTGTACATTATTATTTTTCTTCTAGAATGCGTACGTACAACTGAAAAACTGAGAGAGCTGCCGGGTGAGGGATACAGTGCCATACTTTTCGAAAGTGGGCTCATACAAGTGTTCACATACGTGTTATATACGTCATGAAGTATTTTTTGTTTATAAGTCTTTTTATTTGATGATGTTTTTAATAAGATAGGTTAGGTTAGGTTAGGTTGAATAGGGTGTGAGTTCATCACATTGGACCAGGCACCATAGTGGGCCCATCGCCATCCCTGGGAACCTTAACGGTCAAATAACCTAAACCACTTCGCCCAGACATTTAATTTCCCTACAGAACCTGAAAATTGCTTCAATTTTGTTTGCGAGGCCAACCTCCTCCAAATTGTCGAAGAAGTACCTACAGTACAGAGGAGATGAGTTATATCCTCTGTGGCCTGTATGTCTTCGCAATACCTGCATACGTCTGTGTCTGTTAGACCTAATCTCATGGCGTGCTTCCTTAGAAGACAGTGCCCAGAGAGTATCCCTATTGCCATTCGTAGCCTTGATCTGCTGAGCTTTAGTAATTCTACAGATTTTTTTCCGATCTAGCTTAGGCCACAGAGCCTTTGAGACCCTGTGCCCTACTATATTCAACCATCTCTGATCTGCCCTATTTTTAATATTTTCAAGAATAATTCTCTTGGCCGCGGCCATTGGTGGTCTTATGCCCTCAATTGTTTCATTAGGTGGAAGCTCTGCTCCGGTTTTGGCCAGAACATCAGCCCGTTCGTTTCCCTCAATATCGCAGTGTCCGGGTACCCAACATAATCTGACATGGTTCTGCGCGCATAGTGCTCTGAGCATTGTGCGGCAGCTCCTGACTAGTTCAGATTTGATGATGAAGGACTCTAGCGCCTTTAGCGCAGCCTGACTATCAATGTAGATAGCGATATTCTTGTTGGATATTGATCCCAAGTAGATCCGCAGCTTTTAGCACGGCCAGAACCTCTGCCTGGAACACACTGCATGTATCCGGAAGTCTTAAGGACACGTGTAGGTCTATATCCCTAGAGTATATACCTGACCCTGTACTCTCCTTAGTTTTGGAGCCATCCGTATAGATCGAAATTTCATTATCATTCGAAACCTTATTCTTTTTTTAATAATATATGTACTATTATAAATTCTAGCTTTTTTGTCCTTTGTGGAGCTCATTCTTCTACTTTTCATACCGCGGTCCAACTTACTCCACTCACTGGCCCAACTAGCCCCGCATTACACATTTTTATTATTATTTATGAATAAAATTATATTAAGATCATTATAAATAATTCCATTTCGTTTTTGTTTTCCAGTTAGAATCGAAAATTTTCTCAAATCTCAGTGTGAAATAATTTCACATAAAAAAATTGAAATTATTTCCCACTCGAAGTGAAGTTATATTTCCCATGTGAAGTTATTGCCCGTGAAATTATTTCCCTGTACCTAACACTGTTACTTGTTTTAAATCATTTTACATTTTCACATGTCGTGCGCAAAATAAGTATAACACATTTAAAAGTTTCCATCGATTTTGAACCGATCCAATAACAATCAGCTGTGGAAACCCACAAGCATCTCAACCACAGCTAATCCAAACTTTCTTAATTTATTCGAGTGTACATGACGACGCCCCGCCGCACGTGAAGTTCTGCCTGTTCGCTGTTCCACATCCACATACCGTACTGTTAAAGGGAATGTAAATACATGCATTAATACTGGGCGATTTAATCCCGACAGCTCCTTGGCACTTTAATTTGGACGGCCGGCAGTTGGAAAAAGTTAACACTGGATGGGGATACTTTAGAAGAGCATAAGACTCTCTGGACAAAAGCAAAACCAATTGATTGCCGTTCTAATTGCACGGAACGGGAGTATGTGTAGGTATAGATTTGTACACCCCTGTAAGGAGCATTCAACATTCAACAGTGGTGGTTTTAATTTAATTTCGTTTGCTCGCTTCACCTCTCCTCATTTTGCCCGAATTGACGTTGACTAAGTGGAAAAGTGATTCTTTTTCTTTTGAAGTCGATAGCACAGCTGGCAGCGATGAAGGAAAGTTAAGGAATGTTGGACGGACTTGACTCCATCTTCTATTATTTTATTCTGTACGTGTGGGAGAGTATTGACAAATCCGTACTAGGCTAGGTAGGTATAAATGGAAATAACCAAAAAAATGCGTTCCTATCGTTAAAGGAATTTTGTGTGTTTTTTTTGGTAGTGTGCTCATATTTATTAGAGTACCTACAAGTAGTAGCATTTGATTTACGTTTTGCAGCAGGTGGCGAATAGCTTCATGATAGTTAAAAATAATATATGTAAGCAGCAAATAACCAATAAGAGTATAGGTAGTTCCCGAACAAAGGTTACAAAGATTTGGGTAAGATGGTAGATTGGTAGGAGTACAGGAGCGAGCCCAAGATGATTCTAATCTAATCTAAAGCCGCTAAGTGACAAGCAAGCTATAATTTAATTCATGGTAACATAATCGTGAGCGATATAGTATTGCGTGTTTCATATTCCCAGTTGCTTATAGTTTATTGCGTCAATGTGAGAGCCGTCTTAAGTAGGTACATTGATTTTCACTGTTGCTGCCAACGACAGAATTGTTAATTTGTCGTCATGTTCTTTGTCACTTAGTGGTTTAGGGAGTTCTCTTGTTCCATTGAATTGATCAGAATGACTGATACTGATTCCCAGTGTGAAACTGAAACCAATAAACAATTAAATAATTACAATAAGCAATAAGCAAGGCAATACAGATTAGATATCGATGAGATATCTGTCATTGCGATAGAATAACCAAATATGGTCCCCTCCATCGGGCGTCTTATTTTGACCTGTTTCTAGATCATTTAGCACCACTTAGGCACTTACCATACACCATGAACAATGAACAATTTTGAATTTTCTCGCAGTATAGAATATAAAGAGCCTTCACTTTTCACATACCAATAAAATACTGCATCCTTTCTGAGCAACTCATTCAAAGGAGCTCCTATGCGCCCCGAAAACTCAGAAATTGGTTAACCTGGAAAATGTAATATGCCAGCGGTTTTCTTAGTTTCGGGATTAACGCTCGTGTCCCAAATACTCGTTGGCGCGTGAACCAACCCAAATTCCATTCTACAAAATGTTAACTGCATAAAAATGTTATTAAGCTGAAACTCTAATAAATCCCTCGACTTCTCGGATTTAATAGTAGCCCTCATTCAAATCTACGATGGTGTAGATGTATCGTGTACCCCCCGATGGGGTGACATAATGTCGATTGAAATAATGTCCACGGAGGATATTTCTGTCCCAAACGGACTTACTAACAAACAGACATAAATAATGTCAATGATCATATTAATGTCTATTTTAAGATTTCGTAATTGGACATGTTTGTGGACATTTCGTTCCGTTTCAAACCGACCTAATTTCCATGGACATTTTGTCTACTTGTAATCAAGACATAATGTCCATCAATACTCGGTGGACATTATGACTTTTTAAAACTTCGTTTATGCAATGGACATGGAAGAAGACATATTAATTATTTCCATAAATATTATGATATATGCAGATGCATCAGCATCTATTGTCGATTCCTGCAAAGGTAAGTATGTATAGGTATTTAAAAAAAAACAATCCATTAATTTCAGTCAAGTTAAATTTTAATTTTAGAATTCATTAGACAAAAATACTATATTATTTATATAATAATTTTAATTAGAGAAATATTGTTGAAGAATTTAAAACAATCTGCCTACAATAAGGACACAGAATGTTTGGATTGGGGACACGATCCCGAAAACCAAAATCCCGCAAATCCAAAATCCCGAAAATCCAAAATCCCGAAAATCCAAAATACCGAAAAACCAAAATCCCGAAAAACCAAAATCCCGAAAACGAGATCCCGAAAAATTATATATAAAATGAAAAATTTGCGCAAAATAAAGGATCTCGTTTTCGAGATTCTTTATTTTGTTTTGAATGTAAAATAGACAAGTGTTTGTCGACTCCCAGAATGTTTTTCTAGCCATATGCATTTCTTGTTTTTGCGTTTTCGCATATATCTCAATAGGCTTTAAGAAGCTCGAAAGCCTCGTAAAATAATATGCACTGGTTTTAAAAGGGGTAATGCCATGAATTTTCTGTACAGTCTCTTCATGTTACATACTATTTTTGATTATTGTTGCCAAAAAATTTGGTACTTTTCTGGCGTTTCTGTGCACTGCCTGGCAAAAGTGAAGCCAACACGCTTTAATTTTGGCGGCTGGAAATCTTTTTCGTAGTCCGTCATAAAAGAGTGCGGTTCAAACTTCATTCCATTGCTGTTTATGTAGGTACTTAAGCACATAATAATAATAATAATAATAATAAAGAGGGTTTAGTGCACTGCGACCTTGTGGTCTATTGTGCCCCCTGCTTATACCTTGGAAAGGTTCATGCCCTTTTCCAGAGCCCCATCGCATTACAGTTTCGTTAGGAACCGTGTTTGAGGGTTTTTGCTCTGTCCTTAGCATTGGCAAGAATATCAAACTTAGAGCACTTCATCCAGTCCAGTTTCTTTTATGAATCTGAGAATGAGTAGCGGGTCCATGGTTTGTATATCCTTATCTGTTATCTGGTACTTGCCCAGATGTTTGATCCTCCTGTGGGTCAGTGCTCCGCAGTGTTCTAGAATGTGGTCTGGGGTTTCTGCGTTCTCATCACAGAATCTGCAAAGACCTTCTTCTGATACACCCATTTTCCTCATATGTTCCCTCAGTCTACAGTGTCCCGTTAGGAGACCTGTGAGGATTCTTAGGTTGTTCTTGCTTAGACCAATACATGCCTTGAATCTTTTTAGGTTATAATTCCCTAGAAGTTTCTTAGCTTGTCTTAGGCCTTGAAGGTTTATAAAAGATGCGGTTCTTTTTTCCTTTTCAATCCTCCTGAACTCTTCTCGTAGGGTGTGTTCCCCTATGCCGCAGAACGGTTCAGGTCCTATGAAGGGTTCCGCTGCTCCCTGTCTTGCCAGAGAGTCCGCAACCTCGTTCCCCATGATGCCTGCATGACCAGGTATCCAGCAGATGGTTACTCTGTTGTTCTTGCCTAATTCATTGAGCCTGTGCAGGCATTCCCACACAAGCTTGGATTTTATGATATAGGCACCAAGTGCCTTGATGGCTGCTTGACTATCTGACATTACTGCTATATCACAGTTTCTGTAATTTTTCTTGAGAATGATCCGAACGCACCTATCTATAGCACATATTTCAGCTTGGAAGATGCTGGTACATTTGCCCATGGATTCGTAGTGCTTAGTTCCTGGCCCAAACACTCCTGCACCAGTTCCTTCGTCCGTTCTCGATCCATCTGTATACCATTTTACAGTGTGGTTGCTCAATCCATAGATCATGGATTCATTGCTCCAATTTTTCTTATTGCTGAGTTTCGTTATGAAGTTTTTATCAAAATTGAATCTCCTGATACTGTCATCCCTGGGTATAGCTAGAAGTGGAAGTTTTGCGAGTAGTACATCGTACTCTGTTGAGCCAATGCATTTCTCCCTTCCGATTCCTTCTTTTGCCATCCTCAGGATAGTTTTTTCTGCCGTATCCTCAACCATGAGGTGTAGAGGAGTTAGCTCTAGGAGTACCTCCATGGCTGCAGTCGGGCATGTACGCATTGCTCCGGTGATGCATAGGCACGCCAGTCTTTGCACTTTGTTGAGAGTATCTCTTGTCGTGACTAGGCTGGTTCGTTTTGCCCATGCTACAGCTCCGTATGTGATCATGGGTCTCACAATTGCAATGTACATCCATCGCAGAATGCTTGGGCTGCATCCCCACGATTTTCCTGCTAAACTCTTACATATCATAAGAGCGCGTGTTGCCTTCTTTGAAATCTCTTCCGTGTGTTTACGCCAGATGAGTT
The DNA here is from genome assembly GCA_955612985.1 of Cheilosia scutellata. Classification (NCBI taxonomy): domain Eukaryota; kingdom Metazoa; phylum Arthropoda; class Insecta; order Diptera; family Syrphidae; genus Cheilosia; species Cheilosia scutellata. The sequence continues at coordinate 54,338,054 of OY015313.1, read as the reverse complement.
TACTATCTAGGTGCAGTCCTAGGTATTTTACTTCATTGACCGGTATCAGTGTCGTGCCTGATAGTCGTATTGCTTTCAGTCTCTGAAGTTTTCTTTTCCTTGTGAATGGTACTATAGTTGTTTTTGCCGGATTGATGTTTAGTCCTGCAGTATGGCACCATTCTTGTGTTACTCTCAATCCTCTCTGTATGATGTCACAGAGTGTTTCCTCAAACTTTCCCCTGGCAATCAATACTATGTCATCGGCATATGCCTGACAGCTGATGCCAAGGCTGGTTAATTTATCCAGTAGCTCGTCCACAACTAGGCTCCACATTAAGGGTGATAGTACCCCTCCCTGTGGACATCCTCTAGTTGTGTTTACTGTGATAGTCCCGGTTGACGTTTGAGTCTCCGCTGATCTGGTGCTCAGCAGTTCGCACATCCACCTGGATAATGTACTGTTTACCCCTTTTCTCTCTAGGGATCGTCTGATGGCCTCGTGGGAGGTATTGTCAAACGCTCCTTCGATATCAAGAAAGGCGCACAGTACCGTCTCTTTCGTATTCAGCGCGCTTTGAATCACCTCCGTTAGCTGATATAAGGCGGTCTCTGTTGATCTGCCCGCTCTATATGCATGTTGACGATGGTGTAGGGGGGATGAGGTGAGCACTTCCTCCCTTAGATAGTTGTCCACTGCTTTCTCTGTTGTCTTTAGAAGAAACGACGTTAGGCTAATGGGTCTGTATGACTTTGGGTGTGATGGGTCCTTTTTCCCCACTTTCGGTATGAACACAACCCTTGCCCGTCTCCATTGCGTTGGTATATAGCCCAAAGCAATACTACTTTTCGTTATTCTGATCAGGTGCGGTAAGAGCACATCCCACCCTTTTTGTAGTTGGGCAGGTATGATGCCGTCCACACCTGGTGCCTTGAATGGTTGAAAGGAACTTATTGCCCATTCCAGTCTTCGCCCGGAGCAGATGGCTGAAGCTGTTTCCCAGTCCTCCTTCCGGGGCCGAACTGAAATGGTCGCGTTTCCATCATCATTACTGAGTGAGCTATCCGGGAAATGAGTTTCTAGAAGCAGTAGAGCCCGCTGGTCCTCATTTTCTGTATAGCTACCATCTGGTTTCTTTAGGGACGTTGCTATTCCTCCCGTCTTTGCTAGGGCCTTGTGTAGCCTTGCCGCCGTGGGAGTACTAGAGATTGTCTCACAGAATCTCCTGAAGCTATTTCTTTTAGCTTTTCTTATTTCCTTATTATAGGTTGTGAGAGCCGTTTGGTAGCTTTGCCAATCTCCGTTTCGCTTAGCAGTGTTAAAAAGCCTGCGCGTTCCGGATCTGAGTTTTGACAGATTCTTATTCCACCATGGCATATCTTTTCTGCTCCTTTCTTTTCCTGGGGGCAGCTTTCTTCAAGCGCATTCGTGATGGCGTCTGTTATGTCCCCAACTGCGCTTTCCAGTTCTAGAGAGTGTGCTGGAGCTTTTCTCATCTCGAGTCGTTCCAGGTTGCTTTCTAGGACCGACTGGTATTTTTCCCAGTTGGTTTTTCTTGGATTTCTTAACGGATTTCTCGTGAGGCTTGTGTTGTCCAACTCGAATTCTATAATTCTGTGGTCGGACAGCGATGGCTCACTAGATACTTTCCAGTTCCTAATTAGTCTCGTAACACTCGTGCTACCGAGTGTGAGGTCAAGTACTTCTTGCCTAACTCTAGTTACAAAAGTGGGGGTATTTCCTACATTGTAAATATCAAGGGACGAACTTAAAATAAATTCTAATAAGTACTCACCTCTGGTATTGGTATCAGTGCTACCCCAGATTACATTGTGAGCATTTGCATCGCATCCTAGTAGCAGTGGCATGCGGAGCTTGTTGGAATGCTCCACTAGCCGTTGCAGCTCTGATGATATCATTGGCTCATCTCCTGCGCAGTACACCGAGGCGATGATGATGGTGCGGCAGACTCCTTCTACGTTTAGGGATACCTGTATTGGCACCATGTCTCGCGTCGCATATTCTGAAAATAGAATAAATCTATCTTTATATTTTTTATTTATAAGAATGCATGCTCTCGGTTTTTCAGCCCGAGAGTCCCAAATTACCTGTGCATCCTTGTTTGCTAATCCTTTGACCTGCCCTTTCAAGATCCATGGCTCCTGAATTAAGACCAGATCTAGGCCTCTGGTTGTAAACATTCTGGCTATAGCAGCAGAGGCTCCTATGGCATGGTGAATGTTTACTTGTGCTAATTTAATTTTGCTGCCTGGGGTCATAGAGCTATTGCTCATGCGGGGCTTCTGCCTCGCCCTCAGTAAGCAGCAATTCTTCCTCCTCCAGTGTAATATTGTGGAAAAGGTCGTTTGCCGTGTCATCTAGCTCCCCACCTGAGGCAGTGCTCCCTGATGTGGACATAGATTCCTCGGCCTCTGCAGATTTCTGTACCGCGTCATCTGTATTCCCGCCTGAGAGCATGCTCTCTAAGACGGGGATCGATTCTTCGGCTTCATCGGAAACCTGAACCATCTGCTCAACAGCGTGGACTGGTGTTATGACCTTTGGTGGAGCAGATTGCTCCTCCTGGGGTTGCGTGCTCTGTAGATTCTGACTCGATACAGTTTGGGCTTGCCCAGTGATCTCGTCAGACTTCTTGAGTCCATATACCGTCACCCTGCCGAACCGATAGCTCAAGGATCCTTTTTGTGCCTTTATGGCATTCAGGGATTCCTGATCGATACTAAGGGCCAGTACCTGCCCGGTTCCTTCGTTTCGACTATGGAGTACCTTCCATGCCTTAATATTTAAGCCTTCATTTTGCGCTTCCAGCAGAGCCAAGGATGTTTTAGGCTCCTGGTTTGCACTACGTGGAAGGAAAATGGTTATGGAATGGGTTCGTGGTATATCCTTCCCACTGCAGGCTATTAGCCTTGTCCCCTTCCAGTTACTAAGTTTGGGTGCCACTTCTTTCAGCCATTCTGCTGTTTGCAGAGTCTCGCAGTCCACAAGTACTTAAGCACATGCTCATAACCGGCTTGAGACTTATTTGACAGTAATACTATAATAATATTAAGTAATAAAAAAATGGATAAATCTGCAAGTATAGAAAAGAAAAACAGTGATTTTGATTTCCTGGCGGTGCATGTTTATGAAAGTACGTAAGTGTGAATATTGGTGGGGTGACATAATGTCCATAGTCCATGGACGTTATTTCTGTCCCAAACGGACATAATGCCGCTTACATCTGGAAAAAGGTTCCATCAACCATATAATTTCGTTCTTTAATTTGTGAAGAAGAGCATTTAATTTTTTAAATGCTCCGTAGAAATAAAATCGGTAGGTATACGGTAATTTTTTTTTTTTTTTTTTTTTTTTTTCTATAATTGTGCCTGCGTAAAATTGTTCGCCTGTGACATATTTGGAAGTCCCAAAACTGCTGAGGACATCCTCAATTCCGAACATTTCCTGTATCTCCATTGGGAAAGAAGGTTTTTTGGGTATGCTTTCGTTTTTTATTCGAGATAAATTCCTTGCCATTTTGCCATACAAAACGAGACCCACAGAATCTCTATATCACCTGTTCATCGAAAATTTCCCTCGTTGAACTCCTTTTGAGTTATACTTTGCTGCACTCACTTTTTATTTTGTTACTTAATTACATTTTTTGTAAAGCTCCTCCTGTGCTTCATTATGTCTTTCTATGACTAATCAATGCGGACATAATATCCAAATTCCAAATGGACACTGTGTCTTTCTGAAACGGACATAAGGTCTATATTCCAAAAAACCCGATATTTCAATTTTTCATTTGAAATTTTTGAAGATGTCCTCTTTTTGGAGGGCATGGATCTGGTCACCCTAGTCATGTTTTGTTCATGATTTTGTGCGAAATTGTACCGCGACCAAGGAGATCTTCATCCGCCTTTGATAACTGGTAGACTGGTGTTCAAAAACAAAAAAAATGCTGTCCCCCTTTTTAAACACTTGTAATAGAAAACTCACGATGCCCCCTTTTCGTATTTTTTAATCTGGTAACCCTATCTAAGATGTCGAGCAGCGCATTTGCGTTTCGCAAATGTCGCTTGTGCGGCTGGAAGGCTCCGCAATTCACCTGCAATATAATCGCCAAAGGTGTCTTATTCGTCGTTCTGTGTACCAATGCAAATCAATGCTTTGGCTGACATTTCTTTGAAATTTGGTTCTGTTAGTGATGAAAAGGACGACGACGATGATAGCTGTTTCTTGGGCCCTGCAACGCAGGCTTGCGTTTGCGTCCAGACGTTGACAGCTACTGCATTTCCAGCACACCACACCCAAAAAATCGGATGGCTAAAAAATGCACAACAATTAAACGAATGTGTTAGCGAGAAGAATTTACCAAAACAACTGACGAAGTCGATTCCGTTATAGTTAGCTTCCAAAAACAACATTTGTTTGAAATATTTCCAAACTGGTTCAGTTACTTCTTTGGTGGCTTGGCCGGATTTACTAGCGCTATGTTTAGCAAAATTCGTTTCAAAGGAGACCCGCAGATTGGTCCACTTTGCCTTACAATCCTCCAAGGTGTATTGGCCAAAACTCTCCGATATTTCCTTTCACACGGGCGTTTTGGGCAATTTATATTCTGCAGCGGATATATCCCACAACGTGCGGCACTGCTCGACGATTTTTATTAATTTCACGATATTTTCGTGGAACTAATCTCCCTTGGACTTAGCTCTTCTTTGCTTGTATCTTTTTTTTTTGTCACAATCAAACTCTTGCGTATCATCAGGATGAGATGCCTTGGATTGTTATTCTTATCGTCGTCCTCGACGATAAGCGCCGAACAGAATAATTCAGGCATTTTTCTTATTTTTCTTTTAACAGCAAAAATCGAATATAAACGCAAATACACAAAAAACACGTTCAATATTTATCGAAACTTCAAAAATATTAAAACCGTTTGCTAGTCAAAGTCAAAGCCTGCTTTATTGCCAGTGAGTATTTTATGTGATTGAGTAGTCTTGTTGGAACTGTTTCACGTGATTTGTTTTACTTTTATTTTTTTCGTGTTTTGGTAGGATGCGGCATATTTCCCTTAACCAAGGTAATGTAAGATGTTGAGGTAAGATGTCGAAGTTTTAACTTATTATTTAGGTATATGGAAAGACTAGCAGAAAAAATGTATGGTGTTTCAGCTAGAACTCTTAAAAAACGCCTAAAGGAAGGACATTTTAAAAAGAAATCTCTTGGACCGATGATGGCGGGTAATAATTACCTAGACTATTTACGACATTTTGCTATTATTTTTTTATAACACTGTTCATCAGGGGTAGTGGGAAAAGAAGGCAAAAGAAAACTATCTGAACACATTAAAAAGTTAACATCCGTAGGTTTTGATGGAGATAAGAATGGTATTCGAAGTTTGGATTTGAATTGGCAGAAAAAATGGATCTCAAACATAAATTTAATACGACGAGGCGGGCTATGCTTGGTTGGCTTCGTTTGTAGAACGCAATAAATATTATATGGGTCCAACAATCCCAAGGACTTTCCCCTTCACGTGCGCAGATTATGAATCGGACAGCAGTGAATCAATTTTTTGACATCCTTGAAGAAGTCTTGAGTAAAAACAACCTAAAGAACAACCCGAATTTTGTTCATATATTAATATATTCATATTAATATTAATATATTCACTGAATACTCAATGTATTTAAACTGCGACATCTCTCACTCACTGGCTGGGAGATACGCCGGCCGCTCAAGAGGGTATGACTACTCTTTTAATGTAGGGTGAACTACACAGCGCGGGCGTTAAGGAAATGAGGATAGATATGATAGGAGATACAGATGCACATTGGTTTTAAATGTTTGTAAATTGTAACAAGGAGGAAAAACAGAGTTTGGTAACGCACGATTCTGGATCCTATCCAGTAGGCGCAATATGCTTTTGGGCGCACCAGACCAGATATGAGAATTGTACTCAAGTTTTGGGCGAATGAACGCCTTGTATATTGTAGCCAGATCAGGGGTAAAATATTTCTTGCACCTTTTGAGAAAACCTAGACATTTCGCAGCATTCTTGGCGACTTCGTGTACATGGTCATTCCAAACGTAGGTTGTCATGAACGCACATACCGAGAATGGAAAGTCTTTCGGTTTCGGTGATGCAAGTGCCATTCATGGATAATGGCTGTAGGTTCGGGTTTCGCTTTAGAGACAGCAGACAGCATTGTGTTTTCGAAGCATTAAATTCCACTCTATTGGCTGAACCCCATTTTAAAATGCTGTCAAGGTCGGAATTTAATGAGCTTAACATACGTTGCCGTTCCAGTTCTACGGCCGAAGAGCAGGGACGTGAGTCCTGGAAAGAATATGAGAAGCTAAGTGTGCTGTCATCAGCGAAGGAATGGATTGGATTAGAAGTTGCAGACAGGAGATCATTTATAAAAATGAGAAAGAGAGTCGGAGACAAAACGGAGCCTTGGGGAACACCAGCATTTATATGGTGAGTTTCAGACTTAAACCATCCAAAACAACTTGAATTGAACGGCCAGAAAGGTAGTTTCTAATCCATTGAATAAGAGACGCATCGATCCCATAAGCACGCATTTTCGACAAAAGAGCTTGGTGCCAAACTCTGTCAAATGCCTTTGAAATATCAAGCGCAACAATCTTCGACTCACCGAAGTGGTGGAGAGATTGGTTCCACTTCTCGGTGAGATATGTCATCAAATCACCAGTGGACCTGTTGCCACGAAAACCGTACTGCCGGTCATTGAGGAGTTTCCGAGATTCAAGATGTTTCATAAGCTGACGATTTATCAGCGTTTCCATGACCTTAGAAAGAATGTCCGTATTACACGATATTTTGCTATTCGGACACAATTTTCAGCATTTATGTATGCTGATTCAACATATCGTCTAATACTAGCTTTACATATAGGTATGATATGTTCATTTTTATAATAATTAAGTAGACAATTTATTAAATTTAATTGTATACACAAATACCATCACATTATAATATAATTCTTTGGTTAATGCTGGATAGTACATCCATGATAATTTAAGTAAAATTTATTTTATTGGAGATAATCTATTGCACATCGATATAGTTCTCATTGCTCTATTTTGTAGTCTTTGAAGTCTACTCAGCATTTGATTTTTGGACATAAACAATACACTATGTAGCTATACGAACTTTCATTAGCATTGAAATTTTCACTGCTAATGCAAGTCAACTTTCATTAGCATTGAAATTTTCAATGCTGGTGCAAACGAACTTTCATTAGCATTGGAATTTTCAACGGTAGTGCAAAATCAATGGTAGTGGTTAAGTACCCAGGTCTGCTATTTACTGACCTAAAATCTTCAACTTTATTATCAGCAAAGTGTCCTATTTGTACCTTTTACCATAAAAATAATATAAACAATAAAATAATTATAAACAACACCAAATGTCATAATTTATCTTGTTCTAATGCTAGTGTGAACATTTTTTAAAATAACATAATTTTGTTAGGTATCTACATATCTTTGACTTCTAGAAATACGAAACGCACTTTCACTTCGCGTAATATCAAATTAAATTATTCACTTGAATAACACCCGTGTTCGTGTATTTCACGACTTCTTCATCTTCTCGCCAATTCGCGTTGCTTTCTTGCAGGAACCGAATAAATCTCCGCCCCTTAAGAAAATCCCTGATTACTCATTTGTAACCCAGTATGACGCATTTTGATTAGATTAAATCCAGGAAAACAATTAATCCGGTTGTTGCAGAGGCAGAGGCAGGATAAAAGTGTTTGGAAAATAATTCTAAAGTAACACCTCCCTCCCTTTATGTTGAACGCCGCCGTGAGATAAGTGTCAGAAGCCTTAAATTACACGTCATGTATGGCCTGTCGTGTTCGCATAGCGCGTACGGTGGAGCGATGGGGATTCACAACTCCGAATTAAGTTTTAAGACGACACGCTTAGTGGCAAGGATGCTTTCCATAACCAGGATTTATATACCGTTTGTTGCGTATAAAGGGTGTTCTTTTGTATGGTGTTTCACTTGAATGGGGAAGCTTTTTGCATTCGCTAATCTGGTATTCATTAAAATGAAACACACTCGGTGCCGTAAAAAATTTAAAATTTGGAGAAAGAAAAATGTGCGGGTAACTTACCTGCGATCGGTTGTCTTATGGCTAGTTAGTTCGGGAAATCATAAATTTGATGGGTAGGTAACATCCCCAGCTGCTCATAACATGTACCGGTAGAGGGAATCGAGCGTATAGAGGGGTATTAACCCTTTCGGTACATCTTTTTTGTTCTAAGGTTAAAAAAATAATTTATTTCTTTTTGCTGCTACTTAGACTCCTACTAAAAATATTGTAACATTATTTTTGGTAAATATTGGTTCTAAAGTGGTTTTTGGGAACGTTGCCATATGGCATCAATTGTCTCAAGTGGTAGCAAAATAAATGACAAAATTAATATTTTTGTTTTAGTTTCTTATTTTTATATATTAATTTTTAAACAAAATTGAAAAGAAAAAAGTATAATTATTTTTTTTAATTAAAATGTATTTTAAAAACGTAAGGATTTTTTAAAATATTTAAAAAACACATATTTTCATATATGTATAAAAATAAAAAATTAAAAAATATAATAAATTGTTGCATTTATACTCGGATTTCTTTGTTTACTTCAAACATTACAAGTACTACAAATTAAAAACTAAGCATATTCCAAGATAAACACGTGTATATATATATAAAAAAAATAATTAAAAAATAAAAAATATTAATAAAAAATTAAATATTCATAAAAATCTAAGTATTTTTTTTTTTAATTCAAACCAAATTAAAAAGTAATGCTATTCAAGACTATTTATGCATAAAAATACATTTATTTTTATTCATATGTAGGTATATATATAATTTTATTTATAGAAATGATGCCTTAAAATGCACCTCTAGATAATATTGATGCCATATGGCAACACAGAAAAGGAAAATTGTGCCAAATTGAATAGACGGAACTTATATGTTTATTTTATTTTTTTAATTGTCCGCCTGATATTAGTCAATCAAATAAAATCGAAATTGATAATCTATTTGAAAATTATCAATATAAAAAATAAATAATAAAAATAGTCTTCCGACGAAAAAATTCGAACTCTATTGCAGACCAATCTTTCACGAGAGCTAAAAGCACAATGACGACAACTATCACCCAGTTTTTTTGCTTCTAATTATTAAGCAGATACTCTAAGAAGTTAATCAGAAAAAATAATAGAACAAATATACTCAGAGAGTGAGAATGGGTGTTATGAATATTCGTGTTGCCATATGGCATCAAAATACCGAAAGGGTTAATCAATATATCGAATATGAGGCATATTTCTAGCCTCTGGTTCTAATGAATTCCAAAAGAGTAAAACTGTATTTTATGAAGTGAACATATGAACAGTGAAATTTGGAAGTTTACAATTTTATCAACAGGCAGAAAGAACCATTCAGTATAAACGATAATAGCCAACATATCTGTCCACCTGACCTGAAAGATAGCAATATCCAAGCTTAAATCGAACAAAACTGCTGGAACTGATTAGATATAGCTTACTTACACTGCGAGTTGTTCAAAGCACCTGGAATGACTTGGTAGGGAGCATACATCAACTCATCTCCAAAATTTGGTGAGACGGGTTGGGACTTGGGAATAGTGCTTCGGAAAAATTATTAAAGATTATACGTTAAAGTTGTTTCTCGGGTAAAGGGAAACGATATAATTAATAATTACATTATTTAATGTTATTTAACTCTTTTCTATTTTGAAAGTTTGTATCACCCCAATCTACCAATCGCTGAGAGTTTCGTCGCATTTCCAGGTCCAGGCCACTTTAATGACACGAGAGAGCCATTTAACTCCCTCTTCACCTAAGGCCTTGAGCATTTCTGGCCGGATTTCATTCACTCCGGCAGATTGGCTTCATTGACAACTTAACCCTACTTGTTTCCTTTATTACCTCTACCTCTTACTACAGGGCTTCTTTGGGTAGTTTATACTCTGCGCATCCAACAACCCCATTCACTCTGTACTTTCACCTGTAGAATTTTTTTTTTTTCGACTTTTTCAATTCCAATTGGAATTTAAATTCAAATTTCAACAGTTGTTCATATCCATATCTTCTGAATTATTTTCCATCGTTTAAAAGCAAACTTCGATTTCGCTCGTAAACCACTGGTTATATTGTCTGACAATGAAGAAATTGTAAGCTATTGTCAGCTTCCATAAACAACGACATCTGACAATATCCAATGAGTCTTACAATGTCCTAATTGTCTGACAATAATAAAAATTGTGTGTTCAGACTTGTTCAGACTATAGTCAGCAACATGACAATTTCATTGTCAGATGGATGTCTTACAATGGGCTGACAATGACATTTCTGACAATATTAGGTCTGTTTTTTTCACACCTACATATCTCAGTGAAGTAAAGTAAAGTAAGATTTTTAACACGCAATTACAACAACTATGAACTGTTTGACACTTTCGAGACTCTATATAGTTGTTGTAATTGCGTGTTAAAAATCCTACCTTACTTTACTTTACTGAGATAGATGTGGAAAAAAACAGACCTATTGTGAGACAAAATTGTAAGTTCAGACGGTTGTAAGACATTTGGGACAAATTCACTGACAGATCTGAAAATATTGTAAGATCTGGCATGGCAATCATGTGTACTTAGCTTAAGACGGCGGATGGTCTGCCAGAACACCTTACTTGCAGATCTGTGATCACGATCTAATTCCTCGCCGAACTCCTTCCAAGATTGTTCTTTGGCTGCTTTAACAGCCAATTTGCAAGTTCTTCGCGTCTGTACCGGATTCGAGAAGGTGAGTCGCCCAAGTGAATCCACACTTTGAAATCCTTTTTCTTCTCTCTGATGGCTTCTTGAACTATCTTTTCTTACCACCAGCCGCCACACCGAGCCGCTTCACTCCGCAAACATATCCTGCAGAAGTAATGACTGGCTGTTGAAAACAATGGAACATTTGGAATTTGTTCAAACCTTTCAGATACCTGCCGTGCAAATTCCTCCCGTATCTTATCGTTCTGTAGCCCCTCCCACCGTATACCATTCTTGGTTTACTCTTTGGCTGGATAGGTATTTGATCATTGAGATACAATTTGCACAACACCAGGTGTTGATCAGTTGACAGTTCAGCCCCTATCAACACAAGAACATCACAAACCATCCTTTTAATACACAACGGTATACCACAAAGAAATCTATCAGCGATTTCTGCTGAAGACTTCGACGGTACCATGTGTATTTAATTATTTATAGATATCTTCGTGTGGAAAGAAAGTGTTCATAATGGACATTCCATTTGAACAGCAAAAGTCCAGCAACTTCTCTCCGTTCGCGTTTTGATCGGGGTCACCGTGTTTCCCAATCGCGCAGCCCCATGTCGAGAAATCCACACCCACGTGAGCATTGAAATCACCCATCAGGATATAAGAATCCATATCTCCATACATGGGACTATACACAAATCAGATAAGTCTTAGCATTTATATGGGATTCACTCAGCTGCCAACATTACCCTGCCACCCCATTCACACTTCCAAAGTCATTACGACGCTATTCCTCAACCGTTAATATAATATGGCTTTCATCACTCGCTTGATTTCGGAGTGCAAAGATGTACATATTCGCAACCTAATCTTTTTCGTGAAATCCTACAACTTCTTCAGGATTTAAAGAGCTTTTCGGATTGATGAAATGGAGACGAGTATTAATAAAAGACGGTTAGATATCAGGTCCTCGATTGATTCACTACCTACTGCTTCATTGACATGTCGCTGTCGGATTCTTAAAATTAAAAAAATAAGGAATGAAATCGGATAAAAAATGTAATACCCTTCAATTAGTAAAATGAGTAAAAATGGGAAATATGTTGTCTACCCTCTCATCGTAATCCTTTGAAAATGATCCTTTGGATTTCCTTTTCTTGGGTGGCTCACCACGCTCATGTTGTACCTATATTATTTCTTTCTTTTAGCTTGTTGGTATTTTGATTGAACTTAGTTCTATTATCGTAGTTTCGATGCGCCGACAATCTTATGAATCAAGTATGTATACACGTACATAGTGATTACCTATACCTAGTTAAAGTACGCTATTTTTTATATTGACTGTAAAAGATTGGTGTTCCATATCCATACCCATATTGGTTTTAATTACAACAGTTCGCATCTAGTTTAAATGGTCGACCGTCAACGAAACTCAAAAACAAAAATTTATTCAAACTTGAGTGTTTTGTGAAAAACAGTTAAGATGTGTCTATAGATGTCAGATGGTGAAAATATGTAATCAAATCAAAATAAAAAAAAAAACTAAACGCAAAATATTGTTGGTTGCTATACGAGGAGATTTTCTCAGACAAGTAATGAGCGGATCAGATCAGAGCTAAAATGTAATCTATTGAGGACAACCATATTACATATGTCCTAGAAAGCTATCTTGCAAAATTCAGCCTATATAACCTGAAATTTAAAAATGATTGATTAATATCATGAATTTCATATTATGTACCTATTATTTATAGGATACAAAAAAAACAAATTTAAGTGTTTTTTCTGGCTTCTGCTGCTTCCTCAGATAACTTGCCAATTGGCAGTAAGGCATTTTCTATAATGATAGAACCATGCTGAATTAAAATTCTATGCATAGTCGGTGTCATAGGATGACACGGGTACAACTACACATAGAGTTTTGCTGTATCCATGGTGTAGGTATATAGTCTGTATAGTGTATATCCCACACCGCCCAGATCTTCCTATACTGTGCAACCCTTGCTCTTGCCACCGCAAAGATCGTGAGCATGTGTACCACTTTCTAGCAGTATATACAATGGCTACGTATTCAACTGCGACAGAGGTTAAGACCAGTGTTGCCGCTAAGAGAAAAAAGAATCCGCTAGGTCACAGCTTAAAATCCTCTAGAAATGTTAGTTTTTGTATCGCAAAAATCCGCTGGAATTCGCTAAAATATCAAGCTGAAAGTAAGTTCTTAAGAAATGCATATTCATATTTAAATGTAAATTATTATTGAATAAAATCAATGAAAAAACAAAACAATCAACAAATTCAAAATAGCAAAAAAAAAAACAAATTCAAGTAAAGACAACAAAAAACCTTTTGGAAAAAAGCAGAAAGTTAAACTTTACAAACTGGGATCCCTATGTTATTCCTTTTTCGAAAATCCTTTATTGAAAATAATCTCTCTTTTTTTTCTCTTTTTCCAAAATTTCCTACCTATTCAAAAATCTCCCACCTACCTACACAATTACTTATTTATTCCCTCATTATAAAATTCCCTTTTCGCTAATTTAGAACTTATCCGTTTTCTTCTTTTTGTAACTTCAATTTAACTTCACCCAGTGGCAACATGGCGCGTGGTGATTCCATTTTCTATAATGGTAATTAAAAACACTCGTACTTTTGGCGGTAAACTTAATCAAAGAACATAATAAATATAAAGTTTGCATATACCCAACCTTGCACCTACTCCAAATCCTACAGTGACCACAAGCAAGGGGGTTGCATACTTACTATTGAAATTGTTGTTTAGTTTGTCATAAGAACCATACCTTACAATTACCTTGTGGCCTCACCATAAATTATTATAGTATGCTTTCTCTGTCTTACAGATACTTTTGAATAAAACGTTCCTCCATTTTCTTTTCCCCGAGTTGGATGTGTTTAATTTTGTCTCCGTAAAAACTTTAACTTTTCAGGATTTGTTCATCAGGTTATGGCCCAGCCCAGGCTCGCCTAAATTAAAAGATTAAAGTTTAAAGATAAAAAGATAGTTTCTGAGTTGTGATCGCGATGGCAAATTTACCGGCCATAGAAAGATTGCTTGGAAGAGAAAACTACGACACATGGAAGTTCGCAGTGAAGACGTTCCTGGAGCACGAAGGATTGTGGAAGTATGTTGTAACCACCGACGACACGAAGAAGGATGAGGATACGAAGGCAAGATCGAAAATTATACTGCTTGTGGATCCAGTCAACTATATCCACATCCAATCAGCCACTACAGCAAAAGCAGTTTGGAACAATCTGGAAAAAGCGTTTCAAGATTCTGGGATCTGGGCTGACAAGAAAGGTGAGTCTTTTACGAACTTTAATTATGACACGACTTGACGAATGCAGCACCGTGGATGAATACGTCAACAAAATAATATCCACCGCTAATAAGTTGCGAGGAGTCGGCATGGATGTGTCAGACGAATGGGTGGGAACGCTGTTGCTAGCTGGCTTGCCGGATATATACAAGCCCATGATAATGGGGATTGAAAGTTCAGGAGTAGTAATTAGTTCCGACGCAATCAAAACTAAACTCCTACAGGATGTCAATTCTGTCAATCCCCAAACTTCGTCATCCGTTCTCGCAGCAACTAGACCGAACAATGTAAACAGAAGGGGTCCCAAGAAAATTCGATGTTACGAGTGCAACAATTATGGCCACATAGCCCGCAACTGCCCGAATAAGAAGAAGCAAGTCAATACAAAATCAGTACTGATATCTTCACTGTTGGTGCATAATACTGATTCCGAAAGCTGGTACATTGACTCCGGGGCATCTGGCCATATGACCATGAGAAGCGAATGGTTGATGAATCGTCGAAATTTTAATGATGGTGAGATAGTAATCGCGAACAACACCCGGCTCTCAGTAGCATGTGTTGGCGACGTTGAGATTCAGCTGAGTTGTGGCGAAGCTGTTATAAAGAACGTCATGCATGTCCCAGGGCTATGCACAAATTTACTATCCGTCAGCGAAATTATGAAAAACGGAAATTCTGTGGAGTTTGACTCAGTTGGTTGCAAAATTCGAAATAAGAGTGGCACTTTGGTAGCGACAGCAACTCTCGAGGGAATTCTCTACAAGTTGGATCAAAAGCAAAAATCTTGTTTGCTTTCTTCTTCAAATCAAAACAAGCAGATTTTGTGGCACCGTCGTTTTGGCCACCTTAATTTCGAAAGTTTGAAGAAGCTGCAAGAGACAGGCATCGATTTAGTAAACTTAACATCCAGGAATTTGGAACCCTGTATTATTTGCTTAAAAGGAAAACAAACGCGATTGCCCTTTAAGACACCTGGGACGCGCGCAACAGGACAGCTGGATGTTGTGCACACTGACCTATGTGGTCCAATGTCTGTGAAGTCGATGGGAGGAGCGAACTACTTCCTCACATTTATCGATGACTTCAGTAGAAAGACTTTTATCTACTTAATCAGTTCAAAAACAGAAGTCAGGCAAAAGTTCATCGAATTCAAATGCATTGCTGAAAATCAAACAGGCAGGAAAATTAAAATTCTGAGGTCAGACAATGGGACGGAGTACTGCAATCACGAATTTCAACGGCTGTTAAAGAATAATGGCATCATTCATCAGACGACCGCTCCGTATAGTCCTGAACAGAACGGGTTATCCGAAAGAATGAATCGGACTATTGTTGAAAAAGCCAGATGCATGTTGTTCGATGCGAATCTAGACGTGAAGTTTTGGGCTGAAGCTGTTTCGACTGCTGTTCACATTATCAACGTTTCACCTTGCCGAAGTCTAGCAGTTGACAAGCCGCCTCACGAAATTTGGTCAAACAAAAAACCTAATCTGGGATACCTCAGAGTATTTGGATGCACAGCTATGGTTCATGTACCGAAAGTGAAGAGGAGTAAGCTTGAACCGAAGCCCGTTAGATGCATCATGATGGGGTACTGTGACAACTCCAAGGCGTACCGACTCTACGATCCCACAACAAACAAGATTGTTGTCAGCAGAGATGTGGTTTTTCTTGAAAACGAGACGGATCAGACAAATCAGGTAGTTGAACTTGATAATAATCCCAATGTATTCTCTTTCTATCCAGGATATGAGAGTGAAGTGAGGGACACGTTAAATAATCATGAAGCTGAGTTTAATGAGGTGTCAGTAATTGTGAACAACGTTGAGGGCTCTGATTCGGAAGCAATGTTGGATGCAAGCAATTCTGTTCCATCCACATCAGATCCACTAGAAATCTCCGTGCTCTCCGAGTCCAATCTGTGTGAAGTCAACGATTCAACGATGACTGATGACTCATTCAACAGTGCCAACGGAACATTAGTCGAAGAAAGTTCTGATTATTATCAACCATCGCACTATCAGGACGAGGAGTCTGAAACGAGAAGAACTTCAGCTAGGGTCCCAAAGAAGAAAAGTTTTCCTGATTTTGTTACGTATATAGCAGCATCAGCGGAATTATCAGATCCAGTATCTGTGGATGAGGCGATGTCCAGATCTGATGCTCAATGTTGGAAGGAGGCGATGCAGGAAGAATATAGTTCTTTGATGGAAAACGAGACGTGGTCTTTAACAGATCTGCCTCCACAGCGAAAACCAATCGACACCAAGTGGGTTTTTAAGATGAAGCGGGATGCATCTGGAAAAATTAATCGTTACAAAGCCAGACTGGTAATAAAAGGATGTGCACAACGTAAAGGCATCGATTACCAGGAAACATACTCGCCTGTGGTCCGTTATTCTTCAATCCGTTTCCTTATTGCCTTGGCGGTTAAAAACAACTTGGACATAACGCAAATGGATGCTGTGACCGCATTTTTGCAGGGGGAATTGGATCAGGAAATCTATATGTTGCAGCCGCAATGTTTTTCGGATAACACTGCTAAAGTATGCCGTCTAAAAAAGTCCTTATATGGCCTCAAGCAAAGCAGCAGAATCTGGAACCAGAAGCTTGATGGTGTTCTTCAGTCCTTCGGCTTAAAACCATTGAGTGCAGATCCGTGTATCTATATGATATCCGATGGAGCAAAAATGCTTTTAATAGCAGTCTACGTCGACGATTTGCTATTTTTCTCAAACGACAACGAAATGAAAAATCAAATCAAAATTAAATTATTAAACAATTTTAAAATGACAGACTTGGGCGAGGCATGCTATGTTCTGGGAATGAAAATAGTACGGGATCGTGATAAAGGTATTATTTCAATAGACCAAGCAAAGTACATCGGAGAAGTCTTGACTCGTTTTGGTATGTTGGATTGCAATTCCGTTTCAACGCCATTGGACATCCATCAGAAATTGACCAAGGACATGTCACCGAAAACCCAGAAGGAAAAGGATGAGATGAGCCGCATACCCTACCAAGAAGCTGTTGGTAGTATACTGTTTGCATCTCAAGTATCGCGGCCGGATTTGTGTTTTGCAGTCAGCGAAGTAAGCAGATACATTTCGAATCCAGGGAAGGTGCATTGGCTGGCGGTGAAACGTATTCTTAGATACATGAAAGGTACAATTAATGCAAAATTGGAGTATAAAAGAAGTGGCAGTTCAGATTTAGTTGGTTTCTGTGATGCTGACTGGGCTAGTGACGTCAACGAAAGGCGATCTATTACTGGATACGTTTTTCTACTACAAGGTGCAGCTGTGACATGGAACTCAAAGAAACAACCAACGGTTGCCTTATCAACAACTGAGGCAGAGTACATGTCTTTGGCGGCAATTACCCAGGAAACTCTTTGGCTCAAGCGACTTCAAGAGGAGATTAAAGGTAAAACCAGCGGTGCCATCAGGATATTTTCAGACAACAAGAGTGCGATACAATTAGCGTCGAATAACATTTACCATCAACGCACCAAGCACATAGACGTTCGACACCACTTCGTCAGGGAGAAAATATTGGAAGGCATTATTGAACTCAAATATTTACAAACAACTGAGATGACGGCTGATGTTCTTACCAAGGGTCTTGATTCCAAGAAGCATATTCATTGTTCAATTCAAATGGGTATCATATTTTGAATATTTTTTTATTTTGATTTTAAAGTAACTTTAAAGTAACTAAGCAAACAAGTAGATATGGTTCTAGTGAGGGTATTGAAATTGTTGTTTAGTTTGTCATAAGAACCATACCTTACAATTACCTTGTGGCCTCACCATAAATTATTATAGTATGCTTTCTCTGTCTTACAGATACTTTTGAATAAAACGTTCCTCCATTTTCTTTTCCCCGAGTTGGATGTGTTTAATTTTGTCTCCGTAAAAACTTTAACTTTTCAGGATTTGTTCATCACTTACGTATCTCAATATTATGGGATATTTGTAAAAAAAGGAATATGATAAATCAGTTTGAATACAAAATATTAGCCCGTCCCCTTGAAAATAAGTGAAATGTTAATACAAAAAAAAAAACTCTGTTGTTAAAATTTTGCGTTATTTAATTACCTCATATCTTCGGTTTTTATGATCCGATTTTTATGAATTATTTATTTTTTGACACTCCATTCTGTCGCGAGACAGAATTAATTGGAGTAAGGGATTTCAACACACGGTTTTTTGGAACAGGCGTTTTTGAAAAGGGAATTTGGGAAAAGAGATTTTGGAAAATGATATTTCATCACCAACCCTTTTTTAACAGGGTTTGTAGTACCAGGGTTTGGTAGTGAAAAATCGCTAGAATTCGCTAGATTTTAATTTAGCGACAACATTTTATTAAAATTCGACGGGAATCTTAAAAATCCACTAGATCTAGCGACAAAATCGCTAGAACGGCAACAGTGGTTAAGACGCATTACAAAGTTTCAAATTGATACCAGTGTTGCCAGAAGGTTATGATGGAATCGTTAAAAAAAAATCCCTTTTCGATGGACTTGTTGTTAGAATACTAGAATACCCCCCCCCCCCCCCCGCTAACAAAAAAAATAAAATAAAAGAAACGCATTTCAAAGAAAAATAACATTTAATGACTTCATTTTTTTTTTCAGACTTTACATACTCGTAGATATATCTACTATTTCTTAATAAAAATAATAAAAATGGCGATCGTAAAAAACAAAAATTAACATAACAGGAACTTGAATTCAACCCTATCTCTACATAATTATTATGTATAGACTATAATATATACATTATTTTTCGTACAAATTGTTTCTCATCAATTCTAAATGTTTTTTCGTTAGCTGAAAAGAAGTACAAATAATTTGTATTAAAGAAAATGAAGATCGCGTTATTGCTACAGCATTGAGGGCTTCACACCCAATTAAAATTAAAATCATTTAGAACTCGTCGCTCGGATAAATAAATGTCGTATGTTACATTTGACTACTTTTGGGAAAACGCAATCAAAGTTCAAACATTTTTTTCTTAAAAACCCTACGGTAGATTTTCTTAAAAATTAAATGACTTATGCAGAAATCATTTGTCAACTGAATAACGTTAAAATCAGACCAATATTCTAATTAAGAAAGAAATTAGAGCCAATGTTGCCCAAAATACCGTTGTCGTATGTGACGTTTTCACCAAATCTGTTTGTCACCCAAACACATAGATACGACACAATTTTAGCACATACGACAAACAAAAAACAAATCGAATTTGAAATGAAACAAATAAAATAATTTTGTTTACTTACTTACTTACTTAGATGGCGCTACAGTCCGGGGTGGACCTGGGCCTCAACCAACACGCCTCTCCAGTTAGCACGATCTTTGGCTAACCGCCTCCAGTTGCGCACTCCAAGTTGGTTGAGGTCCCCTTCCACTTGTGCGCGCCACCTAAGGCGAGGTCTTCCTCTACTGCGTTGTCCCTCCGGGTTGGAATCGAAGACTCTTCGGGCCGGAGCGTTGGTGTCCATTCGCTCTACATGTCCTAGCCATCTTAGTCGACTGATACGTACTTTTCTGACCAGGTCGATGCCGCTGTACAGCTCGTAGAGTTCGCTGTTAAATCTCCTCCTCCAAAGCCCGTCAACGCAAACGGGACCGAAAATCACTCGAAGAATTTTGCGAAGCGACCAAGGAGATCTTCATCCGCCTTTGATAACGTCCATGATTCTGCGCCATAAAGCAGGACTGGGATGATGAGGGTCTTATATAGAGTCTCCTTGGTGTTTCTCGACAAGGCCTTACTAATCAATTGCCTTCTTAGGCCAAAGTAACAGCGGTTGGCAAGTGTAATTCTTCGCTTGATTTCTGATGTGATGTCATTTTCAGAGTTAATAGCGGAGCCGAGGTAGACAAAGTCCCGAGCTACCTCAAAGTTATAGCTGTCTATCGTGACGTTCTGTCCGATTCGTCGATGTTGTGTGTCCCTTCTTGTTGACAGCATATATTTTGTTTTGCCCTCATTCACCACTAAACCCATTTTTGCCGCTTCTGTGCTAATACCTGCAAACGCACCAGTGACAGCTCGCTGTGTTCTGCCAATGATGTCGATGTCGTCAGCGTATGCAAGTAGTTGCACAGACTTTTGGAAAATTGTGCCCCTGGTGTTGACTTGCGAGTTTCGCACAATTTTCTCAAGAATGATGTTGAAAAAGTCACATGACAGCGTATCACCTTGTCTAAATCCTTTTTTGACATCAAAGTTCTCGGTGAGATTGTTTCCGACTTTTACGGAGCAGCGAGCGTTCTCCATCGTCATTCTGCACAATCTGACAAGTTTGGCAGGGATGCCAAAACTAGACATGGCTCTGTATAGCTCGTCTCTATAAATGCTGTCATAATGCGGCTTTAAAATCGATAAATAGATGGTGAGTATCGATTTGGACTTCTTGGGTTTTCTCCAGGATCTGTCGTAGTGTGAATATTTGGTCGGTTGTGGACTTACCGGGCCCAAAACCGCACTGATAGGGTCCATTCAGTTCGTTGACAAATGGTTTCAGGCGTTCACACAGTACGCCAGACAGGATCTTGTAAGCGATGTTAAGGAGACTGATGCCTCTATAGTTGGCGCAGATTAGAGGGTCTCCTTTCTTATGGATCGGGCAAACAATGCTGAGGCTCCATTCATCAGGCATACTTTCCTCTGACCAAATTTTAGAAACGAGTTGGTGTATGCTCTCTACCAAGTCATCTCCCGCTGCCTTAAAAAGCTCGGCAGATAAACCGTCCGGTCCTGCAGCTTTGTTTGACTTCAGTTTGGATATTGCTATCCTTACCTCATTTTGGCAGGTGGACGGAATTCTTGGCTTTCATCTAGTGTTGCGCGATAATCCAAAACCGCATCGATACATCGATATTTTATTATCAAGATGAAAATATCGATGCAAAAAAGAAATCGACCCAAAAAAATCTATCGTATCGATAATATCGGTTTATATGCTAACTTAAAATTTTCCTGAGTTTTCTATTAATTTTTACTAAAAAAAATATTTTTATTGTTTATAGGATTGAATCGATTTCTATTTGACAAAGGAAATAATTCAAGACAGTAATTTAACTTATTTTTTTGAATGATTTTTGAAAAAAAAAAAAAAAATTAATTACAAGAAAATGTACAAATTTTGCCTCTATAGGAACTCTGATTACATAAATTATGTATTTTGTTTATTAAAAAGTTCAGGAACAAGCAAATCAAAAAACAACAAGATACTCATATTTAGGTAGGTACAAAAAAAAACATACAATGGTAACAAAGTCGTCATCTTGCGAATTAAGATAGTTGTTACCAATTAAATTATTTTTTCTTCAGAAATATGTACATAATAAATAAATATGTAGCTTATTTGAAAGAGTATATTGTACAAATATTATGTACATTAATCCAATATTGTAATTATAAGAAAATATTTTATGTTTCTTGAATCGTAACGAGACGTGTTATTATAGCGGAGACAGTGGTTTTTGAGGGCATAAAAATCGGGATGAAAACATCGATTCATCGATAGTATCGAAAATAAATTATCGAGTGAAATAATCGATATTTTTTTACGAAAATATCGATGAATCGAGTGATTCGATATATATCGCGCATCACTACTTCATCGCCCAGGTTGAATGGTTCATTCTGCCTGACAGCGGAATATGTGTCGTCTTCGCCGTCGCTTCTCATGCTCTTTCTTTTTCCTCCGGAGAAGCCGGTGTTCTTCCCTTCTTTTTTGCTCGTAGAGCTCCCGAGCTGCTCTCGTCCTTCTCTGCAGCGCCGCTTTGTAGGCCAGTTGCTTCGCTGCATGTGCTTGCCGGCACTCTTCATCAAACCAAGGGTTTCGCGGTGGTGGTCGGGTGAAACCTACCACATCAGTTGCGGCTTTTCTGACGGCTTCTTGGCATCGATGCCACTGGTCTTCAGCACTTGATGAAGGCTGCACAGGACTTCTCGAGAGGTTGAGGGAGACGCGATCGGCAAAAGTTCTGGCGGTTTGTTGCGTTTGTAGCCGTTCAACGTTGAATCTCCTCACAGTATTTCCTCGTTGTTGTGGTGTCTGGGATATCCGCATACGTACCTTGGCTACAACAAGGTAGTGATCCGAGTCTATGTTGGCCGCTCGGAAAGTTCGAACATCTAGAATACTGGAGGAGTGCCTTGCGTCGATCGCAACATGGTCAATTTGATTGACGGTTTGTTGATCTGGTGACCGCCATGTCCCTTTGTGAATGTTGAGGTGAGGAAACCGTGTACTAGCTATAGTAACATTACGTGCCGCAGCAAAGTCAATTAGTCTAAGTCCGTTTCCAGACGTGGTGTCGTGTAGGCTGTGCTTTCCGATTGTGCTACCAAAGATGTCCTCCTTTCCTATTTTGGCGTTAAAATCACCTAAGACCATTTTAACGTCGTACTTAGGACATTGCTCATATGTTTTGTCCAGGAGCTCATAGAAACATTCTTTGGTAGCATCGTCTTTATCTTCTGTGGGGGCGTGAGCGCATATCAGGCTGATGTTGGCGAATTTAGCCTTGATGCGGATAGTTGTAAAGCGTTCACTAACGTGTCGAAAGCTCAAGACTTCTTGCCTAAGTCTGCCGCTTACAGCGAATCCGCATCCGAATAGGCGCTGCTTCTGTTCTCTGTAGCAACCCCACGCGCAACCCCCAACCTGGAGGGCCAGGCCCTTTCTGTGACCCCTTGGACAAAAGGAGCCGGATATTCCGGAGTCAGGAGTCAGTAACCCGCTTCGGGGATTTGAGTGCTGCCGTTGGCCCATTAAGGGCTCTTCCGCCAGCATCTCTATTTCAACACCCTGACTAGTATTGAAAAATCCTTAATGACCTCAGCTCCAAATACGTCGAAGTAGCTCATTAAGGTATCTGCCATGCCGACTGTTGACGTCACCGTTGATTCAATCGCGTGAATTCTTCCGCCGCACGTCCTCTTTCTGAGGGGCTCATGTTAGACTTCTGAGACTCGAACAGACAGTCAGTTCCGACAGAGCATTATAGTGTTGCTATTTTCTTCGTGTTCAACACTCGCGCTTATAAGTTTAGCAAGCCAAGCCCAGGTGGGCGAGGCCAGTACCCGGTGGTTACCACGCGGAGGTAAAATAAGCACAATTGATGTGTATGAAAAAGTTGCAACAACTGGGCACCGCCAAGTTGATGCCAATCAGCGCCTACCCGATTCATACACACCCAACCACCCAATAATTTTGTTTGGTAATGAGAAAACACAAAACATTTATTAAATAAATTTTTTGGTTGTACAAAACAATATTGGACACTTACAGCCGTATTATAATAATAGATCTCAAACTTCTATGCTTTCTGCTGCCATCTTCGCTTCTAATGCAATTAGAATTTTCTTACTAATGCCCAGTTGCACAGTCATAGTTTAAACTCTCGTTTTGGTTTAAACCTTCGTTCAACAAATTTTCGGTTTCACTGTGTTCGTTTTAACCCAAAGTGGAGTTCAACTCTCGGTTTAAGTTAAACCCCTGCATTCTGCCGTTTAAACTTTCGTTTAGCATTTTGAGGTTTATTTTGACAGCTGCTATTTCATACAGAGAGATGAGAGAGAGAATAAAAAAGAGAAATTGTCTGGCTGCTACACTTCTTGAATTTGTATGAGTAAAAACTAGAGTTATGATTAGTTTCAACATTACTGCGGTATCTAAACCCACTGTTAAAAAATGTCATCAGAAAATTTCAATAGATTTCCAACCAATATATCTACGTTTCAAGGAAAAACCCTTTTTTTCAAGTGAACATCAGGTAGATTTTATCCCAAACATAATGTAGCCATGCGTAAATTGTATTGAGGTTTTTTCAATACAAATTAATTATTCTTGGCGATCAAAATATATCTATACATAGGTACTTATATCTTTCACATTTTGTTTTGACTGAAACAAGACACTACCTATACCTACTCTATGCTTTATACCAGCGGTTCCCAATCTTTTTTGGTCGCGGAGCACTTTTCAGGAGAGAATTTCCTCGCGGAACACTTTGTTGTCCGTATCCTATTTTTCGCAGTTATGGAAAACGTAATAACTATTTTCCAATTTGATTGGGCTTTAGTTCCAAAATGAAACAGTTAATTTTTTTCACTACATTTCGTCCATGTCGACAGACATCATCATGCAAATATAGATCTAATTCTTCACCTGATGATGTCCATACCATAAACATAGACAAACGTAGTGAACAAAATAAACTGTTTCATTTTGACCTACGGCCCACTACCACCCAAAAACAAGTAATTTAAATGAAAAACAAAAAAAAATTATAATAAATAATAATAAATACATAATTAACTAGTACGGCCCACTACCACCCAAAAACAAGTAATTTAAATGAAAAACAAAAAAAAATTATAATAAATAATAATAAATACATAATTAACTTAAAAAAAAATTAATGTATAATATGTACCTACATAAATGAAGTATACCTACATATTTAAATAAATATTTCATAGTTTTAAAATTTGTATTTTAGTGACAGATACCGTGGTGACCACCGAATTAGAATCGATGTCTTTATATCACTTACCTATCTACAAATAAAATATTTCTTTTAGAAACAGTCTTCACAGAAAAAAGTGGTTGGAAGTATTGTAGACATTTTAATAAATATCTAAAATTAGTAGATACCTATTTAGAAAAAAAAAAATAATTCGTAGACCTTTTTAAATTATTTTCGAATTGGTCACAGAATAACAAAAACTTTAGCGTTCCAGTTTCCAAAACTTAGAGAAAAAACGCCAATATTTAGTGGGATAGCCTTTACTTTCTAAAACGGTAGTCAATCTTTTTTGAATATTTTCCACTAAAATACGGTGATGGTGATTAGATAAGATGTTCCAGACCTGCTTAATATTTTCGAAAAGCGGATTAGCATTTCTTGGTTTTTTAGCTTTTAAAGCTTTTTCGACGTATCGGCGAAATAGTTTTTAATTGGTTTTAGGTCGGGGCTTTACGCGGGCCAATCCAAATCATTAAGTTTGTTATCCGTAAGCCATTGCTTCACTATCCGCGGAGTATGCTAACCAAGAGAATGCCCCGCAGACCATTACTTTCCCTCCTCCATGTTTTATGGTTTAAAGCCTGTACTTTGGTTGCAATTCTTTGTTTTAAGGACCCCTAACATACACTTTCCATTTTTCTAAAATTGCTATTATTTTTGTATGTGCAGTTTTGCAAAATCCAACACCTTACTTGTTTTTTTTTACATAATGTGGTTTTTTGCCGAATATGCATCCAAGAAGATGTTGTTCTATTTAACGGGCGATAGAGTTCTTGATGGATTTTAAATTCAACAATCTCCCTAACATTTATAGACATCAACAATGGGTTGGCTCTACTTGTTCGACAAATATGAGTGCCTTCCTTTGGATAAGTTTTGCATGCAATCCCCTTTCTTTCTTTCTTTCTTAACTAGCTCGTCTGATAAAATTTTCATATTTTTTCGTATCTTTCCGCGGAGCACTTGAATATTCATGGCGGAGCACCAAGTGCT
Source organism: Cheilosia scutellata (assembly GCA_955612985.1). NCBI lineage: Eukaryota > Metazoa > Arthropoda > Insecta > Diptera > Syrphidae > Cheilosia > Cheilosia scutellata. The sequence goes on along the minus strand of OY015313.1, from coordinate 54,312,344 downwards.
CCGCGGAGCACACTTTGGGAAACTCGGCTTTATACAATGCAATTTGTTTGTCCGATTTTAAACACACTTCTCGGGACAATGCCTGTAAATTTGAGCTGGTTCAGTTAAATGGTTTCGGAGTTCATACCATTTTTGTATACAGATCTAGATTACATTTATGTATAACAGGAACAAGATAGCGCAGATTTTCGGAGAAACACCAGCAAAAAACTTTGCGCGTACCTATCACCAGACAATGACCCTAATTAGAGGCTCATAAAATCCTTTCAATTTCATTATCATTACTAGTGACGGGTGATCGAATGTGGTAAAAACCTAGCGAGTGACTAGCAAGTGAGTACCTGTGATCGAATTCGTCCGAATGCCCACTACATTTCATTTCAACAACTAGCTACATATTAGGCGTATTTTTTTGAGAATCTATAGCTAGCTCACTTTTACTTTTACATGCAAAACTGGTATACTCACTTTTGGTTTGGTTATACCTACACACTTTTCGTTTTACATGCAAAACTGTTATACTCACTTTTGGTTTTGTTATACTCACTTCCCAAAAAAATACGCCTATTATTATTATTGAAAACAAAACAAAAATTAATTACATACTGCAATAATTAATTGGTGAAAGTGGATGACAGTTCAAACATGTTGTTATGTATGTTCCTTGACATACCGCCGAAAAGAGAAACACAACTGTCTCGTTGACTTCACGTTTATTTCTGAGCTTCAATGCTCGTTTTTACTTAATATAACATAATACATAATCTTAAATACTATACCCCTTACTTACTAACTATATAACCTTACTTACTAACAATTTAAGAATATATAGAGAGAGAGTGAACGGTCATAAATGAGTTGTGCTGTGTTCTGACTTTTACATTAAATAGTTACAGCATGTTACAGTCTGTCTAACAACTCCGTATATACAACACTTCTTTCCCCTACAAAAAAAAATTTGTTTAAAAATGTTAATTAACAATGTTTAATTATAAGTTAACTTATTGGCCTATTTTTTTTTTCTTTCATCTTAAGCCTTTTCGATCGTCTTAACGTATCAGAATTTTCATCCAATTCGACTACTCTTCGTCTCTTCTTCGTATTTTTATTTTTTATCAGTTTCTCATTATGAAAAACTATAGGTTTGTTAGCAAAACTTACTTTTTTTCCCTGTCCCTTTTTTAGTTGGTTCACATGAGCTGTTCTACAAGATTCATTTACCTTAATACTATATACATATTTGCTTAACTTCTTAATAATAGTAGCAAAAAGCCATTTGACACCTGAATTGGAATTATTTAAATATAAAACTTGTTCACCCTCTAAGAATTCAATACTATTCGACTTATTTCTTTTTATATGAATACAACTCTTTTTATTATCATATACCTTTTGCCTATGAGGCTCCCCATTGAAATTATCTACCTTTGCATGTCCTTTTTTTTCAATAAGATAATCTAATAATGTTCTCGTCTTATACGAAAAAATTGCAGCCGATGGAGAACGATTAGTAACGGTACATGGTGTATTACGATATTTAAACAACAAATTATCAATGTACTCTTTCACAGTAGTTTTTGAAATATTACCCTCTCTTAAATTTTTTGTTAACCCTTTTTTGAAAGTTTGCACGGCTCTTTCGGCAAGTCCGTTTGATTGTGGGTGATATGGTGGGCTATGCATAAGCTCTATTCCATTGGCATCACAAAAACTTTTAAATAAACTGGAAGAAAATGGTGGGCCATTATCGGTTACTATTTTTGAGGGAAAACCAAACATTGCAAAATTCGATCGTAATTTTGATATGACATTTTGCGCGTCTGTTTTCTGCATCATAAAAACTTCTAACCACTTAGAAAAATCATCTACCAAAATTAAAAATGTCTGTCCTTGTAAATGGGCAAAATCTAAGTGAATTCTCTCATATGGTAAACTTGTTGCCTTCCATGATGCTAAAGGAACATTTTGTGTCTGATTTTGATGTATCAAACAAATTCTGCATTGCCTAACACAGTCCTCAATATCTTTGTCCAAGTTACTCCACCAAACATACGATCTAGCAAGTTTCTTCATTCTAACTATGCCTACATGGCCTTCATGGACTAATTCAAGCACCTTGTGTTGTAATATATCCGGTATAATCAACCTGTTCCCAAAAAATAGACACCCCTCCTCATATTCCAACTCTTTCTTTTTCTCCAAAAAACTTCGAGGAATCCTACTACAATTGCCCTTCCAACCTCGTTCCATACACTCGACAACTAATTTTAACACTTTATCCTTTTTCGTGTATTTTGCAACTATGGTAATATTTAGTGGAAAGTTATCTTTATCCACAATACTTCCGATAATACCTGACTCAACCATCGAATCGTTTGTTAGCGGAAGCCTTGATAACGCATCTGCATTGGCCAATAATTTTCCTTTCCTATACGTAATTGTATAATCATACATTCCCATGAAAATAATCCACCTTTGAAGCCTTGCTGCGGCCACTGGTGGTGTACATTTGGAAGGGTTGAAAATTTCTTTTAAAGGTTGATGGTCACTCACTATCGTGAAATGCCTACCATAAACGTATTTATGGAATTTTTTAATAGCAAACACGATAGCCAAAGCTTCACGATGCAGCTGGGAGTAGTTCCTTTGAGCTTTACTCAAAGTCGTACTCGCAAACAGCACCGGTTTTTCCACACCATCGACAAGATGTGACAAAACGGCTCCAACTCCATAGGGACTCGCATCACACGCAATAATTAAAGGTAATTGTTCATCATAATGAGTTAAGAGGTTGCTATTTAATAAATAATTCTTACTCTCATCAAATTCTTTCTGACATTCACTTGTCCAATTAAAAATATTTTCCTTCTTTAATAGTTCATATAGATTTTTAAACTTCGTTGACATATTTGGAATAAATTTACCATAAAAATTGATAAGTCCTAAATATGACTGCAGTTGTTGTAAGTTTTCGGGTTTAGGTGCATCGATAATCGCTTTTACCTTTTCCGGATTGGGTCTAATCCCATTGCTACAAATAATGTGTCCAAGATACTTCACACTTTCTTCGAAGAACTTGCATTTGTTTTCGTTAATGCGGACGTTGTGAGTACTTAATCTTTCTAAAACTGAAAACAAATTATTCTTACAATCTTCAAAATTTTCTCCCCCGATAATGATATCGTCTAAATAACACTGAACGTGCGAAATTCCTGCAAGAATTCTGTCCATTATAGACTGAAATATGGACGGTGCACTACTAACTCCGAATGTTAGTCTTTGAAATTCATACAACCCTTTGTGTGTATTAATTGTGAGTAGTGGTTTCGACGCCTCAGATATTTTTACTTGCTGATATGCCCCAGTCAGGTCAAGTACACAAAAATAGGAACATTTTCCTAACTTAGCAAAAATGTCATCCATTCTCGGTAACGGATAATGATGTTTGTCAATATACCTATTAATTGTGACCTTACAATCAACGCAAAGTCGGATGGTACCATCCGATTTTGCAACAGCTACGATAGGCGAAGCCCACCTGCTTGACATAACTGGCTTTATAATCCCCGAATTAACTAGATTGTCTAATTCCTGATCAACCTTGGATCGTAAACCGTATGGCACCGTATAGGGTTTAAAAAAAATTGGCTTACTATCTTCTCTTATAAAAATGTCCGCCTCAAAATCGCTTATGGGAGTATTTAAGTTCTTATCAAAAATATTCGGAAACTTCTGTCTACAATATTCAATCTCTCTCAAATTTTCAACCGAATGTAATTGGCCCACATTTTCCCCAAAAATTGATAACTTCCAATTTGGTATCAATACTTCTAACCAATCACGCCCTAATAGGGGCACAAACGAACTTGTCGATTCTATAACCGTGAGATCTAAATTCTCTGCAAAAATTTCATTTAATTTAGCATGCACATTGATAACACCAACAACTTTTACCCGTTCACCCGTAATAACATGCAACTTTTTCACATTTTTCTTTTCATTTCCATATCTCAGTCCCAGCTTTAAAAAATCGTTATAATTTATAATAGTAGAACATGCACCAGTATCTAACTCCATTTTGATATCTTTTCCATTAATTTTAACATTCACATATAATGGTTTTCCATGCTTATATACACTATAAATATGTCCTAACCTTAAATTATTCAAATCATTCACAGCATCGTCATCATCTGATTCGTCCATATGGTTCGCCTTGTATTTGAATTTATGTTTTTTCGCCTTTGTGCATGCAGAAGCGTAATGCCCTTGACCAGAACAGTTATAGCAAATAATAACCCTGCATTCTTTAGCTTTGTGCCCTCCTTTGGAACATCGGAAGCACCGCCCACTGGATTCACTACCTGTTCGTCTACCTTTAGACCAATTTCTAGACAGACTACGATTTCTTTCGAACGATTTACCTGCAACAACCGCTTTTTTTTCACAAACCTCGCCATGCCGCCGTGCCTCTTTTCCCCGACCGCCTTCAATCCTTGCTATGCGTCCTTGATTACTAGAACCCATGTCTCGTACTTCCTTTTCTGCCATTTCAAACGTCAGGGCCTTATTTTTCGCTTTCTCCAGAGTTAGATTGTCCTCATTTAACAAAATTGTTCGAAGTTTGTCATTTCGTAGACCACATACTAATTTGTCCCTTAACGCGTGTTCCAAAAAGTCACCAAAATCACACTCCTGTGCGATTAATTTAATTGAGATAATATACTCAGAAATCGATTCGTGTGGTTGTTGATTTCTAAGAAATAATTTGTACCGCTCTGCAATCACATTTTTCTTTGGCTTAAAATGGTTTTTAAGCTTTTGCAGCATGTCGCTATATTTGAGAGTAGTTGGTTTTATTGGAGATGCCAACGACTTCAAGACTTTATATAACTCGCCGCCACCTAGAGTTATAAAATAATCCACTTTGGTTTGATCGTCTTCAATTTTGTTTAACCTCAGTAGAAGTTCCATTCTGTCTACCCATAACTCAAAATCATCTCCAGGCGTATACGTTTCCACCTGTCCAATCATTGGCCGCTGATTTTCCATAGCCACCTCTATTTTAATTCCGGCTTCCGCTTTTGTGACACCTTCCAACATCAATTATGGTCTTTCGTATCTTAAGTTTATATAAAAAAACGTAGTGTACTGTACTGGACTTAATAAGAAAATCAACAGTTTATCCTCGTCGCCATTCTGTTATGTATGTTCCTTGACATACCGCCGAAAAGAGAAACACAACTGTCTCGTTGACTTCACGTTTATTTCTGAGCTTCAATGCTCGTTTTTACTTAATATAACATAATACATAATCTTAAATACTATACCCCTTACTTACTAACTATATAACCTTACTTACTAACAATTTAAGAATATATAGAGAGAGAGTGAACGGTCATAAATGAGTTGTGCTGTGTTCTGACTTTTACATTAAATAGTTACAGCATGTTACAGTCTGTCTAACAACTCCGTATATACAACACATGTGTCAAAAATAAATCAATTCACCTCGTTAATACCAAAATACATAATGTAATAATATTGCACACATTTTCTTTTATTTACAAATGGTAAAATAGATAAAGTAGAGAAAAGCAATAACCATTTATTTGATCAAAAGTGCGCTGGTATTAAAATATCCCCTTAAGGGAAATTGTTCTGCGCTTCCACAACTGCGTTTAGTTAACTGGCAGATTATTTTGAACTGTGAAACTGAACGAGTTAAACCAAAAGTTTAAACTCTCGGTCCGGTTTAGTTAAACTTCAGTTTAAACTCTGTCTGTGCAACTGGTAGGTACTTCCACTGACAGGAATTTTTAAATGATTGCTATAACCGACTTGTCAAAAAAATTAAACCACCATTCCACTGATTTGTTCCAATGATGTATTTCAATGATAGCTAGGTATAACTAGGGCCAATGTAAATAAAATGTGTCATCAGGCGTATTTTTTTGGGAATCTATAGCTAGCTCTTGTAGCGCAGTAGCGCAGTGGTTAGTGTGCTGGACTACTGTGCGGGGGATCCCACTATCCAAGGTTCGATCCCCGGAAAAACCCAAATTACATCTTAAGGTTTTTTTCTACTGCGCCACCTCTCGCGAACGTCTGACAAACATCCGAGAGTATAACTGTCATGAAAAAGCTTCTCAATTCAGCCGTTCGGACTCGGCATAAAATTGTAGGTCCCTTCTATTCGTCCCAAAAATAGAAACTCACACAAACGAATGGTTGCGAGAAGCTAGGCCTAGGGTGTCTACCGCCTGTTGCGCCACCTATTTATTTTTTTTTTTATAGCTAGCTCACTTTTACTTTTACATGCAAAACTGGTATACTCACTTTTTGTTTTGTTATACTCACTTTTGGTTTTACATGCAAAACTGTTATACTCACTTTTGGTTTTGTTATACTCACTTCCCAAAAAAATACGCCTATCGTGTAGTGTTCAGCAGAACAAGAAACAATAATTTAACAACGTTCCGAACACGCCCAATAGTGCAAAAGTGGATTCCGTTTAGTTCCACCATGCGATGTATTCTGTGGAGTGTAAAAAAGTCAATATCAGCTGTTGGCGAATGTCAAGCAGAATAAGGAGGGTAAAAGCAAAACCAAAATACCTGCTAATAGTGCAATGAATAAAATACTTTAAATTCGTATTCCCAGCACGATTCTAAAAATGATTGTGAAGTTACGCGGCTTATTTGTGAAACAAAACAAAAACGTTCAGTTATGGTATAGAATATAGTTTGTTCTGTAACGATGTAATACTGAAAACCATTTTCAGCATTCAACTGTTTCGCCGAAATTGTGCAACAGCAACAAAAGTGGACTCTGCTTCACCAGTAGACTTTTCTGCTATTCCAATTGAACGAATACGAAATTTTAGCATAATTGCCCATGTTGACCATGGTAAGAGTACCTTAGCCGACCGTCTATTGGAATTGACAGGTGCCATATCGAAGAGTTCGGGAAATCAGCAGGTCCTCGATAGTTTGCAAGTGGAACGGGAGCGTGGAATCACTGTGAAAGCGCAAACTGTATCAATTCTGCATGATTACAAAAATGAAACGTATCTTCTGAATTTGATTGACACACCTGGACATGTGGACTTTTCGAATGAGGTTAATTGATACTCATTATTTGTAACTTTCTTTGCTATAAATAGGTACATAATATATTATCGTGCTGTAGGTGTCTCGATCTCTCGCAGCATGCGATGGGGTCATATTGTTGGTTGATGCATGCCATGGAGTTCAGGCCCAAACGGTAGCCAACTATCATCTGGCTTTGTCCCGTAAGCTGGCAGTGGTGCCTGTTCTGAACAAAATTGATATCAAACATGCAAATCCTGATCGAGTTGTGAAAGATTTACAGTCATTATTCGATATTGATCCATCAAGAGTATTAAAGGTACGTATTTTAGCTTGCAAAGTCTAGCCGGTAATACTAATTATTCGCTTAAAGGTATCAGCTAAGTTAGGAATGGGGATCTCAGAAGTTCTTGCAGAAGTTATTGAGCGTATACCTCCACCCAAAGTGCAGAGAGATTGCCCATTCCGAGCTTTAATCTTTGACAGTTGGTTCGATAAATATCGGGGGGCGCTTAATCTGATCTATGTCCACAACGGGTCTCTTACAGTTGGAGAAGATATCCAATCCGCCAGCTCGGGAAAGTCGTATCCAATCAAATCCATATCTCTGCTGCGACCCGTAGAGACTCCCGTAGAAAAAATGTAAGTTTTACAGACAATGCATACTACCATTGATAGTGTATATATCCTTTATTTAGATCCGCCGGCCAAGTAGGTCTGATTGCTTGCAACATGCGTAACAGCAAAGAATCAGTCATTGGCGATACCATTCACATTAAAAACGTGAAAACAACTGCATTGACCACTTTTAACCCGCAGCAGCCAATGGTGTTCGCAGGTATCTATCCATCCGATCAGTCAAAGCATGTCGGGTTAAGGAGCGCAATCGATAAATTGGCCCTAAATGATTCAGCAGTGACTGTGAATATTGATTCAAGTCCGGCTCTCGGACAGGGTTGGAGGTTAGGATTCCTTGGCTTACTCCACATGGAAGTATTCTGTCAGCGACTGGAGCAGGAACATGGCGCCGAACCCATTATTACAGTTCCATCCGTGACATACCGTCTTAACCTCAAAAATCCAAAACTAATTAAGCAAATGGGAAAGCGTACTTTAGAATTATCCAATGCGGCTTTGTTTCCAGAACCTTCAAACGTGGAAGAGTACTATGAGCCACTTGTTAAAGGTGACATATCTTTCGAAAATCTCCAGAAATAATTTAAACCATTTTATCTCAACCAGGAACCATTATTACACCAGTTGAATATATAGGAGAAATCATTAGTCTCTGCGTTGATCGTCGGGGCGTTCAAGAGAGCTCTACCAACATAGATGATGATCGTATACTTATGAAGTATATCCTACCACTAAGTGAGATTATCCTTGATTTCAACGATCGCCTCAAGTCGATTAGTTCAGGTTACGCCAGCTTTAATTACGAAGATCATGGGTATCATCTCACCAACGTCGTGCGATTAGATATCCATTTGAATGGAAAGAAAGTGGAGGAATTTTCACGAATTGTGCACTGCACGAAGGCGACTGCAATTGGCAAGGACATGGTAGCGAGACTAAAGGAACTGATACCACGACAAATGATTCAAATTGCTATACAGGCGTGTGTGGGGAGCAAAATTCTAGCAAGAGAGACGCTGAAAGCATATCGAAAGGATGTTACAGCTAAGCTGGTGAGTTCAATGATGGGTACCTTCAAACAATTATCTTATTATGCATATCTTTACTTTTCCTTTGTATTAAGTATGGTGGCGATGTCACAAGGAGGATGAAACTACTAAAGCAGCAAGCTGAGGGTAAAAAGAAAATGAGAATGTTTGCCAATATTCGAGTTCCTCATGAGACCTTTATCAATGTGTTGAAGAGATAGCCAATTAGAAGAAATTGTCATAGTTTTACATTAAATAATGACTGAGATATAAGTAAAAAATAAAAGTTGTCAAAAGATTTTTCTTTCTAAATTGAAGACGGGTGAGATTAGCTATCTCCTTTTACAAAGATACAATGCTTTGAAACAGCAGTTTTAGTAGGTACATATTATTCTATATCTAGTATTCTCACGTCGTGTAGTGGCACGGCCATGTAATTGCAATGGAAAATTATTTTTGCACATAGGTGCATTTGCGTTGTGAGTCCAACTACTGACGTAGCGGGTAGATAAAGTCTGCAGTTTCAAGACATTCAGTCTCGTATCAAATGTTTTGCTTATAATGCAGAGCTTGAAAAATAAAACGAATAGATTACCAGGGGCCGAATCGTCTCATCTGCAAATGGGCAATACGTGACGGTATTTGTTTTTGCTTCGTGGGTAAAATCGGCTAATTCCGTGATCATATTGGTCGTTCACGTTTTCATGTTTGATAGTCAAAGTGTTTTTCCAAAGATCTGCCGGAGTGTGAAGATTTGGTCGATGGTTGAGTTTCCGGGCCTAAAACCGCGCTGGTATGGGCCGATCAGGTTATTTGCGGAAAGATTTTAGGCGTTCACACAGTATAGCCGACAGGATCTTATACGCAACATTCATGACTCATGAGGCTTATCCCTCTGTAATTGGGCATACTCATCGTTCATCGGGCATACTTTTTTCCGAAATTTTGCAGATAAGTTGGTGCATGCAAGAATGCTCTTGTTTTACTTAAGTTCGGATATCACTATCCTTACCTCATTTTGATCTGGTGGACGGAAATTTTGGGGGTTTACCACGATATCTCGAAAGCAAAAATCTCGAATGTTAAAATCTCGAAAAAAATCTAGAATTTAAAAAATGTCGAAACAAAAATCTAGAAAGCATAATCTCGAATAACAAAAATCTCGAATTTATAGGTCTGTTTTTTCCACATCTATCTCAGTGAAGTAAAGTAAAGTAGGATTTTTAACACGCAATTACAACAACTATATAGAGTCTCGAATGTGTCAAACAGTTCGTAGTTGTTGTAATTGCGTGTTAAAAATCCTACTTTACTTTACTTCACTGAGATAGATGTGGAAAAAAACAGACCTAATATTAAAAATGGTGTTAAAAAGTGAGATGCAACCCCCTCCTTGGGTTTACTATTTGGCTGTGGGATTTGTGAAATAAAAAAATCTCGAATTTACTTTTTATTTTCGAGATTTTTTCGAGATATAAGTCTTTCGAGATTTTTGTACATTCGAGAATTTTGCTTTCGAGATTAAAAAAAAAACTTTTCGAGATTTTTGTCATTCGAGATTACGTCATGATCCCCTGAGAAGTCGATGCCCCTCGCCTGTAGAGCTCGCGGCAGCTCTCGAAATAGCTCTGGTTTTGGTTTGCGGCATCGATTGATAATGTATAGGCAGTGAACTTGGCTGCATGTGCTATCCGACATTCCTCATCGAACCAGGACCCCAATTCTCAAATTCCGCATAACGCAACTCGTATACGAGCAAATCCGCCTGAAATTTTCGCATACGAAAAAAATTGGTATTCTCAAAGTTTTTTCCACCTCTGCGAAAATTGTATTCACCTCTCGCATGAGGTAGAATTTTACGTCGAAATGTACCTACTTTTTGTGCAAAGAATGGCATGAAAAAAAAAAAACTATGTATTCAAATTTGTTAAGAAATATTGTGGAAAAAAAAAACATTTTGCGATTGTGTGTGATTGGTTCTAATTTCAGTTAATAATTAATTGTGTTTTTACAATGGCTACATTGGGCGAAATGAGATTAGCATTTGTTCAGTTGGCATAATGGAGCAGTTGGAGCAACTTTAAATAGACCGAGATATCCGAGAACCCCAAGACTATTTTGAACCTTTCGACACAAAATTTATGAAATTATTTGGGTTTAAACTAGCGCTCGGCACAGGAATTCATCGATTTCTTGGCTACTCATATGATTGATTAATATAGATCAAACGCTTTATGTAACTGCTGAAGCACCTTCTTCTTTTGTTTTCCTTCCCCCCCTTTTCCTTGACCCCCTGGGGGTTTCGTTGTGGTCGCTTAATGAAACCAAGCACTTGGGTGGCGGCAGATCTAATGGCGCGTTGACAGTGTTGCCACTGGTCCTCTGCACTTACTTCTGGAGGTGTGTTAGCTAATAGGTAAAGGGAGACGCGGTCGTCAAAGGTTGTGGCGGTCTATTGCGATCGTAGTCTTGCGACGTCAAATCTTTTAACAGCCTCCGTCGGCTTTTGTTACGCAGGCGCAGTGGATATCCGCATCCGTAACTTTGGCTACTGCTACTACCAGGTAGTGGTCCGAGTCTATGTTGGCTGCTCGGAACGTTCGGACATCCAAGACACAGGAGGCATGCCGAACATCTACCGCAACGTGGTCAATTTGGTTTACCGTGGCTTGGTCTGAAGACCGCCATATATTGAGGTGTGGAAATAGTGTGCTGGTGATGACAATGTTTCGGCCCGTAGCAAAGTCGATAAGCCTGGATCCGTTTCCGGAGGTGTTGTCGTGCAGGCTGTGCTTTCCGACTATAGAGCCGAAGATGCCTCCTTATCGTACGTCTTCTCGCTTCTTTGGCTGCTTCATCCTTCTCCTCTATGGGGGCGTGGGCACAGATCAGTGTGATGTTCTTAAATTTGGTCCTCATGCGGATTGTGACCAGCTGGGGGCTTATATTACGGAAGCCCAAGACTTCTTGCCTAAGTCTCCCTCTGATCACAAATCCACATCCAAATAAACCCTGACCTTGCTCCATGTAGCAATTGCCGTGGTAGATGGTAGATCACACAGTTTTTTACCTTTCTTGGGCTTTCCCCATCCCATCTCACTTCCTGATAATGGCTGTAATATAGGCTTTGTACTTGCCCAGGGTCTCTATTAATTGCTCGGCTGCACAGTGGCCTGTTTAAGGTCCGGACATTCGACATGCAGATCCGAAGCTCGTGGTCCTTAAATCGTTTTCTAAGGTCGTCAGCATTTGGATCATCCATATCCGATGCTTGCTATCGTATCGTAACACTAGTTGTTCTCCGTGGTACGGAAGTTACCCCGATGCACAATCCCCAACATGGAGGGCCAGGTAAGGACTACTTATGTAATTTTATTGTTGTTTCCTATAAAAAATGTCAATAAAAAGGCTTTGTCAAAAAATTATTCTTGTCGTAAACAGGGTGGTCGGGTTCAGGAGTATCGGTGGCCGGACATAAGATAAAAGAGGCCGGTAACTGGCAAATATGTTTTTTTTTAAACATTAATAAAGTAGATACTATTTAAAACAAATCTATTTGTTTTAATGTACATATTTAGATCAATTTGAAAAACTTCAAATAATATTAAATTAGAAAAATCATTCTTACTTAGGGTATAGGTGTCAACAGTGGATAAATTTTTACTTTTTGCGCCGTTGAGCTCTCATTTATAATAGTATAGCCATGGCACAGCCTTTTCAATGTTTTATCTTCATTTTAAGCACAAAATCACAAAGCTTTATTAATGCTGAGATAGTGAAAAAATTATTTGAAATTACCCTTCCCATGTGATCCACTGTGTACTATGGGTGTACAGTGAATCAGTGAATGGTACACAGTGAAACAGGGATTTAAAATCCATTTATTCAGTAAAAATGTAAGTTTTTTTCATTATTTATTTATATTTATTAATCCATATATTATTTAGAGATAAACAAAAGAATAAAAACGAAAATAATAAAATAGAATAAAATAAAATTCCTCATGCTTAATAAAATGCCTCATCACTTCTTGAAAAAGTTCCAAGTTCATACATAAATTCGGTGTAGCCGAACCCAAAGTAACTGAAGGTGTGCCTAGGGGTAAATTAAAACAAATAGCTCTGTAAAAACAAAATAAGATATTTATGATATAAGAATCATTGATTCACTGTGTACAACCTCCAATTGACACAAACCAGAGATAATAGACCACCAGCTCCGCCCAAAAATGAGAGATCCATAGAGCCAGTTTCAAAAAGTTATTAGGTGGTTAAGTATGTGTGCCATGCTAAACTAAAAGGAGGGCGAATTGGTCACGCATACACGGGCACCTAATAACATTTACAGTTATTTCTGTGGTACAACACGTATTCACAGATAGAAAAAGAGGCGGCGCTACTCATTTCAAAACTGGCTCTATGGAATTCTCTTTTTTGCCGGAAGCTGGTGGTCTATTCTCTCTGGCTTGTGTCCAATTGATTCACTGTGTACTGTGTTGACATTTCAAAAAAACATGTTAATAATTTATAAAATATAGATGGCGCTACAGTCCGGGGTGGACCTGGGCCTCAACCAACACGCCTCTCCAGTTAGCACGATCTTTGGCTACCGCCTCCAGTTGCGCACTCCAAGTTGGTTGAGGTCCCCTTCCACTTGTGCGCGCCACCTAAGGCGAGGTCTTCCTCTACTGCGTTGTCCCTCCGGGTTGGAATCGAAGACTCTTAGGGCCGGAGCGTTGGTGTCCATTCGCTCTACATAGCGAATCTAGCCATCTTAGTCGACCGATACGTACTTTTCTGACCATGTCGAATTCGCTGTACAGCTCGTATAGTTCGCTGTTATATCTCCTCCTCCAAAGCCCGTCAACGCAAACGGGACCGAAAATCACTCGAAGAATTTTGCTTTCGAAGCGACCAAGGAGATCTTCATCCGCCTTTGATAACGTCCATGATTCTGCGCCATAAAACAGGACTGGGATGATGAGGGTCTTATATAGAGTCTCCTTGGTGTTTCTCGACAAGGCCTTACTAATCAATTGCCTTCTTAGGCCAAAGTAACAGCGGTTGGCAAGTGTAATTCTTCGCTTGATTTCTGATGTGATGTCATTTTCAGAGTTAATAGCGGAGCCGAGGTAGACAAAGTCCCGAACTACCTCAAAGTTATAGCTGTCTATCGTGGCGTTCTGTCCGATTCTTCGATGTTGTGTGTCCCTTCTTGTTGACAGCATATATTTTGTTTTGCCCTCATTCACCACTAAACCCATTTTTGCAGCTTCTGCGCTGATACCTGCAAACGCATCAGTGACAGCTCGCTGTGTTCTGCCAATGATGTCGATGTCGTCAGCGTATGCAAGTAGTTGCACAGACTTTTGGAAAATTGTGCCCCTGGTGTTGGCTTGCGAGTTTTGCACAATTTTCTCAAGAATGATGTTGAAAAAGTCACATGACAGCGCATCACCTTGTCTAAATCCTTTTTTGACATCAAAGGTCTCGGTGAGATTGTTTCCGACCTTTACGGGGCAGCGAGCGTTCTCCATCGTCATTCTGCACAATCTGACAAGTTTGGCAGGGATGCCAAAACTAGACATGGCTCTGTATAGCTCGTCTCTATAAATGCTGTCATATGCGGCTTTAAAATCGATAAATAGATGGTGAGTATCGATTTGGACTTCTTGGGTTTTCTCCAGGATCTGCCGTAGTGTGAATATTTGGTCGGTTGTGGACTTACCGGGCCTAAAACCGCACTGATAGGGTCCAATCAGAACTGATTAGAAAAATCATTCAAAAATGTTTAAAACTGTGTAGTATTTTATGTAACATACCTACCTATCTTGTGGAAAAATTCTCTTAGGGGGCCGGCCACTGGCGACTCTACCCTATGCCTTCCTATCCCCCCTACCTACCTGCTATAAGTCGTTCGTCATGTTGCTGTGCCAATCTATTTCACGCATTACATTTCCTTTATTTGTTTATTTGCAAGTCCCGATTAACGGGCAACACAACAGGCTTTCCTCCCGTTACATTTAAAAAGCACTCTATCAATCTATTAATAAACAAAAACAATGGGCGAAAGCGAAACAATTCAATCAATATTTCTGCAATGTCAATTTGAAGTGAAGCCAATGCGCTTTCGCCAGCATCTTCCGAAATCACTGTAACTAACTCGTTTAGATACATGGATACGTTTTCAATTGTTATGTATATCCACAACCTACCTAACATGTGCTGTGCAGGTTTTAAGGTATTACCTAATATCGCATTCACTTGCACTCTCTCATTAGCAAGTAGCAACCGATCCAAAATGAATAAAAAAGTATCTTGAACTTCTAGAAAAAATACAAACCAATACCAAACAAAACAATAACAGAAACACACACACTTATCAATGACCTTGATTTATATCGTTCCTCTACATCTACATTATATCGCTGCAATAAGCAATAACAATTGTTTTCACCCACACACAAACAATGAACTGCAAACAAACAATATTAATGCGTGCTCTTCTGGTACTCGCTTTATATGTTTGTATACCTACTTTACTTACTCATATTGACGTCACCCAAACATGAAATAATAAGCTCATGATCGATCGTATAAAAACCCCATAACTCTGTAAAGGGGAAGCCATAGCAAAATTAGTTTGTCTTTTGACTTAATTTCTCCGAAATGAAAATTTTATGACAAAACCGCTAGTATTTTGAAATGCCCTTGGGCTTGGTTGGGGTCTCGCGAGGAATCAAAACATTTATTATATCATAATTATATAGGTAGTTATCTTCCATTTGTATATGTATGGGTATGTAAATAATAAACAAAACGTGTGTGCTACTACATAAAGTGTATTTACAACAACACCTTCTGTCCCCAAAAGAAAATCAAAAAACCGAATGAAACGGTATTTTTAGATCGCGAACAGTTGAATTATAAGCATACAAAAACAAAAGCGCTGCTGATGGAATTGAACAACAAACAGCAATATCAACAAAACTGACAAAACATAGCATACCCCCATACCAACACCCCAACAAATTTAAGCAACAATAACATGCCTTCTTTTTGTATCATACGCATACCTACCTTCTCTAGTCTCTACTCCATCCCATCCATCATTATCGTCGGCAATAATCGACATAATATGGGTTGAAATATCGAAGTGTTAGTAATATAGTATAATTATATTTTTAAACAGATACTAAATCGCATGCGTTTCTTTGGTCAATAATAATTTGAAGTGCAAAAAATATTGTGCACTAAGGTTGGACCCTGCATTTAAATAAATACATACCTAGATACTTGATTTTATTTTATGCACACAATAATTTAAGTAGATACATACTAAGGGTATTCATGCAACGTCGTAAGTTTACCATTTGCGTAAAATGGTAAGTTTACGACAAACGTTCCATGAACGCCCCAATTTGCTGTTTGTTTACCACTGGTGGTAAACCAATCAGCTGTTTCACATGAGAGGGAATGAACGAATTGATAAAATGCGAACAAACCACTTTTGATACAATTATAAAGAGAAAATTGCACATTTTACTATTCCAAGTGTAGGATAATTAGTTTTTCCATCAAATTGTATTAAGAAAACAAGTTTTAATAGGGTTTAAATAACGAAATTTACAATACCAATCTTTTTGCCGCGAACGAAAACTCCCTTTGATTGGAATTGGAAATTTCGTTATTTAACCCCTTTTAAAACTTGTTTTCTTAATACAATTTGGTGGACTAACTAATTATCCTACACTTGGAATAGTAAAATGTGCAATTTCTATTTAAAAATGCATCAAAAGTATTATAAATGCATGCAAAGCCATTTTTTTCTGATTTCGCGCCTTTATTTCAAGTGTGAAATGTCACAATAACCTCGTCGTAAGTTTACCATCTCGGTTTTCCACACAAATTCTCGTAGTAAGTTTACCATCTCGTCGTAAATGATTTTCCATACAAATTTTTACAGTTCATTTACCACGTCGTAAACTTACGACGTTTACGACGAGTTTACGACGTTGCATGAATACCCCTACTAGTTTCGGATGAATTTATCTAGTAGGTAGCTGAATTCTTCATATAAAATGCATAATCACTTCTAGTAAGTAGGTATCTACTTATTAATAATTTTAGGTACCTACCCATTCGACATTTTTCAAGTTGGGGAATCTTAGTTGGCGATGGCGCTAGCTACAGTCCCGGCTGGACCTGGCCTGAACCAACACGCGTCTCCACTTAGCACGACCTTTGAGTAACCGCCTCCAGTTGGGCACCTCCAAATTGGTTGACTTGTCCACTTGTGCGCGCCACCTAAGGCGAGGTCTTCGAAGACTCTTCGAGCCGGAGCGCTGGTGTCCTCGCCATCTTCGTCTTCTGCGACTAAGGAGATCTTCATCCGCCTTTGATAACGTCCATGGTTCTGCGCCATAGAGTAGGACGCAACCCCCAACATGGAGGGCAGGTCCTTTTCTATGACCCCCTTGGACGAAATCCCGCTACGGGGATTTGAGTGCTGCCATTGACCCAGGGTAGTGGCACCAGTATCCGAACACTTAACGGCGATTTGAAAAAAAACCGCTGTCAAAATGTTTATTTGGGAGAAAACTTATTAAAATAAATTTAATATGGTAGATGAAACTTTATTTTTTCACACCTTATTCCTTATTCCGAACATCTAGTTTCCTGGTTTTCGAACACAAATATTTGAGACTATATCTGAAGTTTTTCTTAAACAAATTTATTTTAACATCAATTTAAAAAAAAGTAACAATTCAGTCTTCGAGGTTATTTTAAAGAACAAAAAAAAATACATTAAATGTTTTTTTAAAAGATTATAAAAGATATGTATTGTTTAAAATATGAGTAAAACATAAACATAAGAATACAAACATAAAAGGAAATTCAGTCTTCGAGGTTATTTTAAGGAACAAAAAAAAAATACATTAAATGTTTTTATTAAAGATTATACATATAAGATATTCTTTAAAATATGATTAAAACATAAACAAAAAAAAGGAACTTCATAAAAAACTTATAGGTATAACTTAAAAACTTCATATCAAAAAAAATCTTTTTAAAAAGATAAAAAATAAACAAAAAAATGTTTTTAAAACATTAAATTAAATTTTCTAAAAAGATAAAAATGACACTTTTTTTCAAAATTTAAGAGCAAAAATTGCACAAGAACTCTAGGTTTTGAGCTTCATTAAAAGCTTTTGTACTGAGTGTTGTGCACCCTAAGTGATACCACCGACTACATGCGTCACATCCAATGTTTTTCAATTGATCATCTTCTGTATTGAAGTTTCAGCAATTGGAATATTTTTCCACAACAATTCTTCAGCCTTCAGCCTTCTTTCTGTTGCATTTATTCCAGATGTTGATGGCCCTATGTCGTATGGGTCAGGCTCTGTAATTAATCCAAGCTTCTTTTCTTCATCCGAGACAATTTCAATGACTGATTTAAAATGTATGTCCTCACTCATGTTTAAGTCCGTCTGAAGACGCAATAAGGTATTTTTTGTAATGGCCAGATGTTTTGCGGACATATCAATATTGTTTTCATCGTTGGATTTGCTTCCATTAACTGCGTCGTTAACATATTCTAGGTGGTTTTGAATGCATTTGGTATAGTCTACAGAGTTCGGGTCAAAAGGATAAATTCCACATTTCCTAAACGCATTTTTTATTGTATCCGAGCGATCCTTATCTTCTAAGACTAGTTTGAGTATTTCACAAAAATTTGTTTTGGTGACGGATTTCCCAACATTTTCTGCTATGCTCGACCATTCCCTTACTGTAGCCCGATAGTCACTTTTGAGTCCTTTAAAAGCTCCAACATCTGCCGGCTGCATAATATGTGTCGTATTTGGCGGAAGTGAATACAGAATAATATCGTTTTTTCTACAAAATTCACTTATATGCAGAGACAAATGGGACTTATGTCCATACACTAAAAAGAGGATCGGTCTCTTGATATTGTTTTTTAGAAGCCAGTTATTGAAATCATTTGCGACATACTCATAAAACGTCTCCGATCTCATCCATCCCGTTTCTGAGCACCCGACAACCCAATCTGGAGGCATGGAATGGACAACTTTAGCTGGAGGACGTAGATATGGGAACACGACAACTGGAGGTAATATTTCACCACTGGCCGAGAAAACCAAAAGCACTGTGATATTATCTTTTTCGTTGGAAAACTTTACTTGATATAAGTTTTTATAACCTCTCGGACCAATTACTGATCCCGTCTTTGGAGCTAAGCTGAAAGATGTTTCGTCTCCGTTATAAATTCGTTTCGGGTCCGACAGAATGTCTTTGCAGCCCTGCTCTTCTAAAAATTCACTTAGGTCGTGAAACCATTTTCGAATTGACTCTTCTGTTACTATTGCTCTTGCCTTACATACGGTCTCTGAAGCTTTCACAGATAGCTCCTTGTGACGCTTTAAGAAGCCATAAAACCACTTTTTTCCAGGCCTTCCGTTTTTAAAAGGAGTTTTCCTCTTTTCGTCTTGAACAATTTCTTGAACCACATCCAGGAGCTCATTGGGTTTTTGTGGGAAACCGCATTTTGCTATATTTACAAGCCACTCCACAATCATAGTTTCTTCACTATCTGTAAGGACTGTAGCTGGAGCTTTCCTTGTTACCTCGTCTTGCACTTTTCCTTTAATCCTGTCGTGAAGGGTTGTGATTGGGACTCCAAACTCTCTACTTGCTTTTCTTATACCCATAGCATTGGTTCTTATTGCCCTCAATGCAGCTGCCAGGGAAGAGTTATCGTATTTTTTGAGGGAGCGTTTCATTTTTACTATTTACCTAATAATGTATCAATTTGTTAGTCTGGAAGAAGTTAATCTGGAAGAAGTTTTAATGTGTTCGGACAAAGGATACAAATATCGCTGTAGTTTCCTTTACCCGAACACTAAAGAATATTGTGTTCGCTTACTGGAGAATTGATTCTTTGGGCCATTTTTCATATTAAATGTAAAAGAGAATTTATTTTTCCTCAATAATTACTCTTAAAATGCTAAAAACTATAAACACTAGTGTTCGGGAAAGGAAACTCGTAGCATTTGGTTTCCTCTGGCCGAACAGTTAAAAACATTAACAAACTAAAGTAATTTTGGACTAATTATTGCAAATTATAATAATAATATATCTCGACTAAGAAATAAACACTTTTAAACCAACTTACACGTTATATTTACACAGTTAAACACTATTTTCCTTGAGCACTTTAACTATTTTTTTTTTTTGAAACACTAAGCCGTCTGCACACGCGAGAACCTTGCAACGAACTGACGGCTCTTTGAGTTTGAATAAGAAGTGGTAAGTGTATTAGTGAGATATCGCGTACATGTATAGAGAAAAGCATACAGATTTATTTTTTCCGTTTTTTTACTCAGATCAAGAAAAATAACGTTATTTTAACGATTTTCAGTAAAAGTGTTCGACTAATGGAACTGTTCGGAAATAGGCTTCTGAAAGCATTCGATTGGCACTCAACTGACAGTTTTTCTACTGAAAAGAACAGAAATTTGTTTCTGGACGAAAACGACATTAGACTTCTGACATTTGAGTAGACATACAGTTCCGCTTCCGACTGAGCATTACAGTGTTGCTATTTCCTTCGTGTTCAACGCTCGCGCCTAAAAGTTCAGCAAGTTACGCCCGGGTGACCGAAAGCAGTACCCGGTCCCGGTGGCTACGACTGCGGGAGGTAAAATAAGCAAAACTTCGTAACAATTTGTATTCCGCTGAAAAGAAGCTTCGTGTCGTAGAATCCCAATCTTTTCGTTATCAACGCCGCTAATTCGTTTCCATGATAGCTCTGAATTACAGCCGTAAAGTATCCATACCAATATTTTCGGGAAAGCTACGTAGGGTCGCGTAATTCTTACAACACCTCTACGCTGGCTGTTGTTTAGAATGTTGGTATGGTTATTTTACTAAGCAAGCTTATGGTGTCTAAATAGGTAGGTATATTTTTTAGAATATGTCAAAAAAATGCAATAGATGTCGTTACTATGGAAACTTTGTCACTGTTTTGTTTACGTTATTGAGAAATGAAAGGTGTACCCCAGCGGCGATAATTTTAACCCTTCTAAACATACAAATTTGACAGATCAGCGAAAAATATAATAAAGAATAAGTGTTGCATTGAGCGTCTCATTTGTGGTGTACCCCAACGCAACCCATATAAACAAAATGGTAGGTATAACGTATAACCATGTACAAGGTGTCTTAGTTTGATTGCCTTGGGTTTTGAAGTCATCAAGGATGCAGACCAGTAGGTAACATAACTTTTTGCGGAATCTGGCATCACACCTATGGCAACTAGCCTTGACGACCTCTTCCCCTTTGCGAATGGATCGTTTTATCGACAAAGTCTGAGATAAATCTCGGTTAGTTGGTTCCACCATTGGTATTTGGGACAATAGCTGTGCTTCACAATCAATGGAATATTAACACTAATTTGAAGAACTTTAAACAGTCAAAAAGAGTCTAAAACAAAATTGTTCGCACGAAACCAACACAAGTTTTTCATTACACTTTTTTAAACGATTTAGGGCTAGTTTCAAAGGTTCCGGATAAAGTTTCGGATAGTTAGCCGACACATAACGCTATCCACCAGATAAAAGCTACTGATATTTTTGTTCTGTTTCATCGTCAAACTCTCTGATAAACTAACTTGCGGAAAAATTTATCAGACACTAAAGTTTGTTTCGATACACATGTCATTTGTTTGTTTCGTGTTTTCTAATATTTTTTGTTGTTTTAGGTCTAAAAAAAAACCTTTGATAAAATAACGAAAGAAAAAATTGAAGCAGCAAAAATCCAAAAAAGAATTCTAACAGAGGAACTGGAGCAGACATCCAGATATGTACCTACTCCGTTTGAAACTGAAAATTGAAGTTTATCTGACATATAAATTCCGGATAGGGTATCCGAAACTTTATCAGCTAGTCTTGAAACTGGCCCTTAAACATGTATTTTATGGACCCGAGCTTAATTTATTTTTTCATAAACAATACTTGGATTTTAGACCGACGACATATAGCGTATTTTTTTGAGAAGTGAGTATAACAAAACCAAAAGTGAGTATACCTGTTTTGCATGTAAAAGTAAAAGTGAGCTAGCTATAGATTCTCAAAAAAATACGCCTATAGACTCACACATTTTCGATGGGGTTAAGATCTGGACTTCGAGCCGGCCACTTCATTACCTCGATACCTATATTCCTTTAAGCGCCTTGCGTTGTGGACTGGTGCGCGTCCTGGTGGAGTACGAAATTTTGTCTGGAAGAAACTCTTCGGACATGCTCAGCGCACTTCATTGAAAACTACTATCTACAAACTACCTACATCAATGTACAAAGAAGAGTTAAAATAATAAGGGTAGGTATTCATGCAACGTCGTAAGTTTACCATTAATTTGCGTAAAATGGTAAGTTTTAAGAAACCAAGTTTTAAAAGGGTTTAAATAACGAAATTTCTTTTTCGAATCTTTTTGCCGCAAACGAAAACTCCCTTTGTTTGGAATTGGAAATTTCGTTATTTAAACTCTTTTAAAACTTGTTTTCTTAATATGTACATACAATTTGATAGATAAATTAATTATCCTACACTTTGAATAGTAAAATGTGCAATTTCTAAAATGCATCAAAAGTTTTGAATAGTAAAATGTGCTATTTCTAAAATGCATCAAAAGTATTATACATATATAAATGCGTGCAAAGTAATTGTTTTCTGATTTCGCGCCTTTATTTCAAGTGTGAAGTCCCACAATGACGTCGTCGTAAGTTTACCATCTCGATTTTCCACCCAAATTCGATTGATTTTCCATACAAATTTTGACAGTTCATTTACCACGTCGTAAACCTACCAAGTTTACTACGTTTACGACGAGTTTACAACGTTCCATGAATACCCCTAATTTCTTGGTAGCTACGCGAATTGAGGTATTCCAGCAGAGCAAAATGCCGCCCAAATCATAACCGAACCTCCCCCACCAGAAATGCACTAGGTACATATTTTCTATGACCTTCCCAACAAATTCCAGTAAGCTCACTTACGAGTAACGAAACGAAGAATGTGAATGCTCTTGAGAGGTAAAGGTTTATTGCATGGAATGTCAGTCTACATTATGCTTTGTGCGTTCCCACTTTCACTACGATCGTAATGTTTCACTACGGTTTCGCATTGGCTTGTCAAAATCATTATGTCACTACGAAAAATTTGGAAACACAACGATTTTCTGTTCGTAGGTATACATATTTTGCTTATATAAAATTGCTTCAGTAAGTAAAAAGATTGACTACCTACTATTGTTTTCCCTGAAAATGTTGTCTGTTGGGTTACTAATTGAATACATCCACTTTTTCAGCGCAACAATAGAGGTTACAGTTCAGCGTATTGCATTTTCCATAAATTATTACGGCCGTATATCGGTGGTTTAATTTAGACCGTGGTTTAAAATATCTTTGGGAACAATGGTAGATGTTCGTTTAAAGGATATTTTAGCAAGTATCGTTGTGGACGCATTTTTACTCTTCACAAGTACCATCGTTTGAAATCCATGGACAGAGCAAGAGGGGTTGGTAAGGGCGGCATCATTTACGGCATTACATTTCTGACATTTTAAATTTGTATAAATTTGTCCTATACCCAAAATTTTAATTACAAAATAACTGAAACGCTTCAGAACATTTATAAATTTTTCACAAATCACGCAGCACATTTGAGGCAACAGCTGCACTGTAGTTTTTGCTATAATATTTTTTTACGACATCAAGAAAAGAATCCTATGTTCCATTTCGATTTCAGGCAAAAACTGAAACTTTAAAATTTAAAAATTGCAATTATTTTTCATATTTCACTACGAAACACTACGTTTTCATCATCTCGGCACTACGCTTTTGTAATATTGTAGTGGGAACTCTCCTTTGAACGTGCCCTGGAGAAACGAGTTGCCAATAGGACATATTAATAATGGAATTTCGGCTTTTGGGTGCTTACTGTTAATAATCGAGCTTCCAACTGTAGTATCTTACATATCTGAAAACGAATTATTTAACACAAAATTCCTCAGTTTAAAATGCAGTGTCTATAATATACTCTGTCCTGGGCGAATTGCAACCACAACCGCTGAAGCTGAACACAACCTACCTAGGTAGCTTACCTACAGCTTATAAACAAAACAAGCGATTAGTTTTATAGGTAGATATGCAATAATTACACATATGGCCACCAGAAATTAGATTGTTTGGAATAAAATGGAAAAGTTCTATCAAAATTCAAAAGCTCGAAATTAACACCAGTCTGGTCGAATTTTCATATTTTTTTCCGATCTTTCCACTGAGCATTTGGATAGCTATTCTTCACGAATAATCATTTTTAACCTTCACCTTTAAGTTTATTTTAAGTCACAATGGATAATTTCATTATAAAAAATTTCGCCATTTGAGTTCGTAAAATTTAACCTGGAAATTAAAAATGATTAGTACCGCACTCTGTGTACAACTAGAGTAGCTAGAAGAAGCTGCAGAAACAAAATCTCATAATTAGAGGCAGATAACGCGTTAATTAGGTAGTTTGGTAGTATGTATTTAATTTTTCAGAATTTTTTGTGTATGTATTATGTACAGTACATACATACAAAAATCCGATACCAACTGCACTCATTATCTCATCAAAAATCTATTGCTTTTATATTGTGACTGTGCTGTGAAAGACAAGTTGTGCTAGTGAGAATTCCCCAAGTAGATACCTACCTTACCTGTGTCTGTCTTCGTTCCTTCTTTCGGTTGAAGAAGTAGTTGCTTTGCTGCTAGCTTTTTCACCCCTTTGAAAAAAAAAAAACAAAAATAAAAAAAATCAAATAGGCCATTCGATGTGACCCTGAAATTGGGGAACAACATTGTGGATGTGGAACATAGTCTTATGTAAACGGCCTTGAGCATTACATAGTTTTCAGAAAGTTCTCTCTCGTTGCACGATGAATGATTGTTTTTCTTTTGGCTGGCTCTAACACATACACCTATATGCATTCATTTTGTACTCCCGCTTTGTTGACATCGCTTTATTTAAGAGCTTTCTGGTGGAGGCACTTTCAATTCTGATGAGATGATCTGAAACGAATGGATTTGGGTT
Source organism: Cheilosia scutellata (assembly GCA_955612985.1). Lineage (NCBI taxonomy): Eukaryota > Metazoa > Arthropoda > Insecta > Diptera > Syrphidae > Cheilosia > Cheilosia scutellata. The sequence goes on along the minus strand of OY015313.1, from coordinate 54,287,436 downwards.
GTGTGAGGCATAAACCATAAACGTAAGCAAAACTGATGCACCTATACCTATTGACTTGTTATTGTCACAGTCGCAGAACGAGTTGGCAAGTGGAAAGCTTTCACTTTCCAGCGTTGCCAATGGCGTTCACAAACTAAACGCTTAAAAATTTACTGTAGTAGTACAGTACCTTTTGTGTTATTACATAATACATATAAAATTCGTAGTAGCTGTTTTATTCAAAAATACAAACACGCCCCTAATGTACTTATATCCGCAACGTAACATAACATAACCAAATTATAGTTCGAAACATTTTATTATTCTTATGATCTGATCCGCATCAGTTTGGGACAAAATTACTAGAAACAGCAACAAGTCTGTTTGAATGAACACTTTTTTCAGTTTAGCAAAGTAAAGTACCTAGGATCTTCAGTAACGGAATTATAACAACTATACACTCAACTTGCTCCTTCCCAGTTTCGCACTAGCAGGCTAAATTATAATTGCATTGTAGAAAAATGCTTCGCTTTACGAAATTCTTCATTGTACTTTAGGCAAACAAATTAAAATAATAATTTTTTGAAGTAGTTGAACACCAAAATAATGACACTCTTTTTTTATCCACTCTTGGATAACTCTGAAAATGTGGGGATTGCCTTTGATGATTTAGAGTCGAAAGTCCATAATCCCTCCCTCTACCGTATAGTGAATGGCTTTGAAGATTAAGAGTCGATGGCGGAGAATCGAGAGAGATCCGGAGGTTCCACTTCAGCAATGAACCAATAAATGAATGAATATTCGCCCCTACCTGGACATCACCAACCTCGCAAAGGTATAATCACGAACAGATTTTCGTCTAATTTACTTTGCTTTAATTATTATGTGAAACTCGTTCAACAAAACAAATCTGGATACATTTCCAGATCAGCCAAAGTTGTAACTGATATTACAGTCGGTAAGGGAGTGAAGTGACTTTGTAGGTAGGTAATTAAAATGAAAAAAGTTATTTATTGTATGAAAAACTAAAATAGCCACTCATGGAATTTCCTGCACAAGATCAGAGGTGTATGTAAGGTGTATCCCTTCTCTTTTCTACTCATTTAAAATCGGCCTGTCTCGCTCGACACGACTTTCATGAGGAGCATGTAGTGTATAATATGCTCTTAAAAGGCGTAAGAGGGAGATTGCAGGCATCCGCTTTATGATACGTTTACATTAGGTCTGTTTTTTTTCCACATCTATCTCAGTGAAGTAAAGTAAAGCAGGATTTTTAACACGCAATTACAACAACTACGAACTATTTTACACATTCGAGACTCTATGTAGTTGTTGTAATTGCGTGTTAAAAATCCTACTTTACTTTACTTCACTGAGATAGATGTGGAAAAAAAACAGACCTATTGTCACAGAAACATATCAAGTAGAATAAGCGGAATGCAAAATTGTGACACGAGATTTCCGAAGATTTCCGGAAATGGTCAAAGGAAAAAATATTGTTATTTCCTTCAAATTCCTAATATTTGGTAGGTACAATTAACAGGGGTTCCGCGTATGTTAAAGTTCTCACATCTCATACCTAGATTGGTTTGTGCACATAAGCAGGGACGCTGAGGGCCCGCTCATCATTCTTGAGGGTAAAAATCACATCCTCAGATTCCAATGGCTCTGGATCCGTTGTGGGCTACAGTACATTGTTTACAATTGACCAATTCACACGTGCGTTATTTTTCCCCAAAACTAGGAAATACTGCGGTGTTGCTGCGATAAAAAAAAAACGCACGTGTGCACCGGCACCTAATTAGCATTGACTGCAGCAAAATGGATATCATCCTCTAATTTCATACAAATATCATGTGTGACTATATAAATGTCCCGTAAATTATGTCATGGAACAACCCATAATTATAGATACTTACCTAGATAATATGAAAGCAAACACAAGTTCCGGCGACCAATGATTCACAATCAACTGATAATATTTGCAATTGCGATTTAAACATGCTATAAGATTAGTAGGTAATTGGTTTCAGTAAATTTGGCCAAATATTCGTTAATAAATGCAACACAATAAGCAAATTATTGGCTATTGCCTACCTCGGTAGGTAACCCATTTTGTTTAAGGAATGCATAGACCGTCACAAAAAAATGATCAGCATGCTGATTTTTCCCATATTTTGTATAACATTAATAAGACAGCCGACTAAAATACATGTCAAAATTTTTTTTTATTTTTGGTAGGGCTATTCCCTTACCTTCAGTCGACTTTTTAGTAGTAAGCATAACTTTACTTATGCGATGGGATTGTACCAGCAAAAATGCTATTTTTAAATTTCCGTCTATGTAGGTAACAATTTTCAAAACATGCATATATTTTGATATGCAAAAATGTATGGAAAACACTTCCATGGCAACACTTTTGGAATCCAATAAAAGCTCTTTTCGTTAAAAACAACTTCTCGGATGTGTTTGTGTATACTTTTAGCAAACGACAGACGACGTAGCGTATTCGCATTCAACAGTGATTCGAACAGAAAGTGCTGGTGGACGTTGGCCTTTCTTCTTTTTTAATAAAATAACAAATTTCTCTGCAGTTGCATCAATGCAAACAATAAATACGAATTTTTAAAATAATCAATTCTTTCCCGGGAATAAACTTATATCCTAATCAGTTTTTCATTCCTCATTCGAGTAAGTGACCTAACTCAAAAGTTTTCATTCAACAAAATGTAGATACGTATTTGAAAATCGAAAGTTTCTCCCAAAAAAAAAATTAAATTCATAATATACTATACGTATCTAAATTCAGTGTTTTTATTTTACTTCCCCTCGAGTTGTGTACGTTCAAGGATTCATTTAATAAATTCGTATCCCTTTGATCTAAAAATAATTAAAACGAAATCATAATCGAAAAAATTCCAATTGTGAACAATTTACAAACAGAAACAGCAAACTTGATTATTTTCTTCTTTTTGGAACGTATGTATAAGTGATTGTTTTGTCGTATGGGAATTTTGACTTGTGTATATACAAAGTTGACGACAATTTGTTTGTAGATTGTAGGTGGGTTGGTGCCAGTGCCAATGGATTGTTTTAGTGGTTTATTTATCCGCTCAGGTTCCCGTCTCGTTCGCGTTCGAATGTATGTGGGAGAGCCGGAGCTTTAATATGACAGATCGGAATCGCAGGAGAAATGGATGTTGATTGTTCATTCAGTAATAGTTTTGTGTGTCAGTGGAGTGAAGCTTTTCGATGCACAGTGAAATGACACTGAAACTGAGCTAACCGTAATTGTACTACATATACATATATATACATACAATATTGTTTTTAGTGGACAGACAGCGAATTCGTTCATCGTTGAAGTTGAGCGTGTGGCTTTTTGGCACAGCTTCATTTATGTAGCTTTGCATTTGTTTTTGTGGCCGAGTCGTGGGCTACCTATTCGTTTACCATTGAGGCGATGAACCCAGTTAAGTTCACGGCTGTGTAGTTTTTAATTCAACTTAAAGGTCAGGAAAAGGAAACGCAGTTGGCAAGTCCAAAATAATAACACAATGATAAACAACAGCATCAAAGCTGTCATATCAGCGGATTGTGTAATTTTTTTTTTCTTGAGTTTGCTCAATATCAATTTCACAAAATATCCCAATAAAACACTTGAAACTAGGGAGAACCTTAAAAATTAGTTAAACTTAGTAGGTTGAATATTTATCATAATATTTTTTGGTTATGTCAAAATCGTAATTATCGTACCTATTTTTAATGGTGGTTGGTGTTTTCGATTGTCATTCTCAGATTCTAATTACAAATTTCGGATTTCTCAAGTCCAAAAGAACATAACGCAAACTGTTCTCTTTATTGTTGGGATTCGTGTGTTTGGAATATTATGTTGCCGTCGACATTTACTGAGTGTTTTCTATTCACCTGTTACATTTTATATGTACCTAATGTTCGAAATGTTCGCCAACATTAATAAATTAACAAAAATAGATCCACCGGATGCAGTTGAGAAATTCCACTAGCTGTCAAATTCATTTGGATTGGTAAATCTGGAGCAAATCTAATGTGATTTTCCATTGGGCACATCAGATTTTTATTTCAGATCTAAGATTTTTCGTGACAAATGGAACATGAAAGCAGATTGATCTTCTTTTGTAAATGTATTAGTGCGTTATTTGACAGTACATCAGCTGTGCAAATTGTTTTCGTTTGTCGGTAGAAACATACGAACTTCATATCAACGAATACAGATGACAAAGAAGAAGACTAAGGTGGCGAAGATGCAAGCAATTGCTCCAAAATGAAGTCCATGTCCATTATTTACGTGTTTGCGTTGAATAATTGCTTTTCAAGAGGCTTTTAGTAATTTTGTTTTGAAAACAAATACTGAATGATGTAAAACAGATGCGCGTATATTGATATTAGTGAGAGTTCCTATGTGTAAATCTCGAAAAATATCGAGTTCTGCAAAAAGTGATCCGGATCAAAAAAAAAAAAAAAAAAAAAAGATTGATTTTTTTGCCCAATGGAACATGAAAAGTGATCTAGATCAAAAAAAGATTGATTCTTTGTCCCAATGGTAAACCACATGCGAAAAAAAAAATATTTTTTTTTTGTACCTATCAATCGAGTGAGTACGTATAAAAAGTAATACCTAGGGCAAGAAAAAGTAATTTTCTTGGCAATACATACACATACCATTAAAAAATGTCCGCGTTCGATTGACCACTCAAGCATAATAATCACCCTATCCTGGAATCCGCCAGGAGTAATTAATAATTATTCACGGAAAAAAATATACCGTTATCCTCAAACCCGCAAAGTGCACAGTTCCCCGTGTGGGTAATGTGAATGAGTTCCCCTGTATCTTTGAAACCGTTCAAATCAAATTTTTCCCGAACAAAATTACATTTCTCACCCGCATCATAGGATTGCATAGGTTTTCTTGCTTGCACGTCGTGAGATTTTTTTTAAAGAAAATGTACATATAAAAAGCTGTTTTATTAAACCAAACATTTGTAGAAATCATGCACTGCTCGTCTCGTATTCTTCTCTGGGGACACCGCTCATCTCGTTCTTTCTCTTCTGCTTCTATAAAAATCCATTATTATTGTTGTGCCCTTTCAGAGGAGACTCAAAATACAACCTCTTTCAATTACGAATATGCGGTTTATTTCTATAAAATACAATATGAAAGATAAAAGTACGATACGATACAAATTAAGAAATACAATTTAAAGCTTACTTCACTTGTTGCTCCTCCTAGGGTTAAAGGGACAATGATTTAAAATTACAAATTACATGATACAAATGAAATTTATGTCTAATTTGACATTTGGCAAAAGATGAATTTACAGGATTGTGATTGAGGATTAAGGCAACTGAGGTCTGTTCACATTTTGTGCGTTTACACTTGCGGGATCGCAACATCCCGCCCCCCGTGAATCGCTCCTTTGTGATTCACCAACGTCCAGTTTGGCCAGCTTACAAGCGGGCCTTTTTAGAACTCCAACAGATGTTTGTATCTCCGCTGAACGTACTTGTCCGTCCCGTCCTGGATGCAGCTTCAAAACTCTGCCACGTCTCCAGCTGCTTCTAGCCACATTTGTGTCACAAATGACTACCAAGTCTCCAATCGCCAGCGGTGACACCTTAGCATACCACTTAGTTCTTCGCACCAGATCCGGCAAGTATTCGGCTACCCATCTGTGCCAAAAACGCTTCGCTTCGATTAGAACGCTGCGCAAAGTTTCCTCTCTAGGTACCACATCTTTGAGAGCCACAAGTAATACCCTCTTAACAGATCTCACCAGCCTTTCCCAGCATCCACCAGCACTGGGATTCGAAGGACAATTGAAGACCCATGGAATTCCTTTTGTTGATAGAAACGTTTGAATGGCTCCGTGATCGAACAAATCCAGTTTCGATTTTATTTCCCTATCGGCACCGACGAAGTTGGTTCCGTTGTCGCTCCGGATACGGACAGGTATACCTCTTCTGTTCACGAAGTTTCGAAGGCAAATGATGAAAGCGTCCGTAGAAAGGTCGACAGCTACTTCCAAATGGACTGCACGCACAGTGAGACACGTAAATAACGCTACCCAGCGCTTTTCTCTTCGCCTTCCAATTGCTACCAGGAATGGTCCCATATAGTCCACACCCGTGAATGTGAAAGGCCGCACGAAAGGAGTAAGGCGATCTTGCGGAAGTTGACCCATTTGTGGCGCTGTAGGTTTCGCAGATTGAATTTTACAAAACTGGCACTCCCGGATGACTGTCTTAACCAGAACCCGCAGATGGGGAATCCAATACTTCCGGCGAACTTCACAGACAATGGTCTCAGCATTTTGGTGGAAAAAGAGCTCGTGAATTCCCTTAACGATGATTTTCGACAGCCAGCTGTCCTTCGGAAGTATAATCGGACGTCTCGTTTGGATGGGAACACACACAGCAGAATCGATACGACCAGACAATCGAATGACGTTATTTTCGTCCAAACATGGTGTCAGTTTGAACAGGTGGCTTGACTTTACGACTTGCTGACCTGACTTTAGGGCGGCATAATCCTCGGCATAATGATGTTGCTGTACCATACGGCAAAGAACGATTTCGGCGTATTGGAGTTCACAGACGGTCAGCATTTTGTGTTTCGGCGGTTTTTGTGGCACTCGCAGACATCGAAGCATCCAGGCAGTGACGCGTTTTAACTTTAAGAAATTGGAAAATTTAGTTATATCAATTGCGGGGCTACTTACATGGAGTATGTCATGTCGGTAGTTGGCGCGAATTTCCTCATCTGGCTTTTGGAATAAGCTGACGTCATTATTCGGCTCTAAAGGCCATCCAGACTCATCTTCCAGCAGAAAATCCGGACCATTCACCCATCTTCCTGTTGGCTGATAGCGAGATAGAAATTTAGCTCGAGTGGCGACATCGGCAACATTAAGCAGCGTGGGAACCCAACGCCACTCCTTCGAACTGGAAAGCTCCAAAATTTCAGCTATTCTGTGGGCCACGAATGGCTTGTACTTTCCTGGGTCGTCGGACTTGATCCAAAAGCGGACTGTTCTCGAGTCCGTCCAAAAGGTACACGTTGTTGGCTGCATGTTGTGTGATTGCAGAATACTTCGTCGAATGCGCGCGCCTAAGACTGCGGCTTGCAACTCCAGGCGAGGAACCGACATCAATTTTATTGGAGCACATCTTGTTTTGCCCATTACGAAAACAATACGGATATTCTTGTTTCGATCCACAATCCTCCAGTATCCGACCGCAGCGTAGGCCTCCTCACTGGCGTCAACAAAAATGTGCAGCTGAACGGCTAGAACGTTGCCCATACCAGTCAGATAACACCGCGGCACTCGCAATTTCTCAACAGCAACTAGTTTCGAAATCCATTTCTTCCATCTATGATAAATGTCGCCTGGGATTTTGTCGTCCCACTTCGTGACCGTCCTCCACAATGACTGCAGCATCAACTTTGCGTGAACTGTGAAATCTGCCACAAGTCCAAATGGATCGTAGATAGACATCAGAATGCTGAGGCATTCCCTTTTTGTAGGCCAGTGTACATCACTAGTAACTGCATGGCTGGACCGATTGAATTTTAAACGGAAGGTGAAGACATCTTCTGCTGGAATCCAGTGCATACCAAGCACCCTCTCTAATCTTCTGTCGATGTCCATGTTGGCTGATGAATCCGGTGTACAATTTTCTTGAAGATGATTTAGCAGTAGGGATGAGTTCGAAGAAAATTTGCAGAGTTTGAAGCCTCCACTTCGATGGATTTTTATAACATCGCTGGTTACCGAAAAGGCTTCGTCTTCATTGTCAAAACTACAAACCAGGTCATCGACGTAGTGGTTATATTTGATTACTTCATAAGCCTTAGGCGCCTCATCAACGAATCGCATTGCATTGGTGTTTTTGATGTACTCTGCGGAACATGGTGAGCATGTGGCACCGAAAACCATCACCTGCATAACATACGTCTCCAATACGTCAGTTCCATTTCGTTGCCAAAGAAATCTCTGCGCATCTTGATCTACCTTTCGGATCGCAATTTGGTGAAACATTTCTGAAATATCAGCACACACACCAATCGGCTTCTCTCGGAATTTCAGCAAAACAGCTAGCAGGTTCTGGCATTGTTCAGGTCCTTTTAATAGTGATGAATTTAACGACGTCCCAGAAACACTGGCAGCCGCATCAAAAACCAGGCGTAATTTTCCGGGCTTATGAGCATTGCGAACGCAGAAGTGTGGCAGGTACCACGTCCTCGGACCTTTGATGTCTACTTCGCAAGGCGACAATTTGCGAGCGTAGCCCTTGGCGACGTAACTATCGATCATCTTTTCGTAATCGGCGGCATAATTAGAATCCTTGCTTAAGCTCCGTTTCACTGAGCTGAGACGACGTTTTGCCATTGGCAGGCTATCCGGCAGACAGATCTCGTCGTGCTTCCAAAGTAGACCCGTCTCGTAGCGGTTGTTTAACATAACGGTGGTATCTTCTAAAAGTTTTCTAGCTCTCATGTTATCGGCACACTCGATGAGCTTTAACGAACGTTCTGGGTCCACGTTATCAAGCGATATATAGTCACTTACCAATTGCGAGAGATGATTGTCATCGACGTTGTGACTGTAGTCGGCATGGATGTGATAGACTGCATTGGACTCCTGCGTGTCACAACCTCCTCCACCGTAAACAACCCAACCAAGTAGCGTATGCACCGCGGCTGGTCCTTTTGGTGTGTCCAGCATAGTTAAGTCACCTACGATCAGTCGCCAGTTGTCCAGCCCTATCAGGATATTCGGCACGGCATTTTGGTACTCCTGAATTGGCAGCTTTTTAAATTTGTCTGTTTTCAGCTCACTTAGGTTCATTGACTGCATCGGTAGTGACAAATCATTATGTGTACGCACGTTTTTTAGTTGAAAGCGTTTACATCCCGCCGCAACACCACTAATTTCGAGATTGACAAGACATGACGGCTGTGATGTTCCCTTTTGTCCTATCCACGTAAGTGACATAGTTTGTGGCTTACCAACTAGTCCCAATTGCGATGCGATGTTTTTATTTAGTATCGTTACAGATGACCCGTCATCTAATAGAGCATGTGTACTAATTTCACCATTCGGTCCATACAGCTTAACCGGTAGCACACGAAATAGAACATTGCGCACTGCAGTAGAATTTGCATGAAAATTAGACTCAGTGCATGCGTCGGATGCCCCCATGTGTTCACTTGACTCCACATTCGAATTTTCCTTTGGCCTCTGTGTCTCATGAAGGAGACGATGATGAAATCGGCGACAATTATCTTCCTCACAACGCACTTTGGATCTGCAAGATGACACAACATGCCCTGGCACTAAACAGGCAAAACAAACTCGTTTCTCCTTCACAAATTTCCATCGATCGGCGGTATTTAGTTTTGCGTAGGCTGCACACGTAGCTAAATTATGTTTTTGCGAACACATTGGACATAACCTTGTTGCTTTGTTGTTTGATGTGCTAGGCTTCTCGATCGCATGTAATACGGGATCTTGACGACTACTCCTTTGTGGCTTATTTGCAATGGTGACTGGAAAATGGGTGTAGGTCGCAATGCTAGCAATTTTTGCATATTCTTGAATCCATGTGCTAAAATCCTTCACACTAGGATATGGCTGAATGCAATGCGAAAATTGCACCCATTCCAGTCGCTTGGCAATTGGCAACTTTGACACCAATTCATCCAGCAGCATCGGGTTGGCAAGATGTTGTTGACTTTTCGTTGTTTCCAGTAGAGTGCACAGATTTTGCACCTTAGTTGCAAAAGGAATCACCATATCGATGCGATTATCCGGTATTGGAGAAATTAACCTCACTTTAGACAACTGGCTTCGGATGAGATGCTCAGCACGTCCAAATCGGAATTCCAATTGTTCGATAACTATTTGGATACTGCTAGGATGAATTAGAATTGTTTCGACTGTTTCTTTGGCCAAACCTCTAAGGCTTTTCTGCAGTCGTAGCATGTTCTCGAGTGGTGTATATCCATACGCGGCTGTAGATTCGTTGAAGCAGGCTATAAAAATCGGCCATTCTTCTGGTGCTCCACTAAATGGCGGTAAATCGTGTAGTTTTGGTCGATGGGGAACAAACGTTTGACTAGACAAATTGGAAACAACGTGGTTGGACAGTGTCGCATTAGATAGAGATTCGAATGATGCTGTCGAAGGGCAATGATTTGCTGGTTGATTAGCGTTGGGCAAAGTGTGTATTGCATTTATTGTGGCAGTTGGCTGTGGCGGTTGATCGGTACTAGAAAGCAAATTCTGCAGACGGACACGATCTCTTTCGCTGGCTTCCAGTTGTGACATTAAATTGGCGAGTTGCAATTGTAAGGCATTTAATTGCGATGGTAGATTTGCATTTGCATTCGCTAACTGCAATTCTGGTTGGCTGCTACCAGAAGCTGGCGATTGAGAAACTCCTGAAATGGCATTAACTGTGGCAGTGCTAGATGTCCGGCTGGATATTTGACTGCACAGATTATAGTCTCCCATTCGCGCTGGCATTATTCCCTTTGTTGAGCGGCTGCTCTTTCTCACTCCTTCCCTCGCTGGCGTTTCTTCTTGTGGAAAACTGTTCACGTTAACGGCTTGAGAGTTATCGACATTGATTAGCGGCGTTTCTTCTGGTAACGGAACGGTTCTCCCGTTCGGCGGTGAATGTTGCAATTGAAATGCCATTGAAGTATTTCGTCGAAGTGAAAAATAAAATTTGTTGTGCCCTTTCAGAGGAGACTCAAAATACAACCTCTTTCAATTACGAATATGCGGTTTATTTCTATAAAATACAATATGAAAGATAAAAGTACGATACGATACAAATTAAGAAATACAATTTAAAGCTTACTTCACTTGTTGCTCCTCCTAGGGTTAAAGGGACAATGATTTAAAATTACAAATTACATGATACAAATGAAATTTATGTCTAATTTGACATTTGGCAAAAGATGAATTTACAGGATTGTGATTGAGGATTAAGGCAACTGAGGTCTGTTCACATTTTGTGCGTTTACACTTGCGGGATCGTAACAATTATATTAAACACTTTATTTTTTATTTAAATCACTGTTAAAAGAAACTTTTTCCATTTTCCTCCAACGGCGACGAATTCAGCTACACAAATTTGTATTGACAAATAAAAGACAGTCGTTTGACATTGAAACTATCTTTTCCTAAAAATTGTTGATAAAAGGAGACTTTCCGGCGGATTCCACAGTAGAAAGTGAGAAATAATCGAATAGGTGAATCGCAACTCAATTCCGACGGATTCCACGATAGGGGCGAATATATTCGCGATGGGGTTTTCCCTGAAACTTTGAAACGTTAATGTTTAGCCTTACTAGTTACTACCGAAAAATCGGAATTCAATTGACCAATAAATACTGCGCCAAATAAATCTGAACATAAAATAAAAAATGGTTAATTGGAAACATATTAAAATATTGTTTTACTGCTTTACTGACTACAATTCTGAGCGAAGTGTCAAATTGGACGACATGGTGGTTGTAGCACAAACGATAAAAAGAAGTTGAACGCCACTAACGACTAAGGAGTCGCTTGCGTATCACGGATCTGAAGAGTAGACAAGTTCGCGAAACGTTTGAGTGTTTTCGTTGGTGTAGGTTTCAAAGAACGTTAGTCTACTAATGGTAAAATGGCAAATCAAAAGAAGCACAAATCGGCTGTCACCACAATTGGTTGTCACTGGTGAGTGTCTGTAAACAGCGTCTTAAGAAATCAGAAAAAAAAAAAAATCGGAACAAATCAGACAAAATTCTGAGAGTCGTAGTCAAACTTCCATAACTCGAACTTCGAAGTCGAATTTCTCTATTAGTCGAAGTTTTATTGAGAACTCTCCGTTTTCAACTTTTCAATTTTTGGCCTCCATAACTCGAAGTTTATATAACTCGAATTTAATTTCCTTCATTTTGACAGTTCAACTTATGGAAGTTGCACTGTATTATGCTTCCCAAAATCGTAACATAAATGCATACATACTACATATCATAATCACCCATATTCCCATCGCCGTTTCCCGTAAAAGTAATATTCGATTTGATATTACAGGGAACACATTGGAAAAAAATAAAATAAAATCGTAAACAAAAGTTCGAACAAAATCGAATGTGATTTTCCATTAGGCATATCTGATTTTTATTTCAGATCTCAGATTTTTCGTGGCACATGGAACATGAAAGCAGATTGCCAAACGCCGACGGGAATAAGGGTGAATAACAACGGTGCTTTTCATCCAATCAAGTTGTAGGACTTATATGATGCCCTTTGAGTCTTAGAAAAATCAAAATGGCTTTCGCAATTTCTAAAAGATTAACATATGAAAATATTATTATGCGAGAAACAGATTGGCACAGCAACAGCAACTTTGTCAGCCACAGCGCACTTTTTAAAACCCACTGCTTTTTAATGGCTGAAGTAACATTACCACAGCAACATCGACATCGACGTTAGAGCTAAGTCCTTACATGTATGAATATTATAAAACTTTCGAAGGTTAACCTAAATCCTCGTACAATGTATTTAAGGTTAAATTCATTTATTTGTTTAGTCTTCCTTTCTTGCTTGTAATCCAACCGGTTTCTTTCTGGATACACGACGGAGGATATTGGTTTGGCACTTTACTCTTGACCTAACGAACATACGGTGCGAATATGAGATCCATCGGATAAACGGTTTAAACCTTTTAAGAATATTTACAGAGATACACTGATTTTTTATTCTATATATTTATACAAATTAATTATTATAATTTTATTTATTAGAAAAGAAGATTGTGTGTTAGATTCTATAAATTTCTTCTTTATTTACTTTTCTAGAGAGCTCGATAAATGATTCAAAGATCAGAGTGCTATTGCCACAACAAATGGAAACGATTGTGTCAGGTTATACATAATTTATAACAGCATAAGCGAGCGGTAATGCCGTTTCAATCTGAGTTTTGCCATAAGAAAACTCAAAATGATAAGCAATACTAGTTGTTCGGAATTGACTCTAGTTGAAAAAGTTGGTTTCCTTCCTGATGAATACCAGCAAATATTCCAATTCAGCACATCTACTCCGGTTAACGTCAACAACAATAACAACATACCCAACAGTAAAAACATGAGTTCAAAACCTTTTACATTCTATACATCAGGAAGTGTTCGTGGAGCTGGTGAAACAGGGAACACTGAATGCACTAATGTCTTAACACAGCAGACTCCTGATGGAGGTATCGCAATTAAATTGAATTCACCATTCAATGTAAAGTCTGAACCATGCAGTTTCTACGACTCTAAGCCAGAGCATGAGGCCAATTACAGTGCCTTAAAGGGTGTAGTGGATGGCGGTAGTGGAAATGCTATCGTGCCTCACACGAACGAAACAGAGAAAACAGAAGGTGATACTAGCATTAATAGTAGAAGTAGCAATAAAAGTAATAATAATAGCAGGAGCAGTAAAAGTGATAGACACAAGTCACCAATGTGCCGAACTGAAGACCAAGAAAATGCCTTTCGCCAAATCAAAGATGTCCATAATTATTCAAAGTTAAACCGTTATGGATATTCCAACGGAAGGATTTCCCGAACTGCTGATGTATCTTTGTATAGTAGTAATAGTAGTAATCAAGAAGATGATGAGGACGATGATGACGACGATGTCGATGAAGGAGAAGATGATTATGATGATGATGTTGTTAGTTATGAGAAACATATCCGCCCTAAAGTGGAGGTATTAAGTGCAATTGGTCGGGAATGTGATAAGATCAATGAGAATCTTAAACCTGCAAATTTTGCTGGACCGGTATTACTTCAGCAAGAAATTACTATAAACACATTAGGGACAGAGAAAGCAGTTAAAATAAAGGTAGATGACGATAATATTCCACCAGATCACCATGCGAGGAGGCCAATGAATGCGTTTTTGATATTTTGTAAACGCCACCGAGGCATTGTTAAAAATAAATACAAAAATTTCGAGAATAGGTAAGAGTAAAGAAGTTGCCTGTTGATCACGATACTTAACTAAACCTAAATCATTTGTTCACTTAGATTAATTACAAAAATTCTTGGCGAATGGTGGGCCTCATTGGATACAAATGATAAGAAATGTTACGTAAATCTGGCAAAGCAGGTGAGTTATCAAATCAGTTATTTATTCGTTTACGTATCTGTTTTTCATTATGGGGAACTTTGCATTATAAAACCTGCAATTTCTTGAAAATCGTCATGTGCATAATGTAATTATGTTTTCGGACAATGTTAATAATACAATTTTTTTTTTCTACTTGCAGAATAAAGATGCTTTCTTTTCGGCGAACCCAAATTTTAAGTGGTACAAACTGCCAGCTCCATCACTACGTACATTACATACCAGGCCAGGTAATATTGAAAGGCCATTCCTAGGCTCTGGCGAATATGAATATGATCTCAATGACTCACCGACTCAAACTGCAATGACTTATCAGACTATAAGTCCCAACGCAACATATAATCGAAATGATCTAAAAAAAGTTGCATACTTTAAGTTAGCTGATGAGACTCAAATGGGTGAACTGAACAATTTAATACGCCCAACGGCTACATCATCGACCAGCGAAGCCCTTCACGAAGCACTTGGTGAAACCTCTGATTATTTCAAGACTAGTTGTAAGCAAAGTTCTACTAGTACTTTTGATGATCACCGAAACACTAAGCGATTGCATAGTGAAAACAGCTTTTCAAGTAGCGAAGAAGACCATATGCCAAAGAAGTCATCCCGTTCCTGTAAGGGTAAAAAGTATCAAGAGCTAATTAATTCTGGTCAAATAAGTGCCGTGACACCCAAAAAACAACTATCACCGAAGCCATCGATGGCTACCGTAAGTAGTACAAATCAGCAATCTGCCCCACACATTGGCCATTGCAATGCAGCCACAACCATCCTCAAAACTGAACAGGTACTGCCAAGGAAAGACGCACAATCGAAGTTAGATGAAGGGCAGTACATGTTGTCGCAATCGTATGAATCCAAGGTAGATGAAGGACAGTACGTGTTGTCGGAGTCGTATGAATCTCCCAGCAAGCAGCACTTTAGCTTTGTTTCATTCGATCTTGAGGATAAAATAAAAGCATTGCCAGCGCAGTGTTTGGAAACATATCTGCAGCGCAAAAAAAATACAAAGCGGAAGAAAAAGATCAACTCAAAGAAACGTACTCCTCCGAAGCCTAAATTGGAAACAGTAAAATCGGAGTTTCAACGATCACAACTATACCCTCCAAAAACGGCTCAGGAAGCTAAGGAACAAATGGTGGGCAGTCAGAAGCGAAAAGCACGAAAGGAAAGCATCACACGACGGGACATTAACTCTATACAAAATGATGTTCAGCTGTTGATGACCAGTGCTGTTAATTCAGTCGTGACTGGGGGTGCTGTCAGTGTAGTCCCTCAAACATTAATTACAGTCAATCACAATGCTACCTCTGATCTGCTGATCTTAGCCGAAGTGGCAGCGAATCACACGGAAATCGCTCAGTAAGGAAAGCAATACGATGCCTCTCGGATTTGTTTGTTTTGCAAAAAAATTAAGAATTCTTATTTTTAGTCTTAGTTGATAGAATTTACTAAACAAAAGAGAGATACTGAATATATAATTTGGAATTGAAGGGTGTACTGTATATATGTAGTACACAGGCAGGTCTGTGCAGTTTCCTACTGTGAGGAAGTGGTGCTAATTAGTTTTGATGGTTTAAAAACTATTACGAACCAGAAATGGAAATGCACTCTTCAAATCTGGACTGAAGAAATAGATTTAAGATACAAAGAGATAAAATACATAAATTGTTTTTGTTTTTCTTCTTGTTTTTAAATAAACCTTAAATATATATTGTTGTTTGTATAGAATAAACACTCTCGTTTTTGTTAGCAACTTATTGGAGAGGTGGAGAGGTACACATAGGATGAATTCCCTAGATGGAATCAAAGGTGGCGTCTACAGTTCCAGTCAGGTCGAGCTAAAGTGTAATCCCTATATGAGCTGCTTCGACATATTTGGATAACAGGTCTATAGGGATCTCCAATACTGGGGGCTTATTCCCAAATGCGCGGCGGATCGCTTTTCATGGCGGATTGGTATTTTTGTATTTCCAAAAAGCGATTCGATCCATTCAAAAGCGATAGCTATTTAGGTGACGGATTGCTGTCGGATTTATTGTGGATAAAAAATAAACTAAATTCTTGTGACGAATGGATCGAATCGCTTTTGGAAATACAAAAATACCAATCTGCCATGAAAAGCGATCCGCCGCGCATTTGGAAATAAGCCCCCTGATTCAGGGTGTTGGAAAGAGTTATCCCAAAATTGGGTTACTGACAGCGGAATGTCCGGCCCGCTGTCCTAGGGTCAAAACAGGGCCTGGCCCTATAGGTTGGGAGTTGTGCCGTCGGTGTAACTTCCCGACCATGGAAAAAACATTTAGTTATGAGAGAGACGCAACCAGCCTCGGATAACAGCTATGCACCTGGGATGTAAGAACACTGCACCCCAAGTGCCACTCAAAAATTACCGCGATCCAGGAGATACGATGGATAGGATCAGGCATGATGAAACCTAATCACCGAAGCGCAGGGAATAGTAGATGTGTTTAAGCAGCATTTCCAGCAGCTGCTTAATGGGCATCATGTAGAGAGAGAGTGATAGGGCAAGGAGAGAACCCACGTCCAGTCAATGAAGAACTAGTTCCACCACCTAGTATAGAAGAAGTTGGCCTAGCTATAAAAAAGCTTAAGAACAACAAGGCCGCAGGCTCTGATGGTTTACCAGCGCAGCTCTTTAAATACGGTGGTGATGTTTTGGTAGGGAGCATGCACCGAATCATCAACCAAGTATGGGTGGAAGAAAACATGCCCGATGACTGGACTATCAGCTCTACAAAAAAGGCGATCCTATGTCTTGCAAGAATTATCGAGGCTTATCCCTGCTTAATGTCTCATACAAGATCCTATCCAACGCACTGTGTGAACATCTAAAACCGTTCTGCAACACACTAATCGGCACGTACCAGTGTGGCTTCCGGCCCAGCAGATCGACTGTATACCAAATCTTCACACTGAGGCAAATTCTGGAAAAGACCAACGAATTTCAAGTCGAAACTCACTTCGACTTCAAAGCCGCATATGATAGCATACATCGTCAGGAGCTCTATATGGCGATGGCCGAATTCGGAAACCCGGCAAAACTGATTCAGCTGTGTCGCGTGTCGCTGGAAAACACGCGCTGCAACGTGCAGTTTGGAAGCAGCTCCTCCGATCTATTTCAAACTTGCACCGGATTTCGGCAAGGAGACGCGCTTACATGTGACT
Source organism: Cheilosia scutellata (assembly GCA_955612985.1). NCBI lineage: Eukaryota > Metazoa > Arthropoda > Insecta > Diptera > Syrphidae > Cheilosia > Cheilosia scutellata. The sequence goes on along the minus strand of OY015313.1, from coordinate 54,270,058 downwards.
TCATCAATCTCGTACTGGAGCAGATAGTGCGCAGGGCAGGTGTCAACACGGAAGGCACTATCTTCAACAGGTCCGTCCAGCTGCTAGGTTATGCGGACGATATTGACACCATCGAAGAATTACCCTAGGAAACCGTTGCTACTTCGGTTTGGCAAAACAACTGGGTTCAAAACTCCTAACTCGAAGGACGAAATGTGTGCTCTACAAAACCCTTATCCTGCCAGTTCTGCTTTATGGCGCCGAGGGCTGATACTAGACTCCTTCGAAAGAAAAATACTTCGGCGGATTTTTGGTCCTGTGTGCGAGGAGCGACAATGGAGGAGAAGATACAACCGCGAAATCTATGAGCTGTACCAAGATGAGGATGTAGTCCAAAAAGCCAAAATACGTCGACTACATTGGGAATTGACAATAATGCTCCAGCTAAGAGGATCTTCGAATCCCAGCCCCCAGGTTCGAGAAGACAAGGAAGACCGAACCTCCGTTTCAAAGGCCAAGCCATCACGGATGCCAGAGCGCTTGGTCTCGACAACTGAAATCAGCGAGCCCGGGATCGTAGAGGATGGAAGGCTGCAATGTCTCAGGCAGATACTCTTCACGGGTCGGGAGCCCGATAAGTAAGTAAGTAAGGGTGCATGTCACCGTATTATCACTAGGGATATCCTATTAATTACAGAAATACTACTAAATCTATGGGCAAGCTTGCAGATATGTCCTCTGCGTGAAGGTAGCATTTACTTAAGTGACGAATGACAGTTTCTGATTAAAAATGTACATAGATAGGAAATGTGGTGTGCTGGTTCTTTATCGTGGTTGAACAATCTGCAAGTGTTGGAGTTATTACCATAGTCATGAGCTGTTTGCTAACTTGACAATGTCCAGTAATGAATCCTGTGACTATACGAATCGGACTTCTAATTAGAAGTTGTTCAACAAGTACTCATTCATTCGCCACACACAGCACTGAACGGTTAAATATACATTTTTAAATACATATATGTTATGTATATCTTGCTAAACCTGGATCAGTTAAAGTTTTCTTTAAAATATTACCAGTCAGTGCGATTGACATAAGAGACATAATAAAAAAAACCGGTCGAGTGCGAGTGTCACTCGCGCACCAAAGTTTCCGTAAATTAGTACATTAGCTGTTAGGCTGTTAGTTCATATAAATACCAACAAGGTATAGTTTGTCTACCGTTAGTTTAAATGTCGGCCTATACTTACTTCTCTTTTCGATACATAAATTCCGTTTTTTCCCTTTGGGTACGGAACCTTAAAAATAGAGGTAGACGACTGACACCTGAGTCAGCTAACTCTGTCCTCGCTTTTAAAGCTAATAAAAGACGACTTGGAATCTATCGACGGAGCAAAAGTACGGCAAATGCTGAAACGATTCTCCAAAGAAGTTCTAAGCAATATAGAAGAAGAAGAGCCAGAGGACGAAGCCGAATAACATCAACACTACGAAAACGGCAATAAGCGCCATTACTCGGGAAGTTAAGGGAAATCCAGCTCCACTCTACGAGAAGACCGACGGACGTTAATGATGCTGAAAGCGGATCCACTTCGCGTACATCACTGACGAAATCAAGGTGGAACTCAAAGTCGAAGGGATTCCTGTAATAAGGGTATCGCTCTTCAAGTCGTCGAGAACAAAAGACAAGGCGTTTAACTGCTTCGTTGTAGAAATCAGCAAAGCATTTGATGTCACCAACACTGCTGCTAAAACAATGGTTCACTGGGAGATTGCTCAGTGCAAGAATGGACAGCGATTCGGACACGTCGCCACTAATTACGGCATGGAATATGGTTGTGTCAAAGGCAAGCTAGATCACTAACCAGGAGATTGCATTCAGAAGAAGTCATCGAACACCGAAGTCTATTGCGCAAACTGGGAAATCCACAAGTCATCCAGAAAGATACAAAGGATGTCCACAGTACAAGTTCAAGTTGTCAGCAAAAGAGAAGCAGGTCAGCAGAAACTCGAAGAAATCTGCTTACACCTTGACAAAACCAGCTGTTAGTTTCGCTTCAATACCCAGGATGGGCTTAAAACAAGTTCAACCAAAGACACCATCGAAGGGGCGCCAAGAAACAATATCTTGTTCGTAAGAACCCATCCAAAACCGGAAGGATTTTAATGCCGTCCCTTCCAATTACCTCCCAATTACTTTAGCATGAGTGAAGAAACGAAGTCCGTGACATTGGCCACTTTTATATTCAAACTATGAAGTGCATAAGAAAACTGCGTACAATTGACTGATAAAGTGGAAGGCAAACGAGGGACAGGCGTTTTCTTCAAAAAGACCATCAACAAGGATTCCCCATTCGTGGACACACCGAATGACTCCATCCGAAACTCTGGCGGTCATCAGTCAATACCACAAGTGCAACCCTAACACTCTGAATATCCAAACCCGATCTGAAAATTCTGAGCGGACTCTTATCCCAACACACATTCGGGATGTTCGGCGGAGACTTATACGCAAGGCATCAAATTGTCAGCTGGGTAGAAGACTTCTTTAAAACTTGATGTAAAAGACTATATTGCCTACTAAATCGAGTAATATAAACCTTAATTCTGTAAGTTTAGTATCCGATTTCACAGTGCGATCCAAGGATAAACTCAGGATTAACACAAATATAATTTCCACAGCACAGGTTTAACGATTGTCTAGCTTAAGTATCGATCCAGAGAAGACATAATTGTCATGTTTCCCAATAATACTCAATTAATGGCATAGGTAACTAAACCAAGTTTAAATATCAACTGTGAAAACGAAAGCTACTTAAGTGACGTTTATGTTTAATCCTACACTTCACCACCCTGTATTTCATACTTTATCTACTACCTATAAGAAAATAAGCCTAGCAGCACAGTGGTGTGATGCACAGTCAGATGCGATACGAGTTACGATAACTATGATGCTACAGTAAATCTCTTATTGTATTGTTTAGATGTCTCTCTTCATTTCTTGAACAATTTCTACTTTCACATAATTAATTCATAATTTTTCCAGTTAATTTTTATTTGCTTCAATAAATGTATGTATATATATATTCAACATCTAAATAAATGTAATTTCTATAATTCTTTTTTTTTCTTAAAACGCTATTATACTTTTGTTTTCATAAATTTGTCTATACAGTAATATAAGTGAAATAATTTTTTGTTTGTCTGATTTGTGATTTGATTTATACAAAGGTATAAGTTATAAGTGCATCAGAAAAAATTTTTTTTTGTTATGTTCATGATGAATATTTTGTTTTCTTGTAACATTCCACATACAAATATATTATTGTCATTTTAAATAGTTAATTGTAGACTACCTACACCTAAAAAACGTACAGCAATAGCGAAAAACATTATAAAGCACAAGTATAAGAAGAATATAACGAATTAAACGCAAAGTTTTTTTGGAATAGCTATACCTAGCTACTTTATAAAATTATGTTTTTTTGTTTTTAAATAAAAAATTGACTATCGAAAAAACAAATAAAAGTCTTAAGTCGGTTATTTAGTAACTGTGACATTTTATTCGAAATCATTTTATTGTACGCGTTCCACTGTCTGCTAGATGACTATGGTGACATGTCAAATTAATATTAAACTATGTAGGCATATAAAAAATGTACATCTAGCACATATGGTTCGACGCCTAGTATAATAATGTTTAGATACAAATCTTTTTATATAGAGTTTGATATTAATTTGACGTGCCGCTAGTCACCTAGCGATCAGTGAAACGCAGCCATTGACTGCGTAAAATCTAGGAAATTATATCGACGGTTTATCAGCTTTCGGATTGATCGAAATTATACAATAAAGCGTTGTAGTAGTAACTGGTGCAGTTCGACTGATATACTATGAAGGAATGCCCATTTCGACCCAGTAATTCATAATATTTAATCAAATTTATATAGGTAGATACTAAATGAATCATACTAATTGGATGACCAATAACCATACTTGTAGATATTAATTTCCAGGCATTAAAATTCATTAATGTTGGCCGCATTCCGACTTCAATATGCCAAACTCCATATACAAAAAACTAACATTTCCGCTAGAGCTTTAGCACTCATTTAGGTAGGTACTTCAGGAAATTTGTTAATCCAGCGCAAAATTTACCAATAGATTGAGAAAATGGAAGGAACAAACATGAACTGTCAATACAATTCAAAAAGTAAATCAATTTGGAAAAATAAACAATGAATTAAAGGCTTAAATCATTGGGCCTTACCAATAATCATTTTTAATCTTCAACTTAAATATTTTGACGGTCACAATAGACCGTATATGGAAATTTTCGCCATTGTGACTTCGTAAAAGTTAACCTGGATACCTACTAAAAATGATTATTAGTGCCGCGGCATGTCTTCACTTTTCCAATTTTGGTAATTTACATAATACATAGGTATTTCTTTTTAAAATTATTTAACCATTTCTTCGCTAACGATCTAGTAATTAATGTATTACATTTCATCGTATTATTTATCTAATAATTGATGGAATTCTCCAAAGTTAAAACTTTCCAATACATCGTCATCAATTCAAAGGGCAAAAACAGATAGTTAGCATTTCTCATTGGCAACCTAATCTGTTATCACTCAAGTATAAACTCTTAAGAAGTAAAATTAAGTAGTTACTCTGGGTGCCTACTGTATTTCCTTCGTATTAAATACAATTCGCTGGTACGTATAGTCAAACTTCCATAACTCGAACTTCTTTAAGTCGAATTTCTCTATTACTCTAAGTTTTATTGAGAACTCTGCGTTTTCAACTTTTGGCCTCTATCCGCGGTACTAATAATCATTTTTAGTGTCCAGACTAACTTTTACGAGCTCACAATGTCGAACATTTCCATATAAAATTATCTATTGTGATCGTCAAAATATTTAAGTTGAAGGTTAAAAATGATTATTGGTAAGGCCCTATAACTCGAAGTTTCTATAACTCGAATTTATTTTCTTACATTTTGAGAGTTCGACTTATGGAATTTCCACTGCATCTACAAATAAGTGAAAGGGTCACCTTGACCAAAGCTTCATCAATGTCGTTGCTTTCACAAAATCATTCAATATACTTCTTTCTCGATATAGACCGTCTCTGTATAGGTGCTTTCTTCCCTTGCCGATGTATCTACTATATAATCTTGAATAATATGCTAAATCCGCAGTACTAATAATCATATTTAGTGTCCAGGCTAACTTTTACGAAGTCACAATGGCGAAAATTTCCATAAGAAATTAACCATTGTGACCGTCAAAATATTTCAGTTGAAGATTAAAAATGATTATTGGTAAGGCTCAATGAAGATAAATAAATCCAAATAAAAATACCAAGTTTTGTATGTTTTTTTTTCTTTCATCTCCCGCTTTTGACTTTAATTATTCTAATTAAAAAAATAATATAATTATAGCTTAAAACATTAAAAAAACTAAAAATACAAATTAAAATGCAGCCTAGAATTTTATCATACTAACACATAAGATTCAACATTAAACAAAAAAAAAAAAAATACCAGCAGGCAGTGCTTCACTTTTTGGGGCTGATGTGGATCATCACCCATTTCTAGCAATTTTTTTCCGCACTGCAAATTTGCTCATGATATAAATTAGAAAAGAAAAATAACAGTTCACAATAATTACTTTTTAAATACAATAAGAGCATTTCTTCGTTTTTTTTTAAATGTAACATTTCGAAAATTAAACACATTTAGATGGTTTGTCTTAAGACTCTGCTTTGTCTTATTTTCATTCGTTTGACTTTAAATTGGGATTTGTTTTTATTTTGCTTATTAATTTAGTTATTTAAATGTAAATTAACTTATATCGGAACATAACTGCCTTTTGGTTTATAGAATAGTTGACCTCGCATTAACCGTCGGAGAATTTCTTTGGCCAACAGACTTTTCTCCTTTTCAATTTTCTTCAATACTCCGACGTTTTCGGTAGCACGACGTGACAGATAGGGTAGTACTTCATTAACAGGTCCATAGGGTATATACTTGTATGCAGAATATCCAGCTTGACCTAAGATTAAAAAAAAATATTATACATAATAAAACAATTAAAGTTAAATGAAAGAAACAGCAAACGGGAAATTATCCTTCACGCAACGTCATATCACATACGCGCAATTTGTTACTTTGTATTATTTCTGTTAATATACCTCACGAAAGATTGTATAAGAAATGTCTTAATAGCACTTACCTAATGGGAAGGTGATGAAATCGCACATGCCCAACAACTGACCAAAGCAGATGACCTTGTCTTCGGGTTCGATTCCGATTTCTTCCATTTTTTGAATAGCGAAACGTACGGTATCCTCGTTGTGCGATGCAACCATAATTCCAATGCGCTTTGCATCCTCATTATTATCCTTGAGTAGCTGGAAAATTAAAAAAATACGTTTCTTTTTAATAAATATCATTGCAGTTAGAGGTTGAAAAAAAACTGCTGACATCAACGATTTCTTAAAAATTACAATAATAAAAAGTTATAAATTCTACAGTAAAGACTTAATTATACAAAAATAGCGCGATGAATGTATAAAGTACACAGAAAATAATTTAAAATCTTGTTAGTAGATATTATGAACTGAATCACAATTTTTCTGAAAAAGTTACAGATTCGTATTGTATTATTATTTTATATAGTATTTAAAACATTACATTTGGAATATCTATGTTAAAAATGTTGTATCATTCGAATTACTTGTGTTCTGGATAATTCAGTTGTTACCGGCAGGTATATACAGGAGGCCAAACAAAATTGTAATAAGCTATACCAACTTAGAAACAGAAACTATTTAAATTGAAAAGTTGTAGAGATTCTTCCTTCCAACTTATTTTATAAGAATTGTCTGTTAATTTGCAAGCAGTAAGAAGTGTAGGTATATATTTATTGCTTTTGCTGGACAATAATTTTTATTAATCGATTTTATATTTTTCTTGGCACAAGTCAAGGTATTCCAACTTAAAACCCAGTCTATTCACGAGACTTAATTTCAGTCAAGTTCAGATTGACTTAATGCCTTGCCATCTTTTCAGACAGAAACCCGGCTTTAAATTTGACATTTGAGCGTTTGACAGCAACAATTCATTTGTTTTGATAATTCTTGAAAGTACGTAGCTACATCTTTCAATATATGCGCTTCCAAATCGTGTAGCTCCCGCTTCTGTTAAAATGGATTCACCCACAATCTATGCCTTCATTAATTTTCGGTATACATTCCCTAGGTAATTTAATGCTTTCAAAGCTAATCTAAGCTCAAGATCAGCTTAGTGAAAAGACAAAGTCATTCAAAAAAGAACCAGATTTAAAAAGATTATGAGTCAATGTGATATTAATATTTACAATGGGTCTTCAAACGCCTTTGGTTTGTTTAACCAACTAAGATAAGACAAATATCTGCTTGGTGCAAGCATTAAATTGAAGTAGCAGAAGAAAAAATCCTCCAAAGTCAATTAAAAACAAAAGTGATAAGGAACCAAATTTATACAGACAGAAAACTACTCAATGGTCAAAGTTGTTAATTACTCGTTAGTCTTTGTAGGTAAATGTATCATTATGCATAAAGAAACAAAGTCATTCAAAAACAAAACAATACATATATTGGGTTAGTGGGCTATTTACAATGTGTCCCCAGACATCTTGAGTTCAAGTCCCTAAAATAACAAAAATCTATTCATGGTGCTGATATTCACTAGCCACGCAACAAAGTGATAGGTGATAAATGATAATGTTGCTATCGATATACAGATTGTTAATTGGAATTTGCTCATATCGCATATGGTGAGGGTATGGATGAGGAAGTTGTAAACAATGTTCTTCTTCTTCTTCGTCTTGTTCTTCTAAGATAGCTATATAAGTAGGTTTAAGGAGAAAAAAACTATAATACCCAATTTCACACTGCGAGCTTAACCCCCAGTTTCACAGTTGGAGTTTAAACAACACTTTTAGTTTAAACTTTAGTTCAACAATTAATTTTGTTTCAGAATTTCGTTTAAACCTTGAACAGAGTTCATTCTATAGTTTAAGTTAAACTACAGTTTTCTGCCGTTTAAACCTCAGATCAGCCGATTGTCAAAAACACAAATATTTGACGTTGTTTTGCGTATTCTTTGAAAGCAAAGACAAGGAACGATTTTAGAAAAGTCGTATAAAAGATAAGTACTGTACAATACTATCAAATTCATTCATTAAATTTATTTGAACTTAGTTGAATTGAACTGAAGTTTAGATTATATAGTGAAACCGGACGAGTTGAACTTCAAATTGAAACTCACGTTCAGGTTCAGTTGAACTTTAGTTTAAACTTTCTGTGTAAAACTGGGGGTAAGTGTCGATCCAAGGATAAACTCAGGATTAACACAAATCTGGTTTTCACAGTGCATGTTTAACGATAATTAACTTCGCTTAAATAGTGCCTTAAGTTAAGCCACCGACTTCCGTGGCTTAAGTATCAATCCAGAAAATACATAATTGCCAAGTGTAATAAAATAATATTTATCCCAAAATACTCTGAGAAAAGCTAAATAAGCAACAATATAATTGTGTTTGGCAATGCTGTTCAAGAGAAATGTCAAATTATCTCTTCGTTATTGGCGGAAATACGATATGGTCTATGGACATAAATCAAAAATCAACAATATAAGAAACTTCGAAGTTGTCCACATTTTCCAAGGCAAAACAGAGCTAACACGAAATATTAAACTATTTTTACCTCTAATATCCTATTATTTCAGAGTAATACAGAAACAATCCAAAATGACTCTAAAAACCAAGTTCATTTTATTAATTTAAAATTAAAAACCTATGCAAAAAAGAGACATTACGAAATATGTCTCTTCAAATGTCATTCATTCTAATGCAAGGCAGTCATAAAACGAAATATTTTCATTTGGTTTAATGCAATAAAGAGTCAAACCGAAATATAACTCACTGTCTCCTCAATTATTTCCGTGCAAAAGAGCGATAAGTGGGAATATAGTTTTAATTACTCGAAACTGACTAAAAAACTACTTTATTTATATAAATTAAATTAAAATATTAAACTTGATTGTTTTGTTTTTGTAATGCAGTTTCAGCATTATGAAATATAATTTTGTATGGTAAGTTACAAACAAAAGTTTAATCCTGAAATTTTTATATAGCGTTTTCTCGGAATGCTGTTTTTTGATATATCGCTCTATTGTTCTGAGGGTGCGATATGATTTGTGGACAAACTTTCTATATAAACACAAGAGATAATGTAAAGCCAAAGAGAAAATAACACAAGTCCTTCAATATTTAATATACAAGAGCAACGAAGTCGACTAATTTAGTATATGTAATTTAAGTGTATAATTACTATAATTATGCAATGGTAAAACTCATGTTGTCTTCATGCAAAACAAAAAAGAAAACATATCTATTATGAAAAAGGCCTTACCGATTTTTTTTGGTGTGTGTTAGTGTACTGAGTAGGTATGTTACATGCAAATTCCAGAAATGTATACATTTACTCACTAATTAAAATATTTGAAATCATTGCGCATATAAGAATAGAAATCCTTCTAAATTTCAAAGTGTAGCAATATTCATCTTTTCTAATCTTTGCAAATGAAATCGGTCAGACTTGATGCCTATTCTTATTTGCACTGTGATCCAAGGTTTGCTTTTGCTTATTTAAATAATTTTACAAGGATTTTCATTTTGAATATTGCACGTAATAAAGATATAAATATTATGTAAAATTATGTTTTCTACGTATAGGTATATTTCCTATCTTTAGAATATTTAACGCTACAGGTTATATTAGGAAAAAAATTTATTGCTAACATGAATGTATTGGTAAACTAAATTACTATAGGTAATATTATAATGTGGGTTTAAACAAAAACTGTGCATAAATAGGCTTCGAGCTTCGCCCATAAGCGGGACTTTGCTTACAAGCTGCCTGGTGATTTGTTCATGTATTATGCCTGTATAAATCAAAGGAGCGGGAGCGTCATTAGTCCATGAATACCAGGCACGAAGCGTGACTTTTTAAGAAGTGGAAGCGCTCAACTTTAAATTTAAAAGTCTTTTATTCAAGAAAATATCCCTTAATTGGCCAAAATATTACCAAAAGATACTTTTAAAATTCATTAAAACAAAATAATAATAAAAAAAAATATAATATATTAAGTCTTGTACATTAAATACAACATTTTTTTTAAGCAAAATTATCTATGATGTAGTCATAATAATCCTTTCAGACAGTTTCGTATTAATTGCACATATAAAAGAAATATGTATAGAATTCATTTAAAAAAATAATAATATAAATTAATTCTTCTTTCTTTTGAAGCCAAATTTTCTATTATTTGGTCAGAAAATTTCCCTTTTTGGCTCGTATTTCTTTTAACAATGGTTTTTCAATCGGAATAAGGGCTAAATTTGACAAACTTTATGGTCCACATTTATTTAAGTAATTTTTTATTCTTTTAAGACACGAAAATGATCTCTCTACAGATACTTTTGTCACAGGGAGAGTCAACAATAGTTTACAAAGTATTCAGTAAAACTTTTATCCAATTCAGTACTGATTAAAAATCTTAATATTTCTTTAAGACCAGTTTTTGACGTAAAATTCTCGTCATCGAAAATCAACTTTAGTTCTGTTTTGAACGCTGAAATGTCAAAATATCCCGGGTATGAGCTCTGTAAATTATCGAGCAAGTAAACAGGAAAATTGGTTTTAAAATGTTTATACAAGGCTGTGTCCGAAAGTTTCAAAAATTCAAAACATGACAGGGAACATCGATATATCGGAATATCGATTTCATTGATGACTTGGTCGACAATTGTTGTTAAAAGATCTTTAAATCGTTCCTCTGCTGAACGGTTGATTTCAGAACTCCTATTGCTATTGAAATTGGCCAAATTCTCGTTTTCATTCAATTTTGTCCAAAATAATCGAAATTTGTTGATTCAAGTAGATTAGAAATACTCTTTTTGAGTTTATTAACTTGATTTAGACAATATTGAACATCGCTGGACATTGATTTAGCTTGAATCACGTTCAAGTTATTTTGGGTGGAAAAATCGTTTTGAAGATCACGAATTTTAAATAAAATGTCACTTTGTGGAAAAAACTCATTGAAAAATAAGAGAAGAACAATAAATTCCTTATCCTTAGTTTCAGTATTCCAATCTTCTTCATTTTCAATAGCGCTTTCAAGTATGTTAAGGCTATGTTCAGGGGAGAAAAGTGTTTTATTTATATGATTTATTATAACGATTTTTTTTTAAATTTCGAATAAATAAATTATTTGTTATAATTTTTTTTTTGAAATTCTTACGGAAGCATTGCTTCCCTTCAATATATGGACGCTTTGTGCCTGATGAATATTTATACAAATCCCCATACACTTGACGTTGACAGTGGGATGGGTGTCTGCTGGTTATGTCTCTTTTAGTTACACTTCATTATACCGCAATAGCAACACAATGGCACCGTAGCAGCTTTTGCGGCTATTTAATTTAAGCATTTCACACGTATTCACAGACAGGATATTAACAGGGTATTTTTCTTTCAGAGGAAACTGAATACTATAGCTATGAAAGAGAAGCTTCAACCAACACCGAAGTGGGTAGCCCATAAGTTAAATGCCAACTTTCATAAAACATAAAATAAGATAGTATAGGTACAAAAAAAAGATCGCTTACCTTTATTCTCCTCAGACATTCTGTCAAAACCTTATGATACATTTCGGTGGTGGCTTCATAATTGGGATTAATTGGATCAGGATAGCTGAGAGCTGCTGCTCTTGCTCTCTCCTGTTCAATATAAGCTCCCCTGACGAGCTTAGCTCCGAAATAGAAGTCTTGTCGTTTGGCTTGCTCCAAATCTGTGCAAACCTAAAACAATGATATAAATGCTGTATAAAAAGCAATCTTATTAGAAATATCGGCAAACAAACCTCTTTATAAGTTTCCCTCAAGTAACACTGATAAGTATTAAAGACTATTGCTTTATCCTTATTGTATTTCCTCATCATTTCGAGAGTAATTCTTGAAATTGCCGGTTGAAAATATGTCTGTTCGGCGTCAATCATAATACGGACGTCCAACTCGGCAGCAGTCTGTAATAATAATTTAAAAATTACTATAAATTGACCGTAATGATTTAGTACTTTAATTTACCTTAACAATGGTGTTCAATCGGCGAATCATATTTCTGAACATTTCTTCTTCTTTGGGTGGAATCTGTGAAATCAAACGACGCATTTGTCCTGTCTTTGGGTCTGGTACTCTAAATGTATCGCTTAACTGTGAGTCTTCGTCGACAATACCGGACCACGGAAATAAATGGAGAATACTGCCGAGGGTAGAAAATAAAAGAAAATACTATTAACAAATGATTCTTCAAAATAATTATAGCTTGTTTCTTTTTTTATTGTAGGGACCAAACCAAAGTCAATCAAAAAGGTATACAAAATATGACCAGACCAGGCAGGGATAGATTAGGATTTTTATAGGAAATGTGCTCTCGGAAAACAATAAAAACGCATTGCTATGTACAAAATGCGGAATATTATAATGCCACAGCCCTGAAAGTGGTTTAAGGGTGCCAAAAGCTTAATATACATTAGCCTTAGCTAAAAACGTCTATGCGCCTTATCGATGACGGTGTAAAGCAATCAAGTCCGCGGGTGACATTTTGTGAAATATTTTTTTTTTTTGCATTACAAAAATAATATAAAATAATATTACGAACATTGCGTCTTTTGTGCTGCGGTGCCCAGATGAGTCTATATCCCTACAAGTTTTGTATACCTTTTTCTGAATTAATTTGGGTGATATTTCACTTTTTATAATAAATAATTTAAACTGCAACTAATTTAATCGTTGATTACAAACAAGCTTGTCAACATTGGACACACTGCTATCTTCATCCGATTTGAAAGAAGGTACCTACACAAATATTGTTGTTATACGTCTATAGGTAGGTACCTACCTACGATTTCAGAAAAAATAGTTACTTATATTTGACACATGTGCCTGCAACGCTGAATATTTGTATTATAATATTTCCATTAACTCAAAGAAAAAAAAATTGCTCCTTATCCCACAATTACTGTTCTCAAGGAATTCTGGTACAATTTGGTATTTCGCTTTGAACAAAGTTCAAAGTACGTATGTACATATGTATCTGTCAACCAAACGCGTTGTACAAACATAAATGAATTATTTTTATTAGTCAACTTTCATGCTGTCTTGGACTTTAGTTAAATAAAATTAAACAAAAACTTAAACAAATATAGGCCGCTTCTTGGGAGACTTTCTAACAGAAGCCAGACTGTCTGACTGACAGGAGAAACCTCATTTCGGCAAATTGTATTCGCGATCTCATTCATTTTGTTATCCACTATTTTTTGGAGAATAATACCTATAATAATTTGTGCTGTAAGTTGCGGGGATATTTGGTAGGCGGTGAAGTCCTTGAAGCAGGGCTCGGATTTATATGCACTAAAAAATTCAAAATATGCGCATAAAATATGCACCTAAAAATTAAAAATATGCACTTAAAATATGCACATAAAACTATTAAATTTTATTTTGTAGCTATATTTTCCCTTAAAAAACAAACTCTTTTTATCCAGTAAATTCTGTCTTTAATTATTGTTTTATTTAAACTAAAGCCAGTATTAGACAATATGTTGAATCAGCATACGTATGCTGAAAATTGTGTTTCAATCACAACATATCGTGCAAACTTGATGACAGAAATTTATTTTTTACACGATATGTTGTGATTGGAACACAATTTTCAGCATACGTATGCTGATTCAACATATCGTCTAATACTAGCTTAAGAAATAAATTATTAATTTTTTTTTAAGTTTTCGAAGGTAAGGCGATGATTCGGTCTGTGGAATGTACTACGGCCATATTATTCACTCACTTTAATCCGGACTAAGGTTTACACCCGGGTTTAAGTGAGGTTAACCCAAATATTAAACCCGAGTCCACAATATTCAGTCGTTAAACCCGATAATAATCCCATTTTTCAAACCGTGTAGGCGTTTAATCCGATTGAATTTAAACTACACTCCGTAGATCAGCTTAAGTAATTTAACCCGGGTTGAAACTCAATTTCATATTATGTATTGATTATTTTTTTATGTCACATTTTTGACATTTCTTCGCTCACAGAAAATAAATGAAAGTGAAAATAAAATATAAAGCAAGTTTAAAGGAAATTTCATGATTCGTAAAGAAAATAAAGTCCCTTTCTTCTCAAGTGTCCCAAAAAAAACATGCATTTGCATGGAAATCCCTGCCTTGAAGCAAATAAATGAATTTTTAAGATTGAACTTTTCTTTCCTGCCACATTTCAGTAGGTGTTCACATTTTAGAACAGATTCATCTTGTGGAAATCGAAAGAAGTCGGGAACCTTAGTGAGAAGGGCTCCCACCCGTATTTCCGTATACCTGCGATATTCTTAGCTTAAAAAGTTCATTTAAATAGTCGAGTAGAATTAATACTTTAAATTTAACTTTGAAAGCAGAATTAATGAATATTATGCAAACATTAGTTATGTATTATAAGGCCGTGTTTCAATTGGGCTAAATAATTATACTCGGATAATTTTCTGACACTATGGTGAACTTCTCTTTGCAAAAATTTCATAAGAGTCAGATAATTATTTAGCCCAATTGACACACGGCCTAAGAAGACGTTCCTCTATTTACTATAAAATGTTGTAGTTGACAAAAAGAAATACAAATTTAAATAATCTTTCAGTGCTACTTTTTCAAATATGTAGCATTTTTTGACATTTCTATGCAATCTCAAGAAATGCCATAATCCCAACTACATGTATTTCAATTGCTTGACACGTAACGAAATATATTTAGATATACGTTTGCTCATTCGATCACGTTTCAGACAAATCGACAACTGAAAAATTAGCAACAATTCTCGACTCTCGACTGGAATTCGGAGTGTGCCATAGGAATGCGGGCGACACATTTTTTTACAATTTATATTGTTTCTTAATGTAGACGCATATTAAGGTGGGTTTCCACATGTCGGTTGATTGACAAAGTTTGACAGCTCTCGCGTTTATGTCATTGAACGAAACCGTTGTCAGTTCATTTCCACTTATTTGACATAATTTTAATTGACAAAAAATCATTTGTCAGTTGATTGACCAACTTATGAACTCGATGCCAATTAATTTTCACTGTCAATTATAGACAAAGTGACATTTTGTTTAACAATTCACCTATTTCCACTTGTCCAGTGGTTTCTTTGTCAGTTATTGACAAACTCTGTTAGTCAATTCATTGACAAGCAATTTTTCGCTATTTCCACTTGCCAATTTTTTAATTGGCATACAATTACGTTAATTGTCAATTTCAAATCGACAAGTGGAAACCCAGCATTAAGGTCGCAGAATTTGTAGAAAAATTTTTACTGTCAAAAGTCGATCTTACCTGAATGTTAATACAATTCAGGAAATATTCGACCAAACAACCTAGATACTTAGCCCTGATAAATGTATACAAATAAATAAAAATGAAATTATGTTCGTTGGTCCTCGCATTACTTGAGGTTGTGAATGGCTAAACCAATTTGGCTATTTTTTTTTTAAATGTTCGTAATAGTCCGAATAAAGTTTATACGAAAAAAAAACTGGAAAAGTCATCCGGTTAATCGGAAAAAAAGGGGTGGCACCATTCATACAAACAATTACATAATTCAAAATCGTATATTTCGAAAACCACCGAACCGATTGAGCTTCAATTTACAGACAATCTTAGGTATTTGCCCGGGAGTGTTCTTGTTAAGATTGGTCAAAATTGGACAAAGGGGAAAAAACATTGCAAACGCTATTCTTCGACAGCCATGGGAGCCAAAAGTATCTCATCTATGATGTAGCAAGTAAAACATTTCCTAGATCTTAATCTTAATGCCGTATAAAGCTTTAGAAGTAAGTTTTCTAACCATGTTTCCAGTTAGATGCATCTCAGAAGAAAGCTTCGCAGAGTGCAGAGAAAACATTTTTTAAATCGAGGAAATTATTTATCTACATTTTGCCTTTCATTTAAAATCGTATCTCATCTCAATTCTCTACAAATTCTCTACCAGCATAATTTGTAACAATTTGTTTCTGTTTACTCAAAAATGTTCTTTTTCGATGCACGGAAACAAGATGTCGAAAAATGAATGTGAGTAAAAATAGATTTTCTTTAAAAACTGTCCAAATGCGCTCCCGTCCTCGAATTTTTAGCTTTGGTACGTTGTAGGTGACAAAGTACCTAAAATTACATTTTCTTAATTTGTCTCAATATTTTTTCTATGGACTAAAAGTCTTGAATTTCGAGCGAATAACATTGAATTTTCTGTTTGCACGAAATAAATTTGTGTTACCTATTTTTTATTTTTTTTCATTAATTGATGGAGCTCGATAGCGATTTTGTGAATTCCCTTATCTGGCAAATTACGTCTTTGTACGTAACAAATAAGCCCCCTTTGCGCGGACGACTATAGAATGTACCTCCTTCGACATCTCCCATGTGTTAGCAGTAATGTGATGCAATTACAATGTGATATTGTCGGTAGAAAAATTAAAATATAAATAATTTAATGCACTCGTGTTTTAAAGATTCAAAGGCAATGCGACTTCAATTAAATTAGTTGCAGCTAAAAATAATACTTTCTTATGTAAAATAACACAAAAAAAGTATATTCCTCGCGAATTTTCATCTCATTGATAATATTTGACGCTAACCCTTCTTTGTCCGAGGTAACATTTTTAAGGAATTCCTGCACATTCTTATTATCACCCAAACTGGCATAGTATTTTTCTAAGTCCTTTATGGTTTTGTGATGAGTTAAAACGTTTCCATGACCGCCAACTAAATCTTCCATATATTTACGTGTGCGCATAATAACTTCAGATACTTGTAGCTAAAAAAAAAAATATAAAAGAAATCAAAATCAAGGTGACACACGTTATGACATTTTAGAACACATTCAGCATTACATAAGGCAGTTATTAATTCAATTTACAAAATTCTACTACATAGTTTTACTTACAAGTAACTGAGGGCGACCAAGGGCTGTGAGTTTGATGGCTGTTATTCCAGTTCCAAATGTAGCACCTTAAAATATACATGTTTAATAATAATTAGAAAATTTATTGATGCAAATACTTAGCAAAACTTTACTAATACTATAAGATCTAATGCTTGAGTAACTCAAGTTACACAACGTCACATGATACACCTACACCTTCGAACGGACGGTCGACGGTCGACCGGCCTGATAAAAATTTGAAAAAACCGGAAGGTATAGGTCACACCTCGGACCTTATGCTAGTATAGCAGCAAAGCTATGCTTGGGAATATCTCGAACAATCCAGTAACGAGAAAATACTGTGAGAAAATTCGATGTCAAACGGGTGCGATTGAAAAAGGCTGCTAGAGTATTTATCTACCGTTATCTAACTAAATTGCCAGCAACCAATCGCAGAAGTGGCGCTTTCGATGTGATAGGTAGGTGGTAGGTTTTACCAGGTATCCAAGATAGCCAAACAAGGTGCAGGTCTCACAACACTGCACACAAGGGCTAGACCTGATGGGAGAAAAGCTACTTGTGATACCTTTGGGTGAAGAAGAAAATAAGAACACACTTCTCATAAGAAAAAAAAGGGAATACGAGAAAAACGAAATCGTCTCTCTGTTAGAAAGTCTTACCAAAAGCTTAATAGAACACGTCAAGGCGATAAAATCTAGGATACGAGAAAGGGAACATTGTAAAGGGTGTCCCATAATTCATGCAAAATGTAATTTTGATAAAAAATACAGATTTTTAATTAGAAAGCTTACATTTTTTATTGATTCATAGAGTATAACATATTGGGTTTATGTAGGTATCCTTTAACTTTCAGAAAATGTTTGGCACTAGTCTGAGAGAGCTCCTGTGAAGTTTGGTCAACATTGGACCAAAGGGGCGTGGCACCGCCCATACAAAAAAAAAAAAAACATTGCAACCGCTTTTATTCGACACTTAGAAGAGTATTCCGTCGATTAAACTGAAACTTACGCAATGTATCTGCTTCTAAAGTGAAAAGTGTACATTCATCAAAAGTTTTCATTCCAATAGATGGCGCTGAACACTCAAATCCCGAAATTACACAATATCTTGACATTTATGTCAGCTTTAGCCTTAAAATTTGGTAGATAGATGTTTATTGCCTTAAGAAATGATTTAACAAAATCGGGCAAAGAGGCGGGGCACTTTTCAATAAAAAAAAAATGCAAAAGTTATGGAAGTTATGGAAGCTAACGTTTTAAATGAAATATGAAACTAAGGAATTTGTATGTGTTTTTTTTTTTTTTTTGTGGTAAGACTGATGATATTCAATATGCTCGTTAAGTTCAATTAAGAAACTCCGCAAAATTAAAATTACAATTACACAGTAGTTAACATAGGCATGTGTATTGTGTAGGTATAGAAAGCAAAAAAAAAAAAAATGTTAATAGTTTATTTTATAAATTTCCTTACCCTCTGATTTTGGACGAGGGTTACATCTTGAATCCTCGTCTTTATAAAACGAATTGCATTTTCATATTTTGTTTAATCCAATTTAAAAGTTTTATTTTCATTTGTTGATTGGAAATTTTGTTAGTGAAATTAATGAAGGAAAAAATAAAATATGGCTTATAGTAAAATGCTGAATTATGTTAACTATCAATAAAGCACTGGGGCTATTCGAACCAAAAACTGTGCTTGGAAAGCATTGAAAACACGGCGGAAGTAGGTACCTACACTGATACACTGAGAGATCCTAAACGAGAACAAACTCTATCTCTATAATTTTAACTTTTGGAAATTCATTCTTTTGAGCTAGGAGCAATGACAATAACTTTAGTCTCATATTTCCACATGTAAAATTAACCAGTCCGTGAAACAAAATATAATACATAATTAGGTACAACTATATCCATAAGACTAGATAATCAACTCATCAGACTATGGAGGAGGATCAAGATGTCAATCAAAGAAAATGATGTAACGGAAACCATCTCAAAGTAAGTCAAGTTCGCTATCTGGAATATAGACTTTTTAGAGGTCTAGAGTTTATATAACTGATGGAAATAATCCGGTTTGTGTTTTTGATTTTATTACTTGAAATAATTTCAGGACTACAAAAACAGCACGGATCGCAATGGACCAAACTTTCGTAATTGATGCGTTAATTTTATTTAGCTTGTCATATTTTTATTTTTATTTTCATTAACACATAATGAAATATGGGAAATCATTTAGAATTGGGACTCAAGACAAAAATCACTCTCAAGAATTTGTTGGTTATTCAGGATCATTTCTGAGTGTTCCAATTGTAATTTCAAGGTGGGGGAGTTGGTATGGGATGGCTGGTTCGTTTAACTGCCGACGAGGTTTTAAGCATGACATATTTTCGGTATGACTCTCGAGCGATTTTCGTCTAGAGTCCTAATCTATAAATTGGCCCTACGAACTAAGTCCCAACTGGAACCAACTCCCACTAGCCAAATGAACTAAGTCCCACCAAATTTGCAGTGGGATTTAGTTCATAAATATGTTTGGGAGACGGTTTATCGGCCGAGCTTTTTAAGGCAGCGGGAGATGACTTGTTAGAGAGCATACACCAACTCGTTTCTAAAATTTGGTCAGAGGAAAGTATGCCTAATGAATGGAGCCTCAGCATTGTTTGCCCGATCCATAAGAAAGGAGACCTCTAAACTGCGCCAACTATAGAGGCATCAGTCTCCTTAACATCGCTTACAAGATCCTGTCTGCCGTACTGTGTGAACGCCTGAAACCATTTGTCAACGAACTGATTGGACCCTATCAGTGCGGTTTCAGGCCCGGTAAGTCCACAACCGACCAAATATTCACACTACGACAGATCCTGGAGCCATGTCTAGTTTTGGCATCCCTGCCAAACTTGTCAGATTGTGCAGAATGACGATGGAGAACGCTCGCTGCTCCGTAAAGGTCGGAAACAATCTCACCGAGACCTTTGATGTCAAAAAAGGATTTAGACAAGGTGATGCGCTGTCATGTGACTTTTTCAACATCATTCTTGAGAAAATTGTGCGAAACTCGCAAGCCAACACCAGGGGCACAATTTTCCAAAAGTCTGTGCAACTACTTGCATACGCTGACGACATCGACATCATTGGCAGAACACAGCGAGCTGTCACTGGTGCGTTTGCAGGTATTAGCACAGAAGCGGCAAAAATGGGTTTAGTGATGAATGAGGGCAAAACAAAATATATGCTGTCAACAAGAAGGGACACACAACATCGAAGAATCGGACAGAACGTCACGATAGACAGCTATAACTTTGAGGTAGTTCGGGACTTTGTCTACCTCGGCTCCGTTATTAACTCTGAAAATGACATCACATCAGAAATCAAGCGAAGAATTACACTTGCCAACCGCTGTTACTTTGGCCTAAGAAGGCAATTGATTAGTAAGGCCTTGTCGAGAAACACCAAGGAGACTCTATATAAGACCCTCATCATCCTAGTCCTGCTTTATGGCGCAGAATCATGGACGTTATCAAAGGCGGATGAAGATCTCCTTGGTCGCTCGAACGCAAAATTCTTCGAGTGATTTTCGGTCCCGTTTGCGTTGACGCGCTTTGGAGGAGGAGATTTAACAGCGAACTCTACGAGCTGTACAGCGACCTGGTCAGAAAAGTACGTATCAGTCGACTAAGATGGCGAGGACATGTAGAGCGAATGGACACCAACGCTCCGGCCCGAAGTGTCTTCGATTCCAACCCGGAGGGACAACGCAGTAGAGGAAGACCTCGCCTTAGGTGGCGCGCACAAGTGGAAGGGGACCTCAACCAACTTGGAGTGCGCAACTGGAGGCGGTTAGCCAAAGATCGTGCTAACTGGAGAGGCGTGTTGGTTGAGGCCCAGGTCCACCCCGGACTGTAGCGCCATCTAAGTAAGTAAGTAATGTTTGGGAAATATGTAGTTCATAGTTCATTATGAACAAATTCCCAATGAATTAAGTCCCAATTTGAGAAAAGTGGGAGTAAAATAAAAATATAAATAAATAGGCGGCGCGACAGGCGGTAGACACCCAAGGCCTAGCTTCTCGCCACCATTCGTTTTGTGTGAGTTTCTATTTTTGGAACGAATGGAAGGGACCTACAATTTTATGCCGAGTCCGAACGGCTGAATTGAGAAGCTTTTTCAGGACAGTCATACTCTCGGATGTTTGTCAGACGTTCGCGAGAGGTGGCGCAGTAGAAAAAACCTTAAGATGTAATTTGTGTTTTTCCGGGGATCGAACCTGGGATCCCTCGCACAGTAGTCCAGCACACTAACCACTGCGCTACTGCGCCCACAAAAAAAAAGTGGGAGTAAGTTCATTTAACTTTTTTCGACGAAAAAAAATAATTCTTACATACACCCAACCCCGCACTTCATCCAAATCCAACATTGACCCCAAGCGGCATGCCCCCCCTCCCCATACGTATTCCACTGTGCCTAATGGTAGATCAATTACCGTAGGCACAGTAGTGTATGTATGTGGGGGCATATTTGGAGGTTGGGAGTAAGTTCATTTCGGCCTTAGTTCATAAAGAACAAAGAACATTGCGTTTTAGTTCATTCTTATATTGGGACTTTGTTCATTCTTAGTTGGGTCCTAGTTCTTAAAAATCATGGGAGTTAGTTCATAATGAACTAAATCTTAAATTTTCGGGTACTTAGTTCGTTTTGGCTAGTGGGAGTTAGTTCCTGTTGGGACTTAGTTCGTAGGGCCTATAAATTAAAATGGAAATGTTCGTTTGTCATCGCATCAGTTGAGAACGGCTCGATTTGGATGATTCTTCTTTTGTTTCTTTCAGCTCACTTGGGAAAAATGAAAATTCGATCAAATCTTTGTTATTAACCCAAAAATGTTTCTTTTAAGTTTGTACAAAGGAGTGTGGCACATCTTAAAAAAAAACATTTTAGCACTCTTCTTAGATAACTTTGAAGGTAACAATATATTATCACGGATATATACTATGTACTTCTACTTAAAATTACTAAAAATTGTGTACATTGTATTCTAGAGAAATTGCACTATTGCTTCCTTCAAAGAATGGCGTCTTTTTCGAATCCTCCAACTTAAGCTCAATTAAGTGTACAAATATTTATCAAAATAAATGCACGTTAGAACAACGTTTTTGAATATAAAATAACCGTCATCAGGTATCTAATGGTAAAAATTACACTTAGGCAAGGAAACTAGGTATATACATAAATGTATCTCCTCACATTGTCCACACAAGATGTAGATATTTTTTGTATGTACCTATCTACAAGAATTCTCTCTGGGGGTAAGGTACACAAAAACAGCTTCAGATTCAGACTGTTGTTTGTGAAATAAATATAAATCACTAAAAGAGAAACCATTAGACTGATTTCGTATAAGTTATAGGTACCTAAACACATTGTGTGCCCCTATTCGTGTACATAGCGCTATTAATATGATCGACACAAAATATCTGTTGGCTGTGTACCTACTACTATACAGATACACATAGATATTAAGCTATGTATACAAAAATTCATTCAAAATTAGTCAACCTACAAAATGTGTACCACTTTTCAAAATTTGCTATTTATTTATTTATTAACACCGATTTATTAGGTTGACCTTGAGTCTTACAACTGTAGACGTAGAGGTTTTTGCTTTTGCCTCGTTAGCGACAAATCAAAAGTGATATCTCGCGGTTGTCACGTGTGCGTCATGTTTCTAATTTACATATTTTAAGTAGGTAGGTAGTCGAATTTTTTTTTTTGGTAATTGCAAAATGGTTCTATATTGCATTTAATTGTTTTTTATGTGTTTGCTGCTTTTTTTTTTTGTTGACAGCCTTAAAAAGACTGTAACCTGAGATGCAAACAAAGGCTAAGAAATAGATACCATAGTAGTTTCTTTTAAGTGATTTTTTATAAAATGTTTGTACATAATGTACCTATAAATGTTGGTTGGTATGGTACCTACGTAAATGATCTTCAACGCCATTGTATTTAGAAAAAAAAATCGGCGCACAGTTGTGTGTGGAATTTGTATTTTTAGATACATTTTTCTGCGTTTTAAAAAGACACAAAGAAAAATCAAAAGATGTGGTGCGAAATCAGGTACTTTAATCTCGTGACGACGGGAACTGGTTACAAAATACATTTCGTATTTTTTGTGTATAATAAAATTGCAGTGCAAAGTTCAAGGTTCCACCATTTATTTGGTATAATTTTAGAGAATCCTTGAGAATTCATAAGAAATATGAACTGTTTAACGATTTCGTTTAATTTAAAAAGCAAGAGATTTTACATAGCATAGACACAAGTACTTATTGAAAACATTTCAAAATTATTACTACAAGAACTAAAATTATCAGCCTCAAAATGAATCTATTCGGTCCATTGGTCAACAAACAGATATTACATGTAATATTAGGTCTGTTTTTTTTCCACATCTATCTTAGTGAAGTAAAGTAAAGTAGGATTTTTAACACGCAATTACAACAACTACGAACTGTTTGACACTTTCGAGGCTCTATATAGTTGTTGTAATTGCGTGTTAAAAATCTTACTTTACTTTACTTCACTGATATGGTGTGGAAAAAAACAGACCTATTGTATTCATAGCCAGTGGCACCCGGGCGGTAAAGGAAGCTTACACCCCGTAAAAATTTTAAGAAAAAAGCACGAACAAAGATTTTATTTAAATGTGCTTTCTAGTTTTTATTGCACTGAATGTTTCGATAAATCATTAAAATCTATGTTTTTTGTGTGCTTCTTTTCGATTGAAAGTGTAGCCAAAGAAGTCAACGTATTTTGGCTCATTGTTGACCTTAGATAATTCTTAATTAATTTACATTTTGAAAAGCTTCGTTCACACGCTGCCACTGATAGTCTAAGAGCCCACAGCAAATTTTGGGTACCGAGATAGAACCGAAAAAAAAGTAGATGAGTTGAAGGATGGGGTAAGGCTGATGCTATAAACCAAAGTCTTGCAGCTGATGGTCGTGGCTTTAGTGAGTAATACTATGTTGAAAGCCCATGTTTTTCTAAAACTGAGATAATTGATATAACCAGTCAATGTTAGTTTTACTGTATAGAGTATTATTATCTCATCGCAAATATGTAGGCCCAAGACGTTTTTAGCGCGGCAAGACTTGTGCCAGACTGTTTGAAAATGTTAAAAAAATCGATTTTTGGGCTTTTTGACATAACCAAATAACATTTGCTTTGAAAGATAGAAAATCCATCCCTGATAAGAATTATAAAGGTCCAAGACCATTTGAAGGTGGCCAGAGTCATAACAGACCAATTCGAAATTCTGAAAAAGTCAGTTTTCGAGATAATTGATATAACCAAAAATGATGTAAGTATACACGAATACTGGTCATACTCCCCTGATTACTAATATGTGGGTCCAAGACCATTTGAAATCCGCTTTCGCCCTGCCAGATCTTTTTAAAGTTTAAAAAAAAAAAACGTTTTCGAAATAATTGAACAAAATAATAAATAAACAAACAAAACTATCTCTGGGGTCACAAATATATAAATATACCATATATTTTAAGTGCCAGATAATTTATGCATTCAAATAAACCAATCTGCTAATAGGTACAAACAGCTTGCACAAGCATTTTCCAAAAAGAGTTCACATAAAAACGAAAAAAACCATTCGAAAAGTTGTCAAGCTTTTGGGACGGCTGTGAAATCCCGATAGCAGCCAGTATGATATCCGGTGAAAGCGTCTATAGGATTCGGAAAAGTTATATCACCACACTTGTAGCCACAAAGTTTTCGAGTTTTTTAAAATTTGAACACATTTTTTCAAGGTCTTGTCTGTGAAACATATTACTTTTCCATAGTGTTTCGGGCTACCACTATAACCAAGAATGCACTTTGGAGTTGCATTCGAAAGACTCATTACAGCATAAATTTCTGCATCTTTTAAATATATTTTTGCAGCTACTATATGACACCGTATTCGCCCGATTTCTAATATGATACTGTTGTCTTTTAGTGCTGTAAATGTCGAGGTAAGCATTGGAAGAACAGGACGCAGGTCTTCTTCCGTTCCATACAGCAATATTTTCGATTGCAGAGCTGAGAAAACTGACGCAATGTCTTCCATGGCCTTAGACCGATGAATAAGTTCAGTGTAAAATGTATCCTGACATTCTAACATGGATCTTCATGTTTCCTCTTCCAACGTCAAACCAGCATCTTGAGCCTTTTCGCCTGGCATAATTTTCTTCTTTTTTGTTCTTTCAATTGAAATTTCAAGCTCAGTACATTGTTCTCTTGCGTTATATTATGGCCTTTTTCATGGTTTCATCACGATGTACATGAAGAAAACCCGCGTGTTATGAGCGCTCCCTCTAGTGTCTACAAGTCTCTTGACTGATACACCTACATTTTTTATGAGAATATCCCAACGATGCGTAATGCTGTGTCTTTCCACTGTCCAAAAAAACGTTGTACTTGTAGGAATGCTTCCCAAAGAATGGTTTGCACATGGCGTAAAAAAAGCTTTTGGATTAGTTTGCCGAATTAATTTTTGAACTCCTCCATGCATACCCGCCGCCATAGTGGAAGCATTATCATATCCCTGAGCCCGGCAAAGTTTAATGCCAAGACTATCTTCATTGAGTTGCTTTAAGATATCGTCGGTAAGTTCTTTGGCAGTTTTTCCATATGTAGGAAAAAACTGTGTCCATGAAATAAAGTCTTATGCAAAAAGTCCAAAACGAAATTTTGTAATTTATTTCCCTTTCAAAAGTGTAAAATGTTAATGCATTGTGGATATAATACTATATATTATGTATATACAGTGAGCGTCAAAAGTGAGTGAACACCAATCATTTGTCTTTGGATACATTTTTTTTTAATATTCATAAAGTATTTTTGCTGTCGACATGAAATAGGTTTAATTATTGTTATTTCGTTATCAAAATTTCTACAGATTGCTTGTTTTTTAGACCTGTTTCCAGACCCTATAGAAAACTCAAAGAAGCATCGGTGTTTACTCACTTTTGACGCTCACTGTATATAAAACAGTGGGATATGCAACCCCCTTGTTTGGGGTCACTGTATAGGATTTGGAGTGGGTGCGAGGTTTTTGTATGTAAGGTTCGCAACTGATGTTCGCATAATTATCAAATAAGCCACTTCCAAGGAATTAAAGCAGTTCAACGAAGGTTTTTTGTTTTTGACCATCGCATCGGTATATTTTTTGAAACGATCCCTTCACCTCCTCACTATAGCATCGACTGAAATTTATTGAAACGTATACCTTAGCAAAAAGTCGTGAAGCCGCTGAGATAATCTTGATTCACCAATTCTAGAATGGAAACAGGATACCCGGCCCAATAATAACAATACTGCTTCGTCAGTCAAAAAGATTTATACTAAATTTGAGATATTCGGAGTAGACCCAGCCAACTTTTTCTTTCCTCTGCAAAGATGTATTCAAACGTATATAAATTAACTGATATTCTATTGTTTCTAGCTATTCGCTAAAAGCTAACGCTTACTTTGAAGTAAATAGTTATGTGACGGCATTAAATTTGTATATCATTAGGCTATAGCTATAGCTAAGGCGATTAAAATGTTTACCGCCCGTGTTTTGATAATTTTCGCACGAGCTCAACTACCATCAAAGGTCACCGAAAAGTGAAAACAACACATGCACCGATTTTCGATATGTTTTCGTTTTCAATACATCGCATCGGTCGTAATGATTATAGTCATGATCTATTTACAATACACTTAAGAATTTGTTTCAAGAAAATGTTGGCTAATTGCCATTCGAATAGTTTGACGTAAGGAAATGTCGTGAAAATGTAGACATTGCAGCACATTCATTCTATTGTACTGTAATCACATATTTTGTAATCCTAAATGTTTAACATCTTGCCAAACCCAACAAAGTCGTTTCGATTGTAGTTTTTGACCATTAATTTATGACAGACATACTCGCCGAAGTGGAAAATAATACGTAGTTAGAGAAAATTCCTTAAAAATAGTACATTGCGAACAATTATGGATAGATTTGGTCAATTGTGGCAGATTTTATAACGAATACCAGAACACATACTCAATGCTACAGCTACTTCTTAGGTTGTTTTAGTTGCTATGACGTTTCATGGATCCGTGCCATTAGGCAGGCCGAAGATGAGGTGGTTGGATTAAGTTTGACATAACCCGACTCTTCCTGTATGAAAATTGCCCGCAATGATTTTGAGTCCCTGCCAACAAACAATTTAGTATTATGGAAGCCGGAATTTGGCATGCTACACCGCGGCCATTTAATGAATCGGGATCGGGAACGTTGAAAATGATAACACATAATAACAAAAAAAAAAGTCGCCCTTTATAAGACGTTATGTTTAAGCATTTTCGTTTATTTTCTGTTTATGCTTCTCTAGTTAGGATAAGATTCTGATCAAATATGGCAGCCGACTTTTGGGCACTTCATCGAGTTTATACAAAATTCGCTAAAATTAAAGTTTAGAGCAGAAAAATGTTCAAAGTAATGGTTTTTGTCTGTCTGGGTTCGGAATTAGTGGGTCACTTTCGGTACACGTTTTATGTATTTAATGTATGTATGATATAGGGCGGGACCTGTAATCCCGGATCCCGCCAACCGTGCCGTATGATTGGGAGGTTGCAAGGGACGCTATCGGCCATGTTTCCAGCATATAAGGATCTAGTAATAATACAATAATGAAGCAGTGGACCTAGACCCTTTTCGCAACCATTTCAATATCACTCGCAATTGACCGGTGCCGTCTGGTACGTTAAAAGTGGATTAGGAACTTTGAGGAGACTTCGTCCACAACAAGAAAGGAGCCTGAAAGAAAAAAATCAGTTCCCACTCCCGAGAATATCGAGCATGTAAGAGTGGCTATTGAAAGAAGCCCGCGTCATTAAGCTCCTTAAGCACTGCACCACCTCTCGCGAACGTCAAACATCCGAGAGTATAACTGCCCTGAAAAAGCTTCTCAATTCTACCGTTCGGACTCAGCATACAATTTTTACATTCGTCCCAAAAATAAAAAATAAAACCCACACGAACGAATGGTTGTGAGAAGCTAGTCCTAGGGTTTCTAGGTCTACACGCCTGTTGCGACGACTATTTATTTATGCTCGATTAATAGTGCACAAGGAGGTTGCACGTCCCAAGTGAAAATTTCTTGCGCAAGTCTCTTCACATTAGGGATTTTATTCTCTTAGCGACAACAAAACAACTTTTTCAACCAAAACTACAGCTAAAAAAAATATGTGGGCATTTCAAACAACAAATACAGTGGATTCCGCTTTATTGGGACACCGGATAATCGGGACAGCCGCTTAACTGGGACAAATGCTAGAGAACGGAAACGAATGCATATTTTAAATTGAATTTGTTTCGCTTATTGTGGACAGCAGCCGCTTATTCGGGACATATTCATCGCACATCTTAACACAAATATTGACATAAAATATATCGCCACATTGCCTGTCTGTCTATCACCGAAGATGAGAAAGCATATTGACCCAATGCTAAGTAACGCCATTTTCTCGTGGTGTTGCGCACCTTTTTGCCTTTGTGCAGTTCTAGAAGTGTCAAAGTGGCTTGCTATTACATAGTTTCGTTCCAGTAAGTCATTATTTGTTTTTTGCATACTTCATCATAACTTCGTATTATTGGGACAGCCGCTTAATTGGGACAAAATAGACTAGCCCGAAGTGTCCCAAATAAGCGGGATCCACTGTATACCCCTGCTTGGGAAGATATCTCGCTCGATCGAGGATCCAGCCATGACTGATTGTCCACACAGCAGCGTCTTTGGCATCAGCACAAGATACACATTTACCCACCCCAGAGAAGAGGGAAATTTGCTGGGTGTTGCACTTCTCAAATAGGTAGGGACGTGTTTAGTAATGACAGCCCGAGTCCTGAGTAACTTTATTATAACAGCGTGAAACCAACTATGTGTTGAAAAGGGTTGAAAGGGAATTTTCGGTATACTTTGTGATAAAGTAGAGAAAAGCATTAACAATTTCATGCAATCAAAAATACCTTAAGGGAAAAATTTCCCTTAAATAAAGTGCTACTGCGCATGTTGGGATCTTTCTTTTGCTTTGGGACGGAGTATACTTGGCCTTTACTTGACTAATTTAAGGTTATGTCAAAACATGACTTGTGTCAAGTGATAGCTTAAAATATATCTATATCTTTGAAAATCTAGTATGTGGTCTCTACTGACATTCTAACTCATTAATTAGACTAGAGTACTGAGAAAATGTATATATAAAAACTAATTTCAAAAGATTGAGGTTTTCAAAGAGAACCTTGTTTGATACCAGTTTTATGTTTGTATTCGATCATTTTATTAATAATTTTAACCTTTGTCTTGAAAATGGCGCAGGAATTTTTATAAAGCCTGCTGCATTATTACTGTAGGTGTATAGTATGCTTCCATTCTTTTATGTATTTTGTCAAATGTACTTTTGTAGTTTATGGTTCGAATAGCACAGTTTAAATTACAACAAAATAAGACATACTAAATGAAAATTAAAATCTTCAAGGTCTAACCACAATAGGCTTAAAATAACTTAAGCAAAATGTGCGATTATATGTATGTATGTTTCAACAGTTGGAATTTACCACAACATAAAATTGATGATACATTTTATTTGAAAAAATGAAGGTTAGGTATTCCATTTTTAATTTTAAAAGAAATATAAATTTCGACAGAAAATGCAAGGAAAGTGTTGAACCAATGTACAATTTGTATGTTTAGTACATTTTTTGTTCACAATTAGTAAAGCTTTCTAAAGACCTTAAAACAACTAATTATACTAACTCAGTCCTAATCCGGACGGATATAGTTCAAGTACACACGCCTATTATGGTCAATCCTTAATAATAAACTACAAACCAAGATCTATAACATAAGTATATGTATATATAAAATAAAGATAAAACACAAACTTACCAGAAACAGCTTCTAGGCATTTTATGAAAACCTCCATATTGCGTTCACAAGTCGCCTCATTTAGATAGAAATAAGTACGAGCACTACTGACTTTGTACCGCCGATCAGCGAATGACTTATCAACATGGTATTGAGGCATAGTTCCATCATCTTGCACATCACCCACACTTGACACAGATGACCTTAGATAAAGAAAAGAAGAAAGTTATTACGTAAATGAAAATAATAAAAATGAAAGCCGTAAAACTTACTCGACTTCTCGCTTTTCTGCTTCCTCCTGAGAGATATCCTCTTCAACGGAGTAATCCAAGATAGGCTTGACTCCAAAAGAGCGCAGTCTGTCAATCAAGTATAGAAAACACGAGTTAAGTATACTTATAAAGTCGTTTTCGAATTATTTTAAAAGACGATTTCAATGAAAAATAATTAATTTATTTCATGGAAAATATGATTGAAATTAAGCAAGTTAACCGGACTACATGCAGTCAGTGTTGTTAGATGGAAACTTGTGGCGTAAAAATGACGGTTCATACTAGGTATATATGCAATGATTTAATTCTTATATAATATAACTTATATAAATGGAATATTTTAGCACGGATAATAAATAGTTGGCGCAATGGGTCCATAGAGACACCTAGCTCCTTAAAATTGCATGGAATTTTAGCATGGATAAGGCTCAATAAGAGTGTCAGAAAGAACAAACCATTCAGACTTTTGACCAAAATAAAGTAAAAATCTAAATTAAATTTAATCTAAATTAAAGTCCAACAAGGCTACTGATGGACCTGAAGCCATGATGGTCGAACTATTATTTATAGCAGCGGGGCACATTGACTCAAGAACTGAAGATTACTGATCATGCAGAGAGTTCGTTGAATGGATTTTCGAACAACAAGTTAATCCTGATTATTCGAACAAAAGCATCTTCAGTGATGAAGCTCATTTTCATCTTGATGGCTTCGTTAATCGTCAAAATTGTCCCATTTGGGGTTCAGAAAACCCACGAGAAATTGTTGAGAAACAAATGCATCCACAACTCGTGACTGTATAGTGCGGATTTTGGGCTTGAGGCATTATCAGACCATTCTTCTTCGAAAATGCGCCTGGTCAGGCAGTGTTCGTTATCGTTACTTGAAAACCCAGTGCCTAAACATGTGATTTCAACAAGACGGTGCCATATATGCCATACAGCCAGAGAAACAATTCAATTACTGCTGAAATTACTGGGTTAAAGTCCATCAATGTTGCAGAAGCATCATAGATAGATTTTATTTTCATAGATTAAGGCTTCACAATATTTTCTGTAATACGCAGCTTGCTCAGAGATTTGATATGTTTAAACTAGAGTTGTAAAATACTTAAGTATTCCAGTACTTCAGTCCTCTCAAGTACAAGTACTAGGTACTGGTATTTGTACTTCAGTACTCTGGTACTGGTACTTAAAAAAGGCAAGTTTCATGTACCAGTACCAGTACTTGTGAAGTCACAGTGAAAGTACTTGAAAGTACTGGTAATGGTACTGGTATTTTCAAGTACTTTCAAGTACTTTCAGTAAGTACCAAAGTACTTGAGCAGTACTTTCAAGTACCATTAAAGTACTTGAAAGTACTTGAAAGTACTGGTACTACTGGGTACTGGTACTTGAAACTTAAGTACCAAAGTACTTGGGCAGTACTTTCAAGTACTTGAAACTTAAGTACCAAAGTACTTGAACAGTACTTTCAAGTACTGGTACTGGTACCACTATTTTTCAAGTACCTCGTCGCAAGTACCAAGTATCGCGTACTTAAGTACCAAAGTACTTGAGCAGTACTTTCAAGTACTGGTGGAACTTTCAAGTACTTTCAAGTACTGGTACTGGTACTTGAAAGTACTGCTCAAGTACCAGTACCAGTACTTGAAAGTACTAGTACCAGTACCAGTACTTGAAAGTACTTGAAATAATAGTGAATTAATAGTGGCATTGATATCTTGAAAATAAATTGACATTTCAATTTCTGTTTGGCCTTTACCATAATTTTTTTTATTACGCATTTGTGTTCTGCAAATAATAGTCTACGTCATAATAGAACAAATCACGAACTCGCATTCTTTAAACAACAACCATAGTCGCAAGTACCAAGTATCGCGTACTAAAGTACCAAAGTACCAGTACTTTCAAGTACTTTAAGTACTTTCAAGCAGTTTCAAGTACTTTACTTGAAAAATACTGGTACTTGCCTTTTTCAAGTACCAGTATTCGAGACTGAAGTACAAGTACAAGTCCCGGTACTGATACTGGTATTGGTACTGGTACTTGAAATATTACAGCTCTGGTTTAAACTATACCTTACAATTACATCTGGAAAATTTTATAAATCATTTTGAATTGAAGAATAAATTTGAAGGATCTATGATTACAAAACCTTCATTAATTAATATGTTTGATTTATATATGCACTTTTCACTTCATAGCAAATATGTATTATAATTGTGTAAGTTACAGTTCAATCGACTAATTTTCGAGAAAAGTGTTTGAAATATTTTTTGCTTGGTAGGTGCCACGTCCCTTTGTCTAATGAAAACTACTGGGCGAATACATAAAATTGACTGAAAATTTAAGCCCAATCAGTTTCGAGATGTAATATTTTGAATGTTTTTTTTTTGGTCGAGTTCCCATTCCCAGGCTATATTTGGTCAAAATTGAACAAAGTAGT
Organism: Cheilosia scutellata; assembly: GCA_955612985.1. Lineage (NCBI taxonomy): Eukaryota > Metazoa > Arthropoda > Insecta > Diptera > Syrphidae > Cheilosia > Cheilosia scutellata. The sequence goes on along the minus strand of OY015313.1, from coordinate 54,237,306 downwards.
CCCTTCCCTATCCCTATCCATACTCTAGCTTTCTATTAGTGAAAGAATTTTTGAAATCGGTTCAATGGTTTCAGAGCCTACCACCTACAAATAAATTCTACCTCTTTATATAATAATGTAATAAATACAAACATTCAATTTAGTGAACTGGAAAAAACCACCAAACTGAAATTTTACAATTTCAGTATTCCGTTCATATAATCACTACAGTCTATAAACAACTGTTGCATAACACACTTTGTAGGTCAAATAAAAATTCCTTTAAATTTTGGTATGGCATTGATATCTTGAAAATAAATTGACATTTCAATTTCTGTTTGGCCTTTACCATAATTTTTTTTATTACGCATTTGTGTTCTGCAAATAATAGTCTACGTCATAATAGAACAAATCACGAACTCGCATTCTTTAAACAACAACCATATGAATCAAATCAAAGCCAAAAATATAATAAAGAAAAAATCTCCCAACCGAAATCAGCTCACTTATTTGAACAAACGACAATAAAGTAAGCCTCAATTAAAGTAAATTATTTGAAATGGCTAGCTTTTTTGCCAGTCGGATACTTTAGTAGTCAAGTCGGTAATTTAATATCTTTTAGAGCGTTATAAATAAAATGAAACTTTAAACCTTCATTAAGTGTAAATACGATGAAATAATAGATAGTATGTAATGTATGTATTGAAAAATGGAATATAAGTTTTTCATACAAGATTGTCGAACATTTATTGGGTTTCGTATCGCATACAAATTATTGTCAAATGGCTGTCTGTGTCTAATAGACAGCTATTGTTGAGTGAGTTAAAATCGCTACGGTTGCCAATACTTCACCTCAAATCGTAAACAAATTCCGCAACCAATTCCTGTCGGAGTATATCGGAAGAAAATTATTGGTAAGGCCCATGAGTCAGTTCAATACAAATGAAAAGGTCGAATAGCCACTTCGTAGGATTAATGGCGACCCTAATAGGACTGAATTTAAGTATACCTAGACTTGTAAGCCTACATATTACTATAACTGACCATCAAGCCTTCAGGTGGGTCTTGGGACTTAGATCTGTTATGTGCTTAGATAATTTTGGGGGCTTGGGCGAAAATCCTTTACTTGAGCCATTAACGCGGGCGGCCGTCTGAAAATGGCTAACCAGCTTACCATTAGGTTGACGTGGGAGTAAATCCTAGAATCATACCTAATTTCAGTGGTGGAGCGAGCAAACTGTGCCAAAGGATGGTAAAATCGGGGGTAAAACCGGTCACTAACGAGCTCCCTCTGTCTGCTGTATTTAGGCTTACTCTCATGTAAGGGCTGACCTTTTATTTCCGGGCTTACTTGTGGGGACATATCGAAAGTAAATCAAAAATGGAAAACAAAACAAAAAAAATGAGTGATTCCGTCCTGCGTTAGAATTGGAGGAAGGGAGGTTTTTGGTCAACAATAGTGGGGAGTCTAACTACACTCTCACTAACGATAGAGATTTCACTTGTTAGCAGGCTGGTACTCCCACAGCCGAATCACAAAGAAACGCGGTCGAGGGAAAGCTGAGGCAGCTGACGACAGTGAAGTTATTTCCAAAACCAAAAATGAACATGGCAACGTGTCAGAGGGGTTAAAGTGGAAAGCTCCCTGCAACCTTAATATGAATATTAGGTACCTAAGGATGCTAAACAAAATGAGCACCGGAGGGTAAAGGTCGCACCATACACAAGATGGCAAAGTATGAGGTTGAGCGGTCCTAGCACTCTCAGTGATTGGGAAAAAGCCGCTTTAGTTAGAGCTAACGCCACTCTGTCCGACGCATTGCAAAAGGGGTATTTTTCAATGGCAAGTGCTTAGGTATTTTTCATTGTAGTTTACGGCAATTTGTTCCCTGTAGGGATATCGATGGGCCCTGAACTCGATGGTCTAGTGCTGTATGGACCTGTTTTCCTAATTTTTCTCGACGTTTTAGACACGAATATCGACAAAAAACTGTTGAACTCTCGGCCGGATGTAAAGCAACTCATTCGCTCTCTTGCTTTGTAAACATAATTTGCTATGAGCTACTAGGTTAAATATTTTAGAACATAAAAGTAGGAAAGCTGGCTCAATCGCATCAGTTTGCTTCAAAACGACCTAAAAACGGAATTAAACGTTTTAAAATACAATTTTTTTTTTAACGATTCCAAAATAAATTTAAAAGGATCGAATGGTTTTCGCCGGCCAATCAGCGAAGCTTTAAATCCTCGAAACTCAAAGATAATTTTCAGATTGAGAAGTTTGAGATTCCTGCTCTAGACAGAGAGTTGGTCCTATTCATAAAAAAATATGCATAATAATTATCTCATGAATTAAACTATAAATGCACATGCACATTACACAAAACAATTTCAAAAAAAAAAAAAAAAACACATTCCTGTCGTGAAACTTAAAATAATATTAATAACGAAAAAAAAAAACATAATTAAACCTTTCCAATGTAGGTACGATTGTATGACGATCCTCTCCGGCAACAAAATGTCCATAAAATGTTGACTTCATGAGGAGCTCAAATAGTTTTCTGCCCATCAAGGCGCGAGTGATTTTCATAAACTATTTGTTGTTTTAGTTTTGGATTTAAGCAATTATATTTATTTTTCATATTTTTTTAGGGTCAACATTTTGTTTTTCACACATTGAATAAGCAAATAAGCAATATACGGGTTTTGTATTTGTATGCAGAAAACAACATATGGAAGAAAAAAAAAAAGAAAAGAAAAGATTCTTTAGTAAAATAGTTCAAAAAATACAATATTTACCTTTCTAGAGTGGGGACAATTTTGACTTCGTCTTCACCAGCAACAAAGTGCCCATAGAATGTTGCATGCATTATCTTTGTGAATAATTTAGTTCCCAGCACGGTTTGAGCCAGTTTCATTAGCTGTTGAAATTTTGATTTTGTTTATGTTAAATTTTGTTGTTTTTTTTACGTTTAAACACGAAAGCAGTGAAATGTAGCAAATTAAAAGACAAATAATGAATTAACGGACGCAATTCATTTCCAAAAGGATATACTTTGCTGACAGAGACGATTATAAGGACTTAAAAATAAAAGATAAGAAATGACTTTAGAATGGATCGTTATATGCACATAGATACCCTAATCATATACCTAATGGAAAAAGGGGAAAAGGTAATAATTTTAAAAACAACTATGTAGGTACATATTATATTGAATGGAATTTCCGAAGTCTCTTTTCTTCTTCTGCTGTTTGTTATGGAGCAGTTTTGGTGTAAGGCCTTACGGTACCAACTTTAACAATTGCATATATATCTACATATGTAAGTAACTTAAAAATTTAAGAAAATCGGAAAATTGTTTTAAAATTAGACGTAGCAAAAGGTTGTCCGTCTAAAACGGACCGTATAAAAAAAAAACTTTTTTCTTTGGGAGTTTTTGAAATCAAAGGTGTATTAATGAAATTCAGCCACATTTATGCGAAACGGTAATAGAAAATTTAAATAAAAGATTAAGTAAGTACTTGCCAGTAAAGCCGTGGCGGCCATTTATCCGATGTGCTATTCCGCATACATAACCCCAATCGGTATACTCTTCTATATCAATAAAATAGTTAAGCTTTCTAATTAAAAATCTGTATTTTCTATTAAAATGACATTTTGCGTGAATTATGAGACACGCTTTAGTTGTGTTCCATCGAACTTTTTTTTATAATCTGTTATTGGCATAATGTATGTTTCAAATCAAATCAGATTTTCAGCACGATGTGGTGGAAGGACTCATTAGTAGATGCTCATTCTGATCATAGTGTCTACGTAGTACGTACTTGATCGATGAATAAGGTCTCTAATGACCGTAGTAAAGTAAAAACTACCTGAATAAACACCGATAACTTAGCTTTGATGCCAAGTTCGTTCCTCCTGTTAACAGGGTTTCCTAGATATCTCAAAATTGACCTAGCCTACAGGAAAACTCAACGTTATTCCCTTAAGCGCTCATGAATAAGACCCAGAGATAATTAAACTTCACTAGCTAGAACATGGGTTTTAAGAAGACCATCACTATAGGTCAGGTTAGGTTAGGTGGCAATTATCCATTAATACGGAGTAATTCACTTAGACCAAGTAAGGTCCATTGTGATACCACAGGTAGAGTTTGTTATTGTTATTTCCTCTACTCCTGGAATCATTTCGAATATTGGAGAAATGTCCGTATCTTGCTGATATCCGTTTCGACACTATCAGCAAGATCCCCGAAAAAGTACTCTCCTAGAGTTAGCTTTCTGATCGAGGATAGCGCCGGGCAGTTACATAGTAGGTGGAACGGTATTTCCTCTTCCTCAGTTTGTTTTGGTCGATCCTGTCTAGGAAGTACTTCCCGAAGATGTTTTTTTCTTTTTGTTGGTGTTATTTTGTTCTCTATTGTGGTCCTACGAGTAGCTAGGAAAAAAAACTGTCCACCATGCCAGAGCCCCGCATACCAGGGTAAGGCCACTACTTCCACCCTAACGCGGCCTAGTTTCAGGGAGGCTCCGCGCCGGCCGTTAGAATACAGCCAATATACCCCCTGTATGCAAATCGTCTAATGGGCACGATGATGATAACACCCTGGATTAGGCGGGTTGGGCAGTTCTGAGTTCGTTACTCTTCAAAGCAGCCTGTCTGTCATGGGTGACCCTTCAGACGACTACCGCCTCCGACAGCATACCCTGTTAAACCATTGCAACTTAAGACTGCGCACCGATGTCAATTTGACGCAACGACAAGGCGACCGCCCCCCGGGATAAGGGGGCGGTCACCTTTCGTTCAAAATCACTTTCATCCTAGCCTTAACGTAGTGGGTAGTAGTATAGTCTACAATCTATACATACCTATGTATATTTACACATATGTAATGTAAGTATCAATTCATCAACCGCAATTGTCAATCAAGTTAGCACTTAAAAAAATGAAACTAAATGCTACCGATTAAGCAATAAGTAGCAGAAATGTTTCATGTGACAAATCGCATTGGCAAGTCAATGTTTTGGAATGGTAAATGGTAGTAGTCTCGAAGCATATAATATTAAATGTACGTATACATATTTTTTTATTATACCTTAATTTAAATCAAAAAATGTGTGCAAAGAGGAGAAATGTACCTATTTTTTGCGTGTGTGTGACAAGTATGGATATATGCAGATATATTTTAGAATACGATAAAAATAAACACAACGGCAGTGCGGCGCAATTAAATAGAAGGCTGAAGCAGCGCGCAACGGTATAATGTAGGTAATTGTAGGAGAATACAAAGTCGTGCTTTAATAATTGATCGGAATCAGAAGGCATGACAAAGTGTAGCTAATTGATATCGAATTAATTTCTTTATTTTTTGGTTTGATTTGATATATAGGCAGCTAGAATCTCAACACTCCTTTACCGGCTTATTGCTACTCACAATTATGTAAGTAATAGTTTTGAAGTAAATCTTGTTATTTGAATATAACACATAATACGATTATCATGTAAAGAGTAATGAACAAATGCAATATTAAAAGAATTTTTACGAAACATAAGGTAAGTAGGTACTATTTCTGAATCAATATCAATCAGGGGTCCGCTCCCCTGTGCACTTCGTAGTGCAAAATAGAAAAATAAAAAAAAAAAACAATTTCAAATTCATTTAAATCAGTGATAAATAGTTTTTATTGTAATGCCCTGTGGTACACAACATTTTTAATTTTTCCAGCAATCGTATTGCCTAGCCCTAGATAATATTATTGTCTATGAGGACAACGTCTATATTCTGAAGAGCTTCGAAATCTCAACCGAAAACACTGACTACACCACCCCATCTCTAAATTTTGATAAGAACTTTCTCGTTACCACTCCCTCCAGAGCAATCTGGATTGAGGATACAATTTTAGAAGATGAATCAGTTCTTTTTTACACTGACAGCTCTAAAACCAAAGACGGAGTTGGTGTGGGTGTTTTCTCCGAAAGTCTTATGCCCAGTTGCACAGTCAGAGTTTAAACTCTCGTTTTGGTTTAAACCTTCGTTCAACAAATTTTCGGTTTCACTGTGTTCGTTTAAACCCAAAGTGGAGTTCAACTCTCGGTTTAAGTTAAACTTTCGTTTCGCATTTTGAGGTTTATTTTGTCAGCTGCTAAGAGATGAGAGGGAGAATAAAAAAGATAAATTGTCTGGGTGCTACACTTCTTAAATTTATATGAGTGAAAACAAAAGTTATGATAGTTTCAGCATTACTGTGGTAAGCCCACTCTTAAAAAATGACATCAGAAAATTTCAATAGATTTCCAACCAATGTACTTTTCAATGAAAACCCTTTTTGTCAAGTGAACATCAGGTAGATTTTACCCCAAACATTATGTAGAAAACCGTAAATTGTATTGAGGTTTTTTCAATACAAGTTAATTATTTTAGTTTGTGGAAATGACGATTATTTTTGTTAATTTGTTTAAAAAAAGTATGACCGGAACAAGATAGCGCAGATTTTCGCAGAAACACCAGCAAAAAACTTTGCGCATAGGTACCTATTACCAGACAATGACCCTAATTAGAGGCTCATAAAATCCTTTCAATGTTCATTATCCTCATCATTAATGCCGACGGGGTGATCGGATGTGGTTAAAACCCAGCGAGTGACAAGAAGCAGTACCTGTGATCGCATCTGTCCGAATGCCCACTACATTTCAACAACTACATTATTATTATTATTGAAAAATAAAATTAATTACCTACTGCAAATAAAATTAGATGATTAGATGCCAAAAAGTAGATGATAGTTCAAACATGTGTCAAAAATAAATCAATTCACTTCGTTAATACCAAAATACAGAATGTAGGTAATAATATTGCACACATTTTCTTTTATTTATAAATGGTAAAATGGATAAAGTAGAGAAAAGCAATAACCATTTTTATTTGATCAAAAGTGCGCTGGTAGAAAAATATCCCCTTAAGGGAAATTGTTCTGCGCTTCCACAACTGCGTTTAGTTAACTGGCAGATTATTTTGAACTGTGAAACTGAACAAGTTAAACCAAAAGTTTAAACTCTCGGTCAGGTTTAGTTAAACTTCAGATTAAACCCTGATTGTGCAACTGGGCATTAATCAAGCTCTCCTTGTGTCTACCATAAATTATTGTAGCGTGTTCCAGGTGGAAATATTGGCGATAAAAGAAGTCTTATATTGACTCAAAAAAAAAATCGTGACATCCGTTAAAGATATTGTTGTGTATTTGCGGACACATCCCAACCTTCTGCTAACATCAACGCACCCTAGAGAGAATCTAACTTCGCCGAACTCTACTTCCTACTTTCAAAGATACCTACTTCATGGTAGCTTTCTCTTTTCCCTAACCTTCAACCCGTCAGAAAGGATTCTTTCATTTCTTTACGGACGAAACGTAACATATATTTGCATATTTTCGGACAGTCGATTCGATCTCTATAACTAATATAGTAGCCTTCGACTGCCGATCGTCTCTTACGGAGATGGCCGAACAGTTCAATATTCACCTAACGGCAATAAACAAAGAACGCCTCGTAGCAACAACAACGCACAGAGGTTGGTCTTCTCTTCGGTTCTAATCACCAGTTGGCGAACTTATCGCTCATTTGGCGCAAGTGGTAGTCACTTGGTCAATTGACAAATCGAAATGCAATGTTCATTTCCTGACGAGGAAAAGCAGAAATGTCTTCCCAAGTGGATTATATACGAAGAATTCACTGTCAGAATTCAAATTATTCAAACAATCACTTAAATGGAGTCTGATGATGAATTAGTGGTGTATGTAAGTAGTAGCTTTCATTCCTACCAAAGTGACTGTATCCACGAGTTGTTGTTAATGTTGTTGGGGCATATTCATAGATCTTTGATAAGCTGTTACTATGTAATAACTAAACTAAACCGGAGTTTATGTAATTCATAGACAATTTAAACCCATTTCTAAACGATAAACTGGAGTCTAATATTAATCACGACAAAACGTATGTTTAAGTTGTTTTTAACTCTATTAAACGTCAAAACCAAGTGAATGAAAAAGATTTAAGAATTTTGAAATCCTTTTGCTTTTCTCACTGATGGATAATAATTAAATATTGTGATGTCTGTTTTTTTTTTTTTGGAAATTATTTTAATGACATTTCTTTGATCGTCTACGACTTTTTGTAGATACCTTTGGAGCAACTCATGCAGCGGCAGGATTTTGTTCCTGCTTCTGACCAATTCCGTTCTCTCGCTCTTTGAACACTTTTTTTTTGCCGCTCATCTTTTTTTTTTGTTTACAACAGCAGAACAACAACGTCAGAAAGTGATTATTGCAATAGATTTGTAGTAGATTACACTTTAGACTCGGATCTAATTAAACAGAGCTGGCAAGTTCTTTATGAATAGCAGTCGTGTTTTACCTGTGGGTTAACTTTAGAATCGAGTTCAGTTAGACTCGGGTTTATAGTATGACTATGAATATGCGATATGCCCCATTGTCTCAAACAATAATTCATAGACAGAATAGGAACAACTCAACCAATCCTGCCGTATAAAGGGATTCTAAGCATACCAATCGCTACCTGTAAACAAAAATTGAAGCTGGAATGCTATCGAGAGTGTAAATCTTAAGTGGTCAAGAGGCACATGTGTAGTGACAAAACAAATTTGATGTTTGGCCTAGGCTGGATCATGATGGAATAAGTATAAGGTGGTCTCGTCGGCTGCCGACTCGTTCGTTTTTTGGTTGAATCTACGCTGAATCTTACGCTGAATCTTACGCTGAATCTCTCTTTCAAAAAGAAAAACGTATAGTGAACGGACTACTTTTTGCCGACGAGACCACCTTATACTTACTTATTCCATCATGGGCTGGATTGGAAACGCTGTAAAACTAAACGCTGTAACTATTTAGTTTCTATGTTTGTTTGAGAAAAAAAGCCTTGTTCATTTGAAAAATTATTAAAAGAAAGCTGGATCAGAAAGAGGATATTTTTATATTGCTAAAAGGAAGGAGGAAATGGTTTCACCAACAGGGAAAAAGGGCGAACAATTGGTATCATTACTGGACAGGAAAACATGCTGCAAGGCTAGGCCTCTACGCAAACGACTTTTGCAGAAGCTGTGGAACGAGAAAGAGGAGGAAACCATTCCTCACCTCCTTTGTTCCTGCCCAGCTCTCCCCCGTAGAAGGAAGCTTCGCTTGGGAACCTTCCATTACAACGGCTTGGGTTATTTGACAAACACAGACATCAGAGGCATCGGTTTATAAATAGCTCAAAATGGTTCAACTAGAAGGGACATCTTATATGATCCGTTTTTCTTGGTATCACAATGGACCTATGCTGGTCAAAGTGTGTTGGCGATTTCAGCTGCCAGCAACTTTCAACCAACCAACCAACCGACCATCAGCACAACTCATATCAATGTTACAAATTTTACAAACTTTGGCTCCCATGAATGTCGAAGAATAGCGTTTGCAATGTTTTTTTTTTGTATTGGAGGCGCCACACCCTTTGTCCAATTTTGAATAATCTTCACAGGAACTCTTCCGGTCCAATCTTAAAATTGGCTGTAAATTTGAGCTCAATCGTTTCAGTGGTTTTTGGGATATAAGATTCGAAAACCCACACTCCTGGGTGGGTTTTCGAAATAAATTTCGAGATAAAGTACGGGGAGGCGCCATAGCCCTTTGTCACAAGTTTAATATTCGAGTTGAAAGGGGTGGTGACGACATGAATTTTTACATAGCAATTGCGCATTTTTGTTTACCAGAAAACTGAAAACATGCGAGACGGACCTGATGGATACAGCTGTTATTTCCATGATTTGAGAAAAGAAGAAATACATCTTCAAAGGCGGCACAGCAAAGCAGATGCTATGGGGAGCAATAAGCTATTATGTCCAAAGCTCCAAAATGACGGCAATCACTTACAAATCGATACTGGAAAGATATTTTTCGCAGTTTTCGGAGATATTTGGTGGACAGCGATGGGCTTTCCAACAAGACAATGCACTGGCACATACCGCACGTACAACAAAAGCATGGATTCAGAACCAAAATGTAAGCCTACTTGTATGGCCGCCGTATTCACCCGACCTGAACATCATGGAAAACGTGTGCAGTTGGCTTTCGAGAAAAGTCTACGAAGGAGGAAGGCAATACGATGAAACGAAAGAGATTACACTGGTCAACAAAAAAACACTTTTTGCATGTAACATGAAAACTTTTGTCTGGTTATGTTTAGGACAGTTATAAGGATAATAGAAATAAAATTAGAATGATTCCAATACGAATAGTTTTTTTGTAATTTAGATTTTATTGAATTTTAGAAATGTCTAGTTTTAAGCACCAAAACTAAGTTATTTCACTAAACTGTAACATAATTATAAATGTAGCTTTATGATTTTCTTCTATATTTTGCTTCAGGGACATCTCGTTTTAATATCCAACAGTAATCGGCTAGCATACGTTGACTCCACTTGCCCTGGTACCGCTTTTCTGTGGTATAAATATCTTGGTGGAATCCTTCACCGTGTTCATCGGTAACGGCGCCCAAATAGGTATTTCAAAAGGCATCGAGATCTTCTCGCCCATCGAGTACGAAGACACACATATGTAACACAACAGATGTGTGGAACCCCTGCTTTGTCTTGTTGTCCGATGGAAATACTGTTTATATAGCTTAGTTACTACACTCACAGAAAAAATTTTAATATTTACAATTTTCTGCGTAAAATTTACAATTTTAATTGTAACTATAGTCATTACAATTTAATAGTAAATTTCGCTTATTTTTTTACTATTTTCAATTCTAAAATTGAATTTTGAATTTTGTTTTACTATCTGTTGTGGGAGGCCACATTTCCTGAAGTTTTATGACACGGGGGTAAATCGGTATGTATCGCCTGGCCGATGGATAGGTCCCTCAATGCCAACTTGGTCGTATCCATTTAGTGAAGAACTGTATCCCGACTTCTTTTGTTTGGAAAGCTTCGATTCTGATGACACAATGCAGGAAATACCCTCGCGGTTCCCCAGCACGATAAAAAAACATAAAAACACAAATTAAAAAAAAAAAAATAAAATAGTAAAACTAAAAAAATTGCAATTAAAATAGTAAATTAACCAAATTTGCTATTTAAATTGTAAATAGATGGTTTTACAATAAAAGCATTTAAACATTTTTTTCGGTGAGTGTAATGGTGTCAAATTCCTTCGCTAAGTTTTAAAAGTAATGCCGCCACAAATGCAGCAAAACTTGTCGGGATCATTTTGACACTTTCTTGACATTATTTAAGAATTACTTAACACAGAAAACAGAAAAACACACTACGCTCTTCAAATGAAACAAAACTTTAGAATGCCGACAATGAAGCAAAAACGGCTTTTTTCAGTTTTGTGGGAAGTAGCTGTAACATGAAAACCAGACCTGATGGAAAAAAAATAAATATGGCGGTAAGCTAAGTGTAGGCGGGTAATTCAAAATTACTAAGCACTTTTCTTGTTACAAAAATTTTGTTGACCAGTGTTATTGAAGCCATAAAACGACCTGGTCTGAAATTTCGCTAGAATATTTGGCAGCACTGTATGAATCTTGAAGTGATTCAGCGATCAAGAGGTATAGTACCCATTACTAAAAACTTTACATATTCTGAATCAGGATTTATCTGTTTGTCGGTTTAAAACATAATAGAGTCCAAACGTATAGACCTAGACGAATGCAATTTTGTGTAGTTTGGTCGAGTAGTCCTCCCATATAAAACCAATATTAGACCTATGCGTGCACTAACTCAACATTTTGCATAACTTGTACCAGTGGAGGGTAATAAAGGTATCGGCCAAGCCGATGAAAACGCTTTTACTTATTTGAAACTTGTCAACTTAAGCATTTTCAATTTCATCATATTTGTACTGTTCATAAATTTGCTAAAAATGTTGTATGACTCGAAATTTATAGGTATGTATGTATGTACTTCAAAATTATACAATAATTCATTACTGGTCTTAGGGCCGGTTTGTTCAGAGCTGGTTAAATCTACAGTTAGGTTATCATAGATTTAGTTTAACCCATTGAAATTGTTCATGTTTTCTGTATTTTTTAGTAATTTATGTATTTTTTTAAAATTTAACTTAATATGCGTGTTTTCAGCAGAAACGTCTCACAACCGCAGCAATGTATGCAATTTTTTTAGCGCTGTCATACATTGTATTCATCTGCCAGTTTAAAATACGTCAACATAGCAGATACAAAGCAACGCACTATTTAGCGTTTATTATTTACTAAATTAATTTATATTTGCTACAGTTTTGAAACCGACAAAATACTGGTTATCGATTTCTTGGGCTAAATAACCAAACCATGGAATCTCTAGTTAAAATTTGACGGAACAAACAGATTCTATGGTTGCCTGCTCGAATAACCGTTGATTAAAGTTAACCAAGGCCCTTATTCTATTAACATGCTTGAACAGTTTTTTTTTTTTTTTTAATTTCTACTAGCAACAAAATCGAATTGAAAATGGGTGTTTTGGATACCCACTTAAATTTTTTTTATTTGTTTGCAAAAACATTTTCAAACAAATACAAAAAATTACCTTGTTGTTTCCCACTGTCGTACTCCTAGTGAACATTTGAAGAACAGTCAAAATTTTCAGAAATATTATTTTAGTATATAAATAACTAGCGTAGCCCGTGCACACTTCGTAGTGCAAAATGGTTAAATAGATAAACAGTTTTTATTGTATTGCTCTGTGGTACACAACATTTTTTGTTTTTCAAGAAATCGTATTGCCTAGATAATATTCTTGACTTTCAGGACAATGTTTCATATCAATTATTCATATCAATGTTACAAATTTTAAAAACTTTGGCTTCCAATTCTAAGACTGTCAAAGAAGCTGTACAGGAATTGTATTGTTTAGGGCTTAGATAATAAATGCCAGAAATGGGAATAAATAGATTTTCTGGAATTTTCTTTCTGCCTAAACATGAAATACAGCAATACGAACAAAACAAAAAAAGAGTAATGAAAATCGGGCCAACGGTTATCGAGATATAACATCATCGAATTTCACTCCATAGAAGATGTTTTTAGTACTCGTATAGGAGGTATACGATTTTGAATGTTTTTTATATGTGAAGTGCCGCGCCCCTTTGTCCAATTTTGACCAATCTTAACAGGACCACTCCAGGGCCAATAAGATTATCTGTAAGTTTAAGCTCAATCGATTTGGTGGTTTTCGAGATATACGATTTTGAATATCTTTTTTGTATGGGCGGTGCCACGCCCCATTGTCCAATTTTGACCAAACTTCATAGGAATCATATATGGACCAATACCAAAGATGTGTGAAAGTTTGGTTATAATCGGTAAATGTGTTAAAGCGTGAATCGACGACAAACATTTTAAGGCTTAATTTGTATATACACTACAGTCTGTCACGAAATTGTTTTTACAAATTTCTTGACAAGCTAATTTTTTCGTATTTTGTATTACTTTCATAATGTAGTATTTTTTGTAACTTTTCGTTAGTAGATAGATATATTAATAAAAAGAAATTTATTAAAAAAATGAAGTAAAACATCAAAGAAGCTCTTTTGTTTTGTAAAGAAACTGTCTAAATTACCAGTTGTTTTCCTTTGTAAAAACAATTTCTTGACAAACTGTATATAGATTTCAATTGTGTTGTTGTGTTTGGTTCTATTTGTGGTTGTCTTAAATTATAAAATATTCGAATGCATTGTCGTATACGGGAACAGATATTATGTTTCCGTGAAAGATCCAGAGCATCCAATTTCCATTTGAATCCTCAAACAGAACAGCCGCAGCTCTAATATCAAAGGTCAGTTGGTACTTCTTTTGACAATTAATATGAGTGTAAACTGTAAAAGTGTGGTGGCCATTTTGTACTTAAGTACAACCCCCACTCATATAAATATACATTAACATTACAATTTTAGAGTATCTAAGCAAGTTTAATTGTTAAGAAGAAATATACAATACCTACAAAAGTCGGTGACTGTAAATTCAAACAAAGTAATTTTCTTAATCATGATAAAAAATAACAAGTCTGTTGACTGTCTCGGAATGTGTTAATTATCTATCCATAATAAACGTTTGAAAATAAATTTCAAAATTAACCATCGCCATTTGCTGATGGAATGCTGTGTATGTAGGTACCTGCTATTGACGTTTTTTTTTTAATCGCAGTAAAACAACAGTCCTTGTTGAGTTTTAATAACAATAATTAACACTGTTCCAGACATTTTCCATACCAGTTGGTGGTTTTTAGTCTTGAGTAGGTATTTAGCGGTATTTAGTGGTATTTTTGCCGTGCACTCTTAGGACAATGTCACACGAGGTTATTTACCACTGTGAGTAGGTTGGTACTGTGCAGAAGGGCATTTGTAGAGTTCTATTGGTTTTCTGTATTCTTTTAGATCGCGTCCAATTGGGAATTCGGTCTGATTTGTGAATGTAGTCAACAACTGGTTTGAATTTCCCACTTTCCTCAATTTAGAAATGAAAGTTCCAATGTGAAATTAATAACAATTAAAATCAACATTCAGCTTCTAGTTTAGGTCAGAGAGTGAGTAGGTATGTTAACTCACATGTGACAAATCACCACTCGTTACAAACCAATTACAACGAATATCATTCAGTGCACTGAAAGAGAGGAAAATTAAATAGCTTAGTTGCTCAATAAAAAAATGCGATTACCAACCAGTTTTGGTTTAGAACATCTATTTGTCTTTGAGTTTCGAAATTGGTAGATAGTAATAAAGATCTGGCAATTATCTATGCCTGTGTGCTTATAATTTAAAGCCCATTGATACATTTATTGTCTAGTCATGCTTCGACGTTCGACGTCCACGAAACTGTTTTAGAAAACCGATTGCATCTCATTTTTATCGGTGAATACCGCAATTAATTTCTGCCAACACGGGATTCACTTAAATTGAACTTATCGGTTAAATGCTAATTCGGTAGACTTTAGGTAGATGATACAAGAATTTTGATGTTTTTCTGATCTATAAGTACCTTAGTCATTTTAGCCTTCACCTTAAATATATTTGTAGGTCACAATAAATTGTTTTATGTATAAAATGTTCCATTGTGAGTTCGTAAAATTCAACACAAACACTTAAATATTAGTACCACGCTAAATATTTACTATCACAAACTTCAAACGAGTTTATTTTAAGACTGTCCTACTTTTATAATCTATTTTCGTAGTGATTTACGGAAGTCATTTTTCGCATTCAAGATGATATTATTTTGAGTATACTACCTATGACAAAAATTATCATGAATAAATTTGCGGGACAACAATGTGTTATAATATTGGAAATTCAACAATTATATTAAAGAGCTTCATCCATTTTATGATGCAATCAATTTTACAATAACCACAAATATAGTTCTTGATACGTTTCGCGCTCATTGCCGAGGTTTTTGAACTGTATAAATTGGATCTTTTTAGGAAGAGTTTGGGATTCCACGTTCAAAATTCAGTGTAACGTGGTATCGCCAAGGACGCCGAACGTTGTTTGCTTGTTGACAAATCCAAATTGTTTTTCACAGAAAATTGTTAATGGAAAAATGGTGTAGACAGAACGCACGCTGCTCCATGTTGACTATATAATTACCAAAATCGACCTTCAATAGCTAGCTAACGCTCACTTTTTGTAAAATATTGTGTTGCCGTGTTGTTTAACTTTAGTAAGACTAATCGATGCTTTAAGGTAGGAACGTCAAAAATGAATACATAACATACATAAATAGTCCCTGCAATACATTCTAATAGGATAGGACGGACCCCAGACCCAGCTTCCCACTACCATTTCTTTGTGTTTTATTTTTTGGCAAGAATGGAAGGGTCCTTTCTTTTTCCATGTGAGCATTGATCCTTAGGCCCATTTCCTAAATATACAACAATTGAATAAATCGCACTGTTAACATGGTCGTTGATGTTGAATCGCACGAACGTCTTCATAGTTCAAATGTGCCGGATGACACAGATGCCATTAACTATACTCTGTCCAACAAAAATTGTCAGTACAGGGAAGATAGGGTGTTTGTCTCTCAGTCTGGTTGCAATCACTTACATAAATCGGTCTCTCTTTAAAGCTCTTACAGGGTTGCCATATTTTGTATGATAATTCGCCATAACTCAGAGAGCAAAACTATTAGGGTTACCATCTTCCAATATTAAATAAAAATATTGCTGAACAAAATAAATTCCGTTTATCTTTTTAATTTTCCGCTTTAGTTTGTTTTCCAACAAAAAATAAACACAAAAAAACATTAGCTGCATTTCCAACGGCTTCCGATTTACTTTTAAAAAGGCCATAGAATATTTTTCAGTTGCATCAACAATTTGTTGTTTCTTTTCTACACTTAGATCCTTTGAAGACTTTGTAGCCATGTTTCTCTTTATTCATATGCACAATAAAGTAAACCATTTGCTTAGATGCACTATGCGCGATTGAGATAACAACCATTGTTTCCGCCTTATACAAACAGGCAATTAGAATACAAAATTATATAACCACGACGCAATGTCATATACCTAAACAGATGGTAAAAGGACTGCACTTGTGAAGCTGTACATACATTTTTGAATATAGACATGATACCTAGATTACATATTTGTTAAAAAAAAGAATTACCCTGTAGTGCAGATCTTCGCGGAAACAGTAGTAAAAAAATCCTTTCAAGGCATTATCTTTACTGGGGACGAGTGACTGAATGTGGTAAAACCCAACGACCGACAACAAGCAGTACCTATAGGTTTACCTGCATCGTCATTTTGATATTTCAGTGTAAAAAACTATTTGATGAAAAAATAGACAAAAATATGCAAATAGAAAAATATGCTCTACAAAGTGAAATAATGTATTTATGGATCCTTCAGAAATACAAACAAACTAAAACCGAATGGCAACACCCCACATAATAATTCGTTCTCAAAAGCACCAAAACCGAAAGTTCTTTGACAAAATCCATAGAAACACCCTTAATGATATGTTTTCATTGTATGCATGGTAACACTCTTCTGATGTGCTTTCCTCACACACACTGCTTATTTTCGTGGATGATAATAACAAGCGAACACAAAACGATCATGCTCATTCTGCCCGCGGTTGTGTGGCAGACTGGTTGTGATGGTCTGTATGCGAATTTTGGGAAAATTATGACTATAATTCCTTGGTAAGTCAGTGGTTTGGTTTTTATTTCAGTGGCAATTCTTGTGTTTGAGTGCCGTGAGAGTACCTACAGGCACCATTGCATTGGTAGAAAAAAAGCTCCCCCATAAGGCCTGTACTGACAATTTTTGTTGGACAGAGTATAGTTTAGTCGCTTATTTTAATTAGCTATAATAATCATAGTAAATAAACCAATCATAATATCAGGCAAGTTTAAGCCTGCGCAAATTCCTAACATAAACATTGCTGCCATTGATTTCATTGGCATAATATGCACATCACACCACCACGCTTCCAGGGACCTATACACCACTAAACTACAAGTCTTGTACAGCAGGCGAATTTTAGCAATTAACAATGGTTTTTGTACCACAAAACTACAAGTCAATTTTACAATTATTGTATACAAACAAAACTTAACAATTGGGAAATTCAAAATTTCACTAGGAAACAATTTTTTTGAATAAATACCAAAGGACGTGGCTCTGAGTGATATAGCCTAAAATCATTTCAATAAAAGTTTCATTGAAATCTGTCATGTATTTTTCGCGCTTTGATGTAACAGCGAAAATTTCTACAGTTTTATAGGTATAATACTAGCGTAGCCCATGCACACTTCGTAGTGCAAAACACATCATTTATTGTTTTTCCAGAAATCGTATTGCCTAGATAATATTCTTGACTGAATTGACAAAGCATTATTCATATCAATGTTACAAATTTTAGAAACTTTGGCTTCCAATTCCAAGACTGTCAAAGAAGCTGTCAAAGAAGCTGTACAGGAATTGTATTGTTTAGGTCTTATAGATAATAAATGCGAGAAATGAAAATAAATCGATTTGCTGGAATTTTCTTTCTGCTTAAAGCTGAAATACAGCAATACGAACAAAACAAAAAAAGAGTAATGAAAATCGGGCCAGCGGTTATTGAGATATAACGTCATCGAGTTTCAATCCATAGATAGATACATAGATGTTTTTTTTTAGCAGGTATACGATTTTGAATGTTTTTTGTATAGGCGGTTTCACGCTCCTTTGTCCCATTTTGACCAATCTTCAAAGGAGCACTCCAGGGACAATAACTAAGATTATCTGTAAGTTTGAGCTCAATCGATTTGGTGGTTTTCGAGATATACGATTTTGAATGTTTTTTTTTGTATGGGCGGTGCAACGCCCCTTTGTCCAATTTTGACCAAACTTCACAGGAATCATATATGGACCAATACCAACGATGTACGGAAGTTTGGTTAAAATCAGTAAAATAGACGTTTTTACAGTGCAAGTTTAAACTCCGTTTAACCAGATATCAAGTTTAAACCTACGATTAACACGAAAAGGTGTATTACAGTGCTAGTTTAAACTTAATCGAAAGTTTAAACTGAGTTTAACTTAACCGGCCATGGATGGGGGTTTAAACTGAGTTTATTTTCCGGAATTTCGGAAAATAAACCGGTTTATGACAAGACGACATTGCATCATTGTTGTTTTTATGCAACCAATTAGTTCGCAAGTGCAATACCTTATCTTTGATTGTACTCCACTGTTAGAAAATATTTGTATACCGTCTAAAAACGAACAAAGCAGCAAAGGAGCAGATGGACTACACACTACACGGAACTTTTTAAAAACACTGGACATGACCTGGTCAGGAGCCACCAGTACACCAACTCTTCTGCAAAATGTGGTCTGAGGAAAGTATGCCCGAAGAATGGTATCTCGTACCATCTGCCCGATCGGTAACCGGTGCTTTCACTATATAATGGAGTCAGCAGCAAGCAGAATGGGACTATGGGACTGACTAAAAACGAGGACAATACGAAGTACATGGTTTCATCAACAAAAGCACAACCCCACTACCGACTTGGTAAGAACGTGAAAATTGATAGATATAACTTAGAGGTAGTCAGTGAATTTGTCTAAACCTGGGCACTGCTGCAAATGAGAAAAACAACAGCAGCGCGGCCATGTAGAGCGGATGAACATCCATGCTCCAGAGCGTAAGGTCTTCGACGCCATACCAGAGGGAAGGAGACACCAAAGAAAACCTCATCTTCGATAGCGACCAGGTAGAAGGAGACCTCCTTGGAGTTCCGGCTCGAGCCGCCTGGAGGGGCATAATAAGTAAGCCCCAGGAGCACCACGCTTTGTAGCGCGATCAAAAGTAAAAGTAAAGTAAAGTATTTAATATTTCTCTTTTTTAAATTGCCAAACAATAAATAAAACTGAAATTTCAAATATAGGTACACATGAGTTCTACGTTTACAGTGGCGTACAAAAAAAGCGATAAAAGTTAAACCGAAGTTTAACTAAATATAATAACTGTAATAAATATATAAGCTATTAGTCGAGTAAGGCGAGTACTTTAGGTCTCGAAACTCGTGTAGTAGGTATCTATGGTATAGCGCCAGCGTATAAAAGATCAAATTTAGTTCTAGTGCAGTTGTGTCAACCGAATTTGGAGTCGGAGTACGCAGCTGTCTTAGATGAAGCCGAACAAGCCGAACCGGGCTTGTTATCAAACTTGATTATCGATACTTTACTTCAGTGTTCCAACACCAGTCATAAGATGAGTACCTACTGACCGAAAGAATAAAATCGCGGGCATAAGCTGCGGAAATGATATTCCTTCGTTGTATCGCTGGGTCGAATCGCTGAGGTCGTAAAATACCCAAGACCCAAAATCACCACTTTTTTAATCCACAAATTGATTAATCTTAAGCACCAAATTCAGAAGCCAAACAGTTTCTTTATATAAATGTTTCGCATCGATTTAAAGTTAAAGAAACTTTGGGTATACCTAACCTCGCACCTACTCCAAAACCAACAGTAACCCCAAGCAGGGGGTTTGCAGGGGGTCAACGTGCCCCTTCCCCATAAAAAATTCTAACGTTTATGCATTGTAGATATGATTGAAATATGGTGAATCTGTGTTTACGAATTTTCTCCGAGTATTTTGGTTTTAGGGTTAAGATAGGTATTCAACTCCGTATAAGGAACATTCGATTCAATAGGCCTTCAATTTTCTGAAAAGGCCAAACGTCTAAATTGAGTTTTCAATAATTTACCCTCAAATGTTTGTCAGACGTTCGTGGGAGGTGGCGCAGTAGAAAATCCTTAGGATAATCAACGCCTCCCGGGGGTTGAATCTGGGACCCCTCGCTCTGTAGTCCAGCCCACTAACCACTGAGTAACATTCGTAAGAAAATCCAATCGGAATAGGTACCTAACACAACATAATAAATGTTGTATGTAAATTCTTCTTTGAAACTCTTCTAAAATTCATATTTTTCATATACATATTACCTAATAATTATATTGAACTTATAATAATTATGCCAATTTCCCCAGACATGTCTCCAATGTAACCCTTGCCAACAAATTGGTATTACGTGATTTTATAGATTGCTGCTATTCAATTGCCATGGAAGCTAGCCAGCAAAACGTTGCATGTGTCACCCTGTGTCAGACTGTCTGTGATCTATGACGGCAACACTTATATATCTCTCCGCACATGCAAAAAGTCCACCTGATTGCAATCACAAGTTTCAAAGCAGTGTCACGTCGCATTCAATGCCAACAACTGCAAATCTCGCCAGAGCCAAGCGGTTACGTATTTCTGTTGGGGGCTTGTCCATTCGTTCCTCCTCTCGCAGATAATACGCTACAACGAGTTTCTTTAGTTTTATAGATAAATAGCAGACCTCCTCTTTATTGTTTCTCTTTAAGACCGGCGGGAACTGGGGAAACAGAAAATCGCGAGAGAACAGCAAAACCGGTAATTGACCCTTTTTAGCGCCCTGAACAAGTTCCTGTCTCTTGAATGCAAAGTAACCCACAGAGTAAGGTAGGTATTCCCTATATACAATACCTATATATTTGCACCATGTACATAGAAAAGGAAACTTGAATTAAAATATTCGTTAAGTTTTTTTCTCTATGCTTTGGCCTAGAAAATAAGAAAGTGCAAACGTGTTGGAAAAGTGGACGAGAGAGTGCGACTTGCGCAGTAGTTACTGATTACAATTATGAAGGTGGAAAATCGATTAGCAAAAAAAAAAAAAAAAAAACTACGCTCAGCAAAGTATCCCTTTTTGTGACTGTAGATATAACAAGGACGAAGCAAAAATTAAAAAGTCATTTCTAGAAAGGTTACAAAATCATTTTGGTGTCTTACCTTCATATTATGCTCAACGAGGTACTGACTGGAACAAATTATGTACACCACCAGGGCACGGATTAGCTCCCCGGTTGTCTTGCTCTTAAACGATGCAATCGGATCGCTGAAACTGACGTCCAAAGGATCCCGCTGTGGAGAGTTGGGGCCAGCAGATCTGTCTTGCTGTTGCTTCTTAGAAAGCTGCTGGTGCTTCTGGTCCACCGCGGGTATGGCTTGCGGGCCTCGCTTACTGACATCTGAATGCACATTTCGACGCTGTGTCGCACCTGATGCATATCCTGAGCGGACAGTCGACTGCAATAATTGACTTTGAGTATTGAATTTTAGGATATCCTCATTGTTTGAGGTGAATGCGGAACAGCTACTATGATTTTTACTGGGTTGCTCTAGTCCTAGTAATCGTAGGTTCAAAGCTACTACGACAGATGGATCGTATCCTTTATTAATATTAGCGCGATGATGATGACTATAGACTATATTGGTTGTGCGATAACGGTAGATAGAACGCAAAAACGCCATTACATTCACCAACGCACCAGTACAACAGACGTTACGTTTTTATGGGTTCGTTGGACTATTTGTCGAGTCAAAAAAAATATTTATAGGTATATCTTCCTGAACGGCACAGTCTGACAAGGGCGTTCTTTTTTTAAACCGACCCTCGGAATTAAAACACTAATAACTTTTCTGGTTATTTCGGATGGAATTTGTTGGTGCACTATAGGAATCCTCTTATCACTTTTTCGAATTGTCTTTTTTTCTTGTAGTGTGTCTCGGCGAAGTTACACAACAATAATTCGATTTGATATTTTTGTTTTATTTCGTCTGCTTGTAGGTATCTCTTTAATGGGAGTATTGAGATTTGATGGGAACCAATTCGCCGAAGTTTCCTGATCCTTTTCTTAAATAAGTAAAATCAATTATATTGCTTATACTCGCTGTATTTTATTCTTATTCGGTATCACACATTTGCCTTTTGAAATTGCAGATGGGGGGTAATAAATCGGAAATAGTCGCGAAAATTGTTTAAAGCAATAAAAAATAAGCTATTTTGAACACGCGATATACGAAAAAAAAATTAAAAATCTTCAATTGTCACGCTCTCTTACACGGAAGTCGTGAAGCCAAGTGAATAGGGAGGGGATCACCGACCGACAATTTTAATGAATGCACCTACAAACTAGTATAGATAGAAAAAAGTGCAACCATCTAAAACAATCTTGCGAAAATGACCCATACACGTGTATGTGCAGTATAAAAAATCGTTACTTCCATCCCTTCTCGACCGATTGGCTTATGACTTCTTTCATTGCATCGCCTCCCATGGAGAGCCCACGATTATATAATCTTGAAAAATCTATCCGTTCGCCCAACACAGGATGAAAAAAAAAAAAAAACCCAGACATTACGACACCAAAATGAACAATTTCTTTTTTTTTTTTAATGTGTTTCCTAAACTTCTTCTAATGAAATTTTAGAAGCAAGCTAAGAAAACTTCAACATTATATGTGATTTTTGTTTTTAATATTCAAAATGTTTCATTTCGTGTTTATCGTATATGATTGTAGGTTTCCCCCTCAGAGATTTTTCTTAAATTTTATATTAAACACTGAAGTTAAATAAAAAAAAAAAAAAAAAAACGAACCAATCGAGCACGTAACGCGCGGGATGAAACTTTCCAGAGAACTAAATTCGATTTGAGGGAGTCCAATTCAAATTACTCTGACTGTGTCTATTTATTCGTGATGTGGTTTTTTAAAGAAGCAACTGAACAAAAAAGTTCGTTAAATATACACTCTCAAACTAGATGCCCCTTATATTGTTGTATGTTGCGCGGCGCACGCGAGATGATGGAACGCAACATTAATCAAATTGAATATACACGAACAGCAGCCGGCCGATGAAACGACGAAGGTGTTTGCGGGTTTGTTAGCTAGCAAACAAAACATGCTGTTTAGATGTGCTGACGATGGACTTTTTTTCAGAGCCGGCCAATTCTGCAAGCAATTACTTTTTGGTGAGTAATACTTGGGAATGTTATATATAGGTGAGAGCTGAGAGGTGTCTTGTCTACCTACAGAGAGAGTGGTTTGTCAATTCGTATAACATGTCGTGCTGTTGCCTGTTGGTTGGGGAAAATCAGCTAAACAATAGCAGCATTGAGGCTGAAGGTATGTATGTACTAATTTAGAACTGGTTTCCCTTACAGTGGCAGCCCTGTGAATGGAACAGTATCTGCTCAATAAGTAGTAGGTACATACCTATATCTTTTCAGAGTCCAGTTTTTTAAAGAAAATATTATTATTAGCAAGGGCGATTTTAAAAGAAATCCTTAAAATGAAAAGAAAGTACCTATTTAAAAAAAAAATTGCCAACACCTACACCCTACAGGTAAGGTAAGGTTTGAAATCCAGAAATGCGTTCTTAAAAATATTGTTCTAAAAAAATGCTTTCAAACTCAAAATGTTAAATATTTAGAATTTTTATAATTTTAAATTTTACTCAAAAAATAATGAAAATAAGACTTTGAAATACTGTACATTTTTGTCCATTTCCGGATTTAAAGAAACTTTTCATATATCCAACCTCGCCCCTACTCCAAATGCAACAGTAATAATACGTGCCCGCCAGATTTCAGGTTTTCAAAACTGGTATATTACTTTTACTTTATTGTAAGTGTTGCCTTTTGTTTTTTTAAATATAAATAGGTACTAGCTGTACCCGCGGGGATCATGACGTAATCTCGAATGACAAAAATCTCGAAGGCTAAAAATCTCGAAAATTTGTTTTTCAATCTCGAATGCAAAAATTTCGAATGTACAAAAATCCCGAAAATAAAAAGTAAATTCGAAATTTTGTTTGCACCCACCCCATATCCAAACAGTAAACCCAAGCAGGGGTTGCAGGGGGGCAGCATGCCCCCCCATACGTATCTCACTTTTTAACACAATTTTGAATATTAATTCGAGATTTTTGTTATTCGAAATTATGCTTTCTGGATTTTTTTTAATGGAGATTTTTTAAATTGAGATTTTTTTTCGAGATATCGTGGTAGACCCGTACCCGCGCTTTACTTGTGATCAGGAATTGTATTGCATAGATACATTTTTTCTATCAGGATAATGCATATCAAGGTTCCAAATTTTACAAAGTATGGCTCCCATGACTATCGGAGAATAGTGTTTAAAATGTAATTTTTTTTTGTACAGGAGGCGCTATGCTTCAATTAGGCAATGTTCAGACATAGTCTTTTAAATAACGTTGTTGTAAAGGTGGTGCCTTTCCCCTTTTCCAATCCCATTCGCGCGGTTGTTTGTTTGAACAATGCAGATAAATGGTATACAATTTTACAACTTTAGCTCCCATCAGTGTCAAGAAATAGCATTTAAAATGGATATTTAACTTTCTCGTATACGTAGTAAGAGAAAGGATATTGTTTTCGTACAAAATTTCGAACTCGAGATTTTGATCAATTCTGATATTACGATCGATCATAGGGGAACTCAAAAAAGTGGGTCTCGCAATTCTGTCCGTCCGTATTTCTGTCTGTCCCACCCCTATATCTATACGCTTGGATGGATTTGCTTCAAACTTCGTATTTAGAGTTTGTGGGTTTCCCGCTAGGACAAGTTTTTTTTCCATGCTAGCCCTAATATTAGCGGTAGGTACTTCTCATATAAAAATTTTACGAAATATTAAACAATTTATAAAAACGGCTCTAACGATTTGAACCAAAATTGATAGTTGACTTAATGCGGGCATGCTTAACATGACTGCATACCCAGTTTTTCGCTAAAAAGTCCAGCAACAGCAGTTTTGAAAATTAGATTTTTATCGAAAATGGTAAAATGTTTTAAAAAAAAAACTTTACATATTGTCATTCTTAACTTGATAGAAAACTCAGTTTTTCTCTAAAAGACTGCGTCCTTTGTTATCCAATAATAACACTTAAAAAAACTGCTCATATATTTTAAAAACGCAATTTTGATAAAAATATAACTGACAGGTAGTGCTTAAATCCATAATAATAACTTTTGCTCAGTTTTGAGCCAAACAGTTGCAAAACAGTGTTTTTTGAACCATGAATGCGTCCTTCGATTTCCACCCCAATCGCTAAAAATGGTACTTTAAAAACTGCTCATATCTCGAAAACGCCATTTTCGATTTCGATGAAAATGTAACTGCTAGGTAATGTTTATATCCTGAAGAATACGTCGTCGTACTCAGTTTTCAGCTAAACAGTTTAGTAACAGTGCTTTTCGAATTCAAAGTTGTAACATTTGTCAGCATAAATTTACAAAAAACCGATCTAACGATTTTGATCAAAATACATATTTAAGACAACATAAGCATTCGAAACATTATCACGTAATTAGTTTTTCTCAGAAAACTCGAATATAGCCGTTTTATGAATATTTCTCAAAAATGACTACCGTTTTCGAGAAAAACCCATTTTCCAAACTGCTCTTGCTGGACTTTTTAACGAAAAACTGGGTATGCAGTCATGTTAAGCATGCCTACATTAACTCAACTGTCAATTTTGGTTCAAATCGTTATACATATTTCGTAAAATTTTTATATGGGAAGTACCGTTAATATTAGGGCTAGCATGAAAAAAAACGTCTCCTAGCGAGAAGCCCACAAACTCTAAATACGAAGTTTGAAACAAATCCGTCCAAGCGTTTAGATTCCCCAGGGGTGAGACAGACAGACATACGGACGGACAGAATTGCGAGACCCACTTTTTTGAGTTCCCCTTTGATCGATCGTAATATCAGAATTGATCAAAATCTCGAGTTCGAAATTTTGTACGAAAACAATATCTTTCTCTTACTACGTATACGAGAAAGTTAAAAAAAGTGATTCCATTGTGTAAGACCTTTGATGTTCATAATTTATATCGGATGACTACACAAATCATGGCCGTACGGCCTCCTGAAAAAAAAACTACATAATCTTTACTATTTACTCATACGGTTATAAATTTTGCTTTAGTACAAATAAAAATGCATCTACACATTACATTTAGAAGCTACAACGATCAAATACCGCTCTATATCGTATAATTGCAATGCGAGGCTTGCCCAAGGTGCTTATGGAAATAATATGGAGGTACATATACCCATAACTTTGAGGATGCAAGTAGAATTATTTCAAGTGAATTTGAACCGCAGGCATTGCCGTCAAATGCAATTCATCACTAAAGGATCGAAACTTATAATTGGTTCATTCCAATAAGTGCACCGCATATGGATGGTCTCTCGGCGACGCACGGTAGAAGATTTACGTTCTAAAAATTGTGGGAAATCCAACATTTACCTTTGAAGTGTTTTCTACACTTTTGGCGAAGATACAGGCTTGTCTGAATTTCTGGCCATAATATCCCCCATTTTAGAAATCGTAACGACCTAACTCCTTTGGCTCCTGATCGCTTTTTTCACGGGGGTCATATTCTGTAAGAAGTCCCTTAATTGCATCAAACGATACGCTAAAATGAAACTTCTTCGTGAGTAGCTTTGCCAGCGATGGAAGTAACAGTATCTCAAGGAATTCATAGCGATACAGACGCTACCCTAGACGCGCGATATTTCTATCAATGACGTAGTTCCTGTGCGAGATGAAAACCTTCCTTCAAACGAATGGCACTTAAGGACGTGTGAGCAAGGTTTACTTAGGTTCTGAGGATAAGGTAAAGGTACGCGTAGCTGACATCAAAATCCAAAATGGAGTAATTACTCGATCCATAATCAAGCTTCGTGTCCTACCAAATATCTATTAACAAAAAAAAAAAAAAAACAAAAAAAATAAGTATTCACTCTTGCGTATACTTAACATTTTCATAAATATATTTTGGGGTAGCATTTTGTTATCATATTTAGTAACTTTTCGGGAATTTTGATTTTACTGATCTAAAAACTAATTAGCATACCTAAATGCTTTCTTTATACACTCTTATGACCGGTTTTACAGTGCAAGTTTAAACTCAGGTTTAGTTAAACTCGCAAGCAAGTTTAAATCAAGTACTTAAACCGTGAGTGTATTACAGTGGAATTTGAACGAAGGTTTAGTTAAACTTCGGTTTAACTTTTCTCATCTGTTTTGTATGCCACTGTAAACGTAGAACTCATGTGTATTTGAAAATTCCATCAGTTATGTTTATTGTGTCAGTTTGGCAATTTGAAAAAGTGAAATAGTTAGGTAAGACAAAATAAATATCGTTCATTATATTACGTGTTCTGACCGTTAGCAGTTAGTTGCCAGATGTGTTATCCTGCGTCGAACCTGACGACAATCCAGAGACTGCCAAGCACCAGCAGACAACAGTCATAAGAAAGTAATGTAAACAATTTTCAGCCTGAATCGGTGGAGAAGAAGGAAATGGTCGAGGGTCAAATAGGCACACTAGTTCGCTACAAATCCGGCAAACTAAAAATAGTCCGAGTCGCAATTCGATGACACCATGGGTATAGAAACTCGATTTCTACAGGACCTCCTGTCGATAAGCACAAATCGGGAAAAGCAAAGTGGTAACATGATCAACATAGTCCCAATTCAAACCAAACTAATTGCCACACCTGGCTGGGTGTACTTGTTGCGGCAAAAGCCGGGATATAACTCAATGGGTCCATTGATGCCAAAATGTACATGAATTGAACTTTAGTTTTGTCAAAATACTTATGCCGACCAGTGTATGTATAATTCTAAATTAATTTGTAGCTTCCAGCTTCCAACAGCTCTGCCTGTGGTTGTTTCGACTATGCATCGCCGCCGCCAGGTACGGTGGTACGTCCACGATACAAATTACCTCGAAGATCAAATAGATAATCTCTAATCAATCAGATTTGCGTGGACAGTTCGGATAGCCGCGTCAATGGTCTCACGTGTGATGAATGTTTTCGGATGGTCAACACGTAGCCAAGTTTGCTGACACTGCGCACTATGCATTTCGCATATTATATATCGCTTATTGTTTGCGATGATTTCCGAAGCCTACTAATAAAGTTACATAAGTCGTTGCACTTGTGAAATAGAAATGCCGCATTTTCTGTTGTAATTTTATTACACCTCAAAGCTGACGAGTATCGGCTGTAATCGGTTTTGCTACACCGGTATAAAAGCATTTTCTAGAAACAGTGGAGTACAATCAAAGATAAGGGCTTGCACTTGCAAACTAATTGGTTGCATAAAAACAACAATGATGCAGTGTTATTTTGTCATAAACCGGGAGGGAGATCGTACTACGAAATTTCGGAAAATAAGCTCTGTTTAAACCCTCATCCATGGCCGGTTAAGTTAAACTCGGTTTAAACTCTTTATTAAGTTTAAACTAGCACTGTAATACACCTTTTCGTCTTAAACGTCGGTCGGTTTAAACTTGATATGTGGTTAAACGGAGTTTAAATTTGTACTGTAAAACCGGCTATTAGTCTTAGACGATTTTGGATGAAAGTCCAATATATTTTTTGGATTTTCTTGAATATCTACTTTGAACGCACCCAAACAGTTATAATTTGATAGATTGGCGCGTGTGGCGGGTGCACAGGAGTGGTGAAAATTTGGTGCAATGGAATGGTGGCAAAGTGGAATAAAAGTTATTTAACGTGCACTGAAGAGGAAAACGAAGTATGGTGCTACCGATTCATCAGTTCTTAAAATGTCGTCCTATGTTAATTTTTTGGTCGTCTCGCATGTTTTTAGTTTCGGGGTAAATAAAAATACGCTGTTGTAATGCCAAAATCTACGTCGTCACCAGCCTCTACACCTGCCATTTGAGCACCACGCCACTGCCACACAACTTCTTATAATACGCGACCAAAACACAAAATGCAAATTTAAAGAAAGATACATATATGAAAACAGTCGATCTCATTTAAGAACGTAGGGGCCAATATGGGACAAAAGGCTGAGTATTTTATATTGATATTCGATTATTTAATAAAAGCCAATGATAAGTTATCAACGGACTTGGATAGGTTTTTGTAATTTTTTTTTTATTTCTTCTTTAAAATAATAAAAACCTAAATAAATGTAATAGAAACCATGCTTTTTTGAAAGATAATAATAATTGATTAATTTACTAATGCCGTGTGTCAATTGAGCTAAATAATCATCCTCGGATTTTTTTGACACTTATGAAAGTGTTGAAAGAGAAGTTCACCAAACTCCAATCTTAAAACAGAGATTTCTCGAATCTAACGCTATTAATTAATTGAAATTCAGGATAGGATAATTTATTATCTTACTCCCGTAGCAGGATAATTGCTTGATAGCTGAAAATTCGTTTTAAATTTTTTTAAAAGATTGTCCTTTAGCCTTAATAATGACAATAGCTGCGATGTTTAAACTGCCGTCTTTAGAGTCAGCCGTTGGTGCGATATTAATACTATTCTTATTTTAGCTGCCTAGCCTAGGAAAATTAAATTCCGAATCCAATGCAACGTCCGTCTGTTCGTTTCTCCATAGCTCGAGAACCATTCGTCCGATTTTCATGATTTTTTTTTCTGATTTATAGATGTATAGCCAACTAAGGCCGTAGGGTGGGTGAGAATTGGTCAAGACTGAGTAAAGTGGTCGCGGGGGTTAAGGAGGGTCTCACAAACCGTTACCCGTATGAGCTTGAAAGTTTGAATATATTGATAGATCAGTCATTATTATGCCTCATTCATCGTTTTTCAACATTCTTCCTATAAGGGTTGAAAAAAGCGGGTGCAAACTTTTCTATTTCGCCCTTACTACGCTGAACTTGTCATTATAGCATAAATCTATGTATTTGACATAGAAATCAAGAAATACTTTTAATTGTTGTTGTTCACGAAGTATTTTGAACTAACAATTACATAAATATCTATCTGGTTTCTGGTCCATCCAGAGGGTGAGATATAATAAATTGAAAACAGATCTTATTTGGCCAAGTGCGAGCAAAATTGGTTCTCGATTGCAGTTATATTTTATATATTGCGTTCCAAAAACAGAATTATTACTCGCACGACGGGCATTCAGAATGCACATTGTACGCGTACATATAATAACATAATATTTATAATAACATAAAAATCGGTTATTATTTATTTGAGCCACTTCTCATTGCCGTATAATGTTGAAATTTGGTAGGGCGGTAGGACCTGCATTGTACGAAAGGAGAAATATCAAAAATTAAAAATTTTCCACTTAAGGGGCGGGGAATCTGCCCACATAAAATTTGCTGAATATTAATTTAATGAATAGTTTATAAGAAAGAAAGCCAAAGTGAAAAGCGAAAAAGTTTCAATGTTGTTTGTGAGATCTAATAAAAAAAAACTTCGCAAAAAGTAGTGAAATCACACCAAAAACATGAATGTAAAAATACATCCAAGTTCTTAATACAATTATAATAAATTATTATAATAAATTATTATAATTGTATTAACCTTTAGAGTACCGAGTGAAAATAAAAACAGTTTTTATTTTTCACGGCGTTTCGTCCATGTCAATGGACATTATCAGGTGTAATGAATGAATATTACATTTATATTTTACAAGGGACAAACATATACTTGCATATATGTGCCAGTTTCACTTTCTAAGTGGTCTTTTACAATCCTGTGTTACATCGATGTAAAATATGAATGTAATATTTATTCATTACACGTCCTGATGATGTCCATAGACATGGACGAAACGTCGTGACAAATAAAAACTGTTTTTTATTTTTATTTGACCTAAAGCCCAATATACCACAATATAATATAAAAAAATTTCCTACGAAATGTTCCTATACGTACCTATATGTACCTCTACAATTTTTTTTTTAATTAATTTTTTTATTAATTTTTATGAAATGAAACGAAATTTATGAAAAAAAACTTAGAAAATTTAATTTGTTTATATATTTAGTCTATGACTAATAATTAAACACAATAAAATACAATTAAAAGTTGAGTTTTATTAGGGGGACCCAAAGTACCCCACTCCGTCTCTTAGGTCTGAAAATTTGCTCGGTACTCTAAAGGTTAAGAACTTGGATGTATTTTTACTAGTTTAAGAAGGTTAAATGTTTTAAAAAAATGGTAGGTTCGTCCTTTTACACCCAGCTAAAGAAAAATAGTAATTTTTTCTACTGCAACCTATACATCAGCTCTTTTTTGGCAGCTTTGTTTTGTAAGCAAAAATATATTTGGAGAAGCCATATTTGCCCGAGAGTCCTTATTAGTGAACTCTATCTTACTACAACTTATTTGTCAACTACACCTAAGAAGATGATGCCTGAAAACTGGAGGAATGAAACAATTGCTTACTAATGTTTTAGTAGTTTTTATACTTTTATATTCTATACTTCATTTAATTTATTGAAAATAAATTCATTCTCTATTATTTCCATTTCGATCAAACCAGTTGTTGTCTTCCATTAAAAACTAATGTCTTGAAGATGTAAAGCCGGCCGCACATAGCCTTACTACTAAACTAACCACTTAATTCAATTATGTAGTAGTAAAGTAATCAATTGTCAATTTCGTTACGGTGTGTCGTTGGAACATAGCGTTACATGCAGTGTTGTTCCTCTACATGTCGACTTTAATTGTCGACTTTTCAACGTAGACAATCGCGTCGACAATGTCAACAACGTCGACAATGTCGTAAATGTCAACAATATGTCGACAATGTCATCAATACCTTTCAGATCTGTCAATCTGTCATTCATCTGTAAACTTCAATCGAGAAAGTACACTTTTAAGAATTAATTAAAAATTTCTTTTTTTAAAAATTCAAATCCTGTGTATCATAAATATAAAACTTTAAATATGTCTGGTCGACCAAAAAACAAGGCTTTTGAGGATCTTCTAGGTTTTGTTTTGGTGAAAACAAACAACAAATACTCAGCACATTGCACAGTTTGCAGGAAAAATGATACCCGTCTTCGCAGACACAGGTAAATAATAGTGTATTTTAATTTCCATTGATTTACCAAAAAATTAATGACCAACACAAACTATTCTTTTAGATGTCTGTTTCTGTTACAAATATTGGTGAAGGTGACAATCAGAATGCAATGGTTATCAATACTCTTGTGAGTATTTTCTTTTTTTTTTGTGTTAAACATCATTAACTTACTTTGTTTTGTTTTTAAATAAATATATACGATATTGAATTTATATACAAAACTTGCTTCTTTTTTAATGATTTATTAGGAAACTTTACAGGAAAAATTAAGAAAAACGTTGTTCTAATAATTATCTACATTGTCTACGTTGTTAACATGGACATGTCGACAATTGGGAATTGTTTACGTTGAGTTGTCTACACGTAGACAATCGTGTAGTCTACATTTTTAGTCTACATGGCACAACACTGGTTACATGGCGAATATGACATCCATGAACCTACAGCAGATAACGCTCTAATCGACTTTTCAACAGTTCATAATAAGTGTACAGCTCTAGGTTTCTAAGACTAAGGACTAACATCTAGCATCTTACTAAAAAAAAAAATTGCAAAATCTGTTCCGCAAAAAACCTACTATTAGCAAATAATAATAATAATTGTTCTGAGGCCGAGTCAGACCAAATTATTTTTGTAATATTTTTTAATGTACCTACCTACTTATTACCATGCAGTAGACCATAATGTAGTACCTGAAGTATTGCAAGTGATTTTTCGTTTTTCTGTATGTATTTGATGAAGATGTGTGCTTTCTCTTAAACACAATTTTTTCTTCTTACTTCTAATGTATCCTACATCACGTAGCTAATTTGCGAACGCACATTAGATATAAGTCTTCGCAGAAATAACTAATCAACTGGCTTTCCTCTGCCTTGAGATTGAGAGAGGCAATGTGCATTAGAAAATCGATTAAACTATGATAATATTTGTTTTGATGCATTTCAGAGTCATATTTACGATTTAAAAATGAAAGTATCAATTCAGGAATAAATCAATCGGAATCGGAATTGTTAACACCGATCAAATGTTTCTAAACGAACATAGAACGACAGCGCAGTCGTCGATTGATTTTCGGACCGCGCTAGTGTACTCGCTCGTAGACATCCGATATGAAGAACTTTATTAAGCAGCAAGTGCAACTACTGCTATTTATTGCTACCCTTGTTGCAAGAACATTGTATGTGAACAGTGCAATAATTACGAGTGTCAACTATGTGTTCGAGGGCTTTAGCCCATATTCCATGGTTCGTTTTTTTGAGTTCAACGATAGAGGATGGAATATAAGTGATAATTGCTTGAAGGACACTTATAATTATTTGGAGGGATTACGCAAAGGCTCCATTTGGGCAATCAAATGTAAGTTACGTGTACCTACATAATTATAGTGGATTAGACTGCCGACTTAGTCTGGGGATACAATTAAACGTGAACAGCGAACCTATTATGATTCAAGAGGGAACGGATATACTTGCAGATATGTAATAGAAATATGTACTGCACTTTAATTCTTGTAGGTCATAGTCCTTTGGAAATATGTTTCCCAGAAACGACTTCCTAAGTTTGCTTGTCCTGTATAGCCAACTAAGTTTTTGTTGTGCGCTAGTGGAAATTGATGTGTTGTTAGTGCGGGATACTCTATTAGTCCAGCTAAGATATTCTTCTCTATAGGTTAATGCCCAAAACACACGTTCTTATGTAGTAATACAAATATAAATTCTGCACCCACCGCAGCACTGCAACATGTCTCTATTTCCAAATTCACTGCATAGCAACGCAGTGAATTAAATTAAACAGACTTGGCAGCTTCGAATTTTGAAATTAAACTACTGATGCATACGATGCAGGGGAATTATTTGTCGTCTGTGTTGCACTCTCGATTTTTCCCCGCATTGACAGTGCGATGCAAATTGAATTCTGCACATCCGTTTCATCTACAGTACTGCTTGCAGTGACGCGTTCAGAATTTCTGCACATGTGTTTTGGGCATAAGAATGTTTGGAGCCGAATTTCAGATATGGAAGCAATATTCAAGGCCTAGTCCATAGAGAACAAGCAATTGCTCGGAGTAAAGTAGGTATTCTCTGCTTTAAATAGGTAACTTGATTTAGAAGACTCTGATCTTTCGATATTGAATGAGTCGTCGTACTGTCATGGTGTTCCCGAATTTGCTTTGACTCCAAGTTAGCGCGTTGTACATGGATGGATGGGTTGGTCCTTTGTTTTTAGTTTAGATACAGACGGTGCATTCAGATTTAACCAGATTGATAGAACTAATTTGCCCGCATCTTTGACTATGTGATGTGAAATGTGATGAAGTTTCATTCAAATGCACACTGTTCGAAAGAAAATATAGGAGCGCCGCCATTAGTAGGTAAAGCTTACCTACAATTTTATTATTCATTGGGCCAAGCAGAGAATTGATATAGAGAAGAAAATTAATAGAGATAGGGAAAAGTAATAGCACTCGTGCGTTTATAGGATTTCGAAGATACATCATTCATCATTGAATCGATCTGCCAAGAAACAAGCTTTGCATCCATTCGTAGTAGTCCATAACTTGTAGGGATATATTGCAGAAAAAATCTTTGAGATGTACAAGGCTAGCGCTCTTGCGTCTTGTTGTTCGATTGACTGCATCTATAGAGCGTTACATAGCTCAACATGATATGATGAAAAAATGCACTTATTTGTCTGTGGTCATCTAGCAACTACATACTTATATGTAAACACTGAACAGCTGCACATGTCAGAATTGATCTCAGAATCGAAATCAGAAATGTTACAGCTTTGGCATGTGATTCTGTGACCGTGCTTCTGCTCTGACTATTGGTCACGGATAGTTTTACTTTGGTCATGGAAAGTAATATTTTTGGGCGGTTTGGCGGGGAGGAAGTAGGTTCCTTCCCATTTGGGAATTGGTTAAATGCGAACGGCAAGAAGGAAAGTATTCTGTCAGTATGTTGCCTTTTAAAATCCTGCTCTTGGATGCGTTGAATCTTTTGTGGTCCACAATTTTACATTTGAAATCAATGATTACACTATCGAGGTAGACAGATAGAAAACAAGTTGTGCAGAATCTAGATTAAAATTCTTGAAAAATGATTTAGTTTTAACGACCTCCAATTATATTAATATATATGTATATATATATATATATGTGTATTATGTTTGTTGACAGGCTGTAGGTCATAATTTAAAAAATACTCTTGGTTTGTATTTTAAATTTCTTTATTGTTGTGTCCGATATTTCGACTTTCTTCGAAAGTCATCTTCTGGGAAACATTTTTTATAGAACATAAATTAATACATTGTACAAAATGATGGATTATGTCTGTCATAATTCTTGAAAAACATTAAATCAAAAATATCAGCTTTTTCTTTAAGTGTTGCTAACGCGAACCATTAGTACATGCAATAAGTTTTGTTGGTGATTTTCTCGTTGTAAATAATATAACCAATGCCGATTATACAGTATGGTTGTATTTTTCTTTTGGAGAGTTATAAAGTTAAATTTGTTGAAACGATTGAGTTGTGAACGCCATTCTGATGGGTTCCTCTTTCTTCGCTGGGGTGGCTGTGTTAAACCAAGGTTTGTTCGTACCTTTCTTATGGTGGATCGATCCTGATACCCCTCGTTCAGGACTCATAGTCTAGCATATCTCATAATTATACCTCTGAAAATTAAACCGATCTTTTTTTTCAGTATATGATGCTACTAGTTACTATAGTGGAGGAGCTTATAGTGGTAATAATTATCGAATACATAATCCACAGCTGTGTCGTAACTTACAGTTAGAATATATGGATATGCTTGGTATGCACTGGAACTTACGACTAAACACTACAGTAGTTCCATTCCCGGTGACAATAATACTGGCTAAATATGCCATTGAAATGAGTAGTTCACATTTTTACAAGGTAAACCAATAACAATTAAAACTTCATCATTATCCGAAAGCACTTCACATTCTTCTCTTTTCAGAGTGAACGAATACATCAAATGATTTGCCTACCAAAATCATGCAAAGATCCTGATTTGCTACAGATTCTTGATATATTCATGTTTCAAAGTAATCATATTGTTAAGAATATATCATACATCGAACACAGAATAGTAAAGGAGAATTTCGATGTTTTTCAGGATGGTGGATTCTATACAGTTGTGTATGTATTTGACTTTTAAGTACCTAATAATCAAATGAAAATTAATTATTTTTTGATCCTCAAAACTTAATTTATTTAATTAGAACGAATTAATTAATTGTTTTAAATAAAATAGTTTTGGGGTTAAACAGTGCGTCACGCATCAATTTAAAAAATAGAGTTTACACAAGGCTCATCTATTTTTTAATAATTTTAATAGAAGTTATTCCTCTTCGGCTTTTATGACAAATTGGTGATGCAATTAAACACTGTTATTCCATTAACTATCTCGACGTTTCGTCATGGGTTGCTGTCTTCTTCAGATGATAATAAAGAATATCATGTACAAATATAACAAACTTACATTAAATTACAGTTGACGTAAATTTACATTACAAGCCAATACGGAATAAAAATGTTTAAATAAAATTTAAAAAATTATGTTAAACTGAACCACTTCCTTCGAAGTTTAGTCTAATAATACGGAAATGAATACAATAGACTGAATTTAATAATGTCTTCGCAGAAGCGAGAGAGTTGTATATCGCTGAGATATTTTGGGTATGTCCTGCTTTCTGATCATGTTGTTAATAATATGCAGGCTTGTGTTAAAAAAACACAAATGTTTAACATTTAGCCTTTAACATTATAGGTAAGGTGCTGTTTATCTAAATGTAAATTATGAAAAAGATTTAAAAAGCACAAATACTCTCACATATATTACGAGTCTTCTCTAGATACTACATCATCTCTATCCCGTGGCAGGAGATTAGTATTTTTTATTTTTTCCTATTTGTCGCAAATATCTCATAACATTCGAAATTATAATTACTCTGAGAAAGTTACCCGATCCACTGCAGGACATCAACTTGTATGTCCTGCAATCTTCCAATCGAGCTAAAACTAAAATTAGAGAGACAAAAATATGTACTATGGCAAAGCTAGTCATCCTAAATATAAAATTATAATATGGTATTATTATTTATTTCAGATTTCTCATTGGAACATCTTTGTTAATGTTTACGC
Source organism: Cheilosia scutellata (assembly GCA_955612985.1). Taxonomy (NCBI): domain Eukaryota; kingdom Metazoa; phylum Arthropoda; class Insecta; order Diptera; family Syrphidae; genus Cheilosia; species Cheilosia scutellata. The sequence continues at coordinate 54,199,866 of OY015313.1, read as the reverse complement.
TCTCCCACTTTTCCAATTACTGTCCAATAATGGAGGAGCCTAAACAAGCGAAAAATGCTAAACCTGGAAAGCTCGATACTAAATTCAACATTATTGAAGAGTACGAGAAACTTCGAAAGAGCGTTAATTTAAACGTTAACCAATTTGCGGATCGGACACCAGTTCATAGCGCTACATTTACTCTTAGTCCTGGGGTACATTCAGCGGTAGGATTAGACGTTGTTGAAAATGGACATACTGCAGGTTTACCCTATAGCTCTTATTTTTTGTTAACAAATTCACATACAGTTTTGTTTAGGTAAGAACATACCAAAACCAACCTTTCTACATGATATCAGCTCAGCAGTATCGCTACAAAATGTCATATTCGAGCTATTAAAACGAGAACACGATGCCCTGACCGCTATGAATGGTATTCTAGCAGTTTTTACGATTCTTTTGATATACGCTAATACATGCGCCGAGATGGACTTCATTTCGAATAATAAAGACAGCTTCGAAAGAGAAGATACGAGCTTTCGACAGTTTATTAGAAAGCAAACAACATACTTATTTGATGCATACTTTTTCATAAGGTAGCTTATAACAACTTTCCAATTTAAATCATATGCAGGAGTATTTTTTATTAATCATTAAATTTATTTATTCTCATTCTTGTTTGTGTTCCTTTAGTGGATCTAATTTGACGTACACGTTCTTCAAAGTCGTACCGAAGGGCAATTGCAATGTTTTTGAGCAGTTGGTACATCTTCTGACGATAATTGCAAATAAAATTTGTAGGTAAGTTATTCCTCTTTTATTCCGGTCTTATTGTTAATCGCAAATGAAGAGAAAATCCTATGAATCGCACCTACTATATAGACTTGTTAAAGGGTAAACAAATTTAAATAGGTAAAAAGTAGATACCAATGTTAAATAAAATAGTAGGCAGATAGTTTTCATCAAAATCGGTAGAACAAAATGAGGAAAACATAGACTGACGTTAGTTTGTTAATTTTTTCCAATATTAGTAAAAGTATGTTAACCTAATGTAGGTAGGTAAAAATGTATTCCAGACAACCAATACACATCGCGTGGGTATCACTTTTTTCAAACTCTTTTGTTTACAGGACACGTAATTTTGGGGCTCGCTTTCTAGGGACACATCCCCAAAGGACTACAATTTAAGTGCAGAACTAATACCTTCTGCATGCATGGGACTCTGTTGAAGCGTTGTTGGTTCGCCTTTCCCTTGCAGAGTGCAATCACCGTATAATGGCTTGAGACGGATAGTATGATCATATTTTTAAAATAAATAAACTTCCTACGCACAGAGCCATAGTGGTTAGACGGTGGCACTATTAAACGAGGGACCCCATGCTCAAAACCTGTGGCAAGATCACGTAAAATGGAAACGATCGAACGATATCGTTTCGACAATAGAAGTCTCTATTTATTGCCACAAATATGATAGAGATGGCTTCAGTGAAAACTATATTGTCCAAAGCATGGAGGAACGTAACAGTCTGCGGTGTTACGTTACGGTGTTACCTTGGTTCGGTATGGGTCCATTATTTCGTATAAGGGCTCAAATTGATGGAAACGTTTATAAAAAGCATAAGTGAATACACTATGGAACCCCTACCAAAACGACAACGACACTACTGGTTGATGGTTTGCGTATCAAAATAGAAATTATTTCATTCTTTTCCCGAGGTTTCGTTGGTGTTTTCCCAACTTCTTCTGGGGATTTTATTTTATCTTTTATTGCGGTTTTACATCAGTCTAGAGTGGTTTTAACCATTTTTCATGAACACAAATAAGATACATACAGGGTGTCCCAGTTAAGAAGTATAATCTTTTAAGGGAATATTCTTGAAGTTCTGCCGAACAAAAAATTGTATGGCAGGGGGGGGACCCAATTGAAAAATTGAAAGCCGAACATCGAAAAGGCTTTAAAAGCTAAGATATCAAGAGTTTTTGAAAATATTAAGGAGGTCTTTAACAATATACAATACACATACCGCCATCGAATTTGGTTTAAAGCAGCGCCAAGTAGTTTAAAAGATTGTACACGAAGCTAAAATGTAGTTGGTAATTTTGAAAGGAGGGGCTCAATATGCGACAATACCAGCCGTCAGAAGACTCATCATCAGAAGCGCTTCAAATTCCTAACGTCCTGCTGCTATAATTAGGGAAGAATGCGGTCCTAATGCAAGTCTGGCATCTGGAAAATGCATTATTTGAAGAGACTGAACGTAAAAAAAGAACACATCTCAATGTGTGCGCAAAGCTCCACGACTTCAGTTTGTCGAGAGCATAGACGTGAAACGAGGAGTACCAGACTGTCGAGTTTTCCGATGAAAAGAAGTTCAACTTGGATGGACCGGATGGCTACTTCTATTACATTTACGACCTGCGAAGGGATGAATTTGTTTTAGGTAGCCACCGCACCTATGCACTTGTGCAGGAGGCATTACGGTGTTATGATCCTGCAAGTTTAATTGGAGCCATTAAAAACGCCGAGTCAACAAATTCACTTGTAATTATTGAAAAATATTATTAGTAATTTCCATATCGTATCTATGAAGTTATAAGGAGGTAGTACTACATACTAAATTATACCTACCTAAATATGTAGTTAAATGTTAAAAAATAACCAAAACTGTGAATTAATATCTACTTAATATATATAATATTTTTTTTAATTTAAAGTTTTTGAACCTATAAATAAATGGTTATTTTTCGATATGTTTTTGGAAAAATAATCATAAAAATATAAATACGCGTGTTAGATACCGCAAACGTTCGTGTTTCATTAACAATTGATTATTCTATATAAAAAAATGATTTAATTATAATGGGCAAAATGGTTAAAGAGATATCGTTATTTTCCTTTTTGAATAATGTTGAACCTATTCAGTTGAGCGGAGGGACATTGATTTGATTCTTCCGTTGAATTTCGAATTTCCATCACACACAGCCGATCCTACACTAGGAATCATAATTTGACAACTACGAATGCAGTAGTTAAAATGCACGAACATTAAAAGCAAAGCAAACCTATTTATAGTCTTACCTATGGAACGGACAATTCATACGCACTTGCTCGACAATAAAAAATTATTATCAGTTAAATGAGAGATAAAAATGTAGCATATCTGTAGGAACTCGATAGATGTACACAAGAACAAGACATAACTCATAAGTCATAAGTCTTGTATACAAGCAGGCGCCAATCTAGAAATGGGGTACTTGCATTATTAGGTGTTTTTCTTGTGTTCAGAGTTCTGATTTGTTTATGAAATACACTTAAGCACATAGTAGTCATACCTATGGTTAAAATTTTTCATTAATCTCTTCGCTAATATTTTTTATGATTTTTTGAAAATTGCTAAAAATGACTATTTTAGCCACTTTTTCCTCCTTTTCATACAAAATTTTTCTGAGTTCATCCCATTCAAAAAATTATAAAAAATATTAGCGAATAGGTTTTTGAAAAAGTTTTTTGCAGTCACTGTTAGAATGGTTTGGAGAAACTTTTTGCATTAAAACATTTTTTTGTTTGAGACCGAGGAAACCTTTTTTCTCAAAAATCCCAAATTTTCATTTTCTGTTTGTAAACATAAATAAGAAACTCATTTGTTAATAAATGACTAGTTTATTTAGAATTTTTCAATAAAAAATTTATTAATTTTAAGCAAGCTTTTATAAAGTACGTGGGGTACCCTGACTTTTGCTAGTCAGTGTATAATATGTAGATCAAAATTATGTCGATTTAAAAACAAATTTCCTTATATGGCCAAAGTGAGCACTAGATGCGATTTAGCGAAATTTTAACTGCAAGTTCGCCTTTGACGTGTATTTTGGCGCATATTTACACACGACATATTTTGGCGAGTACATATTTCATTGTGTATTCAGACGCGTAATTTGAAGCGTATTTTGGGATGTATTTTGAGGGGTATTTTGACGCATTTTTGGCGCGTATTTTGTGGCGTTTCAACCTCCATTTTTGTTTATTTTTCCAAAATTGTCTAATTTTAATCGAATTGCAGTTACAACTCATTTCATTTCTCCCATTTTTCAATCCCAAGGGGTAATTTGCGCTGGATTGAAAAATTTCCCTGAAAATGATATTTTACAATGTGCTCTAGAGCTCTAGCTCTAGATGGTGAATTTTCAGAATGGTGAATTTTCAGTTTGGTTTATAATGGAGTTTAACATTGCTTTAAAAAAACCAACGATATTTTCAAAATTTAACACTTGTTTTTTTACGATTGAAAAACTATACGACCCAAACGCAAAATAGTTGATCTATTTTTGAATAAACAGATTAATCTTTTTTCATACTTAAATTTATTGTGGTTGTAAATAGTTATTTATTTAAAAATATGTGTCATGTAATACAGTAATTATTCTTAGTAAATTAGGCTAAATGAAACAAAATTTAAAAAAGCCACCGTTACGATTTTCTCTATTATCTCAAACAAAGACAGGTGCATAAGAGTTGGTCTACTTTCTTTTGAATGCAAAATTCTTGGTCTATTACTATTTAAATAGTGTTTTGGTGAACCGTTATGAAAAAAATGGCATAAACCCTATTTGTTGTTAAATGATCTCTGTTTTTATGCAAGTAGGCATCAGTTTCATGTTCACCATGGCGAGTGGCGTTGCATTATTACGAGTCCTAAAAGAATCGATAATTAAGGCATTTAAAACGGGATTGTCGAGTTATAAAATTGCTCAGAACGCTCATCAGTGCAGAACATTATTACAAAATTCAAAAAATTGGAAAATGTTGAGACAAGTAAGAAAACTGCGCGTCCACCGATAGCAATACCTCGTTATTGCCGGGTTTTAAAGAAAATAATAAAAGAAAATCGGCGCAAAACTGCTACAGCAATAACTGTCCAATGGAGAGAACAAATTCAAAAAAGCATTTCGATCGACCCTCGTAAAGATGAAAAAAATGGGATATAAATTTTATAAGGTTTTTTGAATTTTACAAAACATAAAGCTTCTCAATTTATTAAAAACACAGGCAAAAGAAAAACTACTTTGATACCTAAGCAGAAGAAAAAACGACTTGAGTGGGCCAAACAACGCAAAAACTGGACTTTAAGTCAATGGCGGTCTGTTATTTGGAGTGATTAGTCCAGATTCGAAGTCTGCGTTGGTGACGAACGCATACGTGTGGTAAGAAATTCAAAAGAAGCCTTTCACAAAGACTGCCTGAAGCAACAGTCAAGTTCCCAGCACCTCTAATGGTATGGGGATGCACGTCTGGGCGTGGCATGGACAGTTTACATTTTGTCAATGGACTGGTCAATGCTGCCAAGTACCAAGATATTTTAGAAGAAGAGCTTTTTTCATCAATAACTCGTCTTCAACCAAGTGAGGGAGACTTTATTTCCCAACAGGACGGTGCTTCTGGCCATACTGCTAGATCGACAATGGCGTGGTTAACTGCTGAAGGAATTCTTTAATGTGCTGGGGTCTTCCAGCAGCCCTGACCTTTCACCAATCGAAACCGTTTGGCATAAAATGAAGCAAAAACGGCGACAAGAACCAGCTCGGACACTTCCAAAATTAAGGGCCAAGGTAACAAATATCTGGGAAACTTTCGGCTCCGAAGAGTGTCAAAAATTTGTTGACACTATGCCACGGCGCTTAGAAGCTGTTATCAATACCAGAGGTGCAGTAATACAGTGGTAAAATGAAAATAAAGACTGGTAGACTAACTATTTTGCGTCGTAAAAAGTCTTCAATAAGTTATTCAGTTTTATAAGCTCACTCCATAACATTATTTCAATGAAGTCGCCTTCTTTTTATCACCTTTATCTATTAAGAATAAATAAATCTTTAAATAATCAACAACAAATTGTGGTCTAGTTGGAAAGAATTCAAGAATCAGCACATGTTTTTATTTTATCTTCGGTAGACCAACTATTTTGCGTTTGGGCTCGTAGGACTACACCTCATAAAGAGCAAATTGCGAATTTCTTTATTCTTTCACATGAAAACTTTTCTTGGACGCAGCAACTCACGAATTTCAGCCGTCAGTTGTATTGCAACTACTATTTTGAAGTTAAGTTCAAACGAATTTCTCTAATTTGTGGATAGCGACCCCGACCATATTTCGTAGATTTTGAATATCTACCAGAGTGAATACCGCTCGCTTCAAAGAGGTTTTAATTCGAGGGAACATTTTTGCTTTCTTAAATTTCTCTACCTATTTAAAGTAACTAAGTATGTAATTTAGACCCAATTTTTTTTTATCATTTTACCGTTTCTATCTTTTCAGTATTTCCCTGTCGTATGCGTTTGTTCTGATTGTCCTGGAATTATCTTCAAAGTATTTTCACTATAATACAGTGCTTGAAGTGCCTTCATTTGATTTTGAAAGATGTGAACTGAACAAGTGGAGGAATATTGTGTATATTGAAATTTTTCTACCCTTGGAGGAGAGGGTTTGTTTAAGAAATATGGACAGAAGTATGTACTTACGTAACAAGAATTTATTTTCTTTCAGTGTATGCCATGGACATGGTTCATCTCTATAGAAATCCAGTTCTTTGCTGCTGGATGTTTGCTTTTACTACTGGCGCAAATCCATCCCAAATATGCTGCAATAATTTGCTCAGCGGTGTTTACGACATCTATAGTGGCATCAACATTTCTGGAAATGAATCAGTACGGGTTGGATGAAAGGTAATAGTATAATTATAATAATTTATATTTTGAACATTACCTACTACACATAACTTCAGCGAGAAAATTGGAACATTTTAAACGGTAATCGAAATATTCATAAAAACTGATTTCTCATTCATTTTGTACGGGGATTTTTTTTTTTATTTTGATATAGGTACAGTGAGATCGTATTTCTCAAAAGTTCAAAAGTAGGTACAGCTAGTATTTTATATTAAGAATAACTTCATTTAACTAGCGAAACTGCTATATAACAATTTAATTATAAAATTTAAAAATACGACCGCAGGATTTTGTGCAAAAGTCAAAAGCTAAATCTATGACAGCAGACAGTTCACTATCTGTGAATCACTATCTCTTCGCTATGCTTGTGATTCTATGACTAATTTCACTTTGTTGAGGTGATATCGTCGAGATTTACGCAGATGACATTTTCTAAGTAAATATCTTGCACTACAGACTCTCTTACTTGAACCAACTCTACACTGACACCAAATGACATCAAAAATCGTTTAGACTAGAGTTTAACTTGAAAATATGTATAACAATTACCTTTTCTCTCAAACGTCTTCTCAAAATATCTACACATCTCAAAGGTCTTACTTCTTTAACAACGAGGTTGTCTTCACTCCACTGTTTCCTTAATTCGCTATCTGGTCATTATCTGCGACGCTCAATTTAACCCCCGTCCCCATCCCCACATCGACAAGGCTATTAGCAGAGCTAACTCAGCACTCGGATTTGTTAAACGTCGGTCGAAGGAGTTTTCTAATCCCTACACTCAGAGAAAAATCGCAAGCTAAAATCTAGTATGATCAGACTTGTTTTTAGATTTTTTCTATACTTACGTGCCAAATCCTAATATGAAACCCTTAATTCTTGATGTAATAACATAATTTGAAAAACAAATTTTAATTCTTCATTTAGGAACAAGAAAATTGTTTTGAGATTGCATAGTGTATTTAAATTTAAATGTAATATTATGTCCCTAAATTAAAGAAAAAAATAAATAGGTGGCCCAACAGGCGGTAGACACCCTAGGCCTAGCTTCTCGCAACCATTCGTTTGTGTGTTTCTATTTTTGGGACGAATGGAAGGGACCTTATGCCGAGTCCGGACGGCTGAATTGAGAAACTGTTATACTTTCGGATGTTTGTCAGACGTTCGCGAGAGGTGGCGCAGTAGAAAAAACCTTAAGATGCAATTTGTGTGTTTTCCGGGGATCGAACCTGGGATCCAGCACACTAACCACTGCGCTACTGCGCCACATGTCCCTAAATTAAGCTCGCCAAAATCTTGAGTCAGTTTTTTGTTCTTGAAACTTGAAATAAGCCGAAACAATCTTAAAAGATTACATTGAAACACAAATAAAGGACAAAACAATCTTATTCCAAGCTTAATCATGATTGGAACAAGCGCAACAATAATACTTAAAGTGCATGCATGTATTTTGATGTCTATCCGTTCCTAAAATTCAAACTCACTTACTGATTGAATTCTCATAAGCCAACATTAAAAATTTAATACTAAAGGGTCCGCCAAATAACTTTTTTTTTTTGAAAATACTATAAAAAAAAACTACTGAATATTTTCTCAAATTTCTTTTTTATTTGAAAGTACAAACCTTCCGGTTAATAATGGAAAATAATTTCATTCAAATGGCTTCACGAATATTGTCCTTTAAAGCGTCAATTGTCTCTAGCATGTGGCATGTCGGCGTAACACTTATCTTTTACGGCACCCCACAAATAATAGTCCAACGGTGTCAAATCGCAGCTCCGCGGTGGCCAAACGACATCAGCTCTGCGGCTGATACTGCGATCTTCAAAAACAGGGCGCAAAACATCGAGTGTAGCTTCGGCTGTGTGGCACGTAGCGCCGTCCTGTTGAAACTAAATGTTGCCAATATCCTCCTCTTCAATTTTTGTGAACAAAAATTCGTTCAACATGGCCCGATAACGATCGCCATTGACTGTAACGGCCACTCCTTGCTCATTTTCGAAGAAAAATGGCCCAATTATGCTTCACGCACACTTTCTGCCACAGCAGCAATTTTCTCGCGTGTACGCACTGTTTTTGCCTTTTCACGCTTTGGTTTATCGATGAGGATGCCAGTTTCTTTCACTTTTTTCACAAGATAATGAACATACGGAGCTGACGGTGCTTCTCTTCTTCCAAAATCCGTACGCAATTTTCGCACACATTCTGCAACATTACCATGATTTTCAAAGTAATGTCGCAATGTTTCCCAGCGTTGTTCAAGCGTATACACAACCATATTCGTTCAGCGTGTGTATTTTGTTGAGGGTATTTGTGGTATGGTAAAAAAAAATAAATGCCAGATATTCTTACAGTGATCTAAGGTTTAGATCTTGAATACCCATTTAAAAATTAGAATTTAGAATCTTTGTGAATGTCTACTTTTTTGACTTTTTTCCTCGGTATCAAAAAAAATATGTTTTGATGCAAAAAGTTTCTTCAAAAAATTCTAATAGTGACTGCAAAAAAAAAATTTTTCAAAAATCTCTTCGCTAATATTTTTTATGATTTTTTGAAAATTGCTAAAAATGACTATTTTAGCAACTTTTTCCTCCTTTTCATACAACATTTTTCTGAGATCATCCCATTCAAAAAATCATAAAAAATATTAGCGAAGAGATTTTTGAAAAAAATTTTTTGCAGTCACTATTAGTAGAATTGTTTTGAGAAACTTTTTGCATCAAGAAAAATTTTTTTTTTTTTGAGACCGAGGAAAAAAGTCAAAAAAGTAGACATTCATATAAATTCTAAATTCTAATTTTTAAATGGGTACTTAATGGGTTAAGGAAAGTTTTGTATCATTCAAACGGAATTTAAATGACCTTTCCATTGGTGCCAAAATTTACATGAAGTAAGTTTCAAATTATGAGCAGAATTAACTTTAGTTTTGTCAAAATACTTATGCCGACCAGTGTAAATAAAGTTGGGGGCTTAACTTATGTATGTTACTGAATAGAATGTAATTTGTTTCCTGTGTATACTTAATTTCTAATTAATTTCAACTAATGTTTATCATCCAAACAGTTCCAATAATTCGATTGTACATGATTTGACAGAATTCAATCTGATTTATGATAAAGTTTGGCTACGTATTCCATTATACATTCTCGGAATGTGTTTAGGTTATATTCTTCAGAAGACAAATGGAACTATCCAGATACGAGTCACTATTTTCATATTTGGTAAGTACTATAATAATATTTACCATCGAACTGTCTGAATCTACTTGCAAATGAATAACATTTTATTACTCTTAGGATGGATTGCGTGTCTGTTGATGATGTGTTTCTTCCTATTTGGATATCAATTCACATTATTTCGAGCTAGTCAATTAACCAGAGCGTGTGTGATAACATTAGGTCATACTATGTGGACCCTGATTATATTTTGGATCATTTTGGCAAGCACAACTCAATATGGAGGTAAGAACTATATGGAGGTAACTAACAACGTGCATGTCTTGTAAATTTAAATACGAATTTTAAATCCGTAAACTGTACAAAAATATAGCAGGAACTAAAATCGGAATCTCCGAGGATTGTTGTTGCTTCGTAACTATAGTAGATTTCCGCAGTCGAGCAGTTACCTCGGCGTTTGCCCGATACTCAAGAAAGAAGACCCTCTAAACTGCGCCAACTACTGAACTGAAGCCTTTTGTCAACAACCTGATTGGTCCCTATCAGTGTGGCTTCAGGCCATGAAAGTTCACCATCTAGTTTTGACATCCCTGCCAAACTCGTCCGTTTGGGCAAGATGACATTACAATGGAGAATGCACGCTGCTCCATCAAGGTAAAGAACTCACCGAGACCTTCGATGTCAAAAAAGAATTTAGACAAGGCAATGCGCTGTCATGTAACTTCTTCAACATCGTTCTTGAAAGAATAGTGAAAAACTCAATTGGACCCTGATCAACTCTACATATCCCGTATATATAAATTATTTGTGGCTCTCCCCCAAGCAAGAGCCCCATATCGTCTCCTTTCTGCGTTAAGCACGTATCTACAAAACATCTATTCTTCAGGAAAATTAAACGCATGTATCAGTAAAATCTTTCTATTATTTATAATTTGACAGTTTGACTAACCTGGAGGTCAATATGATGTCAGCCTGTCAAAAATTGACATGATTTTTGATGTGTGTATTGTGTTCGATTAAGGGAAGCTATTCTTTTTTTTAATTCCTGAAGAATGAATGTTCTGTAGATACGTGCTTAACGCAGAAAGGGAACGATATGTAAGGATGGGTGTAACCACCATGATGTACAACCAACGCATCATTAGCCGTGTTTTATTATGCCCATGATCTGAACCGGATCAGATCAGCATAATAAAACAAACCAGGATCATTTTGACATTTGACAGTGGCTTACAAATTTTATGCGAGAAACGGAGTGGTTTGATTGGTTATTGGGTTGTCAATATTTTGTAAGCCACTTTATTTGTATACACGAATAAAATCATTCGCCTAGAAGTATACTATCATACTATCTATTTGGATCATGAAAAATGATCCAGATAGAAAGTTGGATCACGTGTTTTTGTTGCGAATTAGTGCTAATTTGTGATCTGGTTCAGATCACGGGCATAATAAAATACGGCTATTGTTGGACTCAAAACTCAATCCCTACTTTTTTCCTGCTGACCTCTTGCAGATGAAGAGAGCATTATGAGCCTTACGGACTCTTTCCTCTTTTTATCTAGGACCGTACCAAGAACAAGATATCCTGCGCTATCCGAAAGAGAAAGCTCCACCCCACCAATCCTGAACACAGCTGGCTTGTGACTTAGCTCGCGTAGATCAACCCCAGACTGAAAGCGCCATCTAAAGCAAAAGTAAAAGAGCAGTTTATAAGGCAAATTGAGAATAATAATAAAATATTAAGAAAAATTATTGAGATAGGTTAATGAAAAATTTGCTTCAGCCCATCCTAACCTCGGAAAGTCTGTAGCATGTGTCGGAATAAAAGCCCCAATTTAGAATTAAGTTTTTCGTCCTTTATTTTTTAAGTCCAGAGATGATATACACAATAGCTATATGCATATTTTTTTGTCTGCAACTGAATAGGTACATATTTTATACTTATATGTACCTATGTATTTGTCAATTAGCAGCGGTGTCAGTTTTAGTATAATTTTGCTTTAATGATTTCACTGTCTATATTTTATTTTGCATACATTTTGTTCTTTTTGCAGTTTTTCTTCGAAATATATTTTCAAATGAGTTTATGAATATCATTGGGAAACTTTCGAATGCCTCTCTTATAATTGGCCCGTTTGTAATTAGGACATTTCTCTTAGCTGGCGAAGTCCCATTAAATACTACGGAAGGGCAAGTGGTAAGTAATAGCCTTTGATTTTATTGTTACAAAATGTTAAAGCTTTTCTATTTTATTTTCATTTCTTTTTTGTTTTAAGTTCATTATGTTCATTGGATTCAGTGCTATCATATACCTCCTCGCATTGGTACTATTTATTTTCTTTGACAGTCCGTTAAAACAGATTTTATGTGTCGTTACAAAACGAAATGCGAAATAAAAGACTAAATATTGTATACTGCGGAACTATGTGTAATTATAAAAATAATAATATGTGTGTTTTTTTTAGCATTACAAAAAAAAAAAAACGATTATCGCGGCTTAACTCTTTCTTTATAAAACCTTGGTAGCACTCATATCATAGAAATTTGTAAAATGTCACTCACAAAAAAACATCAGCAAATGAACAAATTCTGAAAAGTCACAAGGAAAAACAAACTCTACATTCGCGAATCATAATAATTTATAAACATGGAAAATGCAGGGAAAAATAAAAATTCGGTAATCTTATAGGCATATTTTTGGCAAAATGCTTTTTTATGAATTTTGTGATGTCATTTATGACAGAATCGATAGCATTTTTCGATTACATTTAAAGCAATGATAGCTTGGTTGCACAGTTTTTGTCGGGCAAAGGAATAAGCCCCGATAATTACCTATTTATGAATTCATAATATATTTACCTTTTTTGAGAGAAGTATCTACTTAAAAAACAAAAACTATCGTTATCGAAAATCGTGTAAAATATTTTTCAGTAATAATTTCTTAAATAAAAGTGTAGGTAATAATAAATAAATATCAATTGCACGTAGATCAGAATATTATACTACTTATGCTAGATTTAAGACAAAACATTTGAAATAGTGTAAAACAAAATATTATATTTGAATAATAGATTGTATAAATTTAAAAGTAAATTGAAGTTTCAACTTATTAATTAGTACTTCTCCCATGTATTATATTTGTCATCACATTAACAACTTAATAACTCATTCGATTTTAGAAAACATTTTTTGTTGTCCCTTGAAAATTTGATTAGACATTTTTTTTTAATTTTAAATAAAATAATACTTATCGTAAACTACAAGTACGTTTAAAATAAAAATATGTAAATATGTAAATATATATTTTCATAAAAAAAATTTCATAAATTTATCTATTGTGACCTACGAAACATATAAGGTAAAGGTTTAAAATAATTATAAATAAATGTATAGGGCCCATTGTTACATTATGTGTGTATATTGAAACAAAATATTTTTATTTGAATTAGCTGACAAATGGTTTCAATAATTATGAAAATAAAGCTTTGCGAATCAGCTGCATTCCTCCATTTCAACAATTCAAAAGTCAATCCCAAAAGTGCAAACGATAAGGAATTATTGCTAATCCAAAAAAAATTTAAATCGACACTTGCAATAATACCCATAGACTTGTTTACGTTCTGTCGCCAAGCGGCAATATTCTGTCCTATCAGAGGATCCATTCGTAGAAAATCCCCGAATGAAAGCTACGCTACGAACGAAAAATTTACTTCACAAAACCCGAATGGAATCTACAGGAGCATTTTGCCTCATTAACCGCTCTCATTCTCATTTTCGAAATCAGCTGTTTTGTGTCAAACATCGGTCATTGCGTGAAAATTATTGAAATAAATCAAATAGTAATTAAAACATTCTTTCTTTTTATCAATAAAATAAAAATAAATTGTATAAAAATGGATTCAATTGCCTACGCAATAATTGCTGGTCAAACAGAGACATCCAGGCGAAAGCGAAATCTGAAAATTCAGAGAAAAATACTTTGAGCCGCTTGTGATCCCTTTGACTTAGATGAACCAACGTATGAGTATAGTAAATTCAATTCGTTTTAAAAAGATATACATATTAACTTACTGGTTTCAACGTAACTTTCGACTCAATAAACCCACATTCAAATATGTATTAGAGGAGCTGGAACATGAGTTTGACCCGGGTGTGTTTTCGTGTTCAATAACTCCGATATGGCTGCTCGTTGCTGTTTTAAGATTTTTGGCAGGAGGTGGATACCAACGCTGGTTTAAGGATAGTGATGCGATTATATGAGAACACAAGCGTTCTCACTCTAGCCTCTCACTATCAACTCCTACTCTCACCTCCACGTTGGTGACTGGTGGGTGCCTAGTACCTCGACCTGAGATGGGGTAACCAACCCCTGTGGAAGGTCGTTGGTGGCAGCGAACGAGAGAGGGGGGAGGAGTGTCTTCGCACTAAGGCACTTACTCTTAGGCGGCAGCGGAGGAGTTCCCTAGATGGAATCAACGGTGGCGCCTACAGTTCCAGTCAGGTCGAGCTACTAAGAGTGTAATCCCTATATGAGCTGCTTCGACATATTTGAACAACAGGTCTATAGGGGCTTCCAATACTGAGCCAGGGTGTTGGAAAAGAGTCGGTGGCGGACGAGCCCTCGATGGGTCAACGGCAGCGCTCAAATCCCAAAATGGGTTACTGACATCGGATTTTTCCGGCCCGCTGTCCTAGGGTAAAAACAAGGGCCTGGCCCTCCAGGTTGGGGGTTGTGCCGTCGGGGTAACTTCCCGACCATAGAAAACACGAATAGTTATGAGAGAGACACAACCAGCCTCGGAAAATGGAACTCCTCAAACGGCAACCACACCCGGAACGTCAACGGACAATGATATCAGAGTATGTACCTGGAATGTACGAACGCTCTACACCCCAGGTGCTACTCAAAAACTTGAGTCTGTCCTCACGCGGTACAAGGCGATCCAGGAGATACGATGGATAGGATCAGGCATGATGAAAAGAAAAGATTGCGACATTTATTACAGCTGCAACAAAAGACTGCATGTATTAGGATGCGGATTCGTCGTGGGAAATCGGCTTAGGACAAAAGTTATTGACTTCAAGCCGATAAGTGATCGCCTTTCTGTGATCCGCATCAAAGCTACTTTCCAAAATATAAGCCTAATATGTGCACACGCCCCTACCGACGAGGCTGAAGATCCCATCAAGGAGGAGTTTTATGACCTCCTGGATGGAGCCTACGGAGCCTGTCCGGAGTACGATGTAAAAGTTGTACTCGGGGACTTCAATGCTAAAGTCGGAAAGGAAAGCATCTTTGGCGGGTTAGTTGGTAAGCACAGAATCCACGAAACGACAACAGACAACAGCTACCGAATAATCGATTTTGCAGCAGCTCGTAATACGGTGATAAGTAGCACTAGGTTTCCAAGGCTAACCTGGTTTCCACACAGCAACCTGGCGCTCTCCAGACGGTCGAACCGCCAACCAAATCGACCATGTGCTAATCGATGCGAGGCACGCATCCAACATCCTCGACGTGCACACATTCCGAGGGGCAAACGTCGACTCTGACCATTTCCTTGTCGCGGCTAAATTCAGAGCTCGGCTGTCCAACGAGAAGAAGCTGCGAACCGCCCAGAAGAAGAAATTCGACGTTGGACGCCTTAGCACACCTGGAGTAGCCAGAGCCTACAGCGAACGCCTGAGCATGAAAGTCTCCTCTGTGCACTCACCTACCACAGACGCCAACAATCAGTGGTGCCAGTACCGCGACATCATCAAGGAGGTAGCCGAAACCACTATAGGGTACCAGCCACCCCAGAGAAAGAGCCCGTGGTATGATGATGAATGCGTGTATAGGAAAAAGGTGACAGAAGATGCACACAAGAAAGCGCTGCAGCGCAAAACAAGGGCAGCGAGAGAAGAGTATCGAGCCAGGAGAAGAGAGGAAAAGAAGATCCTGCGTAGGAAGAAGAGGGCTTACGCAGCCTCCCAGCTCAAGGAGATCGAAGAGTCGCGCGATCGTAATAACATCCGGAGGTTTTATAAAAAAGCCAAGCAACTGGCTGCTGGCTACAAAACCGGAACGCAGGCTCTTCGAGACAGCGAAGGAAACCTAGTCACCGAAGCGCAGGGAATAGTAGATGTGTTTAAGCAGCATTTCCAGCAACTGCTAAATGGGCATCATGTAGAGAGAGTGATAGGGCAAGAAGAGAACCCGCGTCCAGTCAATGAAGAACTAGTTCCAACACCTAGTAGAGAAGAAGTTGGCCTAGCTATAAAAAAGCTTAAGAACAACAAAGCTGCAGGCTCTGATGGTTTACCAGCGGAGCTCTTTAAATACGGTGGTGATGTTTTGGTAGGGAGCATGCACCGAATCATCAACCAAGTATGGGTGGAAGAAAACATGCCCGATGACTGGACTATCAGCTCCATATGCCCCATCTACAAAAAGGGCGATCCTATGTCTTGCAAGAACTATAGAGGCATATCCCTGCTTAATGTCGCATACAAGATCCTATCCAACGTACTGTGTGAACGTCTTAAACCTTTCTGCAACACACTAATCGGCACGTACCAGTGTGGCTTCCGGCCCGGCAGATCGACTATAGACCAAATTTTCACACTGAGGCAAATCCTGGAAAAGACCAACGAATTTCAAGTCGAAACTCACCACCTATTCATCGACTTCAAAGCCGCGTATGACAGCATACATCGTCAGCTCCTCCGATCTATTTCAAACTTGCACCGGATTTCGGCAAGGAGACGCGCTGTCATGCGATTTCTTCAATCTCGTACTGGAGCAGATAGTGCGCAGGGCAGGTGTCAACACGGAAGGCACTATCTTCAACAGATCCGTCCAGCTGCTGGGCTATGCGGACGATATTGAAATCATCGGTCGCTCCCAGCGTGCCGTGATAGAAGCGTTTACGGCGATTGAAGAACAGGCGAAATCCGTTGGCCTTGAAGTAAATGAGGACAAGACTAAATACATGCTATCAACAAACAAACAAGCATCTGTCCACCGCCTAGGACAAAACGTCACTATTGATAGCAAAAATCTGAGGTAGTTAAGGAGTTCACCTACCTCGGAGTAAATATGAACTCCACGAACGACACCCTAGTGGAGATCCGGCGAAGAATTACCCTAGGAAACCGTTGCTACTTCGGTTTGGCAAAACAACTGGGTTCAAAACTCCTAACTCGAAGGACGAAATGTGTGCTCTACAAAACCCTCATCCTGCCAGTTCTGCTTTATGGCGCCGAGTGCTGGACGATAAGCAAGAAGGGAGAGCTAATACTGGGCTCCTTCGAAAGAAAAATACTTCGGCGGATTTTTGGTCCTGTGTGCGAGGAGGGCGAATGGAGAAGAAGATATAACCGCGAACTCTATGAGCTGTACCAAGATGTGGATGTAGTCCAAAAAGCCAAAACACGTCGACTACATTGGCTCGGCCACATCGAGCGAATGGACAATAATGCTCCAGCTAAGAGGATCTTCGAATCCAAGCCCCCAGGTTCGAGAAGACAAGGAAGACCGAACCTCCGTTTCAAAGACCAAGCCATCGCGGATGCCAGAGCGCTTGGTCTGGACAACTGGAAGCAGCGTGCCCGGGATCGTAGAGGATGGAAGGCTGCAGTGTCTCAGGCAGAGACTCTTCACGGGTCGGGAGCCCGATAAGTAAGTAAGTAGGTGGATACCAACTTGGTGTTGGTAACGACTATGAAATTGTATGGCACAATACACCTTTTCCTGAACACAAAAAAAAATTTTCAACGTTCGGGAAAAAAGACTATGGGGTATTATGCTGGTAAAATATTTTATCAACGCTTTGGGTGCGAACCATGATTCCCACATATGCAATCTAAGCAATGCAAGACGATACTTCGAATCAAACTATCAGAAAGGCGAAAGGAGTACTTGGATTCTTGGTTTGATCATTATAGGTCGAAATGTGTGTTATCTGTCTTACATTTAATTTATGATTCATTTATGATTTATTTATTGGTTATCATTGGTTATCCTGGAAGTCCGAAAAGTAGACAGTAGACATAGCAAAACACGCAATAGAAAGAACTATAGGAGTTATGAACAGATCTCGGTGCATACTGGGTGCACGTCAACTGCATTATAGTCCAAAAAAAGCTTCACAGTTCATCAATGTTGTCTGTGCGTTGCATAACATACATTCATTATCGCGTACAGGACTACACGAATATTCCTCACTATGAATTTGAAGACCAAGAAGGACCACTGGAGAACATCGACACAGATGATTCAAATAATCAGCGAAACGCAATGAGGGATAACACCTTAAACATATTTTTATAGGAAATAAAAACATCACCGATTCATAACAAACAAAATTTATTCAAAACAAAATAATAAATACTTTCAAAGTCAATAGCATCTTAATTTAAACCTTTTATAATTTCTAATCTTATTTTAAATCTTTCACATAATAGGAACTTTGTTTTTCTTCACCACATTTATTACTCGTAATTACTTACACAGATTAGATTTAGTTTCTCCTCTTCCATATGGAGTACTTGGCTACGCCTTCGCCTTCAATTTCCATTTTTTTTAAGTCGCACAGTTTGTCAATTCCTCTGTACAATCTTTTTGTGCTCGCTACAATATCCTGCGTAAGTTTTACTTGTTCATCATAGTACTTTTCCGGTTTCAAATAAAATGTATTTTGCAGCTCAATTTGCTGTTTCAACAGGTTTGCAGTATCATCCACTTTGCGCGAAGTTGAAGGCAAATTTTGTAGATATGTCCGTTCCGCGATCCGATGACATGGACACATCTAATGGGTCATCTTCAGCTGCCACAGCATTTTCCGTTTCTGGCTGCTTTCCTATTTTCTCAACCGCAGCAGAGTTTCTACATTCATACGAAACTGCTTCATCTATTCCTGGTGGAAGTCTGAAGTCCTGCCAGCTTAATCACCGCTTCCTCCAGCTTTGAGAAGGTATTTTGCCGGCACTCTCCGCCACCAGTTGAATTGAGCTCTTTTTTATTTTCTACCAGTTTTCTTTTAATGCATCTATGCCTTCCAATCTAACCAAACCTAAGAGTACAAAGCACGACTTGAAAATAAATTCGTTTACCCAATTTCATTTACCTTTCTCCAACCTGCACTTTCTTTTGAAGGTGTCCTCAGAGAGCTTAGATCAATTTTAACTTGATCCCAAAACATCGTCACATCTTCTTTTGATGCTTTTGTGTACCTTTGGGCAATATCGGGGTTTTCGCTTAATAATTCGAAAAGCCTAGAATATTGTGCCTTATTAGTTCTTTTTGCCCTATTAAAGCCACAAATATTATTAAGAATTAAAAAAAAAGGTAAATTACTTGTCGTAGAAACATAGGTTTATTTTCCCTTTCATTCGGATTCAGTGATAAAAAATTTCACGAATTTCGAAATTCGTAGCAGATTTTCCACTACGAATCCACTACGAATGGATTCCATGATGTATTTTTTGGGATTCGTACCGTATTTTCGATTACGACGGAATGCATGATAGATCTGATTATTGTAATTAGGGTTAGCCACGCGTAGTTATAGGTACCTGCATAAACTGCCATCGGATCATGTCCAAAAAACACCCTTTTTTAATAACAAAATTATAGATTTTAATTTCTAACTTGTTTTTATTATTTTCGGAGTTAAATAAGGAAATTTTATAAATCTCGAACGCAAATTATAAATATGCAAAGTTTAATTATTTAAAAAAAAATAAAACAATATGTATTAGCAAAAGTTGCTCTTGACGTTATAACTTGATAACCGCTGGCTGGGCCGATTTTCATGATTCTTTTTGTTTCTTTTGTTTTGTTCGTATTGCTGTATTTAAGGTTTAGGCAGAAAGGAGATTCCAGAAAATCGATTTATTCCCATTTTTCGTGTTTTACAAAAGAACATTATTATCTAAAGCCTAAACAAATAAATTGTTTTTTAGAGGTATAGAACTTGAAAATGGAATAAAACAAAGATACTTTTTTTAAATTGACATGAAATTTACTTTATTCGAAAGATAATCTTCCGGCATTATAAATTAAATATGATTTCTGGCATATGACCGCCACGGCTGGATCGGACATAGTCTAATCTGGAGGTCCAATTTTCAATGACTTTTCCCAACATTTGAGGCCGTATATCGGCAATAGTGCGGCGAATGTTGTCCTCCAAGTGGTCAATCATGTCGGGCTTATCGGCGTAGACCAGCAACTTCACATATCTTAGTCAAGCGGCGTTAAATCGCACGATCTTGGAGGACAATTCACGCAAAGTGAAACTATGCGGCTACCAAACGTTTCCTTCAATAAATCGTGGCACGAGCTGTGTGACATGTTGCGCCGTCTTGTTGAAACCACAGCTCCTGCACATCATGGCTGTTCAATTGATGAACGAAAAGTCTGTAATCATGGATCTTGACAGTAACGTTGTCAGTTTTGTTTATTGACGTATCCATTCAACCAAAAGGTGACGATTATATTAAACATAAAATGGACGTAGTGCGCGATACGTATTTCGAACAGAACCATGATTTTCAAAATAAATTTGCACGATTTGAAAGCGTTGTTCATGTTCAGGCGTCAGTCTATTTATGTTGAAATGCCAAACCAAACATAAAATAAATCACTTGACAGCTGACAAAATGGCCGCCAGTTAAAATAGTGTTGCCAACTTAAAGTTCTATACCTTTAAAAAAAAAACACTCTTTACATCGGATCCGACACTGAAATTTAGTCCAAAACATAGAACTTCAAAGAACAAAAATGCCCTGAACATCAATCCGTCTTTGCGGTCAAAAAACATAAAAGTCCATCAATCGATAAATGCAGCAATGCTGATGAGCCTTTTTGTTTTTTCTTTAAAGCGTTATAAAACACGACTGTTAGCTAGAAGATTTATCTAAGCCAGCAGTAAGGTTACGGTAGTAAGACAGCACTTTAAACGTTGGCCTTCGATGGGTATTTTCATTGAACTTAATTCTTAAATTCTTAAAAATGTTTCTTAAAAAAAAATGTCATTACATGTTAATGTACATTACATAATATGGGTATAATTCGACATAGTATGTTACTAAAAGACACAAAAATCCAAATTCCAGTCTTGTCTCTTGAGATGACTGTGACCATGTGGAGCCATGAGCAATAATATGTAATTTCCCGGTGGAAACCCCATTACCCCTCCTCTTGCGTTTAATTCAAAGACTTTTATTGAGCAAATTCCCTAAATTTACAATGGTGATGAAATAACTCTTTAAATTTCAATTAAATACAAACTACAATTAAAAGCATTGACCTGTAACCACTTTTACATAAATGCAATAATTGAATAACCTGCAATTTATTACCTTAAGCATGCGTAACGCATTGGAACTGGTAGCATTGCGCTGCTTCCGATCGTCTAAACGCAATCGCAAAAGTAGCTCTTGCACAAGTCTTGGATTTATCCACATAGTACTGCACTCATTAACATATGTAAAGACACATATACTTTCACTTCCGATATCAACCAAGAGAGGCAACTCTGCAATGCAGTGTCGCTGATAGAATAGGTGCGCATGCGCATATGGCTTAAAGAAATGTTATGCAGACTAGAGGTATTTTCGTTATTCCTCGGAAACCCCAATGTAAAGAAGGAGTTGATTGGATGTGAAGATGTGTCCCGTGGATTCATAGAAATACTTATCTAACCATACTGTACTCCTCAGTCCCACAGGAGGCGTATCGAACAGGCGTAGATCACTGGATCTGCAGATAGCATCATTCAAAGATCTCAATGCGCATCTATTCAACTTCGGTTCCGGCCTTTTCACAGAATGATTGGGTTTGTCATCGCCATTTGATCTTAGGGCTCTCACTTCGATCGCAGATGGAAGAAAGCCACAAGATTGCACAAAAGCGTACATATATACATAACAGATTTATTTCTTGTGCTGGTCTTGCTTATTGTTTTCCTACTTCCGCGCTACTATGTTTGAACGTGAGCCTACATTTGCAATCTTCTCTTTTGTTTATTCAAAGCTACGAAAATATTAGAAAATAAAATTGTTTTGGGATAAGACGCGTAAAAGAAAATGTAAATGTTTGCTTTAGGATATGACCGGCCACAGTGATTAATGCAAATCATTTTGACTTTTTCATCTTGTCTCCGCAAAATTATGTAAAGTTTATTAAGGCGAATATGTATGTGTGTGTTAGCACAGTGAGTAAACTACCTTTTGCACGAAATTCGCCATCAAAAGTGAAACTTTTTTTATTTCCATGTTTAAATTTTATCTGTTGGATCGAATATTGCGCAATGGCTGACCTTTCCTCCTGCTCGAAATTCTGTGTTACTTTTTGTAGCTTACGCTTGTTTTGACAGGTAAATGTCACATAAGCATGGTGAAAAGTTGGTAGGTATCATATGTGATATTTGCTTTGAATTTTATTTCTTTTGTCGAGTTTTATGCTTTCCTGCACATAAATAGGTAGGTACTTGTTAGTTTATAGATTACGTAGAATTATTTCCCCGTAATCTAGATACTTTATGTTTAAAAATGAGAACTTATTTTAATGCACTTAACAGAATTTATAATAAATAGCTGATAGTTACTCTGACAGCTGACACAATCTTATTACATATTTTATTTTGTATTATGTAAAGACCTGCAGCTGAGCAACGTTCACACATTGTTGAAATTTATTTTTTAAATTAGTGTTTAGTAAAAAAGATGCAACGCAAATTAAGATAGATAGGCCAACTAAGTCGTCTTTTCAACATTATTTAGGTATTCAATTTTTTTAGGACTCCAAGCAACCGACATATTGAACACTTTATGAACACTTTTCTTGGTCGCGGCAGTTTGCGATTTTCAGCCATCAGTTTCTGTCAGCAAATTTCTAATTTGAGGCTAAGTTCGAACAAATGTTTTATTCGCTAGTTTGTGAAACGCGATTTTATGCAGTGGATTGCGCTTGCGCATAAACTTTGACAATTCACGCCAAGGGTGTTTTCGTTCGCGGCAAAAAGTTTGGAATTCAAAATTGTTATTTAAAGGGTGGGCGCAGTAGCGGAGTGGTTAGTGTGCTGGACTACTGTGCGAGGGATCCCAGGTTCGATCCCCGGAAAAACACAAATTACATCTTAAGGTTTTTTCTACTGCGCCACCTCTCGCGAACGTCTGACAAACATCCGAGAGTATGACTGTCCTGAAAAAGCTTCTCAAATTCAGCCGTTCGGACTCGGCATAAAATTGTAGGTCCCTTCCATTCGTTCCAAAAATAGAAACCCACACAAAACGAATGGTTGCGAGAAGCTAGGCCTTGGGATGTCTACCGCCTGTTGCGCCGCCTATTGATTGATTGAAAGTGTTTTGAAACTATTTTTAATACATTTTGATGGGTAATTAATTGCAATAGCAAAATGTGAAAATGTTTAAATTATACGCATAAAAAGTGGTTTGTTCACATTTTATCAATTCGGTCGCCCTCATGAATAATCGCCCTTAAGAATAATCGCGCCACGCCGGCCGCCGTTGAGGCTAGTGTTGAGAAAGGCTCGACTCGTCATCATGCCAAAGTCATCGACTTTCTGGAGTATTTGCGGAAGGATCTTGATTTACACACTTACAAGACTTAATTTTTACAAGTATGTATTCGAAAAATTGGGCGCTTGAGCAGTTGGAAATCGATCCACTTTTTTACTGTCAAGATTGAGTCTTGAGTGATTTGACGGCGATAGACAATTTTTTTGAAGACGTGTTTAAAGACTTTATTCTATGCAGACAAACTGATTAAAGCGTTGGAAGCTAACGTCAGGAGCATCATTCGTGAGATAGTTGGAATCGAAGCTCCAGAATACAGTTCATTATTAGTGTCATAAATTCTATCGAATAAAAAAAAACGATGTTGTGAAACGATATTTTCAGGTAGTCTCCAATTGCACAGCGAAACGTCTACGAAAAGACAGCGGAAAAAAATTTGTGGATAGTTCCATCAGCTATACAACACAAGTGCAGCATGCCCCCCCCCCCCCATGCGGTTTCGTTTTTCGTTTCAGGTCTTATTTCATGTTTTTGGTGTTTTTTTCATCTAGAGAACTAATTTGTTCACATCTCTGACTATGTGATGTAGCCGCATTCACAGGTCCACTATTTGAGATGGAGGATATAAGAGTGCTGTCATCAGCAAAGCTGTAGATATTATTATTTGTCGATCCAAGCAAATCGTTGATGTGGAGAAGAAATAGAGTTGGAGAAAGAATAGATCCTTGGAGCACTCCTGCATTTATAGCAAACGAATTAGATGATACGCCGTCTACTTCTCTTCTCTCTTCTTTTATTAGAGGAGCAACTAAAGTTTTACCCTATTCACACCAAGCCGAAAACTGGGTTTTCGCGAAAACAGTCGAAAACTTCATCGAAAACAGAAGTTTTCCCATACATATTGCAGTTTTCAAAACGAGTTGTTTGAGGTCGTTTTCTATGAAAACGCCACGAAAACGAGTACAATCGTTGGGTTGTTGGAGCAGACACACCTTTTGCAACATTCAGAGAGCTCAGCAAAACTGCTGACAGGATAGCTCTCTCTCTCAGTGCTGTCGTTTCTTCTAGTTTTTTGTTTACAAATGTGGAATCTCTTGTTATCTTTGCACCATAAAGAGCAAATTATTCAGTTTTTTCTATAATTTTAGAACGGCAGCACTACCTGCCACAACTAAATGGTATTTTCAGATGTTTTGATTTTGATTGTTACTTATGTTAATTATTTTATGCATTTAACCATAAGTTAACGATTATGAAGTAGCTTAAATAATTTTGTTTGTATATTACGTCAATACAAGCGAGGTTTAGTAACTAAAATAAAAGTTTAGTCGCCACAAAAATGTCATAGCTAGTTTCACAGCTAATGGAAACGTCAAACGAAAACGAGTTGGTGTGAATGCATCCACGAGTTTTCTAAACTTTTTTGACGAAAACTCGGTTTTCGGCTTGGTGTGAATAGGGTATTATTACTGATTGCCTTTGCCATGGTCCAGAATGCGCGTGAGCCGTTAGGACATACAATTACTTTGTTAGTGACTCTTTCGTTGTATGCGTGTGACTGATTCACATTTCTAAAGTCGGTAAAAGTCGTTTATATTTCGTTTTATAAATATATCTGTGGGTCAATCACTGAACATGGCAGCTATAAAATGCGTCTTTCTTCTGAGAAATACAACATCAACAACAAATAAAATAAATTAATGTTTAAATTTGTATTATTAAAATACTTGATCGAAGCCGGGCTAGTCTGTTAGTATCTACAAATTTAAATAATCAGAAGGCTCTATAAATTCGGCGCATACTGTACTTTTGGACTGACTATTCAAAAAACAAACGTCCCCAAAAAAATTTCGTCTCCGGTCTCCATCAAAAATGCCTACACCGAACGGTCCCTTCTTTTTTTTTGCGGTGTTAATTTTTGTTATGGTGTAAGTACCTATTTGATATTGCTTTGCTTTGGAGGGAGGTTTCAGTCAACGACATTCAAGGTAATCTGGTAAACTACTGGTCCATATAAATACTGTTAGTTTATATTTTAATGTGATTACGGGAGTTGCGCGGGCCTCTTATGTAGCAAATCTGATTGCGATACATCACATAATTTCAATTAAATATCTATGAGTAATATATATAGCAATTATGGGGTATTACAGAATGATACAGTTATAGGCTAGAGGCTAGACAGTAGGCAGCCACCTCTTTCAGAATTTTGTAATCGAAACGAAGAGATAAGGAACACCGAGACATATTTTATATGCATGTTTAGATATTATACAAACCAAGGTATATCGGCATGTGTAATAATTTATAATACTATGGGTGCAACGGGTAGTATCGATTTTTTCCTTTGAAGTTGTCACAGTGATTAGGTTCAATTAGCGGAGATGGAAAATTTGGTCAAAGTACATAAATACAGATGGTTGATTACAAGAGGATGATTGACTAATAATGACATAGCATCAAATCAAGTGTATCAAATGGTATTGATTTGAAGGTAACATCTTTTTAATTTGATGTTATAATGCTCTTCTTTCAAAATGCTTTCGTAATACGAATACATACCTAAATGTAATGCATCACCTCAGCCATGAAGGTTTCCTTGGACTTGACTCCCATAGGCCTTATAGTTAGGAATACGTCAGATAACTCAATCCTACGGATGGCAATGACAAACACGAACGAAGGAAGATCCTGAGGCTATTCCTGAGGATGCAAGAATTTCAAATTTGGAAAGAATTTCATAACGAAGCTGAGCAATAAGTAATATTGGATCGATGAATCTAGCCTGAAGAATAACCTTACAAAGTGGCACAGAGATGGATTGTGCTCTGATAGTATGAATCACTCCTTTGGCATACTGAAATCCGATGACTTTCTAGAGAAAAAACTTTAGCCATGTTATACTTCGGCAAGGTTTTCTAAAATAGGAAAAATATGTCTGTGTCTGATGAGCAATGGCTTAACTTACTATACTGACATTTTTTGAAAGGTAAAGCATTTAAGACAATAAAGTACACGACTGGATCGCACGAAACTTTCGCGGTTACTGCGAATCTCGCTGAATGTGAGAGTCAGTGAATACAGATCGGGATTTGGGTAGTATTGAAAAATATTTATATAAAACGGCAATATTTGAATTTTTTGAGAAACACTAAGTATCTACGTGATCGTGTTAAGAATGTTTATGTTGTCTTAAATATGTGTTTCGATCAAAATCGTAAGAGCGGTTTTTGAAAAATGTATGCAAACAAAATTGTAACAAATATTACAATGTTTGTCTCGAAAAGCACTGTTCTTGAACTGAAGCTGAAAACTTAGTACAAGGTATTGTTGAGGATATAAGCATTACCTACCTGCTACTTTTTTATATACCTATACATATGTAGAAAATGGGGTTTTGGAAAAGTAGCAGTTTATTAATATACAGAGTTAGCTACGAATGTAAACATTTATTTTAAGCGCGATTGTTGAACACGAAGAAAATAGCAACACTATAATGCTCTGTCGGAACTGCCCGATATATAAATAAAAAAGTAGTTGGCGCAACAGGCGTGTAGTGTAGACGACGCCCTAAGCCGGGAATCGAACCTGAGACCCCACGCACAGTAGTCCAACACACTAACCACTGAGCCACTGCGCTCACTAATTAAAAGCCTTAGCTGTTAGCTCACTCATTATTGACTCCAAATCAGTACTTCACTGCTTTAACACTCTCCTAACCCTTAGTAGGAATAGGTACCCACCAGAAACAAAATAAGAGTATGGTGGGTTCTTGCTTTCCTGCCATAAAGGAAATTGAAGGTAATGAAAAAGCTGAAGAAATAGCCAGAAGAGTGTGGGAAACAGTTCATATTCGGTTACAAAAAATTGGGAACACACCAACAACAAGTGTATTTCATATTGGGAGAGCATCCCAGGTCTCAGACAAGCCAAAAAAGGTATTCAGCTTTTTAGGAAATGCTCTGCTGAATGCATAATCAGCTAAGAAAAGTAGAGATGCTACCAGTGTTGTTATATCGTGGGATTTATCCCTTTTTGTGGGAATTTCGATGTCGGAAAAGCCTTCCGTGGGATAAAGGGAAAAAGCACCACAATCGTGGGAATTTCAGGAATCTGACAAAAAAAATTATAAAACCTAATTTATGTGAAATTTCATCAAAACTAATTCAAAAATTCACAACAATTAACAGGAAAAATTAAAAACGCTCATGTAAATAGCCTCTTAACAAAAACATTCTAGTACAAAAACAATCTGTTGGCGTAGCGACAGCGAATGTAACTAGACCTCTAGCGCCAGCGGCAAAGTGACATTATAATGGAACCAGTTTGCATTTTTATTACTTTATCTTCTTGAGCATCAAAAATGTATTTTGTGTAACTTTTACATTTCCACTTTTCCTTGTTTTTTATTAAATTAATTTAAACTTGATAGATTTGTTTTGGCAGTTCGTTATTTTTTTCTTTCAATTTACCAGTTAATGTTCTGGGCGCAGTGGCTCAGTGGTTAATGTGCGAGAGGTCCAAGGTTCGATACCCGGAAAAATACAAATTACGTTTAAAGTTTTTTCCACTCATCCGATAGTATAAATGTACTGAAAAAGCTTCTCAATTCAGCCGTTCGAAGTCGGCATAAAATGGTAGTTCCCTTCTTTTAGCCCCAAAAATAAAAACTCACAAAATAATGGTTGTGAGAAGCTAGACCTATAGAGCTCTAGCGCAAATGCTGAAATGTCAGTTTTTTATATGGAGTTTGGCATACCGATAGTCATCTAACGGTCAATGGAACGCAGCCATTGTGATTTTCTTTCAATATAATAAAAATGAATTTAACATTTTTTGTTTTTTATTTTTTTCATTTTAATGCATCGTGGGAATTTTGTGGGAATTTGAGTTCGGTGAAATGGGAAAAAAGGGAAAAATGATCACGTTTCGTGGGAAAAATGAAGAGAGAGTCCTAACAACACTGGATGCTACTAACTTAAACAAAATTCTGACACTTCAAGCGCAATAGACCTTGAAGGTCGACGTCCATTATAAAGCTAGGTTAAAAGGTTACGAGTGAGCGTGTGGAAACCAATCTTTCCGGGCCGTAAACATACCGTTTCCAATCCCGCCCACATTTCGAGGATCGCCTATATCTTTCTTCAGGATTTGAACTAGCTACCTCTCAGCTTAATTACATTACGATTGGTTCAGAGGCTTAGTTGTGAAAAGATAACAAACAGATAGACAGAGGTAATCGCATTTATAATTTTAGTGGACTCCTCGCCACTTGAATAGCACACCCCCTAAGGTCGGTTTTCTATCGCCCACTGTTCCCAATCCAAGCATTCTGAAGACTTAATTTTGTATTTAAATTAAAGTGCATTGTTGTGATTTGACCAGAAGGAAGATTTAAAACTAAAAACCGGAAAAATGTTGGGTCCTAATTTTGCGCCACTTGAATAGAACACATAAACGAAAAAAACATTTTAAAGAATTCTGCTTCTTTTTAAAACAAGCATTACTTAAATTTAAGGTAATTGGAGTGATTTAGATTAAAAAAATTGTTCAATTGTGTTTTGAGCCACCTTTCTGCTCCAAAATTCACACCTCCCCGGTTTGGAAGGGATGCATTCAAATTGGCCAAATAATTTAGAGAAATCGAGCTCCAAACTAATTCGATGGTTTGGGGTATAGTTTAGATACAGTCGAATATAGTTGTCCCGATCCATAAACTTGACGTATCAAACATCCCCAAACATTTTCGATGATATTTAAATCCGGTGAGTAGACCGGTCAGCTTAATAACTCCACATTTTCGCTCTATATATTATATACGTTTTAACAACCCGTGCTGTATGTATTAGCGCATAATCATGTTGATAAATCCAAGGCACAGTTGTAAAATGGTTATAGTCTAAGAGCCCGAAGTAATTTTTCGATCTGAGAGGTAACCGAAAGATATTTTCATTACTGTGTAGCCTAAGTAAAAGGTATATCAAAAATAAAAGTCTGGCAGCAAAACGTGGCAGCCTAAGCGTGTGACAGTGCGTTGAATATGCATTATTTTCCACAATAGTAATAATAAGTATAACCACTTGATTATAGCCCTAAGCAACAGAGTAGATCAGCTTAAAAATGAAAATATGAGTCCAAGACGTTTTGCGCGCAGCCAAATCCTTGCCAGACGGGACCAAAGTAACGGATTAAACCCATTTTTTAATATTTGACATAACCGAATGTCATTTTCCATAAACATAGAACATGCCCTCTTGAACATGAAAACATGAGTCCAAGACATTTTACACGCAGCGAAGTCCTTGCCAGACGCGACCAAAGTAGCGGATTAGACCCATTTTTTAATATTTGACATAACCACCCAATTTTTTTAATACGTGTAGAGAAGACTCAGCTGAACACAAAAATAGAAGTCCAAGACGTTTTACACACAGCGAAGTCCGTGCCAGACGCGATCAAAGTACGTAACGTATTAACAATATGGTTAAATCGGGTACTTTGATCGCGTCTGGCACGGACTTCACTGCGTGTAAAACGTCTTGGACTTACATTTCTGTGTTCAGCAAAAATTGTAATTTGCAGGTGCCATAATACGAAACGGCCCCCAGACCATCACACCTTCAACTCTGCTATGCAGCCGGCCCAAATGATGAGATTCTTTGCGGAAGTTATGAAAATAGTAGCTATAGCCATCGGGGCCTTCCAAATTTAATTGTTTTCGTCTGAGAAGGCCACACAATGCCACTTCGAGGTCAAGGTCACATGTGCGCTACAAAAACGGAGGCGTTGCACTTTTCGAACCGCTTTTCTCGGTTAGGCTTTTTGGCTAGATTTTACTTTACTGCCCAATTCGAAAAAAATACTTTTTTTTATTTATTCCGATTGACTTTAATGCGCTGAGCTCAAATATGCAAAAATAAGTTGGCGGTCTCTTACCGTTAGGGCGTGGCACGCCCCCAAAGTTCAAAAAATACCATACAAAATAGTACCAAAATTTCAGGAATGGAGTGTCCAATTTTTGTAAAATTAATTTTTTTATATTCCCTAAATGTGCAGTTAACTTATAAAAAAGTTTCATCAAAATCAGATCATAAATACCGGAGATATAAAATAATAAAAAAAAGCGCATAGTTTTTGGCGGTAAAATTAAGCAAACAACATAATAAAAACTTTGCATAGATCCAACCTTGCACGCACTCCAAATCCTACAGTGACCACAAGCAGGGGGGTTGCAGGGGGGCAGCATGCTCCCCCCCTCTTTGTAAGAAATAAAATGTGATAAGTCAGTAAAAAGAAGGTTTAAATACAAAATATTAGCCCGTGCCCTTGAAAGTAAGGGAAATGCCATTACAAAAGAGCAAAAATTCAGTGGTTTAAATTTAGCTCTTTTTAAATACCTCATATCTTCGGTTTTTATGATCCGATTTTGATGAAACATTTTTATAATATAACTGCACATTTAGGGAATATAAAAAAATTTATTTTACAGAAATTGGACACTCCGTTCTTGTAATTTTGGTAGGTACTATTTTGTATGGTATTTTTTGAACTTTGGGCGCGTGCCACGCCCAAACGATGAGAGACCGCCACTTTTTTTTTCAGATTTGTGTTTAGAGCACTGAAATCAATCGGACTGTGCAAAAAAAAAAAAACCGTTATTTTCGAATGGGCAGTTAAAATCTTGCCGGCTTTTTCTCCACCCATTTTTTATTATTTTTAATTTAATTTTAAACTTTAAACTTGATCAAAGAAAAATATGATAACCGCCAAAGATAGCGGTCAAACTAAATGCATGTTATAATCAAGTGGCGCAAAAATGTTGCCTAAATTAAATCGAATGCTAAAGTAAATTGGAAAAAAAAACATACATATAACGGCTCTTTTCCAGAACTTGCAATTTGTCACATCAGAGAAAGAAGAAGAGCTACCCAAAAATACCATTATTTTATCACTCCGCTTTGGAGATATGACATAAATGAGCAATTGTAAACAGAGTGTACAGAGTGTTATATTCAAGTGGTGAGATATGTATACAAAAGCTTTATTGCTTAACCCAAATCCAGAAAAGTCTCATCTAGAATGTGCGACCATCTGTTGGGCTGAGTGTGAATCGGTCAGGAGTTTAGAACAAAATCAGAAAAAATAACACCTACTGGTACTTCGCATTTGGAAAACTATTCCACAGGTCCCCAGGGCTGCCGAAAGTACTGCAATAGCAGTATTATACTTCGATTTTTTCATACAATACGGAGTACTCCCCAAAACCAAATTATACTGCCCAACCTAAAACAAAAAATGTATCTAAGAATGCGAATTAAAATATGTAATAGTTTTATTTGGTTTTAATTTATAAAAGTTCGGTCTCTGCTCTAATTTCAGTGAAATGCATTTGTGAACTGAGCGAGCCTACATTCCAGTTGTCATTCCATCTTTAGCTATGACACTGTGCTGTCAGTGACCAATAAGTTGTTAGTTGTTTATTTACTTGTGGCTGTTGGTTTCTATATTTATGTTGAAAATATTAAGGATAATTGCCGAGAATTACAAAGAACTCTGCAAACAAATTTTGTCTCGCATCAACTTCAATGACAAAGTTTTAGTTGCATTACAAGGCATTGATCCAAAGCAATTAGCTTCAAGTCTTGTCTCCCTAATGAGAATGACTCAATTTCCTAATTTTCTGGTAGGCATCGATGAGGAGTCATTAGATGAAGAATGTCGAAATCTGCTTAATTTAGACAATATTTCAAAAGACTTGAAGCTACAGCAGTTTTGGAACCACGTTTTCCAACAGAAAAACGAGTTGGGTGAAAAAATGTTTCCACTAATAAAAGATTTCATTGGTTCGGTCCTATTATTTCCACACACCTTCAACTCTGCTATGCAGCCGGCCCAAATGATGAGATTCTTTGCGGAAGTTATGAAAATAGTAGCTATAGCCATCGGGGCCTTCCAAATTTAATTGTTTTCGTCTGAGAAGGCCACACAATGCCACTTCGAGGTCAAGGTCACATGTGCGCTACAAAAACGGAGGCGTTGCACTTTTCGAACCGCTTTTCTCGGTTAGGCTTTTTGGCTAGATTTTACTTTACTGCCCAATTCGAAAAAAATACTTTTTTTTATTTATTCCGATTGACTTTAATGCGCTGAGCTCAAATATGCAAAAATAAGTTGGCGGTCTCTTACCGTTAGGGCGTGGCACGCCCCCAAAGTTCAAAAAATACCATACAAAATAGTACCAAAATTTCAGGAATGGAGTGTCCAATTTTTGTAAAATTAATTTTTTTATATTCCCTAAATGTGCAGTTAACTTATAAAAAAGTTTCATCAAAATCAGATCATAAATACCGGAGATATAAAATAATAAAAAAAAGCGCATAGTTTTTGGCGGTAAAATTAAGCAAACAACATAATAAAAACTTTGCATAGATCCAACCTTGCACGCACTCCAAATCCTACAGTGACCACAAGCAGGGGGGTTGCAGGGGGGCAGCATGCTCCCCCCCTCTTTGTAAGAAATAAAATGTGATAAGTCAGTAAAAAGAAGGTTTAAATACAAAATATTAGCCCGTGCCCTTGAAAGTAAGTGAAATGCCATTACAAAAGAGCAAAAATTCAGTGGTTTAAATTTAGCTCTTTTTAAATACCTCATATCTTCGGTTTTTATGATCCGATTTTGATGAAACATTTTTATAATATAACTGCACATTTAGGGAATATAAAAAAATTTATTTTACAGAAATTGGACACTCCGTTCTTGTAATTTTGGTAGGTACTATTTTGTATGGTATTTTTTGAACTTTGGGCGCGTGCCACGCCCAAACGATGAGAGACCGCCACTTTTTTTTCAGATTTGTGTTTAGAGCACTGAAATCAATCGGACTGTGCAAAAAAAAAAAAACCGTTATTTTCGAATGGGCAGTTAAAATCTTGCCGGCTTTTTCTCCACCCATTTTTTATTATTTTTAATTTAATTTTAAACTTTAAACTTGATCAAAGAAAAATATGATAACCGCCAAAGATAGCGGTCAAACTAAATGCATGTTATAATCAAGTGGCGCAAAAATGTTGCCTAAATTAAATCGAATGCTAAAGTAAATTGGAAAAAAAAACATACATATAACGGCTCTTTTCCAGAACTTGCAATTTGTCACATCAGAGAAAGAACAAGAGCTACCCAAAAATACCATTATTTTATCACTCCGCTTTGGAGATATGACATAAATGAGCAATTGTAAACAGAGTGTACAGAGTGTTATATTCAAGTGGTGAGATATGTATACAAAAGCTTTATTGCTTAACCCAAATCCAGAAAAGTCTCATCTAGAATGTGCGACCATCTGTTGGGCTGAGTGTGAATCGGTCAGGAGTTTAGAACAAAATCAGAAAAAATAACACCTACTGGTACTTCGCATTTGGAAAACTATTCCACAGGTCCCCAGGGCTGCCGAAAGTACTGCAATAGCAGTATTATACTTCGATTTTTTCATACAATACGGCGTACTCCCCAAAACCAAATTATACTGCCCAACCTAAAACAAAAAATGTATCTAAGAATGCGAATTAAAATATGTAATAGTTTTATTTGGTTTTAATTTATAAAAGTTCGGTCTCTGCTCTAATTTCAGTGAAATGCATTTGTGAACTGAGCGAGCCTACATTCCAGTTGTCATTCCATCTTTAGCTATGACACTGTGCTGTCAGTGACCAATAAGTTGTTAGTTGTTTATTTACTTGTGGCTGTTGGTTTCTATATTTATGTTGAAAATATTAAGGATAATTGCCGAGAATTACAAAGAACTCTGCAAACAAATTTTGTCTCGCATCAACTTCAATGACAAAGTTTTAGTTGCATTACAAGGCATTGATCCAAAGCAATTAGCTTCAAGTCTTGTCTCCCTAATGAGAATGACTCAATTTCCTAATTTTCTGGTAGGCATCGATGAGGAGTCATTAGATGAAGAATGTCGAAATCTGCTTAATTTAGACAATATTTCAAAAGACTTGAAGCTACAGCAGTTTTGGAACCACGTTTTCCAACAGAAAAACGAGTTGGGTGAAAAAATGTTTCCACTAATAAAAGATTTCATTGGTTCGGTCCTATTATTTCCACATAGCAGCGCGACTGCTGAAAGGAACTTTTTGGAACTAAATCTAATAAAAGATAAGAAAAGAATTGCTTTAATGACGGGTACGTAAACTCAATTCTTGTATCAAAAGATTTAATAGACAGTAAAGATTCCGAGAAATGGGAACCGTCACAATAACTGACAAAATTATAAAAAAAATCAAATAAAAAAATCGTTCATTCTTAAAGAGTACTGCCCGGTACTGCGCAAAGGAATCAAATTATACTCCCCAACAAAAATCTGAAACGGCAGCTCTGCTGGTCCCACGTCTTCCGCTTCCCTACTCCTCATAAAGTGAAAAATTAAAGTAAAACATTTTGATGAGAATCGATGAAATGTCATTGTAAATAAAACGTTCCCATGTGTGTTGTCGTTATGTTTTCCAAAATGTTATGTGAAAATGTAAATGAGACTCTTTTCGGCTGTGTTGTCGGCTCTCTTTCGTGACGCATCTAACTGCACAAAGCCGAAATTGAAAATGGTTGAATTCAACTTTTTTAATTGTTAATATTTAAATGAAGTAAAAATGCTATTATAAGCCTCAGAAAAATCTATTTCCTCTGACATTTCATTTGTTAAGATCGGTTAAGCGGCGCCTGCGCGCTGCGTGAAAACCGCAAAAGCGATCTATTCAAAGCGATAGAGTAGCAATATTTCAAATTCGATTTGTTTGTACCTAGTATGTCTACCAAAGTTGTGGCATATGTTGGAAAAATGTACTTATGTATTTATTACCTATAATATTTGTTGTTCTTTGGATTTGGAACTTGGATTCCAAAGGTTTTTCCTTATTTACAAATTTTGAAAATCGACCGTAGATCTTGCAGAAAAAAAAATTTTCCCAAAACTTCAAGATGATGATATGTAAATTTTCCTTACTGTAAGTGCATTCGAACTTCTTACCAAATACTTTTAAATAAAGCCGTCAACAAAAAAAAAAAAAAATAAAGCAAATAACTTAAAATAAAAAAAAGAGTGGTGGTGGTCGGTGGACAACATACCTAAACCGATATTGTGTGTAACTGCCCCACCAGGCAACACCAACCATGGTTTTCGGTTGAAACTTGGAAGTATAATTTTCAATTTCGAAGCGAAAGAAGAAAACCACTTTTCAGTTCACTTTCATTAGCCAGACGGTTAAGTCATAAAGGTGCCTTTTCCCCTCCGTTCGCGCCGCATTTGTGTTTCGTTTCGTAATCGTCAAAGGCATCCGTCTACCGATCTTTCGTTTGTTAGATACATACGTATTTTCGATCATACATTTTGTCTTTCGGTCATGAGTGATAAACGATGGTAGAGTTGTACAAGCCGTGAAAATAAAGCTGAGTGCCGCAAAATACCATCATTTTCTTTGTCTTTTTCGTTTTTTTTTTTGTGCCTTTCGCACTGGGGAAAAGTCATAAACTTTGTTGAATCCATTCTGCACAACGGGTGAAAAAAAACACACAAAATATTTAAGTGGTCTTGGGAAAGAAAGTAAAAGTATTTAACAATTCAGTACTTCCGGTTCAGTATGTTTTAGTACATCAGCGTGTGCCTTTCCGGGACGGTTTGGTGTCTCCGTTTTTAACGATTTTTTTTTCTTGTTTGTTGGTACCTATATTGTCGTTTTTCAAATGATGCTGCATCTATATTAGTGAGCGAAAAAGATACAATATTTCTAAAAAAAAAAATATTTTCAACCCAGAAATATTAGTGAATGACAAAAATGACCATAATGGGAAAACCTACATTAATTCCATTGTTGGTCTTGGTCACTTTATCCTTTGTTTATGGAGAGATAAGCAATGGGGATGGCGACTCTATCAAAGTACCAATCAATATGAACATAAGTGGCATGATAATGGAGGATGTAAAAATGATGAATTTAAAATTGAATAGTGATCATAATAATAGTGA
Organism: Cheilosia scutellata; assembly: GCA_955612985.1. NCBI lineage: Eukaryota > Metazoa > Arthropoda > Insecta > Diptera > Syrphidae > Cheilosia > Cheilosia scutellata. The sequence goes on along the minus strand of OY015313.1, from coordinate 54,163,439 downwards.
AACGATAGACTTTTCGAAAATGTTGCGTTTGAAGGATATGCTAGATGTTTTCGACATGCAAAACGTTGCAGCAAATTGGATTAATATATCGAATGGAGATTTAAAGCTGTCTGAAAATTGCACACAGGATATAGAAAGTTATTTGAGAGGACTCACCGCACGACAGATGTGGGCCATTAAGAGTAAGTAAATGTGTACTTTTATTTTTTGATTATATTTTTTTTTTATAAAAGATTGCAGATAGTCTGTAGTATAGTGCAGACTGTAAAACCTTGTATTTTTACAAATATGTACATATTTGTGACAGTTTCACCCATTGGCTGTCAACATTATCTCACCGTACTTCAAGGTGACGATACCCCAAAAATATATGTATAGTGAGTCAGCAACTTTTATAAATTGCATTACCTACGTAAATACCTAGATTTTATTTCTTTATTTATTTTTTGTAAAGAAAACAGAATACTATATACCTACATAACAACTGACATTGGCCTAAAAACATTTAAGCTCAAATAACCTTTATTGAGGATTTTGATGTTTAAAAGCCGGTCAACGCAAACTGGACAAAAAACATTCGACAAATTTTGCATTCAAAACGACCAAGAAGATCTTAATCCTCCTTTGTTAATGTCCATGTTTTTGCCCCATAGGGCAGGAATATCTACTATATACATAACAACTGTCATTGGCCTAAAAACATTTAAGCTCAAATAACCTTTATTGAGTATTTTGATGTTTAAAAGCCCGTCAACGCAAACTGGACATAAAACATTCGATAAATTTTGCGTTCAAAACGACCAAGAAGATCTTAATCCACCTTTGTTAATGTCCATATGTTTTTGCCCCATAGGGCAGGACTGGGATGATGAGAGTCTTATAAAAAGTCTATTAGTGGTTCTTGACAAGGCCTTACTAAATTGACTAAATTGCCTCCTTATACCAAAGAAATAGCGGTTGGCAAGTGTAACTCTTTATCAGTGTTTAGCGGAGCCGAGGTAGAAAAAGTCCCTAACCACCTCAAAGTTGCTGCTGTCTATCGTGATATTCTGTCCGATTCGTCGATGTTGTGTGTCCCTTCTTGTTAACAGCATGCATTTCTGTTTTGGGCTCATTCACCACTAAGCCCATTTTTGCCGGTTCTGTGCTAATACTTGCAAATGCAAACGCAGCATAGTGACAGCTGGCTGCGCTCTGTCAATGATGTCAATGTCGTCAACGTAAGCAAGTATGTAATTGCACAGACTTATGGAAAACTGTGCCCTTGTGAATTTCGCACAAGGTTTTGACATTAAAGGTATCGGTAAGATTGTTTCCAACCTTTATGTAGCAGTGAGCGTTCTCCATCGTCATTGTGGAAAGTTTGGCAGGGATGCCAAAAATAGATATGGCTCTGTGCAGCAAAAAAAAAACTCGACAGTATAAACTAATGCAATTTAAATTTTTAAACTTAATTGATTTTTGAAATAATAATGTTAATATTATCAGCGTACATATTACAAAAGCCATGTTTTAATAGCAACAGATCCTTTCAAATACTTACGCAAATATTTCTTTGAAAATAGATTTGATTTGTAAATTCACAAAAATGTTAGGAATTTAAATTGCATTTTAACAACTTTATCAAACTCATAGTGCTCTACCTACACTAAAAACAAAAAAATACATCAATTCGTCGAGTTTCTATTAATCTATATACATTGTGTATCGTCAAATTGTGACGAATATTTATTTATTGCCAGTTGCCACCCAAAAGGCAAGAAGTCTTAAATGGTAAATAAAATATCCCTGATGTGTGTAAAATTGCTTAAAAAATCAGTCTTGGTTTTTTAATGTGGGTGGCACGTGAGCTCGGCTGACAATCCCTGACCCACAGCATTGAAACAAACAAAGCGATTTTATTAGGCATTGTCGCATTTGCATTTTACATTGTTCAAGATGTGTTCAAGATGCATAGTTGCATTATTGTTCTGAATATACTTATTAAAAAGTAAGGACAGTTAAAATTTGTAAATGATCAGAGTTAGTAATACTTTCGTCTTTCGTGTTAACAAATAATGTTCGTGGTGTGTTCCGCTGAGGAGGACCCAGTTGGAGCGACATTATATAAAACTCAACACAAGTGTTTAGTAGACTGTTTCATCACGCATAATGTGATTTAAAATATTATTTCAATAGTTTATACACACTCAATTGATTGAAATGTAGAAAATATACCACAAAAATATTAGAAGTTTATTAAATTCGTGCTGATTTTGAATTTTCGGTGTGCTCTGTGCTCAGTTCACTTAATATTCACTTTCTTACTATCATTTAAATTAATTTCTTTGAATTAAGCGGCATGGAATTACAAAACTAAAGTCAAGGCGAATGTAGGTGAACAAAAATTGCAAATTGTGTACCTCGAAAATTCGTATTACCCACGAATTCAATTTCAGTCGAAATTGAGCACAGGGGTGATTATCGTATTTCAATGTTTCAGAATCTGAAATTAAGATAGTTTTGACACAAGATTTGTATATGTACTTTCGATTTTTGAAAGGTAAAAATTTATAATAATATAAATCGAAATATTTAAAGAACTTTTTTTAATTTTTGCTGAATGTATTTAAAATTTGCTTATTCTGAAAACAAACTCTGTAGTTTTGCCAAATTTGTATGATCTTACAGAAACCTGATGAATCCCAGCAACGCCCATTTTCTTGAAATCATGGGAGCAAATTTATTTTTCCCATTAATTTCTATGGATTTTTGTATACAATTGCTAAATTATCATAAGGAAACAGAGGTTCACTGTCACACCCATTATGTAAAACTGTACGAAAAAATTCTGTGTTTGTTCTTCTATTTGAATTAATATTATTTCTCTCTTCATAGATCTTCAAACGGAAGTATCCTATATACGTCATGTTCATGATGAATATATAAAGTGTGGATCAGTAGTAAACATAAAGTTCAAGTACACATCACCTTACTATAGTAGTACAAACTGTGTAAGGTCGTGCACTTTTAGACTTTTATGTGTAGAACGTTTTTATGTGTAAATGTAGAATAATAGGTGATTTTAGCTCAGTGTTTAGTGTCCTTAATGGCTGAGCGAAGGATCACAATCTCAATCCCTGGGAAAACATTTGAGAAGCTGTGTTATTTAGAGATACATATTTAAAAAATGACCAATGTCGCTCGTCCGGACCTTTACCATATTTCATAAAAATTGACAATTGCGGCCAGTGACAGGTGTCAATTTGTAAACTAACAACTGGACAATTGTCGAATTTTTTTTTCATAAATAAATTAGACAATCAAGTTTTGGTTTCATAAAAAAAATGGCCATGAGTCATGACAATGACTTGTTAGGAGTTTTCCGAGAATCGTCATGAATTATTGGACAAATTTGTACTGAAATTTTTTGTATAATAGATACGCACCCCAGTGATGAAGCATCCCAAATGCAATATTGTGTAGTACGGACTTGATACTTTAAAGTTTAAAGAAACAATAAAAATAATGATTTTATTGTATAGATTGATTTCTAATTTAAAGACAAATTTTATGTCGGGTAAACAGTAGATAACAGAATATAATTTTGTTAAAACATTAGAGGGCGTCTAAACCTAAGCAGCATCTCACGTAAAGGCATTACTGTATTGATGGTAACTAAGACCTACGATATGTTTCCCAAAATATGAGAATGAAAAAAAATTGCATAATCACTAAATGACAATGACTAAATAGTAATGAAAGATTTGTCTTTGTATTTAACTAACATTATGACACCTGTCAATATTACAAAATCTGCATCAATTGTGTCAATTGTAACATCCGTGTCCTAACGAGCTTCCTAATGCAGCAATGTAGACTTAAGGATCACCTCTGGAAACTGGGTACTCATATCTGAAGAGGATACTGCGATAAGTTCAATAACTCATTTTGGAGCATTGACCCTCAAAAAAATTAAATACATATTTGGGCGGAATCATAACTCTCAGATATGAAAATATCGCCACTGAAATCAGCGCTCATCCTTTAAGGAAACTGCATTAAATACAGTGCTATGACCTCTAAAAGGAGTTTGCGGGTCATATTGCAAAATTCCACGTTGGTTATGTCATCTTCAGTGCCCTGTTTAAAATTTAGTAACTCAGAGAAGTCCTCGCCCCTCTGGTGAATATACCCTTCTCATTGGAAACAAGTGTTACACTTGTCATAAAGAGTTCACACTAATCTCCAAGCTCCGCCGTTGAAAAATCTTTTGCAGTGTTGAAGAGAAACCAACTATATTTTTTCGATATCTAACGGTATGCCCAACAAGCTCCAAGTCTTATTATGTAAACGAAGATAGTTCGAAGATACGTTGTCGAGAACCCGTAATCGTATAAGAATAATAATGCCTTCAGCAGCCAAGCTAAGCTGCTCGCAATCATTTATCGACAATCAATAAATTTAAGTCAATCTTTCGACGGCGTAAAGAGCTTAGCCCATGAATATATCATTTATACATAAATAAAATGAATCTTCTTTAAATATAGTTAGATCTACTAATCTACCTCAACCCATTATCTGATATAAGTTCATTAACATTGACCAAACACTTTGGTTTAAGCACTTAAGTTCATTCTTCATGACCTAACACTTGAGTTCAAAAATGAAATTTATTATTATTTTTCAGGTCAAATTCTCTCCATTATACAGGTGCTGGCTTATGATTAATTGAATCTTCACAAATTACCTGATATAGAAACAATTGTAAAATTTGTAAAGCGGAAAATGTATTAAAAAAAAACTTCACACTCATAAGTACCTAAAAACGAAAGGGCCCAAAACGGGGCACGTAATGCAACAGAGATTACCTAGAGCGACTCTTTATTGAGTCATGAAGACTTGTTATATTTTATTTCTGCTGCCAAGACGCACACCGATTCCTCAGGTATACGATATTCATTCCAACGACATGAAGTTCGTGTCAAGGTGGCAGCTCTCTATGAAACCACTATGTAGATACAACAAACTTTAATTGCACTAAATTGTTATCTTGCGTTTAATGGTATAAGCGTTTATTTTTTCTTTTGCATGAATTATTATGTACATTTAGATAATAATGGGTAGATGGTCTTTTTGTGTTGACTAATTTCTTAGAGTTTAAATGAATGTGCGTTTTGATAATAAGGAGATATTATTACGTGACATTTAAATATCTACGATATTAGAAATTTAAACAAAATCAAAATAAGCGGTAACACAAGTCCCTATATAGGTCCCTAGGTCTTTACTCCAGATCACTTTTTTTTAGTTTTTATTTTTGGCACAAACGGAGAGGGCCTAACCTTTTGTTCCGACTCCGAACAGGTGAATTGAGAAACTTTATCAAACTTTCACACGTATTAGGTAGGACCACCGAAACAAAATTGTTGGTGTAATTTGAATTTTTGGTGGTCGAACCTCAGTATCCCAACCCTTGAACTTCAAAACAGAACTGCAGTAGGTACCTATTTTAATGAATAGATAGATAATAGATAAATTAAATTTATATCCATTCGCTAAGTAACTCATTTCCAGCAATTATACATACAAGTTTGACTTTGCTTGGCAAAAAATAATTGTTCATAGTCTACCATTACAATGTTTTTCAAAAGCTCTCTTATTTATATAAAACTAATCATTAAGTGTTAATTTTATCAGTATCCTATCCCTGAAGTATACGGGCAAAATTCAACTTTATAAATTGTAATTCAAACTACTCTGCAAACTGCAATTAACTTGCTACAATATTTTGAATAACCTATAACTAAAATCAAATTATGATATTACACCCCTAGAGGGACCATTAGGTATAGGTTTTGCACTTTAAAAAATAAGTTCACGACTGGGTCGCCCGAAACTTTCTCGTTTATTGCGAATCTCGCTGAATGTCATGTTTTTGAGAAATATTTATAAAACGGAAAAAAACTAACTACATGAAGCACTGTTCTTCAACCGTTTAGCTGAAAACTGAGTACCTACAAGGTATTGTTCAGGATATAAGCAAAACTACTAGTTACATGTTTATCCAAATCGAAAATGGCGTTTTCGAGATATGAGCAGTTTTTTTTTTAAAGCACCATTATTAGCGATTGGGGTGAAAATCAAAGGACGCAGTCATTTTAGAAAAAACTGAATTTTCTATTAAGTTAAGAATGACGATTGTACTTAAAAGGGAGTTTATGTTAAAATCGTATACATATAACGTTTTCGAGAAAAAGCAAAAAAAAAAAAAAAAAAAAACAGCTATGCAGTCATGTTAACCATGCCTACATTAGCTCAACTATTTAAATCGTTAGAGCCGTTTTCGAAAAAATCAAACTTGTTTAAAATTTTTCAAAATTGTTATATGAGACGTATACCGTTAAGACTTAGGCTAGAAATAAAAAGAATGCCTCCTACAATCTCTAAATTCGAAGTTTGAAACAAATCCGCACAAGCGGTTAGGCTATTTGGTTATGGGACAGATAGACAGACGGAAGGACAGAATTGCGACCCACTTTTTGAATTGATAAAAAATCTCGAGTACGAAATTTTGTACAAAAACAATAGGGGTATTCACGATTCGGTGTAGATATCAAGTCTAGTATCATTGTGAAAGTGTAAAATTGTGAAGTTTTCTTACACTATAACAACAAAATATACTTGCTACACTTTTAGACTTTTAGTATACCTACTCCAGACCTATAGTAACAAAAAAATACAACAGTGTGAAATGAATTAGTTCGCAAATGTCAGTTCGATTTCAAATGTTTTTTGTTAGTTTCTGTTTCTAGTGTTGCTACAGAGATTAGAAAAAGTGTGCTCACGATGTGATAAAAAAAAATACAATTTCACAATTTTACTAGACCTAGATACACCGAATCGTGAATACCCCTAATATTATGTATCTTTCTCTTACTACGTATACGAGAAAGTTAACAAATTAGTTACAAAATAGTATTTGTGATATGACAGTTCTCTGGCTTCCACCCTTCAGATTTCTACAGCTCTGGCTTCAAAATTATACATACATATCTGCAAAAGATACCCAAGCGAATTAACAATCCAACTATGTTATCCGTGCGAGAAAACCTAGCCTTCTTCGGCTCTACGATCAAGTACTGACGCAGAAAATTCACGTTGCAAAAAGCAAGGTCCATTGTCCGTATAGTTATTTTCAACGGACCTTACTATCGTCTTTATGACAGTATAAACATGAATGGGCTACTCATAAAATTCCCTACCAAAACAAAGTGTGTAATCAAAGTTCGCAACTAGATACACCGTCGAAATTAAAAGTTGTAAAAAGGTAGATATTTGGTATGCAGTATGCCCAAGGCGGACGAACATTTGCGTGCGAGTAAATATGCTTTGTGCTCTTAAAAATAGAAACTTTTAGCACATTTCCCTCCCTTGAGACTCGGCTTAAGAATTTCGGTGAAAACCTTTAAAACTCAAATTATAATAACAACTACAATTTTGTTTATGCAAACTTATTTACACACAAACTCTCCAGCCCTCCAGTAAAGCGATCCATGCTGACTCAAATTCACAACATTAACGCTTCCTAATTTTTTGAAAAGAGTTATGTTGCCTTTTGCAAAACTTAATGACCAATAGCAACCAAGATCAGTTTACTCGTTTGATGTAAAAAGATAAACAGATACAACAGATTACAGTAAAGTAGGTTTAGATCTAACACCTATCTGAATCTGTATAATTATATAGTTTATGAAAAAATAATATTCACATCACTGGACCAAATTTAATATCGTATACAAGGTGTCCCAGTTAAGAAGTATAATCCTTTAAGGGAAGATTCCTGAAGTGCTGCCGAATAAAAAATTGTATGGCAGGGGGGGGGGTCTATTTTCATCGTATTACCCGTTATAGCCCATCAAAGTAGGTGACCTCTAATTTGGAGGTGTTACCACTTAAAACGCTATAACTTCTAAACTTATAGGTACTTACAAAAATAGTTATGTTCTCTTTGAAAAGAAAATTTATAGTGGCGCATAAAAGTCTTAAGCACTTTGGCTACATCTAGGCAGCTACAAAACAGTTATGGCTCCTTGAACTCAAAATTTTGAAAATTTGTTGTTATTTAAAATGCCTTTTTCTCAAAATTTTGAATTTTATACGATCGCCAGAAGTTGTATTAAAAGCCGTTTTTTGTCAGACAAAAATGGTCAAAAAAGACTCGATATTTTTCAAAAATTAAATTTTTCTTTCATAGCACCCCAGAAGAAAGAAATCCCTGGGTGTTAGGTCAGGAGCAGTGTTGGGACTTGAGTGTAGGCAAAAGGTGGTATATTGGGAAACCAAAACGTGATAGAAAGTGGTAGATTTTTAAAACGTACCATAAATGCTGCTATCATGCTATCATTACCCAAAATAGGATGGATAATTTTTTGCAAACATTCAGAAACATTTTTCTTGAGCTCTATAAACGTCACCTCACAAAGCATCACCGATTTTTTTCCAAAGTTCAGTACCAGTATACCAATTTTCCAGTGCACAAAAATCTAAAATTATTCAACCACTCGGTTTAAAAAAAGTATAACCGGAACTTTGCGCGTACCTATTTCCAGACAATGACCCTAATTAGAGGCTCATAAAATCTTTTCAATATTCATCGGCGACGGGTGATCGGATGTGGTAAAAACCCAGCGAGGGACAAGAAGCAGTGCCTGTGATCGCATCCGTCTGAATGCCCACTACATTTCAACAACTAGGGGAGAGTGGGTCTGGGTATGTATGGGACACTTTTCAGTAAAAACTCAGCTACTCGCAACTTATAAATCATATCTGCACAAAACAGTTTTCTTAAGACAATATAACATTGTGGCAAGCTATTAAAAACACAAAAGTATTAAAACGTTTACCAGAATAGAAGTTAAAATTCATTCCATGTACACACCTAACATTGTCCCATTCCTCCTGGTTCAAGGAGGATTGGGACAGCTATGTGGTGGAATGGGACGGCTATGTTAAAATCTTTTTTTCTATAACAAAAGACGATAAAATAACATAAGTTTTCGGTTTACTTATCAAAACAAAATATATATTATTCAGTTCTAACAAAAAAGAGTTAAAAACATACAGCTTCACTTGTACAAACAAATAAAAAAAACATAACAAAAAAGCGTATAAAGAAAAAAGGAACAATTCAGAAAAGTGGGTATTCATGACAGTGATACAAATTTGGATTTTAAATCCACACTAAAGGAATAAATATCCCGTGGATTCCTCTTATTTGGTGCAACATGCTGAGGTAGAGGTTGAGGACACTCTGTCCCATTCCTCCTGCATATGAGTGTCCCAATCATCCTGTAGGGCACCTTATCAAGACCTTATCAAACCAAAATATCACTTTAAACATGGCACAGACCAAACAAAATTAGAAGTAAATCAATTCGTAATAAATGTTACTATATATTCGATTCACTTTTTTGAACAATAAGTTCACTCATTAATTTTTTTCTTTGACTCAAAGTTTACCCAAGGATTTTACTTTCTATATACAAAATACTTTTTTTTGCTCTCCACTGCGTAATTACAACTGTGCACAAGACCTGCTTCGTTGACCGGTTGGTACACATTAAATAACAAATTTGTGATCAGCACAAATGGAAAAAAGGGTATAGCGTTTAGGAAAATGCTCGTGTCCCATACCTCCTGTGTCCCATACATACCCACTCTCCCCTACATATTATTATTATTGAAAAAAAATTCACTTCGTTAATACCAAAATACATAATAATACCAAAATAGATAATAATATTGCACACATTTCCTTTTATTTACAAATGGTAAAATAGATAAAGATAAAAGCAATTATTTGATCAAAAGTGCGCTGGTAGAAAAATATCCCCTTAAGGGAAATTGATCTGCGCTTCCACAACTGCGTTTAGCTAACTGGCAGATTATTTTGAACTGTGAAACTGAACGAGTTAAACCAAAAGTTTAAACTCTCTGTCAGGTTTAGTTAAACTTCAGTTTAAACTCTGACTGTGCAACTGGACATGCGTAGGTATTTGTTATTATATTCGTTATTGTTCCATTTTTTTTTTTTTTCAATCTGAAAAAGTGGTAGATTTGGATTTGCGGGTGGTAGAATTTTGGGTTGAACAAAAAGTGGTAGAAATACCACTTAAGTGGTAGAAGTCCCATCACTGGTCAGGAGATCTGGGTGGATAAGGGTTGGGGCCAAATTGACTAGTCCACCGGTCGATAAAAATATGGTTGTGGAATGGAGTTACCCCGCTGCTACTGTGACAACGTGCTCCATTTTGTTGAAAGAACATCGCCCTTCTCTGAACAAGAGGAACATCTTCAAGGAGCTCCGGCAATCGCTCTCTAAGAAATTCCAGGTAGTAATGGGAATTTACTGTTTGTGGAAGAACGTGTGGGCCTACTAAAGTGTTTTCAAATATTTACGCTAAACCTCCTTTGAAATAAGCACACATGTCGTTTGCATGTCGGGTTGCCTATTGATTTCAGTTTCTAGTTTGTCGAAGATGACCGAACAACAGAACAACCTGTTGCTGGTTGAAAAACATGACGACACTACACACTAGTTGTTCCGTGTGCATTGGGCATAAGTTTCAGCTCAATCGACCGAGCTGAATATCAATAATAATTGGAAAATAAAATCAAGGAAATTGATCTAAAAAATTATTCAACCAATAGCTTAAACTGATTAATTTTGAAGTCTGCTGAAAAATCATTTGTACTGTCTAATTGTAAGATTTTATTTCCGACTGTTTTCAGAAAACGCCACTCAATAAGATTTGGTAACACTGGCTGGCATCTAGGCTGTATCAATTTTATTTAGAAATTCACTTTTGATTTAATTAATTGAACGTAAATTAACAAAATCGACACTTGAAATCAAATTATTGGTTTTGTTTTGTTAAGCATTGTGTTTTTCTGTTTACCTTCTGCCTGTGGTTTCTATATCAGTTTCTATACCTCAGTTATTAGTATTGAGTGTCGTCAACCTTTGAAGTGTGACTTTTTTTTTAAATTCGATCACATTGAGAGGTTTTGTTTAAATTCCATCAAATGTGCATAAGCACACATGCATGTCAAAATCTAGTCCATCACATTGTTATACCCAATTGACACACTGCCTCATTCATTATCACTCGTATTGTTGTCAACCAAACTGTACATTTGTACGATGTATGGGTTTTTAGTCAAAATTACTCTACTATAACTCCACGTGGTAGATATCTAACCACAACTCCAATTCACCTTCATCAGTGACAACGCATTACGAGTATTTTCAATTAATTTTCAGCAACCCCAACTCCCTGCTTCTAGGCCAACTGCTAATATTTTCAATTTTAATGCTTTTTTATTCAATCACTTTTATGTAAATATTTATTTTAATTATTAAATCATCACAGCTATTTAGAGACTTTTGATTTCACTGTTGTACGTCTTTGGAAATAGTATAGTATCTTTAAATTGCGTGATGTTATCAGAAACTTAGAAAAACGCCATCGAGTCGTTAAGTGATTTAGTCCACATTAGGAAAAAGATTACGAAGGACAGACAACATAATGTGCGAGTATCCAGAGTATACAGGGTGGGGTCGTCTTTAAATTCATACATTTTTATGGAAAATGTATGTATGCATGTATATATTAGAGACATTAGCACAGGCCTGGGCCCTCATTGAAGCTAAGCTCTGGGCCTCCGGGTATCGTAGAATAGCGCCAATACAAATGGACAAACTAAACCCGTAAATAAGCTGATTGAATAATTACAGAGACGTAAATATTCAAGGTTCTTACATATTACCGTTTGAACTGAGTTTTGGAACTTTCTCCTGAGGGATCTTATCAAAGTAACGCTGGACATTTGACCCAGGTGTAACCCAATTGTCGTGGATCTGATTCCCATTATGTTGGCGAAATACTCTTGAAGCCGAGGCGTTCGCGAACCGATGTGACGATGTTACACATTTTCGGTTAAGTTTCTAAACTTAAAATAAACATGTCTAACTAAATTACCTTTTCAGTAGCTTCGTACAGATATTTGATAAAAATGCACTCTTCTTGAATCTGTAATTTTATAATGGTTACATCTTGATCGTTCACCAACAGTTCGAACTTTGCACTGTTCTGCCAACTTGGCTCTTCTCTAATTCGTCCAATTTCGTGACTATCTTCTTCTTCAGTATACTAAAGGGGCTGGCAAATATTATTAACTATTTAGTATTTATTAAATTGATTTGAATTGATGATTTTCTTTTTGTTAAATTTTTTCCTTATTTTTATTTTTTTTTTTTTTTTTGTTTTTTGATTTTATAAACTAATTTATTTTGCAAAGCCTACTAGTCTCTCCAACAGCACTCAGAAAACCCCCATACATTTTTATAGAAAATAAAAAAATAAAAAATACTAGTAGGTGTAGAGACCCAATATTAAAGAACCGATTTCTCTATAGTTTACTATCAATTGACTTTTATTTTCCGTATTTTTATTTTATATAGTGCGACTTTATTTTCATTGTTTTACATTTTATATAGTCAAGTATTGGCATCGCACAGTGCCGATACTACAGTTAATAGGTACATAAATTTATTTTTTCATTTATTCTCAACTTGAGTAAACTTGCTCGCACCATTATATTCTGTTCTGTGTCATTTATATCCAATGAGAAAAACAATAAAAAAAAAAGTTGTTACATTTTTAACAAATCTACACCGGTAATGACACAAATTACATTTTTTTGCACGCAATACTTAACTTAAGCAGCGTCTTTATTATGATAATTGTCTCACCCTGTACATTGAATCCACAATCATATCAAATACCTAAGTTTATTTACATTGATGTGCTTAGTTTGTCCATCATTTTTTGACAGAACAAGCCAACAAGAGCAAATAATACATATCGCGGAAGTAACATGTACGTATGACTTTATCAGCTCCAAGCGTGAATTTAACATAATTTATTTATACACTTACAGGAGCTAAGCACCTACAGACGAAGCGTTGCCAAGGCTCTAACTACTTTGCCCACTAGATTTATTTTAATAGCATTTTACCACCAAATTACGCATATTCCATCCAATATTTTACATACATATCTACGCGTATATGAGATAATGAAATCCGCTAAAAAATTTGTATAGTGTATAACAGAAATAGTAGATTAGGTTGAAGTGGTTGCCGGCAAAAGGCCGGCACACTTAGCCCATTATAAGGTCCCTTGTGATACCACATGAATCTAGTAAAACTTTCGTCCTACTCGTTGAACCAGTTTGAGCTTTGATGAAGCAAACTAGACTGTCTAGGTTTGTTAGATCGTTTAGCTTTAGATCATTGTAATGGCAGGCTCCCAAATGGAGAATAAGAAGTATCCCAAATGGAGTTTCCGTTTTCGGGAGAGTGCCGGACAAGTGCAGAGGAAGTGATGAATGGTCTCCTCCTCCTCTTCGTCCAAACAGCTTCTACAAAACCTTGCCTTGTTGCATGCCTGCCTATAAGGCAGTGTCCCGTAATGACACCTATTGTGGCCCCGATATGCCTCCTGTCAAGTGAGATCAAACTCTTAGAACGTTTAAGATCCAGCTTTGGCCAGATCTGCTTTGTCGCTAGACATGTCGTGCCACATGTCCACCTAAGGTTTGTTCTTTGGATGGCATCGAGCTTTATTATAAGTTTACACGTAGCGATCCTAAGGTACATTTGCTTGGTACGATAGGTAGTAAGATAGTGTAGTTCCGAGCTTGGCAAGTTCATCAGCCTTACAGTTACCTGAAATGAACAGAAAAGTATCTAATAATCGAAATTGTTTTCGTTTCCAAAAGTCAACTAAAAGAACCGCTTAGTATAGCAACCGAGACATACATATTTCTAATCAGTCCTATAGATTAATTACCACAGTTTAACTTCTGCAATCTAAAACAAAAATGAATGCTGAAACTACTCCCCAAGTCTAAAGAGGAATTTAAAATATAGCTCCAAAATGCACATTTCTTCCCATATAGCGATTTCCTAGTAGTTCAATTAGATTCTGACAGCCTATCTATATCGTTCTTCTTCTTCTTTCTTTTTATTCGGTGAACTTATGATCAGGACTATAGGGATCATAACAGTCCCACTGTGGGTGCAGTGGCTCAGTGGTTAGTGTGGTGGACTACTGTGCGAGGGTTGCCAGATTTAATTCCCAGAAAAAAACACAAATTACATAATTCTCAATTCAGCCGTTCGTCCGAAAATTAAAAAAAAAAATCAGACAAACGAATGGCTGTGAGAAGCTAGTCCTAGTGTGGTTGAGGACCTGTTGAACCAACTATTTGTTTTTTTAACCCTCATACTTTAATGCATCCCTACTGATCCACCTGTGGGGTTTGCCAAATCGACCCAGGAATATCGGTTTCGGATCACCTCGCCTCTGACCGCCTATAGAAGACTATCGGGCAACACGAGATGCTGCCAGGTCTGTCCGGCCCTGGAGCAGCCAGGTTTGCTGAGAATTTAGCCGCTCTGGCTGAAGATATCGCAAAGGACCCCGAAGTGCCACGCAATTTAACATCAATCGGTGGTTTTTACAGAGAATATTGGTGAAACACTGGAAGATGTTCCCTTACAAAGCGCTGACAGTGCATCAGTGCATATTGCACGAGCCACAACAGAAACGTTAAGGCTAGCATTTCCGAGTTGCCTAATCTCTCGTTTTAGTGATTTTCACTAGCCAGCAAGATCGCCGGATTTAACCGTTCTACGCTTCCTTTTGTAGGTTTTTTTTAAGTCACAAGTATATGTCAACAATCCTCAGACTCTTGAAGCCCTCAAAGAGAATATCCGTCAAGAATGCGAGGACCTATCGCCGGAAGTTCTGGAAAGAGTCGATATCATTTTCTTGACTTAATAGGAAAAAAATTAAAGACATCAAATAAAACAAATTACAGCCAAAGAACATCGGGTGACATCTTGTACATAAAGAAGCTCCTCAATCCCTTCAATATGATTTTTCATTCGACCTATGTAGTTTTAGACTGATAAATACACCTACCTTTCAAATTTAAAGTTCCATCTATTCTATGAAAATCTAAACTTATAAATTGAATTAAGCCAGTATTAGACGATATGTTGAATCAGCATATACGTATGCTGAAAATTGTGTTCCAATCACAACATATCGTGCATACTTGATGACAAAAAATTTTTGTTTACACGATATGTTGTGATTGGAACACAATTTTCAGCATACGTATGCTGATTCAACATATCGTCTAATACTAGCTTTACATAGTTAATTTTGAAGCATTTCAAACCCTTTACAATAAACCCCCACCTGACTTAAGGTGCTAGTACACGGTATGTAGCACGCCACATATATATGTGGCTCTGACGTCAACAGAGAGTGCACAAAGAGAGCTTGTACACGGCATGTACCCAATGGGACCATTCGCTGACGTCAAAATTACGTCAGAGCCACATATATATACACGCTCTAAGTTAAGATACATTTTCACTCACCCATCTATATCTATACATATAATAAAACTGTAGGACTTTTCTTTGTCAGCTAAAAACTCGAAACGAACGAAGACAGATTTCGATGAAACTTTTTTTAAAATGTTCCTTAAGACTGTGAGACTGCTATAGGCTATGTCGTTTAAAGCCACGTCCTTCGGAACAGTTCTTAGCCAAAATGGATTTTCTGAAGTGAAAATATATACATTCACATATACCTTGCTACAAATGGATGTTTATCAGTGATGGGACTTCTACCACTTAAGTGGTATTTCTACCACTTTTTGCTCAACCTAAAATTCTACCACCTTCAAATCCAAATATACCACTATTTCATATGGGAAAAAATGGAACAATAACGCATATAATAATAAATACTAACGCATTATAAGACTTATTTTCGATCATCCACACAATAGAAACCGAGTGGTTGAATAATTTTAGATTTTTGTGCACTGGAAAATCTGTGATTCTTTGTGAGGTGACGTTTATAGAGCTCAAGAAAATTTGTTCTGGCTGTTTGCAAACAAATTTTCATCCTATTTTGGGTATTGCTAGCATAATAGCAGCATTTATGGTATGTTTTAAAAATCTACCACTTTTTGGTTTCCCAATATACCACCTTTTGCCTACCCTCAAGTCCCAACACTGATGTTTATACTTTTGCGATCGTCAAACAAAAACAAAACACAACAAGACTAGCATACGTATAATACACATTCGAAAAGGGTTGATTTGTTTTCGCAGTGAGTGCTATGGTCAGTTGTATATGTAGGTATGTATATTATGATCTTATGTGCGATGCAGGATGGGGATGGGGTGCTGCAGTATGGCATGGGGTTTGGGGTATATTAATAATCTTCATAAGAGAAGAGACGTATAATAAAAAACAGGTTTCATATCAGAATTTCATTCGATATGTGCTATGGTAACAGTGTAGGGTTGGAGTAGGTAGTTGTTTGGATTCCATAGGAAGAGGGAAACAAAGGAAAGGAAAGGAAATGCAGTATTATAAACAAGTAGCAAGATCATGGAGAGGGAGGGCGATGCAGAAGGTGCACATTATATATCTAATACATTATAATACGCCTCCCATACACAAAACATCTTCTATGATTTTCATGATTCTTTTTTTGTTTTTTTCGTATTGCTGTATTACAGGTTCAGGCAGAAAGAAAATTCCAGAAAATATATTTATTCTCATTTTTCGCATTTTACGAAAGAACATTATTATCTAAGACCTAAGAAATACAATTCTGTGCACGGGCAAAGCTGGGCGGGTACAGCTAGTAATTCAATAAGACGAATCTTTCTTTTGTAATTAACATTTCAATTAGTTTTTTTATACGTATCTGTTGATGGATATGCCAGTGGGCCAAAACTATCCTTTCTTAAGTCTACCGGTTTCCCCATTTCAATCATCGGGTCATAGTTTTATTGTTTTTGCTCAAAATGTTGAATACGTAACGTATAGACGTGTTTATGTCCACATTTTTGGCATACTTATTTAAAGTGCTCGTATAAGCATAAACTGATATCGGTGTCAATACTGCCAAGATTAAGAGAAAGTGCCCTATAAGTAAACTTTCTATAGCCATCTGAACGAACGTAATTTTTCATATTCTCATCTGACTAAAGGCCCTAAATCTCCCTTTGCCTGGGTTTGGTTAATTAAGAGATATTGTGTTCGACTTTTCGAATGCGTCACACTATAATGTAGGTATACTTGTAGCGCTGCTACCGTGCCGTGCTACCAACTGATACCTGTTGGTTTTATGCGCTTGGGTTGGCCGATTGGGATGCACCATCGTTCATTGCCGTTGTCTGCTTTAGGCATGGTGAGTGGTTATGGTTACTTTTGATTTTACAATTCTTGGGAATCTGAATTTTATAACGTTTTCCGCAATTGCATAACAATTTTTCGCGTACGATTCTTTTTTCTACTTACTTTCCATTTCAATGCTCTTTGTGCCGCTTATTTAACAAATACATATTTTGTATAGCGAATCGAAAAACAATATCTCTTTTCAGTGCAGCAAGCAAGTGGTTTAAGCTACTTTGTAATTGGCTTGAACTGCTGAAACACTGAACGGCAAATTTAAAGTGAATATTTAATCTGTAGTTTGGGAAATCTTCAGCTGTAATTGAAATCGAAAATCAGCATTTTTTTATTTACTTTATTTTCTAGTTATCTATTGAATACTCTACGACTAGCAATCTCTTGAAATGGTTTCAGCGGGTTAGCAATACTTTTACTCGTATCTAGGTCACCATCACCATCCGCATAGTCTGTGTGTTACTAGGACTTCATCGAATACGTACATTTTCCCATAAATCGCAGTTAAAATTACGATCAGCGTGCACACTGACAGTGCGCTGAGCTTGTTTTACAGCTTGGATTATGTGATGGCGCCAAAGCAAATAATGTCGATATTAAAAACAAGTTATTACGTAAGTATTTCGTAGAAGCGTATTCGAAATTGAAAAATTGTGATTTCTGCTGCAGAAACTGTAAGGACTTGAGGAGATAGAATCTATCCGTCACCTACTATGTTCAGGCCTGAAGATAGATATGGGAAAGCCGAACTGCAAGCAGTTGATGGGCATAATTAAATGTACCGGAGTATAAAGTTAAATACAGATCATTGACAGATCTTAGTATATTATCAGATCTGTCAATGGTCTGAAAATTACTGACAAGACAAAGGAGTAACTACATTACAGTGCAAAATTGTCTGTTCACACGGTTGTAAGATTTTGTTTCAAAGTCTGACAATTTCATTGTCAGATGGAGGTCTGACAATGACTGTTTTGACAACGTGGTCGGGTTAAAAATTGTGTGTTCACACAGTTGTCAGATATATGAATATAAAAAAATTGGTCGTTCCGTTGTCAAAATAAGAGTTTTGTTCGTTTTTTTTTAGCTTTCTCGTATAAGTACATAGTAAGAGAAAGATATTGTTTTCGTACAAAATTTCGAACTCGAGATTTTGATCAATTCTGATATTACGATGATAGGGGAACTCAAAAAAGTGGGTCTCGCAATTCTGTCCGTCCGTATGTCTGTATGTCCCATAGCTGGGAATCTAAACGCAATTTTGGATTATGATAAACATGTAACTGGCAGGTAATGCTTAAATAGTAATACCTTTTGCTCAGTTTAGAGCTAAACAGTTGTAAAACAGTGTTTTCTGAACCATGAATGCGTCCTTCGTATTCCACCCCAGTCGCTAAAAATGGTACTTCAAAAACTGCTCATATCTCGAAAACGCCATTTTCGATTTGGATGCAAATGCAAATGCTAGGTAATGTTTATATACTGAAGAATACGTCGCACTCAGTTTTCAGTTAAACAGTTTAGTAACAGTGCTTTTCGAATCCAAAGTTGTAACATTTGTCAGCTTAATTTTACAAATAACCGCTCCAATGATTTTGATCAAAATACATATTTAAGTTTAAGACAACATAAGCATTCTAAACATGATAACGTAGGTACTTAGTTTTTCTCAGAAAACTCGAATATAGCCGTTTTATGAATATTTCTCAAAGCGGCATATTTTTGCAAAGCCCAAAACTTCAGTGGCAATATAATTCGAAATTGACCGCCTACTTGCCTCCTTCAAGTGTCAGTTCGGGGTGAAATTTGAAAGTAAGTAATAAAGTGTTGTAGTTAATACGTCTGTTTATGTAGTATGTTGTATGTATTACGTTTTTAATTAACAAGGGTTCAGTTACTAAACCTGAGTACATCTTGAGTGGGTATGATTTTAAACGTAAATGACTGAGATTCTTCGAGATTCGCAATAAACGAGAAAGTTTCGTGCGACCCAGTCGTGCATTTTTTTTTTCAGTACGAAGTGGAACAAAATATTGCATTTATGAATTATTTTCCATCGTAGGTGAATGCAGACTTCGAATATCTGCTGGTTACATTGTCTGGCAATGAAGAAATTGTAAGCAATTATTAACTTTCATAAACCTGACAATTGCATGGAGGACTGACAATGACTTTTCTCACAATGTTGTCACACGAAATTGTTGTAAGACATTTGGGACATATGTATCACTGACAGATGTGATAATAGGTACTGTAAGGTCTGATAATCGTCGGTACTTCACTTAAGTGAGCCATTATGATGACAGTCACTTGGACACCTACCTTGGCGATAATAAACTCCCAATTAAAAAAAAACTGTTAATCTTTCTACATTTTTATATGTGTTATATTAAGACCCTCTATATAAACATTTTTTAAATTCTTTGTTACACACATACATAAAAATACATTTCATAAAATTGATAATCGTAGATAATTAGCTGTCAGTTACTTCTTAAGTGGCAATTATTTAAATGTCACAGTTGCTTAATAATTGACCATAAACAATATTATGTACTGCAATGTGCACACAATATTTCAATGACAGACAACGTATGCGACCATCAAACTTGAGATACAAAGTCCTCAGCCGCAAGTAATCCGAAATACAACACAAAGTGCGTAACCTCAACAGTTGTAATCGGCTGCAGATTAAATCCCCACTAACAAAATTGAATTAGGTACACGAACGAGTATCATAATTTTATCATAGCAAATGTTGCTTTCAATCATATTTTCAGCTTTCAACACAAATTGACGCAATCTGCTACTCAGATTCAGCTACTGCAAACTTAATTCAATTTAATGATAAATCAAAAAATTGTTTGATTACTCAAATTGCTAATTATAAGTTGCAATGGATAAGATTTTGCAACAACAAAAATTATCAAAAACTCATACTGACAGAACAGCCTGTTTTTTGATCCAGAAAACATGTCCTAAAAAATCAATTAGCATATATTTCCGTGACGCAGCTAATAATATGGGAAAGACTATTGGAGTATGTAATAATATTAAAGAGGACATACATATTTCTTTTAGACTAATAGATCTTCCAAAAGAAATAACTTTCAATATTTTAAAATTTATCATGTATAAGCTAAGCTTACTCCAGAAGAGGACCATTAGGATCATTAAGATTTATTTTGAAAAATGTTGACGAGATTCACTTAGCTCAATGGGTTTGTGAAGAAGTCATTCATATGTATTGCGATATATTTTGTGGGATTTAAATTAAAAAGTTCACGACTTTGTCACACCTCACACGAAACTGCGAGTTCCTTTCGATTAGTTGAATTCTATTCAAATAGTTAAAGCACTGGTATCCGAAAATACTCAATACTCAATAAAGGCCAACGTATCTGTTGTTTTGCTAGGCGTGGAGTATTACATACTTTTCGAGGACTTGGAAGAACTTTGCGAAACTTCCATACATAATCCACTTAAATTTGAATGGTTTGGTAAGGTTTTTCATAGGTTTCCAAAGTGTGGATTCACAACGGATATATGTACATACATTGATCTAAGTGTGGAACGTACATGTTTCTCCTGTCTTGTCTTAGAGGGTTTCTAACCGATTTTACTAAAAATAAATAAGGTTAAGTTACCTTATTGACTAAAAATTCGGTAAATGATTCTTAGAGTTTGTTAAAGTTGGGTTGCGAAATTTGTATAAAATTTAACAAACAAAAACTATACCTACCGACTTGAAAAAAGAAAAGAAAAAAAGAGGAATCCTAAAAATATTTGCATAAATGTATTACGTAGATTATATTGTTAGGAATACATTTAGAAAAAATGTGATGTAGATACTTGTCAATATTCACCAATTTTAGAAAAATTCTCTAGATCCTTTGCTTTTTTAGATCAACTGACATCGTAAATTCGTAATGTTATAAATTGATTAATATTTCGAGTTCAATAGTTTGACTCGAGAGAATTTCGTTCTCTTAGATTATCGTGGAGGAGAATTCTGTGTCACTGTCAGGTGCCCTTCGGACGTCAGGATTTGATGAAGTTCATTATCTTGTCTGTTCGTGTGTTGAAAATCTCGTCTAGGTCCTTAAAGAGTACCTCTTATCTATGCAAATGCAGCAACAAGTTGTGCGATATTCGGCTGCAATGGTAATAATGACAAGACACGAAAAGAAAAAAAATGTTCGGGCGCGAAATAGTGAAGTTTTTTGGATGTCTAAATGATAAACCTGGGGCCAGATTATGTAAGACGAAAACGATCGAACGCTATCGTTTCGACAATAGCAGTCTCTGTATATTGCCACAGATATGATAGAGACAGGTTTAGTGAAAACGAAAGCGGTTTTCGTTTCGTTTTTTACAGAATCCCACCCCTGTTCTTAAGTGTGGATACCTAGACCTACACTGAAATGTGACAGGAAAGACGAGTTCAATTTTAAAAATGCATTTGTTTGCTTCAGTCCTGAAAGATATGCGTGCAACTTTTAGCACGATTATTATATAATTATTAAATTATTGTAGAAATAGTGGAAAGCTAAAATAATCGAAAGAATAAAATCGCGAATACAAGCTGCCGAAAGAGTGTTTCTTCGTTGTATTGCTGGGATAACTCGCAGAGAGCATGATGTGAGCAAAGAACGCCAGAATACGGGAGTTACTAAGCAGCTACATCTATGAACGGAGTCCATGTTTCCATGTCAATTAAGGCTAAAGGATGAAGCATAGAATTCGTGCCATCGATCATATAGACCCATTATGAGATGGTTGGATTAAATCAGAAATATATTACATATTTGCTGTGCTCACTTAAGCAGCTAACACCTGCTAGCCTTAAAAAATTACAAAAAATTATGATTATTATTATAAAATATGTATACAGGGTGTCCCAGTTAAGAAGGACAATCCTTTAAGGGAAGGGGGGTGGTCTATTTTCATCCTATTTCCCGTCATAGCCCATCAAAGTAGGTGACCTCTAATTTGGAGGTGTTACGACTAAAATCGCTATAACTTCTAAACTATTATAGCTACAAAAATAGTTTTGTACATTTTAAAAAGACAATTAAACCTCGTTTAACTAGAGGTTATACAAACCATCCCATCTCAACCATCAAAAAGAAGGGGTTTCATTCCAAATTTTGGCAAAAAGGCTGTTTTTTTTCTCCAAAAGGAGGAGGAAAGAAGGATTTCGGACTAGAAAGGAGGTTTGGAGGTTTTGAAATTTTTAGTTTAAAAAAGGACGATCATCTTCCTAAGAGGAAGACAGTTAGGATGGGCAGATACCTGATGTTGTGTGCAGATTTCAGCCTTCTACGTCAATTAGTTCTTTGGAGATAGACCTAGGAACAAAATTGACTTCGGACCGACACGGACAGACACCGTAGCGAAAACAATAAGGTTCGGTTTTTTACCTTTGGGAACGGAACCTTAAAAACAATCACCCCTATTGAAATATCATAGACTTTTATAAGACTTAGGGCCAGTTTCAAGACTAGCTGATAAAGTCTCGGATAGCCTATCCAGAATTTATATGTCAGATAAACTTCAACTTTCAGTTTCAAAGGTTTCGGATAGTGATAGCTGGCAGATAAAGTCTCGGATAGTTTATCAGCCGGTTCAAGTGGCTGTTAAAGTCTCTATCCGGAAGATAAACAAAATATTTATTTGAAGTGGCTGGAAAAAATATACTTTCAGTGCATTTTTTCGTTTACAGGCGTAGACAGCAATCCAGACTAATTTGGATATATACACCTTCCCCCTGATGGGTTGGACGAAAGTGTCTTACGACCCGTGCCGATAGTCACCCTGGTTGGGAGCACAGTTTAAAGAATAGCTCAGCCGCAAACGGATGAGTATCTAGATGCCTGCCCCAGTTCCTCTGTTGGAATTCTTTTTTGAATTTTTTCTGCTTCAATTTTTTCTTTTGTTAATTTATCAAATGTTTTTTTTATACCTAAAACAACAAAAAATATTAGAAAACACGAAACAAACAAATAACATGTGTATCACAAACTTAGTGGCTGATCAATTTTTCCGCAAGTTAGTTTATCAGAGACTTTGACGATGAAACAGAAAAAAAATATCAGTAGCTTTTATCTGGTGGAAAGCGGTATGTGTCGGCTAACTATCCGAAACTTTATCCGGGACCTTTGAAACTGGCGTTTTTGCATTGGAACTTAATTTAACTCTTACAATTTCATTAGGCGGGTGGGGTGATGCATTCACAACTCCTAAATCTTAGCATATCCCATAGGGATTTAAAGCTACATATTATAAGCTTCATAAACTTAAGACCGGCTTGTGATACAAACTTTAATTTTTTGTTAAAAATCGTAAAAGCCGGTTTTAGATATAGATAAAATGTTGTTTTCAAATTAAGGTTATTTTAAACTTTGGAGAAAAAACAGAGTAAGCAATCAACCTTGCATTCTATTGCTTCCTTCCGCGCACAGAAGCCAACAAAACTGTAACGCTAAACTAAGATGAGCAGAGGCGTAGCGAGGGTTTGAGCCGTGGGGTTGTGACTTTCATTGAAATGCCGACTTATTTCAGGAACTTGCCGACTGTATAGAAATCATGAAAATCGGCCCAGTGGTTATCGAGTTATATCTAACGTCAACGAGTTTCACTCCATAGAGATGTTTTTTGTATGGGAGGCGCCACGCCCCTTTGTCCAATTTTGACCAATCTTAACAGTAACACCCCTGGGCTAATACCTAAAAGACCATTCACATAAGAGCGACCAACTACTTACGATCGAACGACTATTTGCAAGTTTTGACAGTCCGTTGACATGAACAATTTTATTGGGCGAACTTTCAGCCATCAGTTTCTACCCACAATGTCTAGTTTGAGGTTAAGTTCGAACGAATGTTTAATTCGCTAGTTTGTGGAATGCGTATTAAATGATGTGGATTGCGAATAAACTTTAACAATTCGCGCGGGTGTTTTCGTTCGCGGCAAAAAGTTTGGAATTCGAAATTTCGTTATTTAAACTGTTTATAAACTTATTTTCTTAATACATTTTGATGGGATAATTAATTATCCTCCTTTTTGCCCAAACACACGTTTGCCGCGAATTGTTAAAGTTCGCATTCCACATCAATAAGATAAGCCGCGAACTAGCGAATAACACATTCCTTCGAATTTAACCTCAAATTAGAAATGCCAACCGTCCTTTTCAAAATCGAATCGAAACTCGATAAAATTTAAGGATTTCAGTCGGCAAAATTCACCGATGCCGACCGTTTCTTAAAATCGAATCTAAACTTGGTAAATTTTAAGGATTTCAGTCGGCAATCAAACCGATGCCGATCGGTTTTAAAATCGAATCTAAACTCGCTAAATTTTAAGGATTTCCGTCGGCAAATTCACCGATTCACCGATTTGCGACCGAGGTGCGACACCCCCCACGCCCCCCTCGCTACGCCCCTGAAGATGAGCATCATCTTTAGAGAAGAAAATTTATAGAAAAAGACATTATCGCTCCAAGTAGGAATATTACAATAAGTCGCAGACAGATTATCACTTAGATCGCACAAATAACAATAAAACATGGACATTTTCGGCTCACCTATATGAATATTCATACCGAGCCTCATGCTATAGAATTTAAAGCTCAATGGTTACCCCTAAAGCGAACAGCAGAGACACAGTAAAAATGGAAAAATTATTACGCAACAAGGTATACACCGTATACCTAATTAGAAAAGGGCAGAGAAGAAGTAATATCCACAAGATAAATGATTTTTAACTGTACACCATCATTAGACCGGCGCGCCGCCGCGGCGATGCTCTAAAATGGGTCATGATCTACACTCAAATTCACAGATGGTAAATGACTAAAACCCGATTTGACTTAAAACCTGAATTCATATTTAATTACATTATATTGCTTTGTAAATCAATGGATCATGATTTTTTTCCAATTCACCGGACTCATTTATATTCGTGACCTTGATAGAATGAATGCACCCATAAGATACACACGGAATAGTCAAAAGTGTGTAGATATGCATAACATTTGGAAAGTAAAACCATCAGATGTCGGGAATTAATATCTTTTAGGTATGTGGTCTTATTTGAAGCACTGTGTATCATATGGCTGTTGTATTCTGTTTTCAGGTGAAGTTGGGTCTATGATTGATAGCTGTGAGGATGATATCAGTACGGCTTCGGGCTTGACAGAGAAATTCAGTACAAGGCCGTTTTGGTGAAATTGTATTCGGTGCGGAATACTGAGTAGTTGTGAGTTAATTTTGGCTCAACTTCTGCATTTATGTTGACCAGAATTTTCTTGAAATTAATTCAAAGCGCATGATCTATTGCGGACCATTGTGTTGAATTAAATCGATGGGTTAGCGTGCCACAATGGTATTGGTATTTTATATTCATTGCATGATGTACAGGTGTTGCGCAACTCTGATTGTAACTACTACTTGGACTTGGTAAACCTGAGTGGATTTTATGATGTATTTATGTGTATTGTGCTTGTGCACTGCCGATTCACACTTCATAGTACCATGGTGGTGATTGTAGACTGATGACTAATTGCTGAGGGATTTCCAGTAAGGCGAAATACCGCTGGCTGGGTAAAAGGAAATTCAACCAAAGAACATTTTTGTAAACATGGGGCAAAAGTTTGGTTTGACCTCCTTCTAGATTTTGGAACTTTTGAAATTAATGCCGGAAGCCTCTTTCACCAACTTACAAAATTGTATTTAAAATTATTTTCCCACAAAATCTGTAGAAAAATTACAAATTTGATTTTTTTCTTTATCTAAAAACAATTCCGAAAAAATGCTTGCAAAAAAAATCGTATGTTGGTGAATTTCAATTTAGACACTGGTATTAACCCATCTTGTTTGCCCAAACTAACGATTCGCGTTAGCGAACGATAAAAATAAAATACATTCTCTTTCGTAGTTCCTCGCACTTCTATTAAATGCATTTAAGTATAATTGCCAAAAGTGGGATGGATCGATAGAGTTCGAAAGCTTGGTTATGTATGGGTCATTAGATCATAGGATATGTACCAATGGCCCCGTTCGTCGTCTAGCATATTCCTGATGGAGGAACGCTGGCGCTATAGATCTAGCGGCAGCGGCAAAGTGACATTAGAACCAATTTGAATTCGCATTATTTCATCTTCATGAGAGTCTAAAATGTATTTTGTGCCATCATGACGCATATATTTATTAATACACTATAATTTAAATAAACAAATACAATGTAGGTATATTAATTACATAGAAGTTTGAATTCCCATTTTACACCAAATTGAAAATATTTGACTCTTCTGCTTTTTCACTTTGATAGTTCTTTATTTTTTTCAATCTAGCAGTTAATTTTGCGCTAGATTGAACAATTTCCCAGAAAAGGATATTTCACAAAATTTGCTAGAGCTCTAGCGGAAATTTTGAAATGTCAGTTTTTTTATATGGATTGAGTTTGGCATGCCGCTAGTCATCTAGCGGTCAATGGAACGCGGCTAATTTCACATAGCACGGCCTTATTTTGACAGCGGGGAAATTCAGGAATGTCGAATGCGTTATCGTATGTAGGAATGTGCACCAACATATATACCTATTATCACCATGATCAAGTGCGGTCAATATTGTATATTTAAATATAGGTGCATAGTCCATTCCTCCCAAAAATAGAAACTCACACAAACGAATGGTTGCGAGCGCCTGTTGCGCAACCTATTTATTTAATTATTTACATAATACATAATTATGTATATATTGAACTAGCGTATGAAAGCTCAAACTCATTACATACTGCACAACTTTTTTTGGCAGCGTTAACTGTCACAAATCTGCATGATTTGACATTTGCAAAACTTGAGTAAAGCGCAACGTTACTAAATTAACTGTTGCTTAATTTTTGCAGTACGGTGCGCCATTCAATCCTTCAAATGTTATATTCCGCACCGACAAAAATATATAGGTACTCGTAAACTCAACAAATATTGTGTTTCGTTGTGTCAGTCTTTGTGTGTCAAGTCCAAATTACAGATATTAGTACAGACTATACAATAAAATCATTTAGCTGTCAGATGAATAATGCCAGCCATCAATCTGCCAAACGCACTTGTTAATGTTGACAGAGCCCACAATAATGCTCATGAAATAGGTACATATACAATATATGTACTGTAGATACTGTGGAGTGTGCATATGGGGATAATCAGGTCGCCTAGCCGGCCAATGTGGGCATATGCATTTATAGAGGGGCGTCTAGACGATTTTCAATTTTCGCTAGATAAAGAAAACGTACTCCGACCGTCCGCAGAAGCTGTTATAATTATTTGCAACACCAGTTATTTACAAATTGTTAATTTGTTAAGATCATACCTACAACACTATTGACAAGCCGAGAAATATCTTCGGTCTCTGTTAATAACAACGGTCATTGTTGGGACTACCGTTTAGCGGCTGATAGTGTGATGAAAGTTCAAAATAACCACATTGGTCAAAGCTAAAATAACTGTACATAGATATATCTACACATTTCATCGCTGCTGCAATAATAACAGCCAAATAATCCGAAAGAAACCTCATGGCACATGGTTATTTGCACGAAGCGATCCGAAGTTACATAATACTTTCTCTTCTCGATGAATGGATGGGTTTTAAGTCTGGCTCGGTTTAGCGTTGGTGTGTGTCTGTTATGTTTTGTTTGGACCGTGCGATTACGTTCGATGAAATATGAATAAAGCCCAACAAACAGATAAAAACAGCTAAGAAATCGAATGAATTTTCACGTTATTACTTCACATTCTCTTCGGTCGGGACAATATGGACGGTTGAGAAAACTACACATGTATTGGTCAAAGAAGCCGGACTTATGGACATGGTTACTGTGAAATAAAACTGTTAAAGTGTGTATTGCACTTGTTAATGGATTTGTTTATAATCGAATATTTCGTTATAGTTTACAGTAGATTGCTCGATTGCGGTATCGTATAAGGTTTATGATGAAAAACAGCAAAGTGTAGCAGGAGCAAATTAAAAGGCAGCCAATCAGTTTGAGTACAGAATCCAGAAGAAGGAAAACAAGTTTATTGAAAATGACATTTAAAATTTACAGAAACCAAATGACAACGTTCAGAAAGGTTAATAAGCGCTTACATATAATGATTGTGTTCAGTTGACTTTAGATATAGTATTTCATTCTAAAAACATCACTTCCCCTGAATGAATATACACGAAATTAAAATAATACAAAAATATAAGTAGGTACATTAAACAAAATAATTTAAAAAAACAATTAATATCAATTCAAAAAGTTTTCATTAATTTTTAAGGAAATTTAGCCTTTTAGACCTAATCGAAGAGTATCAACTGAATGTTTAACATTTGCCAAACCTTTTGTGAAAATGTCCGCTAGCATTTCATCTGTTGAGACGTATTTCAGTTTGATGACTCCGCTTCTAATTTTTTCTCGAATGAACTCTGCTTTTGTTTCCACATGTTTGGTTCGAGCTGAATATGCGTTGTTAGTTGCGAGTTGAATTGCGCTTTTGTTGTCGCAAAATAGGACCATCTCTTTAGAACAATTGGGAAAAAGTTCCTTTTGAAGACGTTTCAACCAAATAGATTCCTGGACGGCAGCAACCATAGCCATATATTCAGACTCGGTGGTGGAAAGTGCAACGGTGGGTTGTCGCTTCGACGACCAAGACACAGCTGCCCCTTGCATTGTGAAAACATATCCTGTGGTTGACTTCCGCTGATCGACATCACTTGCCCAGTCTGCATCACAAAAACCTTGTATATTTGTAGATTCCTTCGAATAGATGAGTTGTTTGTCGGCAGTTCCCTTAAGGTAACGAAGAATACGTTTGACGGCTGCCCAATGAGCTTTTCCTGGATTGGTGCTGTATCTGCTAAGCAAATTCACTGCGTACCTTATGTCCGGCCTAGTTGTTTGCGCTGCAAAGAGTAAGCTACCAATCGCCTCCATGTATGGCACATTTGACATCTGCTGCTTTTCGTCTATTGAGGTTGGACACATCTTCGATGATATTTTCTGGTTGAGATCTAGTGGTGTGGATACTGGATTGCAATCAGACATACCAAATCTGTCGAGGATTTCGCGAATGTACTGGGATTGGTCGATAGCAATTGTGCCAGCTGATTTGTTGCGTGTAATTTGAATACCCAGTATGGAGGACGCCTCACCTAAGTCCTTCATTTTAAAGTTGCTGCTTAATTTTTCTTTTATAAAAGTTTCGCGCGACTCGTCGTTTGAAAATATAAGCACGTCGTCTACATATACAGCAACGAGTGTAGTTTTGTTGTTATTGACGTTGAAATAAATGCACTGATCTGCGTCAGATCGCTTGAGGCCAGACTGCAACAGGACGGTATTCAAGGCTTCGTTCCAAACGCGACTTGACTGCTTTAACCCATATAACGATTTTCGGAGTTTGCATACTTTCGTAGAACCGTCATTGAATTTCTCTGGTTGCACCATAAAAATGTCTTCCTCAATTTCTCCATTTAAAAACGCAGTAACAGCATCCATCTGGCGAATACTTAAATTGAGTTTGACAGCCAATGCCAGCAAAAAACGAATCGATGAGTACCTAGCCACCGGCGCAAACGTCTCCTGGTAATCGATGCCCGGTTTTTGCGAGCAGCCCTTTACCACCAGGCGTGCTTTGTACCTTAAGATCTCTCCAGTCGTATCTCGCTTTGTTTTGAAGACCCACTTGCATTTAATTGGAAACTTCCCTTTGGGTAGTTCAACCAAATCCCAAGTATTGTTGACTTTCAGTGATTTGAACTCGTCCTCCATTGCTTTTTGCCACATTTGCGCATCCGATCGTGACATGGCCGCCTCAACTGTTAAAGGATCAATGTATTCAAATTTAACATTAAAACTTGCCTCTTTCTTTGCGTTCCGACTAGCAATTCGTTCGGACCTGCGAATTAAATCGACATCATTCTCCAAGGAAACTTCACTGACAACATCATCAGACTCTAATATGCAATCGATATACGACGAATCTTCAGCTTCTTCGATACGTAATGGGTCATCAACTTCGTAGTCATTCAGCATTTCCTCGGCAACTGGTTCATCAGCGTCTTCAACGATTGCAGCTACAACATCTTCAGCAGGATCAGACACGCTTTGTTCAATTTCATTAGACTCAATTGAATCAATAGAATCACCAACACCAATGTATAATTCCTTGTTACATTCGCCCCCTGAATTTACATTGGATTCCTCAGAAACAATTTCTTCACAGTTTTTGTCTGTGGATGAGATGGAAGGATTAGTTAAAAGTTCTTCATCAATTACCTCTCGATTTTCCATAGTTTCAAAGAAAACGACATTCCGGCTGATCAGAATCTTCCTCGATTTCATGTTGTAAAGTCGGTATGCCTTGGACTCGTTGCTATATCCGAACAGTATGCATTCGGACGATTTTGGGTCAAGCTTTTGACGCTTCTCGTGGGGAATGTGGACCATCGCTTTGCATCCAAATACACGTACCATGGTCAAATCTGGCTTCACTTTTGACCAAAGTTCCTCCGGGGTTTTCGACATTTTACCTCTACACGGGATCCGATTGAGCAAATATGCGGCAGTTGAAGCCGCTTCAGCCCAGAAACGTTTACTCAAGTTTGCATCAAATAACATGCATCGCACTCTTTCAACAATGCTTCGGTTTATTCTCTCAGCAACTCCGTTTTGTTCCGGTGTGTAGGGAGCTGTCTTCTGATGTTGTATACCGCAAGCTGATAGAAAACGTATGAACTTATCGCTGCAGTATTCGGTTCCGTTATCGCTGCGTAGGACTTTTATTTTACGAGAACATTGATTCTCAACAAACGCTTTAAAAGTCAAAAACGTTTCGAGAACATCAGACTTCTGTTTTATCGGATACAAAAACAATTTGCGGCTGTAATCGTCTATAAATGTGACGAAGTATCTAAATCCAGAGCAGGATTTCGTGGGCATCGGGCCACAAACGTCCGAATGAACCAAATCCAAAACATTTTTTGCTCGGGTACCAACAGATTTAAAAGGTTCGCGCGTTTGCTTGCCCTTGATGCATACGACACACTTTTCTTCCAATTTGTCACAAAAATCAACACCTTTTACAGCAGTTTTAAGTTTCTTCAAATTTTCGTTACATATATGACCCATTCTTCGATGCCACAATTGACTGTCAGTTCGTGAATGTAAAGCAACTGCATTCGGACTCTGAACGTTAGAATCAGTAATAGCACAATTCAATCGGTACATATTATCAACCAACGGCGCTGTAGCAATGAGTTCATTGTATTCGTCGAAAATTTTACAGCTTTCACTCTCAAACCGAACAGTTTTACCGTTTCGAACCAACTGACTGACAGATAGCAAGTTTGCACAAAGATTAGGAATATATTGAACATTATAAATTGTGGCGTTTGTTCTATTCCTGCCGTTCTGAAGAGTAATATTGATGTCGCCTATACACTCAACTTGTAGCTTTGCACTATTTGCAACAACAATCTCTTTGTATTCCGATGGTCTTTGATTTGTAAGAGACGATTTGCACATAGTCATGTGTGCCGATGCACCCGAATCGACATACCAACAATTTGTAGACACTGCGCTGTTAACCATAAACGATGTGAACATTGCCGTTTCATTCGATTTGTTATTCTGCCGTTTTTTAGACGGACAATGTCGTGCAAAATGACCGATTTCTCCACAGTTATGACACCGAAATTTAGTTCGCGCCTTGAATTTGTTTGATTTAAATTTCGTGTGCGCAACCATTGCTTGCTCAGAAGTTTTCGAATCATATTTGACTTGCTGCAATAACAATGTTTTTACCGAATCACTAGTCAGTTGAGCTGACGAGTTTTCCACAGCCATTACCAAAGCTTTATAATCTTCTGGCAACCCAGCCAGCATTAAAGATGCAACAATTTCGTCGTCGATATTCAAGCCCGCTTTTTTAACCTTAATCGACGTCATAACCATTTTATTGACGTAGTCTTCCATAGATTCACATTCGTTCAACTTCAATTGAACTAATTGTTTCAGCAAATCTACCTTTCTGCACAGACCGTTGTCCTCAAACGCACTTGTCAGGCTGTCCCATGCACTTTTTGCCGTCGTTGCATCAGCTATGTAGGAATAGTTTTGCGTTTCGAGTAGCAAAATCAATTCCGACTTAGCCTTGAGATCATTGGCTAAAATCGCAGGCGTTGCACTTGCTCCTGGTTCAGACTCTAGACAACTCCACAGGCCTTTAATTACCATATATGACTTGGCTGCAATCTTCCAAACGTCATAATTTTCTCTGCCCTTTAACTTCTCTACGCAGACGACACTTGAAGTCATGTTTGGTTATGTTTTTTTAATCCACGAAAAAACTTATTGGAAATTGATCATCCGACAAAGAAAAAGATAAAATCGTTTAAATAAAATGTTTCTAATTATTATTTTAATTTTATTTTGTGGGATCTGGGCCCATAACCTGATGAAAAACAGCAAAGTGTAGCAGGAGCAAATTAAAAGGCAGCCAATCAGTTTGAGTACAGAATCCAGAAGAAGGAAAACAAGTTTATTGAAAATGACATTTAAAATTTACAGAAACCAAATGACAACGTTCAGAAAGGTTAATAAGCGCTTACATATAATGATTGTGTTCAGTTGACTTTAGATATAGTATTTCATTCTAAAAACATCAGTTTAGTACATAGTACGAGTAGTATCTACCATCATTATTGTGAAATGTTATCCATTCAAGAATATTACGTTGACAGTCAAATCATGGTACAGTAGTCCCTCGATAATGTGAACTAATTAAAACAAGGCGTTTTCGAATTTTAGAGGGATTCACATTACTGGAACTTTTTTCAGAACTTATTAAACTGATTGAAAGGATTTTCAAATGCATTAAAAACAACACAAAATGATTTTTTAAAGCACAGTTTCAATATTTATCAATTCAGAAGAAAATAAAATAATTTTATTTTAAAAAATATAAAAAAAAAAAAACAAAAAACATTTATGCATAGACATTGGTATTTTAAATTTTTAAAATTCGGTTTGTTTGAAATGGTCTAACATCTTCTTCAAATTTGTAATTGTAATTGTAATTGTTGACTTTGCCACACCATACGTTTCAGCTAATGCAAATCCAGGATGTTCAGCATCTAGTTCAGCATTTTGCACTTATCTTTAATCGATAAAAATCTATGCAATTTTTGTTTAGATGCCATTAGATACCAATTAAGCTTATTTTACACACAAAAGGGAAAAACAAACACGAACTACACAGGACACAACTGACTGAAAAAATACCACCACGAGCTGATCATATAACATCCATACCTACACAAATGGCAGTTGTTGTCTCTCTATAGCCTGCAGCTGCATTTACAATTTGAAGACATATAACAGTTGTTTAGTCCATAATATCACACGCAAAACGAGCAAGAGAAACAAGAGAAATATAAAAACTTTTACAAAAAATTCACATTTTAGAGGTTGAACATTTTGGAAGTTCACATTATAGAGATGACAGTGTAAAGTTTTGCCGATTCACATTTTAGAGAAATTCACATTATCGGTGTTATGTTCTACTTTTTTAAATTCAATTTATTTATAATTCAACTTAATTTAGGATAATATAATAGATATAATGATAGTAGGTTTGTTATTAGGTTAAGTTAATATAAGATTAGGTTAAGTCTGGTTAGAACGAACGCTGACAGTAGAATGCCATCTGAATTCACGTGGGGATACATCAGTGCTATCAAATGTCATTCTTCACGTATTTTCGAAGGTGGTAGGATTGCTTTGCTGGTAGAGTTCAGATACAACACTCCTCCCATCTCAGATTGAACTAGTACTTTTAATTCGAAGTCGTTCCGAGCGTCGGACGGTCGGCTCTTGTTGTTCTGGCTCTGGTGTGTTAGACTCTCCTTCGTCTTCTTGCAGTTCTTCACGTGGTCTATCATTTTCGTTCACCGTTGATGTCGATCTTTCTTGGATTGCAGCCTCAGGAATACCTGGAAGCCTGGTACGTAGTTGGTCCAAATGTCGCCGCGTAGTGTTTCCGCCTTCAGTAGTTACAGCATATGAAACTGGTCCAGTTTGTTTTTCTACGTTGGCTGGAATCCACAATGGTCCACTCGAATAGTTCCTAGCCCAAACTTGATCGTTAGGTTGTAGCTGTTGGACATTACTCGGTGGTTTGTCTTTTCTCGTCGATCGAAGGGGTGTACTATCCGGGTGTATTTTGTCGAAGTACGTCGTTGGACGTCGTCGAAGTAATATTTCAGCTGGGGATTTTCCGGTAACGGTCGACGGTATCGTATGTTGGCTCAGCAAAAATCTCGCAAGCCGAAGTTCCATAGGCCCGGAAGAATTTCGCTTTAGATACTCTTTGGTTGTGCGAACCATTCGCTCAGCTTGACCGTTACTCGAGGGGTGAAAAGGAGCAGTTAGTAGGTGTGAAATCAAGTTACTTTTACAAAATTTTTGGAATTCGTCGGATGTGAATGCTGTCGCGTTGTCCGATACGACAGAATCCGGTAACCCGTGCGTGGCAAACACGGAGCGTAGACTATTTATCGCACAAGTCGAACTTGTCGTTGAAACTAGTTTTACCTCCAACCATTTGGAAAACGAGTCCACTATAACGAGAAACGTCTTACCTTGGAATGGGCCGGCGAAATCTATATGTATACGTGACCATGGTTTCGTAGTCACTTCCCATGGATGAACTGTCGAATGCGCCTTTTCTGGTCGAGATTGCTGGCAGGTAACACATCTTTTCACCGTCATCTCGATGTCGCTGTCCATCTTCGGCCACCACACGTAGCTTCTGGCCAGGCTCTTCATTCTCACCACTCCAGGATGACTAGCATGTAAAATTTTAAGTATGTCCTGCTGGGCAGCTTCTGGAATGATAATACGATCGCCATAAAGCAAACAATCTTTATTTACCGAAATCTGGTCCCTCCTTTGAAAGTATGTCCTCACACGACTGTCATCCGGTTGCACGACTGGCCAACCCTTCAACACCCAATGGAGAACACGTCTCAAGATTTGGTCGTTCAATGTCATCTTCGCGATATCCGTTGATTGAAGAATTTGTGCGTCATCGTTATCGACCATGTTGACTCGAGCTTCGGCATCTGCATTCGATGAATTGTTGGGTAGACGGCTTAGCGCATCCGCATTACTGTTCTTGATGCCAGGTCTATGGACAATTTTGAAGCTGTATCCATTTAAAAATATACTCCATCGTAACATCCGGGGAGAGAGTATAACTGGCGTAGGTTTTTCTGGGTTGAATAATCCGATCAATGGTTTGTGGTCGGTAACGATAGTAAACATTCTTCCGTAAAGGAAATTATGAAATTTCTTCACGCCTGCGATGATCGCTAACGCCTCCTTGTCGATTTGAGCGTAATTTCGCTCCGTAGAAGTCATCGTCCTTGAAAAAAATGAAATTGGTCTTTCTTGACCATTAGGTAAGTTATGCGAAAGGACTACGCCGATTCCGTATGGAGACGCATCGCACACTAATGAAATTGGTAACTTACCGTCGTAGTTTATGAGTATTGTTGCACTTGAAAGTATTTTTTTTAATTTCTCAAATGCTTCGAAATGTTCGGAGTTCCACTGCCACTTTGCATTTTTATCCAGTAGTCTATGGAGTGGTTCAGCGATACTCGCCTTGTCTTTTAAAAATGAGTGATAAAAATTTATCAACCCCAGGAACGCTTGTAATTGTTTTTTATTGGTCGGTGACGGAGTTTCCATGATAACACGTACTTTTTCATCGGATGGACGAATTCCGCTGCTGTTTACCACGTAGCCAAGAAAAGAAACAGATGGCAAATCAAACTGGCATTTCTCACGTTTTAGTCGCAGTCCCGCGTTACTAATCGGCGAAAAACTTCTTCAAGAGTTTCTAGTAAATGTGCCGTTCCTTCAGAGATGATTATTATGTCGTCATAATATACCACTACACCAGATATTCCTTGCAATAATTCTTGTATTCGCTTCTGAAAAAGACCTGGCGCAACAGAAATACCGAATGGTAATCTTTTGACACGGAATGCTCCCTTATGTGTAGAAATTGTAAGTATTTTTGACGTTTCCACGTCAACGATCAGCTGCAGAAATGCTTGTGCTAAGTCAATTTTAAGCGAATTTCGTTCCTTTAGGAATGTTCGCGAGAGTGTCGTTCACTGCAGGTGTTTGTAAACAATGTGGTGACAGTGCTTTGTTTACAGTGCACTTGTAGTCGTCGCAGATTCGCACCGAGCCGTCCGGTTTTATTACAGGAACTATCGGAGTTAGCCACTCGCTATATTCCGTTGGTTCTAAAATCCCCTGACTCACTTGTTTATCAATCTCTGCTTCTATTAGTGGTTTTAATGCATACGGTGGTGACCTTGCTTGAATTTTGATCGGTTTCACAGTTGGATCTAGACTGAGCGTTATCTCTTCACCGACATAAGTACCTAACTCTTCGGAAAACAATTGTTCATATTTCTCGAGCAAGTGATCGATAGGTGCATGTATACGATGTACGCCTTGTACTGCTATTCCCAATTGGTCGAACCAGTTGCAGCCCAATACGTTTGTACGATCACCAGCGATAATGTAGAGGGGAAGGTTGTTTATCGTTTTGTTATTGTACAACACGTCTACGTACATCAGACCTATAACTGGAATAGGGTTATTTCCATAATCAAATAGATTCAAACCTGTGTTGATAAGTGATGGTTGATTATTCCTCCTAAGTTTGCTCGCATTGTTTTCCGACATCATTGTATAATTAGACCCAGTATCCACCTCGAATTCACACTGGACTCCGTTTATTATTGTTGTTGCAATTTTCTTTAAATTTCCGACAGGCTGGATTGAATTAACACGACGTCTACTACTCTTACTGTGATTGGAATTGGTTTGATTTGGTTTGGATTGACAGACTCTCTTAATATGACCAATACGACCGCAGTTATTGCATTTTGCGGAACGAAAGGGACATTCTGATCTGGAGTGCTTATTTCCACAACCATGACATGTAAGT
The DNA here is from genome assembly GCA_955612985.1 of Cheilosia scutellata. Lineage (NCBI taxonomy): Eukaryota > Metazoa > Arthropoda > Insecta > Diptera > Syrphidae > Cheilosia > Cheilosia scutellata. The sequence continues at coordinate 54,126,020 of OY015313.1, read as the reverse complement.
AAGTTCTGCTTGGGATCTGCTTTTCGGTCGTCTGAACTTTGTGGATGTTGTGAGTACGACCTTGCTCGTACTGAATTTACTTGGATTGATGCTGAATTATTCTGTATTACCTGTTGATTCTTAGCTGCCGTCTCAGCAGCAATGGCTCGTTCTTGGACTGTTTGCAGTGTAATAGAATTTTCTACTAAAAGCGATTGTTGTAGGTTGGTGTTTCGCAACCCGCAGACAAGTCGATCTCGCAACATTCGGTCGACGGTCTTTCCGTCGAAGTTGCAATCGATGATGAGATGACGAAGCTCGGCTATATAATCTGAAACTGATTCATGCGGTTGTTGATCACGTTTGAAGAATCGGAAGAATGCAGCGATCTCCGATGGAGTTGGAGTAAAATGTTTCGTCAGTGTTTCAATTATAGATTTGTACGAGACATTTTCGATTTGATTTGGCGAAATGAGGGACTCTACCAAATCGAAACAATGTGCTCCGCAGCTAGTAAGAAATGTTGCCTTCTGTATTTCCTCGTCTTTAATGCTGTTCGCTAGTAAGAACATTTCGAAACGCTTCTTATAGGAATTCCATGCTGAAGGGTGTGTAGTATCGAACGTCTCTATGGATCCAAACGATGCCATTGTGGTTCTGCTGAAATTGTAATTAGAATGCGTTTTAGAATCTTCAGACTTAACCTCTGTGGTGATCTCCTCAATATCCTCTTGCTCGCTCATATGGTTTGGTGGGAATGGCCGATGATAGTATTTATTTGTTTGTTTCGGTGTCCTAAATCCTCGTCGCCAGTGTTATGTTCTACTTTTTTAAATTCAATTTATTTATAATTCAACTTAATTTAGGATAATATAATAGATATAATGATAGTAGGTTTGATATTAGGTTAAGTTAATATAAGATTAGGTTAAGTCTGGTTAGAACGAACGCTGACAGTAGAATGCCATCTGAATTCACGTGGGGATACATCAGTGCTATCAAATGTCATTCTTCACGTATTTTCGAAGGTGGTAGGATTGCTTTGCTGGTAGAGTTCAGATACAACAATCGGTAATTCACATTATCGAGGGACTACTGTAATAGAATGTATACGATATAGTATACGATATACATATTTACATAGTCGATTTTGTTATTTCCTAGTGGGTCAGTATACCTATATGGGAAGGTGTGTAGACTCCCAAAATCCCAAAATTATGTCAGCAATACACGGTGACAGCTTACAATTTGCAAAATGTTGACGTTTTTGACTGTTGTTCGAAGCATTTACAATTTGGGCGCGTTTGCACAAAGGGGCATGGCACCTGTCAAATAAAAAAGTTGTAAAATTTGTCCGAACAAAGCATTTTGCAAACTGTGGACGCATTTTAAACATCGAACGGAATTATGCGAAAGCGAACATTAACTCCTTTATTCTTTTCTTCTTGTCATTCGCAAAAGTTTAAAAAACTGTGCAATTGAAATTGCTCTCGGCTAAATTCCACAGTATGAGGATTTTGTTTTGTAAATACATACTTATAAAAAATGATTAGGTACCCAAGTCCCGACCCTATCTGTATTCACACACTGACTTTGATATTCAGCGAGATTCGCCATTAACTAGAAAATTTAGTGCGACCCAGTCGTGCACTTTATTTCATTATTCGTAAATAAAGAGTGTCCCATAATTCACGCAAAATTTGTATTTTATGCCATTTAATAATACAATGATGCCAACGGAAAAAAGATAACAATGTGACAGCTGACAGTTCGGGTTTAGTAAAAATGGAGCGCATTTTCATTGTTGAGCAATATATTCAAAATGAAGGTTTGTCAACTACAGTCCGCAATTTTCGAACAAAATATGGCCGTCATAGTGATTTAAAACCAACAACTGTGAAGAGAATAATTGAAAAATTCAGCGAGATTGGATCAATTAGTGATCTTAAACACTGAGTGTCCTGTCACAAGTCGTTTAACAGAAAACATCGAAGCAGTTCGCGAGAGTTTTGCTGACAGTCCAGGAACATCAATTCGGCACCGTATAGTCAAGAATTGGACATTTCGAGAAGCTCTCTACAGCGAATTTTCACAAAAGACTTGAAACTTCATGCTTACAAAGTTCAATTGACTCAAGAACTGAAGACTACTGACAATGCAGCGCGAAGAGAGTTCGTTGAATGGATTTTTGAAAAACAACAAGTGGATGCTGCTTTTCGAACAAAATCATCTTCAGTAGGCGTATTTTTTGGGAATCTATAACTAGCTCACTTTTACTTTTACATGCAAAACTGTTATACTCACTTTTGGTTATGTTATACTCACTTTTGGTTTTACATGCAAAATTGTTATACTCACTTTTGGTTTTGTTAGTACTCACTTCCCAAAAAAATACGTATTTGTATATTAGCCTGGTTACTATCATCATAGGACATGCTGATGCATAATATAAATAAACATATTGGTTTGCATAGGTTTAAACTCTGGACTGCGAATGTCTATCAATTTTGTTTTCGAAACGTTATTTACTAATCCGTTATCGTGGTACCATTAAACTGCAGCATTAAACTCCTCTTATAGTATCATGTGACTAACCGCATTAACCTAGCCACATTTACCACTGGCTATAAAAGTAATGTTTTGCTTTAAAACTTGAAGAAACTCATTCATGTAAGAGGATCAGACCCAGTTTTGATCCCTGTTGTACTATTGCACCCTCATCCTCTCACTTAATACGTTTTTAATCTTGGCGCAAAACCGCTTGTTGTATAGATGTTCCCTAAGCCAGGTAGCTATTACTCCTCGAAAGCCAATCCATCGTAGCTCTTTTAAAGAGCTTTATATGTACTAAAGTCCATAAAAAATACTTTGAGGTCATCAACCTCTTGTCATGGAAACAATTTCCGAATTTATCTAGCAATTTTCCTTACCTGTGTTTTTGTTTTTCTGGAATCCATACTGACATTTTGTTTATGAGAGAGTTTCAGGGTAGGTATTCTGTTATACAGCATTTTTTGCACATTTCTTCGGGCTCGGATATTAGATGAACATGTACCTACTGTAATCTGTAAATAAATAAATTATGCAAAAATGCATTAGATTAACTTTATACACAAAAATTAAAACCTTTTAATATAAGTATCGTGATACTGTTCTCAAGGAACCTTGTTAGGATTTATTCTTTTAAAGACAAGTATTTAACAAAGTCCAGACCTTCCCATCACGGTTTGTTTTGTAGATGGACAACCACTCTTAAGTACCTACTGAGTTTGTATATCTAAATAATAAAATGTATGACCAAAGTGGGAATTGTGAAACTTCGTTGTCATGCTTTTTTTTAATTTTATTGTCATTTCATTTTGTTTACTGTGCCAAGGCCAAGTTTGATCAAACACTTGCAATGAAGTGTATTTGTTTTATTTGTTCAAGTTCAATTAATGTGTCACTAATTTTCAATTCGTTAACATCGTTGGTCGGGGAAACAGATTTTTATGTTTATGTTCAATCCCTTTCGTTTTTAAACTAATTTATGGACATCGTACCGCAGTTAAAGCTGTGAGATTATAGGTGGTAGGTACTATAGGTACAATGTACATACTATGCCAAAAAGTTTTGAGACATTAATGTGGCGTTGTAGGTGTTATACATATTATTTAAGGTTTCAAAATGTTAATGTTATCTAGAGCCTGACCCTGATTTATCTTGAAATAGGATTATGGATATATGTATCAGAGTTTACGTTCGGCAAAAACGTAACCTACATTACACACGATACAATTATTGTACCTACCGGCTTTAGTGTTGTTTGAAAATATTTACATATTCTATCCACCGTGAATATCAGAAAAAATGCAATTGGTACGATAATAGGTTCGTTCGTGTACTTTCAGCATAGAAAAATGTCAAATCTCAAAAATAGAGGGAGAAATCTCCCAATTTCCAGAGAAGTACCTGACTGGTTTTCTTACAAAAAGTTAAGGAAATATCATTTCGACATTCGTAAAATAAACGTTAACGGCAGAATCAACAAAATCAGTAGGATTTGAATTTTGTATAAGCTAAAATACCTATTAAACCCACCATTTTGAATGCGCTGATAATGTTCTAGGAGAACATTCAATTACAACTTCTTCCTCCGACATCGTTGAAAAGGAAAATAAATAGAGTTTTTTTGTTTGTCAAACTTTTGAGCTGTCACTTTTAATTTTTTCATTTTTCAGTTGCATTTTACTGATAGCTATAATTAAAGCCTGTCGAAATTCGGCGAGTAGAAAATTACAAAAAAATGAAAAGAGGGGAAATGGATTTCTCTCAATTTTTTCAATTTACTCAGTACAAGGTCGCATTCGCACAGTTATTTAGCAAATTTTTAATAATTTTACGTTTGCAAAAAAGTACCCGAACGAACCTAATGATATGGACGTAAACAACGGTACTATTTTCATGTGTTCACTCGCATAATGACGTTTGGATTTCCGTCATAATTAAATTTTATTTAAAAAAAAACATGATAGGTAACTCACGGTCCGTTAAATAAATAAATAAATAAATAGGCGGCGCAACAGGCGGTAGACACCCAAGGCCTAGCTTCTCGCAACCATTCGTTTTGTGTGAGTTTCTATTTTTTGGAACGAATGGATGGGACCTACAATTTTATGCCGAGTCCGAAAGGCTGAATTGAGAAGCTTTTTCAGGACAGTCATACTCTCGGATGTTTGTCAGACGTTCGCGAGAGGTGGCGCAGTAGAAAAAACCTTAAGATGTAATTTGTGTTTTCCGGGGATCGAACCTGGGATCCCTCGCACAGTAGTCCAGCACACTAACCACTGCGCTACTGCGCCCACTCACGGTCCGTTAGTGGTGTTAATTTGATACTTTGCAGGTTGGTATAGGGAAGTAAAAACTGTAAAGGGCTTGCCCATTTTGGATTCAGTTTTAGAAATAGATATTATATGTATACTTTTCTTAAGGCCCACAATTCCAAAGCAGCATACTACTGGGATGTGCATTTTACACCCATTTAAAGGGGTCAACATTAGTATACAGGGTGTCCCAGTTAAGAAGTATAATCCTTTAAGGGGTGATTCCTGGAGCTCTGCCGAACAAAAAATTGTATGGCTGGGGGGGGTCTATTTTCATCGTATTTCCCGTTATAGCCCATCAAAGTAGGTGACCTCTAATTTGGAGGTGTTACGACTAAAATCGTTATAACTTCTAAACTATTATAGCTACAAAAATAATTTTGTACATTTTAAAAAGACAATTTAGTAGCGCATACAATTTTTGTCTGACAAAAAGTGGCTTTTACTACAACTTCTGTTGATCGTACGTAAAAAAGTTGCTTAACATAATTTTTAGGAAATTTCTCAAGGATAAAAATTTCATAAAAAAAATGAAATTTTTTTTTAAAATGTACAAAACTATTTTTGTAGCTATAATAGTTTAGAAGTTATAGCGATTTTTAGTCGTAACACCTCCAAATTAGAGGTCACCTACTTTGATGGGCTATAACGGGAAATACGATGAAAATAGACCCCCCTGCCATAAAATTTTGTGTTCGGCAGAGCTCCAGGAATCACCCCTTAAAGGATTATACTTCTTAACTGGGACACCCTGTATGGGAGAAAATATGTTTTTGGACAGGCTTGAAATTTAGTAATATTTATTATAGAACACTAATGTTGGTACATATAGATATTTCAACATTTTCCAAAATCGAACCCCTAAAGTGTGCAATAGCATACCCTTCTCATTTCAGGGTTCTTCTCATTCCCGGGAACGTTTCACTCAAATTCAATACAATGTAGAATGCATTCGAAGTTATACAGCTACTTTTCTGGAGGAGCGGTCCATGCTTCGGTTATTTGGTCATGTTAAATGCATGCCCCCTGTTGTATCTGTACTACAGTCTCAGCCCCGTCGTCGTTTATTATGAATTTTTATATTTTTATTTCAATTGACATATTAGAAATAAGTCAGGGTTACTATAGCTAATTCATATAATATATTGCTACGATTCTAGATACTACATTTACTTTCTTTTTCTTTCGATAAATAAATGTATGAGTTGTTTACTGGGTCATCCAAGTTTTCTAAGAACCGTAGCTAATGGCTGACCATTTTTAATATTTTAATTATCTTACATTTTTTTGCGATCACTTAAGTCACAATAACATTTTCATGTTCGGCAATCATTTAAGTTGCGCTCATTCTCTTCTAAATCTTTTGCGATCATTTAAGTCACAACGATAATTTCATATTTGCAATCATTGAAGTTGCACTGTCTCTTGTTTTTTTTTTTATTTGGCATTTTGGCAATCATTGAAGTCGCACTCACTGTCTCTTTATTATTATTTTTTTTATTTGGCAATCATTGAAGTCGCTCACGTAAAAATCTATTTTGCAAACATTGACACATCCCATTCACATCTTATATAGGTACGTTGTATTACAACAAGGAAAACAAGATGGTTTTCTTATTTGGCCAGAACAAACAAAAACATACGTCGCCGCACAACCATTAACCTTTGTTACATTTTTTTTTTAAATAACTCCAAACACGAACAAATGAGTTGGACACATTTTAATTTGTATAATAAAGGTCCTTCTTTTTATTATGTATATTGTATATTCTCACCAGCCATTCCGTTCTATCTTTTTTGTGGTTGTTTTATCCTCGTCGCCAATGTTGTATCTGTACTACAGTCTCAGCCCCGTCGTCGTTTATTATGAATTTTTATATTTTTATTTCAATTGACATATTAGAAATAAGTCAGGGTGACTATAGCTAATTCATATAATATATTGCTACGATTCTAGATACTACACTTCAAACTCGGTTTGTGTACTCTCTACCCCTTTTTACCCCTTTAAGAGTTGAATTTCCAAAATCGAAGAAAACAGTTTTCTTTATATTTCATAGAGAGTACACAAACCGAGTTTGAAGTCAATCGGATGAAAAATAAAAATGTTCCCATACAAACTTTGACCCCCCCCCCCTTTTATCCCTTTAAGGCGCAATCTGAACTGCCCCAATATCTTAAAATCATTTTCATATAATGTGTCCTCCATGGTAAAAATTTCATGCTTTCATCACAAAGTGCACAATTGTTATACAATTTTATACTATGCCGCCTCACTATAAGGCCTCGAAAATTGCTCCCATATACTCGATATTGAAAAATCATATCTATTGTCAAAAAAAGTCATACACGTTTCAATGTCCTTAAAATACATATTGTTTACATGAAAAACTGATGCACTTTCATTATGTACATATTTGATATGCAATCTTGTTTGTAATGTCAGTGTTAGCTATATCTATCAATTATCGTGTGGAAATCCTCGAAGTCGTTTTTGAGAAAACTGTTTTTAAACTTTTTATTTGAAGTACAAACCCGAAAATCTATTCAGTTCATCACTCGCAATAGGCTTTATGTATGTAGTTAGTTATTCCCTGGTCAGTTTCAGCTGAGGAGCAAGGGGATTTGTTTAGCTTGAATGACCAAATGGCCTACCCTATAATTTCTTCAAGTGTGTAAAAAAATATTTATAAAATTTATCAAATTTTCAGGGTGAGAATTTCAACGACTTTTGAATAATGCGGTTTCTGCTTCGGGATGACCGCAGCGGCTGTGGATAGGGAGGTAAATGGCAGAAATTCGCTCTTTTTCTTTGAACTACTTACAGTACAGATTGTGCACGTGTTTTAGGGGTTCTTGAAACTCAAAGGAGTTGTATCCTTCATTTCCTTTGTCCCAAGAGTAACTAAGAAGATGAATTAACTTTATCTTTGGAACCAGCCAAATTTGGGTATATAAATTGCTTGAAGGATTTACAAGCATTGAAAAGCTCCAACAGCCTCAGCAATGCAACACTGTAATTGTTCAACAACAACAAGAACAGCTACAACAACAATTACTCATTGATCATCAACCACAATCACAGCAAGTTATTGATCAACCGATCTTTAACATGCCGCAGCAACAACAAAATCAGTTGCATAAAAAACAGAAGAAAAAACCTCGTAATCAACTTAGTCAACTTTTGCCCCATCCTGTAGCCGAACATAATGATAATGAACGTCATCAAAACTCACATAGTGAAGAACCACGGTTGCTTGAAATCACCTCATGCAGTGGAAATTCACTTCTATTGGATCAAATACATCAACCCCAACAAAAAAGAGTTCTTCGTTCAAATTCAACTACAAATGTAGAGCCGCCAACAATCGATATTACCAATATTACATGCGAGAAATCCCCGGTTGCTGGATTACCTCCCTCGCCATCAATCACTCATCCACCTAACGTTTGCACTCTTAGAGTTGTATCTCCACCTTTTGCAGTGTTTTTATCTCGTCTGGAGTATGGTACAAAGCCATCCGATATTTTAAAATATATTGAAGATAAGGGCATTGCAACTAATGACATTAGATGCATAAGCTTAACAGCGGATAATCTTCCGGATCGTATGTCAGCATCTTTTAAAGTTCTTGCTCCTCTAAATATTGGAAAGATCTTGGTTAACCCAAATTTTTGGCCGAGTAACATGCTAGTCAAGGAATTTACAAACAGGCCTCGCTCTAGAACAACTATTTCAAAAAACTTAAAGAATTAGCCTTCTTCTATCAAAATGTAAGAGGGCTAAGGACAAAGTGTACCAAATTCTTGCTTAGTATGTATAGCTGTACATCAGACGTCATTGTTCTTTCTGAAACTGGATTAGATGAAAACTTTAATGATGCCGAACTATTTCCTTCTAACTTCTATGTCAACCGTTGTGATCGAACTGAAGAAAACAGTGTCTACGAGCGACTTGGTGGTGTGCTTATAGCCGTAAAAAAGGATTACAAGGCTAAAGATGTTGATATCAATGACTTCTCTGACATTGAAATTTGCTGCAGCAGAATTGACATGACATCATCGAGTAAAATATATAAAATATATATCGTATGTGTTTACATTCCTCCTCGGTCACATCTACACATAGTAACTAGGTATTTGGACGCCATCCGCTATATCGAAGGTCTCATGTCTACCTCGGATAAAATGTATGTTTTTGGTGACTTTAATCAACCCAAAATTAGCTGGACCTCTGGGGATCCTGATTGTACCTTCCTAAACGCAATAAACCCTCTAACTTTAATTGGAACTGAGATTGTCGATTCCCTCCAATCACTTTATTTACTCCAGATGAACTGTGTAAAAAACTACCAAAATCGTACTTTGGACCTCATCTTTTCCAACAATAGTGCTGAAAGTTTTGTATCTAGATGCCTCACACCTCTGGTCCCGGAAGATGCTTATCATCCCTCTTTACAGTTATTTTGTACTCTTGATGTTAATAATGTGTATAGTTATGAGTCTTTTAGATTCGATTTTAAAAATGCTAATTATAATGATATTTGTGAAGAGCTTATCAATTATGACTGGTGCCCCCATCTTTCACTTGAAATTAATGATTTATGTCTTACATTCTATCGGGTTATTAATAAGGTAATTTTTAAATTTGTTCCCGTAATTCGGATAAATGATACCATGACGGATTCTTGTCCCTGGGATAATGAAGTCACTCGTGGCCTAAAAACACAAAAAAATAGAGCTTATAGGAAATGGCGGAGTAGTTTGTTGAATGAGGACTTTTTGCTGTATAGGCGATTAAAATCTGAATTCAAAACCTCTCTTTACCATGCATATCTCCTTTACGTTAATGATATACAAAATAGCATCAAATCCACGCCTAATAAGTTTTGGAATTTTGTAAACTCCAAAAATAAGAGTGATGGTTATCCCACTACATTCTGTTTCAACGAACAGTCATTGGATTCCTCGCCTGCTATCTGTGAAAATTTTGGATCATTTTTCCAATCTGTTTATACAGATATTGATTCAATTATTGATAAAGAATTCTTTTGCTACCTTGGCGAATCTCCCACTCCTATTTTTAATAATGTTGAATTCTCTGAAGAAGACGTGTTAGCAAATTTATTTGCTATTAAACCTAGCTTTACTCCTGGCCCCGATGGACTGCCTTCCATTTTTCTCAAAAAATGTGCTGTTCCTCTACATAAAATAGTATGCCATATATTTAATTCATCTTTAAGAGCTAGTACCTTTCCATCTATCTGGAAGAACTCTTTTATTATCCCTATTTTTAAATCGGGAAGAAAAAATAAAATAGAGAACTACAGAGGCATTTGTAAACAGTCCTCTATTCCAAAATTATTTGATTTGTTGGTTACCGACAAATTGAATTTTCTTTGCAAATCTTTAATCTGCAAAGAACAACATGGTTTTGTGAAGAATCGATCGACGGTTACAAACCTTCTCTCGTTTACAAATTTTGTAATTTCTGAAATCGGTAAGGGAAACCAAGTGGATGCAATTTATACAGATTTTAGTAAATCATTTGACCGCGTGGACCATAAAGTATTGCTATATAAGCTTGATAAATTAGGTTTTCCACACTCTTTCTTAAAATGGCTCTCATCATTTCTTTGCGATAGATATCAATTTGTCAAGTTTCGTAATCATTTTTCCAAACAAATTTGTGTGACGTCTGGTGTTCCTCAAGGAAGCCACATAGGTCCTCTTTTATTTGTCTTATTTGTAAATGATATTGTTAACTTTGTTCCTGAGTGTCGTATGCTTTTGTATGCAGACGACTTTAAGTTGTATATGTCAGGTAAACACGATGATTGTTTCCAACATCTTAATAATTGTCTTCAACGATTCTATTTGTGGTGCTCAAAAAACTATCTGTCCCTGAATGTAAGTAAATGTTCAGTTATTACATATTCACGTCGAAAATCGCCCATCATGTATACTTACTTTTTTAATGGCATTGCTATTCCGCGTGTATCCTTAATAAAAGATTTGGGTGTGCTTTTAGATACTAAACTATCTTTCATACATCACATTGATTATGTCACAAATAGGGCAAATAGAGCATGGGGACTACTAAGGCGCTATGCAGGTGATTTTTCTGACCCATATGTTATCAAAGTTCTATATCTTTCGTTTGTTAGATCTGTTTTAGAATATGCGTCCATTGTTTGGTGTCCATTTTATAATGTTCATATTTTAAGACTTGAATCTATCCAAAAAAGATTTCTCAGATTCGCCTTAAGAGGGCTTCCTTGGGCTGACGTTAGTAACTTACCCTCCTATCAATCAAGGCTACAATTGATTAGCCTAGAATCGCTTAAAAATAGGAGAATAGTGGCAAGAATTATTTTTGTACATAGGATTCTTATTGGAGAAATTGACTCTCCGGAGATCTTAAGACTTTTTAATTTAAATATCCCTCGTCCAAATTTACGTATTAACCGTTTTTTTAATATCGCACATTCTCGTACAAATTACGGCAGGTCATCATCTATCAACGGCTTATTGATAAGCTACAATGATAACATTGATTTAATAGATTTTAACTCATCGATTGCTTCAATAAAAAGAAAACTACTAGATGGTATTCAGTCATAATCGTTTGCTCTATTTATTTTCTATATCTTAGTTATATCTTTGTAAACTAAGTATTGTTATAAACTAATGTCTATGAAAATCTAAGTATTTTGGTGACAAATAAATAAATAAATAAATAAATAAATCTCAGGAGTTCTTCAAAAACCACATTCTATAGATCTTCCAGTTCATCAAAGAAGTCACGTACATTTTCAGTCTGCTGGTTTTAAGGGCTGGGCATTTATAAATTCATGGAAATTGGTGCTGATTGAAGCTATGTTATTTAAAACAAAGTTGTTGGTGCAACAGGTTATCCCTAGCTTCGCACAACCAATCGTTTTTGTCGAATTTCATTCTTGTGGCGAATGGAAGGAATTTTATGCAGAGTCTGAACGACTGAATTAAGAAGCTTTCTCAGAATACTTATACTCTCGGATGTTTGTCAGGCGTTCGCGGGAGGTGGTGCAGTGAAAAAAAATTTAAATGTGATTTGTGTTTTGAAGTCCACGAACCGATGATTTGTTTGAATGATATAAATCACAAAGTTTAAGTAATTTTTGTACCTTACCTACGATTTACGAGGTATGAAATAACGGAAATGTTATATCCTATTGTCAATTCTTTGTGGGTCAAACGTGACAAAAATATAACCACAGATGATCAGTTGATTCAATTCAAAACAAAACCGGCTTTCTGTGCATGGTTGTTTGTCGAAGTGGAAGTATCGTAGTCCGTTCCCGATTTTAACGTTCCAAAAGTGAATGTATTTATTTACCTCGTCTATAGGTAGGTACATACCTAAAAGTAACCAATAAATTGCACTCTTATTTTTGTTGATAGTCAAATCACAGTCACCATAATATTATGCAACTCGTTTTTTATATCAAGTCATGAAAATAAAAATGCCTGACCGAGTTTATAGCCAAACTACTCAAGAGAGGAAGACGAACAACTATTAAATTGCTCCAATTCAGTCGCGATAGCCTTTGGTATAGGTATGTACCTACTTCTACAACTAGTGCAATATTTTAAAAGGCACTTTTCGAATACATAATAGTGTACCCGTTTATAAATTAAATGTATTATTTCTCAAATTTCAAAATGTTGTTAAGTTTTTCAGTCTGACATTGGTAATAGTACCTACCTCTAATTCCACTGACGACTATTAGACACAAGAACCTTCACATAGAACAAACAAACATGTAAACACCTATGGGATCAGCTAGAAAATTATTGTCATCACATTTCTTAGAATTTTTTGTTTTAGTTTTGTTGCAGTTTTCTTTATTTGTTACTGCAGCAAAAAAGATTTGCGAAATACCTACTTTAAGACCAGACCGCTCAGCTGGCCTCTTTTTGTCTAAAAAAAATGCTGAATATTATTTTTATAACAAGTAAATCGTTGTTTACATATTTTCTTAATTCTCTTAATTCGCTAAACTAGCTATAGACTACTGCGTGTAATAAACCGCACTTTTATTAATAATTTTCTTTACTTTTCTATATTTTAGTGGACGATGCTTCTGGTCATTATACTTCTGGCTTTTTTTATGGTAACAATTATTGGATGGGATCACTGTCACTCTGCAAATCCATTTACCAGGAAGAGAATAAGGACTTAAAGAACGATTATGTAAAAGGTGAAAGAAACTCAGGATTGCCATTTGCTAAAGCTCATCAGCAGCTGTACAGTTCGGTACGACATGAAAATCCCCCGTTTCAACCTGGATTTTACATTTTAAAAATGTTTATAAATGAAACATTTACTACTCCGATTGTAAGTAACTATAATTTCCTAAATTAATTAAAACTAAGATATGTAATGTAGGTACAGAATATTAAATATTATATCCATCGACACTAAAAATGATTACCTATTAGTATCGCAACGTCTGTCCGCATAATTTAAAAAAAATGCCTACATAATTCAAAAACCATTTATACGATTTTCGTGATTTTTTAAGGATCCGTACCCAAAGGGAAAAAACGGAACCTTATTCCTTTCGCTATGATGTCCGTCCGAACCCACTAAGAACAATTTTGCTCGTAGTTTCCTTATAATGTGTACTGGTTAGCGGAGTTCGAAACGTTGACACCGTAAGGTATTACGCCAAAACTTCTCCTAAACAAACAACAAAACAAGGAAAGAGACTTTGGAAACTCTATTCAATATCGTTGTTTTCTGAAATCTACCAATTGGAGGAAGTGAGCCAAACTGGATTTGCAATTTAAATGACCGTTACTTATAAATTTTAATGTTTCATTTAATTTAGTGCCCATCTATAGGAACGTATCATTAACGGACAGACCCGCGTGCGTCAATAGCTGACCTGTATATGAACACACATTAGAACTGAACCGACAATTAGGTTCAGCCAATAGGGAGGGGTTTAATGTTTCCAAAACTCAATTCTGTCTGCTGTCCCTAGCCTTAAATTAAACCTCGCTAGCTCTTTATCATTCACCATATTCTCGGCTGTATGTACTATAAAATATAGAGATTCTTTCATAAGCCGTACATCAGGAATGCGAAATGACTTACCTAAACCATTTACATGAGCGAACGAACGAATTGATGAAATGCAAACAAACGACTTTTGATGAATTTCTGAACAGAAAATTGCACATTTTACTATTCCAAGACCAACCTCAAATTAGGAATTGCTGGTAGAAAATTATGGCGGAAATTCGCGAACTGCCGCGACCAACGGGAACGCAACTTTTCACCGACAAAAAAAATTCGAATCGACAAAATGTCGAAAAAAATATCGAGATTTTTGGAAGATCACCGAAAAAAAGTTCATAAAAAAAAATTTCGAAAACCAAAATCTCGAAAAAAAATGTCGAAAAATTCTCGAGATTTTGCAAAAAAATTTCAATTTGCTGAAATCGATTTCCAACCCTAAAATATTATTTTGTTTACCCTTAAAAAGACGCTAATTCACTTAGTTTAGCATAACGTAAAAATTAAGCACTGTTTGTGATTGTCTCCATATAACCTACGGACGCGGTCAAGTGTAACTCAGGAGAAACGATGAGTACTTATTAAGTCCACTTCCCGTACTATAATCTCTACTATCTTCGCTCCTTTCTTAGGGAATTGTCTTAAGCCTCGATACTTTTGATTCGATACCAAGTATTTTGGGAATCGATACCTTTGGTTGCGATACCAAGTAAGTATCGTTTAAAAGTACTTGCATCGAATGAAAGTACACCCAAACTAGTTTCACACACATACTCAATGTTCATGCAATTTTGTATTCCGCTTCGCACAAAACAGAAATCATACACTTTCCGCACACACATAAAAATTCTTGCATTACTTAAAGATATACACCACGCATTTTATATCTCTTTACGCACACTCTTATGGTCTTTATGAATTCTTTTACAAAATTAAATTAACTCTAGGAATGCGTTTAGTCTTTCTCTTCCCATGTAAAGTCGTAAATTCTTAAGTCTTAACTCTTTTGTCGATTATCAGTGGTGAGTTTGGTCGCTTTTGTGCAATCGTTTGTTGTTTCAAAATAAATATTAATAAATTATTAAAAATGAGCCCGCAGCTTCACAAATATGGTTATATTTTTCATCTGTAATTTTAATTCGATTCAAGTAGGTATCGATACTTTTCATCCGATACCCGAGTAGGTTTCGATACTTTTCTTCGATACTAGTATCGAGTAAAAGTACTCGATACCTTGAAGGTATCGTTTCATCCCTATTTACAAGTCTGGTTCTGGCTTTAGGTACTTAAATCTGTGAGAATCAAGAAAATGTTCCTTCTCCGTGATTCTCATGAATTCGCGGACCTTATTGTACGAAAGAAATATTTTTTTTTAATAGTTTTCTCTTAAAATACACAAAAGACGAAATCTCGAAAATACCTGAAAATTATTTTTGAGATTTTTTTCGAGATTTTGTGTTTTCGAAATAAATGAACGATTTTTAGAAAGGAAATCATTAATAATCAGATTGATGTTAAAATGATGAAAAATAAGGATTCCTCGTAGTCCGAAGTCCAGCAAACTGATCACTGAGCTTTTAGGCATGAGAAGTATAAATGTTACGTTACAGTCAATTGGCAACCTGGTCATGACCTGGGGCCTACTTTGATCCTTTCTAATTATGTTCCAGTGGCCAACGTTACCGGATCGCGATAAATGATTGCGCGGTACTAATTAATCATTTTTAATGTCCAGGCTAACTTTTACGAAGTCTCAATGGCGAAAGGTTCTATTGAAATTTAGAGTTTTTAATTTTGTAAAGATAATGAATAGGACCTACACCTACAACTTAATGCTGAACGGTTAAATTGGGAATTTTTCTCCGCCCAGTTAATTCTCAGATGTTTTCAGACGTTCACAAGAGGTGGGAAAGTGGAAAAAAAATTTTTAAATGTTATTTGTGTAACTCCGGGGGTTGAACTTGGTAGCCGTAGGCACCACTCGCTTAGAAGTTCAACACTGCTATCTGTGCTGTGCCACGCTCACATATAATGATTAAAACACGAACAACACAATTTTGTATACTTTTATATTAGGTAGGTATATGTATTTATGTTGTCTGGTAGTACACACTGAGGCATAATATACATTTAACAATATTTTACGAATCATTTACATTTAGAAACACTCGTTCGTACTGGGTTTATTGGTCTGACAGTGCGATCGCCAAGCATACCAAGCTCTGAATCCCTGCATCCGCTTAATCTTACGAGCACAGGAAACGGATTTATCAATGCTATCGGTCAACAGATCACTGCATGCAACATGGCATGTATTGGATGTTCGTCGGCCATCGGCCGGCTTACACCAGTAACGATCGTTGATCTGAAATATTCCCCAATCCTTAGTTCTGTTGGTATTTGTGTGCGTAGCTTTTGTATTGAAACCACTTTCGTACCGCGCCAAACATACCCAGTCGGGAAGTTCCGATTTCGGAACTCCTAATCTGAACATTGCGCGGGCTAGTTCGCACTTACTAAACACTTTGCCTTGCGTTATTGCAAAAGGTGCAATAAGAACAGCTACTGTGAGTATGATTTCAAAATTCACCATTATTGATGTGTACAGCGGAGGATAATATTGCAAACTGATGTCTCCGGAGAGTAAAACAATGTATTTGTACATATTTCTTATAAGCTTTGGGAATACCCTTACTATCTTCATTTGATGACCCATTAAACAAACAAAAAATTGATACCTACCTAATTTACTTAGTTATGATAAGAAACGCTTTATGGCAATTAAGTACCTAGTCATGGTTTTTGCTTTTGCATGTACAAATATGTCGTTCAGTATAAATGTACATATGTCATTATCTGCGATTTTTTGGACACGAAACATTTTTGATTTTCTTGGATCTATATAAACATAAGGGCAAGAGTATTGGCTTCATGGAAGCTTGTTACTTGTTTTAATAGTTGTTGTCTACTCAAAAGTAATGGACGAAATGTCTTCCAAGGATTTTTAATTTTTGCAGGTATTGGGCAGAGGCAAACAACATATGAATCCTTTGCACAAATACATTTTACTGAGCTTAATTTTTTTGGTATGATATCTCAGCATGACCATTGACCAACAACACCAACACCAACAACATTCGCATTCGATTACGAGTACATTACATTGATTACGAATTACATCCTATCAGGTTAACATAAGATCCGTTGTCTTCCTTTCTTCACAATCCGGGAGGCAACCGTAAGATTATCTACCTCATCGTGGTTCTCGAAATTAGTAGTTTATGGACCGACATTTACAAAATTGTCGATCGGACTAGGATTTTCTGGCCGGGTGAAACCAATATTGGTCACTTGTAAGAAAGGATTTGATAAACAATTTTCAAAACAGTTGGTCGGCCTAGAAAAAATTGCTAAGACTCCTTTGGACGACCAGTTTTTCCATTGTGTCTTGCTCCGCAGAGTCCTTAATAGACCTACATAAAAATCTATAAAAAAAAACTTAAAAACTATAAGAAAACAAAGCAAATTCATTCAATCAAAGTCCATTTGTACTTACACGACGCGATCAATTCGTGATCGATTACTAAATTTTAATCTAAAGCTGGACCGATTTGGATGTTTCTTTTTTGTTTTATTCGCCTTGTATGAGGGGTGGCTTAGCAAAAAAGATAACCTCATATATAAAGTCGGAAAATCGAATACATACACTCCTCGCCACTTGAATAGAACACCCTTTACACTCTCTTTACAATTGCTTATATATCCAAAGCGGAATGATAAAATAATAATAAGTTCTGGAAAATTGCGGTTATATATTTTTTTCCACTTTACTTTAGCATTCGCTGAAATTTAGGCAACATTTTTGCGCCACTTGAATAGAACATGCATTTTGTTTGGCCGTTATCTTTGGCACGTGTATGAGTCCACGTGCTTTGTCGAATTTTTTTGTTAATTTCGACTATTTAATTTAAAAAAACAAATAAAATGGGTGGAGAAAAAGCCTTAACAGAGGCGGAAAGGGACAAATCAAAGCTTAAAGGGCGCTCGCATATTTATTGTCAAATTGGCTTAGAAAATCGGGAGGAGCCGAAGCGTTATATAATATTTTTAAGTAATGAGTTTAACTATGGATAAAAATATGAAAGGTAGCATACACTATACACAGCTAGGTTCCAGAAATCGAGTGAATTCGTTTTCAGTGTTCTGCATTTCGAGCGATTCGGAAACTCTGCAATTTTTTCGAAATCACCATTTCACTTTGTCTGAATTCCGAAAATTTTTAAATCGAAATCGAATACAGTGAAATGTAGAACACAAAAATTCATTTCCGATTTGATTTCGAGTGAAAGTGAAATGTGGAACCTAGCACACAGTGTGTGCTTACTAATGAGGAAAGGCGGCTTATATTTAAAAAGGCGTCAAATTCTCACTACTCTTTTCCAAAAATCAGGAAAAAAGTGGTATCAAAACAATTCGTCGTATTATTTCGAATGCTAATCATATAAAAAGACTAAAAATCAAGAAGAAGTCACCCCTGCCAACGATCCTTTAAACAACGAAATGTTCACCAACACAGAGGAAGTTACCGAGATCATCTTAAGCGGCAACTCCAAGAAATCGTCTGGAACTGATCAAATTTCTAACTTTATGCTCAAAAAGTTACCAAATTTCGCCATGCTCCTAATAACCATAATACTTAACAACTGTATAAGCAACAGCTATTTTCCAACATCATGGAAAGTAGCCAAAGTTGTTCTAGTTGCTAAAAAGACAAACCGCTTGGAAAACGAGGAATAGCGGCCAATATCTTTGCTATGTTGTGTTAGCAAGATCCTAGAGTCACTCATACTAAGGAAGATAAACCACCTATGTGCGGAGAGGAACATAATACCGACTTTTCAGTTTGGATTTAGGCCCAAGCACTCCACCATTAACCCGCTGTTAAAGCTACAAAAGCTACCATGGGACTCAGCAAGAAGGAAACAACAGTTTCCATACAGTGTCTGAATCAAAGGACTACTTTATAAGCTTATCGAATTCGGCTTTCCGAACATTTTGGTAAGGTTAATTAATAATTTCCTAACAAATAAAATATTATATGTACAGGTACATGACGCAAAATTATCAAGGAAACGTACGACTTGGACCGATCCTCTTCAACATATATAGGTACACATCAGACCACTCAACGTAGGAAGAAGAAGCAAGACGCTACTGTATGCTGATGATTCTATAACTTATACCACATCGCTATCAGCAGAGATAGCTGCTCGAAGGGTTGAGGCGCATATCAAGGACCTTTGGCACTACTATCTGAAGTAGGGACTAAAGATTACTGTAGTAAGACGGAACTCATCTGCTTCCGGACGCCCGTCACAGCTGTAAGAGGGCGACGTGCTTTCGCCAACCGCTGTAGCAACATCAAGATTACGCTTCCAGATAGCACCGAGGTTTTGGCGAAGATAACCACCAAGTATTTAGGCATCAACTTCACAGAAAGGGTCAAGTTCAACCAACATGCTGATATTGCCCTTAGGAAGGCAAATTTTGCTCTTCATCTGGTACACCCACTACTAAAATGGCAAAAGGTGTGTTGGTGTCGGGGGCCGTTTCGAATTATGGCACCTGAAATTACAATTTTTGACAACCACAATGAATGCGTTGTCTTAGAATGGTATGGTATACTGATAAGGCTTTAACATGTGTTCATAATTTTTTGGCCCATCTGCCTTGGATCTAGCAACATGTTAAAGCGCCAAACAGCCCGGATTGTTAAAACCTATTTATAGAGCCAAATCGTGGAGCTATTAAGCTGACCGGCCTACTCACCGGATTTGAATATCATCGAAAATGTTTGGCAATGGTTGACACGTCAAGTTTATAGATTGCCGGTTTTTAGTTAATCATTTTTTAATTAAAGCTTTAGTTTTAAATCTTCCTTCTGGTCAAATTACGACAATTAAATTAACTTTAATTTAAAATTTAAAATGTAATTTAATTAAGTCTCTAGCATGCTTGGTTTGGGACAACTGGGCGATAGAAAACCGGCCTTAGCGGGTGTGCTATTCAAGTGGCGCGGATTGTATACACCACCAACAATCGCAAAATTCGAAAACCACCAAACCGATTGAGTTCAAATTTTGGAAAACTCTTTTTTATTGAGCGGTTTCTGTGAAGTTTTGTCAAAATTGGACAAAGGGGCGTGGCATCTCCGATACAAAAGAAACCTTAAAGCTCTTATATCTCAAAACCCACCAAACTTATTGAGCTCAAATTTTAAGCAAATCTTTGGTATTGACCCATAGGTGTTTATGTAAAATTTGGACAAAATTAGTCCCATACAAAAATAAACCTTAAAAATCTAATATATCTCGAAAACCACAGAATAGATTGAGCACAAACTTTGAGAAAATATTTGCT
The DNA here is from genome assembly GCA_955612985.1 of Cheilosia scutellata. Lineage (NCBI taxonomy): Eukaryota > Metazoa > Arthropoda > Insecta > Diptera > Syrphidae > Cheilosia > Cheilosia scutellata. The sequence continues at coordinate 54,105,692 of OY015313.1, read as the reverse complement.
ATTGGCCCAAAACATTGTGAAGTTTGGTCCCATACAAAACAAAAACTTAAAAATCGTAATCTCGAAAACCACAAAAACAATTTAGCTCAAATGTGCAGGTATTCTGAGTTTCTGTGAAGATTGGTCAAAATTGAGCAAAGGAGGGTGCTACGTCCCATAGAAAAAATAAATAATTTTAAACGTTATTTCTCGACACTCATTAAATTAAATATTAAAATTGTAAGCATTGATGTACATTGAATTTGTTTGTCTGTTTGTATGTGGCCTTAACGACTTATAGTATCACGTTAAAACTACTGACCCAATCGGTATGGACAAAAATATACACTTTCTCTTGTATTTCACATCACACTGTCTCTTTGTTTGCCTCCCAAGGCCTAGCTGTTGTTCTATTAACTTAACACATTTGCTGTCCTTCTTTCAGACTCGGACAATATATGTTGGCGTTTGTCTTCCATCTTCTTGCTCCGTTGGTGATGTGCGCAAGGTGACCAGCGCTTCGCAAATTCAATTGTCATTCCGAAAAGCAGATTTAATTGATATTCGGGTACCAACAGCGAATGGATATGATCTCTTTCAAGATACAACATTCTGGATTCTAAGGTAAGACCTACTAATTTCATGTTAAACTTATAAACGCAAAAACGTAAATTTTTATAGTATCGTATCCGGTTTGGTCTTTATTCTAATGATACTCGGAACTTTGTATGAAGTCTACCTAAGAAGGCGTTTACATAAAGTACTTCGCGAGCAAGACAAAGAAATGATGAACAACAGTGAAACATCTTCAGGTATTGGGTGTGCGGCGTCTGATTACAGTGACTCTGGAACAAATGATCTTAAGAAGGATTTAAAGGACCTTAACATTGTTTTGAATTTGCCTCATACTGCGAACACAATGAACACTAACAATTCTGATGAACACCTTGAGGGACACTTACATGAACCAGACAAGCTAAGCGTTTATTCGGAGTTACTTCTATCGTTTTCGGTTATAACAAACTTCAACGCAATTTGTGATCGTAATGTGGGATCAGATACGATCCCTTCTATTCATGGCCTGAGAGCATTTTCTATGGCCTGGGTTATTTTGGGGCACACATGTATCGTTGTCTTTAAGTATTCAGACAATATGGAAATGCGAAAAGACGTCGAAAAGAACTTTTTCTTCCAGGCCATTACTAATGGCCCCTTCAGCGTCGACACATTTTTCTTTCTGAGTGGAGTTTTAGTGTCATACATTTACTTTAGAACAAATGCGAAAGGAAATCTCAACAAATTGACAAAGGGAGCAAATGAATTCACTGCAGGTTTGGTCCACTTCTTTGGATTGGTTGCCTATAGATTTATGAGGTGAGTTACTACATGTAGGGTCATTACGATAATTTATTAATAACTTATTTGGTCTATTTCAGGTTAACGGCACCATATATGTACGTCTTGGGTATTGTCCAAGTCACAATGAAGTATCTAGAGTCCACTTCAATCTTTGACCCACCAACTATGGATCACGTCACTTGTCCTCAGTTCTGGTGGAGAAATTTGCTGTATGTCAACACACTCTTTCCTGTCGAACAAATGGTAAATTCTCCCAAATGTCTTGTTGAACAAAATATCACGTACATATTTATTTTGTCTATTCTAGTGTATGCTGTGGAGTTGGTATCTAGCCAATGATACACAGTTCTACATCATTGGAGCCATCATTCTTATAGTAGCCGTTCGACATTTTAATATCGCTGCTAGTACAATGGCGATCTTTCTAGTTTCGTCTTGGATCACGACTGCTAGCATCGCTTTCACAAATAACCACAAGCCAAATACTGACGATCCTCTGGCATTATTCGATAAAATCTACGACAAACCATGGACTAGGTTGGGTCCCTATTTGATAGGCATGGCTGCTGGATGGATACTGTTTAAGACAAATTGCAAAATTCGTTTGTCGAAGTTTACTGTGTCAATCGCCTGGATACTTGCGATGACGAATCTGTTTGTGCTTGTATTCGGACTCTATAATACAGAACTGTCACAATTTACAGCTGCCGCTTACAGTTCACTAAGCCACTCAGCGTGGGCTGTATCTCTTGCTTGGATAACAATAGCATGCTCTACAGGATATGGTGGATTTATCAATACAATTTTATCAGCCCCTTGTCTATATCCATTCTCAAGGGTTACATATTGCGCATATCTTGTGCATCCAATTGTGATAAGAGCGATGGCTCTCAATTCTGATGCTCCGCTTCATTTAGGAACTGATTCCATGGTAAGAAATCTTTGTGTTTAATTTGCTCTAAGCCTACAGTGAGACTAATATTTCGTCGATGCAGTAATAATTGATTCTAGAGATAATTTTCAACGATAGAATAATTGGTAAGAGTTTAAATTTTATTGTTTTGCCTAGATTCTAGGAACTGAAGTTGTACCCACCTGACTTGTACTTGTACACCATCTTTTCGCTTGGCTAAAGTTGCAGAGCTGTTGTTTAGTTCGGTTTAGACAAGGGTTGGGAGAATAAAGCGGACACTTTCGTCAACTACTCTACATTCCATCTATATTGCAGCGTACAGCAAGCCAGCATAGTCCTACTACAGTCAAATAGCTAGAACGGGTCCAACGTATAGCTGGGAACTGCATGACGGGCTGTCTACGCTTCACCCCGACCACTGCAATGAATGTCATCCTAGGACTATTACCTTTTCAAGTACATATACAAATATTCGTCTATTCCATTCGAAAAACATCGACCCCCTATTCCTACCATGGAGGTCACCTATCTCTGATTGACGTTATAGTGTCTGAAAGAGCATTCAGTATGTTTCTAGACGACATGCTACCAGAATATGGCTTCTATAAAAACTTCTCTATCATCATGCTTCAAGAGATGATTGGGAAAAATACAAACCTAGTCCTTCGCGACTTGACCTAGTTTGGTATACAGACGGTTCTAAGATGATCCAGAAATAATTTATGGAGAATCGTCTCAAGCGAACTTTTCCGTCAGCCTAGGCAAGTACTCGTCCATATTCCAGGCTGAAGTCCTTGCCATTAACTATTGCGTTAGAATAAATTGAAGTTCTATTACACGTGGTAAAACTATATTTATCTTCTCAGACAGCCAAGCTGATCTCTGGACTTATCTGTCATAAAATCGAAGATGGTCCTGGAAACTTACATGGCCATCTACGAACTTGCAAAGAAAAACCTAGTCATCCTACACTGGATTCCAGGCCACAGTGGCTTTGCTAGAAACGAAACAGCGGACTCACTGGCTAAAGTCGGCGTGACAATGCCACTCGTAGAACTTGAACCCTTCTGTGGTGTCAGTAAGCGATGATGTTTCAGCTTAGCTCAAATCGAATCTAATGAAGTGCGGGCAGAACTGCACCAAACAGTTCTTCCCAAAATTCTTCCCCAGGAAATCCTACTTTCTTACCGATCTGGATAAAAATAACCTAAGAATCCTTACAGGTATCATTAGCATTACTGGCCCATGGCCTTACGAAAAAAAAAAATCTATCGAATTGGAATTTCACCGGACCTAACATTTAGGCTATGTCTGGAGAGTGATGAAACCTCTCCTCACATTCTCATGGAATGCCCGGCTCTTTTTCGCCTCGGAAAGAATGTCCTGGCGAAGAAATTATTACTTCCGCAAATTTTGCTAACATACTCCCAGAGAAGATACTTGTAATATCTTCTTGACTGTCTCCGGAGTAAAAAGATGGCTTTAGAACCTTGCCAGGCAAGGCACAATAGGCTCCTTTACAGAGGCCGCAGTGCCAGACTAATGTAGGCTCTCCCGACTTATAATTTAACCTAGTCCTACTTGGTAATTATGGTTATAATTGTATGGCAATCCCTGTCTTATTCTGATTTAATGTAATTTGGTACTAGAATCTATTTTTGGATTGCAAACTCATTTGATTTTATTACTGCGGTCATATGCTGGTACCCTTCTGGGTTGGGTACATCGTATGGTATGTGGAAATCCATCAAAGAAACCCGAGTTGATGAACCACCGTGCCTGGTTTTATCTGTATACCTTGTACCTATCCCAGTTTGGTTTTCTTGAGACGTATTACAAATGAGTTTACCAAGGGAAACTTAATTAGTCGCCGACATATGTTTCTTTACTTAATCGCTGTATTAATATTATTACTACATAAATATTATTACAATATGCAATTATAGATGGCCCTCGTAATGGTTATACAATATTTTAAATACACATTCATACAAACACGCTCTCTCTTTTTCAGATCGTTACATTTTTCGGACTCGTGGTCTGGTCGTGGCTGCTCTCGTTTATCGTATCGCTCTCGTTTGAGGCTCCTGTCGTAACAATGCTCAAAATATTAACACCGAACCGAAAGAAACGCATAGCACAATGATGACAATCATCATCAATTATAATTACCTGTTGAGTCAGCACCTTTGTACATATATATATATAGACACGCCCGCACGCTTACGCAAGCACAATATAATGCATAATATGCACTCGAGTTACGAAATGCATTTCTGCATTCATTTATTTCGTCGCACTCCGGAGTCCTAAAACATCATCGCCAATTACGATTGCTGGAGATTTCTCTGACATAAGATATTCGCCTTCATTACGCTCATGCGATCAGTTAGTAGTACTGATTACTGTTATCGAAAGGAAAACAAAATACCTACATTTGATCGTTTGTTATCGTCCATTTATAACATTTAACCGTTAAGACTATTATACGTTAAGTTTGTTATTTAAACATTTTATAAACACACCAAAAAGGATGTTAAATTGTTTGTTTGTTAAGTGTAACTGTAAAAACAAATTTATTACTATGTAAATCGACTTAATTTTTCGAGACTTGTTGATGAAAGTTTATAACATATTTTTTATTTAAAAATCATTTTATACTTAAATCATCCAAAAAGTATACGTAATTAAAGTTGTATCATTTAGGCCATTTAACTCATACCATATCTACACGGTTATCCCTTAATTGTCGTCGTCGGTCGTGAGGAAGTTATTTAATTTGTTTCAATTCTATTGTTATGGTTTTATTATTTTTTTTTTTACTTGTTATATTTTTATTTTGTTTTCTATTGTTTATTATCATAGGATATTATTTTTATTTACACAAAGTTTTGTACGATAATAGCAGAAAATAAAAACATTTAATTTTAAAAACAAGTGAGTGTTTTCAGTGTAATCACGAATTGGGAAATTTTAATATTGCTTACATAATAATATGTAAGGATTTGGAAAGAATACTTCTGCAGACTATTAATCGGGGAAAACAGCCAACAGTTCGCTGTCAGACTGTATGATCCGTTCAATTTAAAAAACTGTGATGGCATCCACCCTATTAAAACAAAAAGAGGATAGCGTTATTCAAAGTTAGATCCAAAGCTGCTGCCATCCACAAGAAAGGAGGTAATTTGAACCCTGAACTACATGTATAAGATCTTGTCATGAACGCCAAGACGTTTTGCTAGTAACCTGATCGGCTGATATTAATGCGATTTTAGGGCATTAAAGTCAACAAAATCTTCATACTCTGGCAAATCTTAGAAAATGATGTATTCCTCCTAAACTCTCCGTCTTTATAGATGTGGCGTAATCTCGCTGCTGCGACAAAGTCGAAAAGAACACAACTGAACCAAACTGATGAGCCCACCCACCACATCAGGGCGAAACGCAATTTTGGAGTAGAGGCCACTCAAATTTAAAATTTGTGATGACTATCATAAAGTCCACAAATTTATTCATTTCAGAAACATGTTTATGATTTGAAAATATGTAGTTTGAACCACTTGATGTCGAAAAAAGAAAAAAGACAAGGTGACGAATGACGGAGCTGTTTCTTCGACGTAAGAAGACATCTTAAAAGTTAAGCCCTCTCTTATAGAGCCAAGGGGATACACGACATTAATCATCCCGGTTCTGCTAAATGGACAAGAAGCACTGAACTTATCGAAAGTGAAGGCAAATCTCTTGGGACGTGTTTCGAGAAAGATTCTGCGGATGATAATCACTCCAGTTTGTATCGATGGAGTGTGAAAGAGATTGAACGTCTTTGAGTCCACTCCACACATTTGGAACATTGGAAAGCGACATCAACACAAGAATTACAACTACTGATCTTCTTGACACTTCTGAGACTTACACTTGGAAGTTGCACTAGGTAATTTGGAGTGCGACCCTGCATGCAGTTATGCTTATGTTAAGCGCCGAATAGGACCAAGAATGCGCTGTCAGCCAGTGTGCACCATTCAACATTGACCAGAATAACAGATTCCCTTCAAGCTACCCAAAACGAAGTAAGGGGAACAATCTCTAAACTTAATGATTATACTAATCATGGTAGCCCTAAAAAATAGTCAAACATAAATAATGTAAATACATAATTTTATAGAAATGTAATGTGTTTTATTTGCTACCTTAACGTTAAACAAGAAATGGATTAACTTTGTGGCATCTTCGACAATTCTTTTTCCACATCTTCAGCAGAAATAACTTTTGAAAGTTCATCTGAAACTATTGACACTTGCAAAGCCTGTTGTAGTGCATCAGCAACAGATGGTATTTTATCGTAGTTCCAATATGTAAATTTGTTAAAAGTTCCCGTGACTCTGAAAAGTCTGTTGGCTGTCTCATCTAGCGTGTTATTCGTCTCTTGAAATACCACACCTGTAAACTTCGTCGGCACTTCAAAATCGATTCCATTTAGCGGAAACCCGCGTAGTGAGTTTGTAAGATGACCGTCTTCCTTCGACGTGTAATTGTTAAAATAGTCATCAACATTTGCTTCACCATCGCCTTCAATCCCCGCTGGTAAATAATGAAGAGCCAACTGTTCACTCAGTTGTTTTTTGTTAATTTCTAAATTTATAGACATCTTTTGAATCTACAGATAACACAAAATAGAATTCAAGAAACTCAAAAAGTGGCAGGGACAAACGGTTTGTATCTTTTTTTACCGCCTTTAAACGTCAAATTTGACGTTTACTTTTAATACCATTAAATGCTGCCAAGTTACATCACCAGCAGTGCTACCTGACCAAACATCCTAATATGGTGGGCGGCGTGAGCCACATATCGTGTCGTGATCGTCGTGTATATGAGAAATTTTAAGTCGTTATTTACGGTGCTGACATCTATTTTTGAGTGGAAAAATTGGTTTGAAATACCACACAAATGCAACCTTACCAACTTTTGTATGAGAAATTTGGCACATCTGAACATTTCCCGCGCAAATTAGCTGTGGTTTGGCTAACGTATTTTTGATCTAGATTTCTGTTAGAATTATACCGTGTTTGATTAATATTTTCGATTCATTGGTCAGATATTTATCAATATTTTTAATAGTTCTATTGTTTTTATTTATATTTTAAAGCTCTTAAATAACGTAAATGAAAATTAAAATTTAATTTGCAGATGTGTGCTTTTACCAGTTGACCTAAAGTGCTTGTGTGGTGTTTCCTTAACAAATCGTATGGTATGAAATCCCGCATTATAGCGAGACAGATCTATTTTAAAGGGCAATTCAGAAGCGAAAGAACGAATTGATAAAATTTGAACAAACCACTTTTTATGCATTTATAAATAGAAAATTGCTTAATTGACTATTCCAAACAATTTTATAAACACGAAATTTCGAATTCCACACTTTTTGCCGCGAACGAAAACACTCTTGGTGCGAATTGTCAAAGTTTATTCGTAATCCACATCCACAATCCCCTAGCGAATAAAACATTAACCTCAAACTACACATTGCGGATAGAAACTGATGGCTGAAATTCGCAAACTGCTGCAACCTAGAAAAGTGTTCAAGTGAACGGACTGTCAAAACTTGTGAATATTTGTTCGTTCGTTCGAATGGTCCTTAAGTTAGTAGAAAAGAGAAGTACTTTTACGATTGCAAAATACCCATCGTTCATTCGAACCGTTTCGACGACGCCATTGGACATTTGAGTTGTTTATAATAGGTTCGTTGGTGTACTTTCAGCATAGAAAAATTAAAAATGTCAAATCACAAAAATCGAGAGAGAAATCTCTCAATTTCCAGAGAAGTACCTGACCGGTTATCTTACAAAAAGTTGAAGAAATGTCATTTCGACATTCGTAAAATAAACGTTAACGGCAGAATCTACAAAATAAGTTGGACTTGAATATTTTATAGCTAAACCTATTAAACCTACTATTTTGAATGCGCTGATATGTTCTAGGAGAACATTCAATTACAACTTCTTCATCCGACATTGGCCGCGTTCCTTTGACCGCTAGTCGTCTAGCACATAATATCCCTGATGGAGGAACGCTGGCGCTAGAGATCTAGCGGCAGCGGCAAAGTGACATTGGAACCAACTTGAATTGGTATTATTTCATCTTCATGAGAGTCAAAAATGTATTTTGTGCCATCTTGTCGCATATTTATAATTTATATAAACAAATACAATGTATTTTAATTACATAGAAGTTTGAATTCCCATTTTACACCAAATTATAAATATTTGACTTCTGCACTTTCACTTTTATTTTGACAGTTCGTTATTTTTTTCAATCTAGCAGTTCATTTTGCGCTAGATTGAAAAATTTCCCAGAAAAGGATATTTCACAAAATGTGCTAGAGATCTAGCGCAAATACTGAAATGTCAGTTTTTTTTATATGGAGTTTGGCATGCCGCTAGTCATCTAGCGGTCAATGAAACGCGGCCATTGTTGAAGACGAATATTAATAGTGTTTTATTTGACCAACTTTTGAGCTGTCATTTTTCAGTAAGTCCAAATTCGGTGAGTAGAAAATTACGAAAAAATGAAAAGAGCGGAAATGGATTTCCCTCTCATTTTTTTTCAATTTACTACTTTTAATATGTGGTCGCATTCGCACAGTTTCTTAGCAAATTTTTAATAATTTTACGTTTGCAAAAAAGTACTCGAACGAACTAATAATTCAATCGTTTCGACAATCATCGTTTTTTGGTTGTTACATGAAGTAGAAGCATCGTCGAGACGATGTCGTTCAATCGATTTTTGTCACGCACCCGTTCAACATTAACAATATTAAGAACGTAAACATCTTGTTGCCCGACGAAATTTACAAGTTAGGTATGTTACTGGCCCTTATCATCAGTATGCTATTTAGTATTTAGCGTGCCTATTTTGATAGATTCGAGCGGCGTTGTAAATGTACCAAATTACAGGTAGGTACCTACATCACGACAAAACAATTCATCATATTAATAAACAAAGCATTCATAAAACATTCACAGTCACTGATGAACTCGTTCGATAGCTTGAGTGACGAGTGGTGATTATCACTACCTTCGAATTTCGATAGATAAAAGTTGAACGTTGAACCCTCAACTGTGGTTGAACGTACCTGGAATAGGGTATTACCATTTTTGTTGTATTTTTTGTCTCGCCCATAACTATCTGAAGTCCAATTCGCAATTTTGACAGCCCGGCTCCAACAACAAACAAATTTCCTTTTGATGAGGTGGACAGGCGATTATTAAATTGTTTTAGGTTTTAGGTGCTTAAATTGGGCATCAAATCATCTCACAACTCCGTGTTATGAATCAAACCCAAATTTGTTCATTAAAATACAAGCTCGATTATGTACATTCCATCATTTACTAGCATTTTAGGATGTATTTTCCTCGTCTATATTGCCCACTCAATGTGGACGATGGCTCAGCTTTTCACCAGTCTACAGTGTTCATCAGTGCCTTGTTATCAATCATTTTTGGCTAAAAAGCCGAAAATGCAATTAGCCCTATTCACATCAGTGGGTAGCAATCCAATTGCGGCGGAAACTAATAAAATTTTAAATGTGAACAACTTCAATTATTTTGAAGCTTTCCAGAAGTAAGTACAGTGCAGTGCTGTTTAATTGCCTAATTTTTAAATGAATTACGTTTTTTAGAGACATACAAATAGACGTTCCGCGAAAGACCCGAAAGAATGGAACATTACATTTGCAAGTAGTATTCGCACTCGATGGACCATCATTGGAGTGGAAAACATTGAAAAGAGACGGACCAACTGTGATACACAGCATTTGCTTAACGGAATATATGGTTCCCAGACCCGAGGCTTTCAATTTATTGGGCGATAGTGTAAGTAAAAAAAGGGAATTTCATTAGCTATATATTTCTTAGAGAATTTATAAAATTCAGCAAAATTTAGTTCCTTCTACCCAACTAATTGGCTAACGATTATAGAAGATTTGCTATCACCAGGGTAGATAATTTACTGATTTAGACCAGTCACTCTTGGTGTGGCATAGGGCGTCACCCACGCATGCGGGCAATGTCTCAACGCTTTTTCAATTTCAGTAACCTCGACTCAATAGTAGCAAATGCTGTCGTTTGACAATGTTGGTCCTTAAAAAACTCTTGTTACTTTACTGGGTAGTGGAAGACAAGAACGAATTGGTTTCCGGTTTACTCGCTCCAAATATGACCATATGAAGTCTGGTCAATTTAAAGGATATAGCGTTTTGGTATCAATGCGGATACTTTGACTTAGTATTTCCTAATAGGTACCACCAGTTCGTTCAAGTATCCCCCGAAGGTATCCTAGCGCGAAGTGGAAAATGCTTCGTTCTTCGTGCAGCTTCTACATAAATCATTGTAGGATCTACTCTATGGTCATTGCTGCCTATTAATCAGCGGACCTTTATCCTTCCTATAGAGGAGCTGAATTTATTGTAGAGGGAACACAACTTTTTCTTTTGGCATCAAGTTTGGCAGAAATTGTCTATTGCAAATATTAACAACAATTTGTTTATTATTTTTTTTTTTTCAGGAATCTTCAACAAGCCCGCGCTCACAAAAACATTCCACAATCTCATCAACTTCAACCAAACCAGTAACCCACATTACATCAAAAGCATTTGTAACGATACTTACTGATTTAATAAGCCTATCGCAAAAGGATGTTCCACCCGAACTCGCCCATTTAATTCGTGTAAGCCGCAATGGCGAGATCCTGCCAATCATCAAAAGTGATTTCTTTAACACTAGAATAAAGAATCTAGTGCAAGTGACCAAAAACTCAACTGAGTTCACCATATCGTTAGAGTACAAACCAATAGGCATAGGCAAATTGCGTCTTATGCTTCTCATTGAACATGCCACCAAATCTATGCAAATGATGGGTTTCTCCAATAAGGATGTCGATGAAGTGAAAGGAATATTTTCAGACACAAATGTCTATCTGCTTTGTGGAACATTGTTTGTTGGAAGTATCCATGTAAGTTACTAGACCGCAACGTCATTATCATTAACATCAAAATAAATAAATGTTTTCTGTTTATCTTTAGCTTCTCTTTGATTTCCTATCCTTTAAAAACGACGTTACATTTTGGAGGAAAAAGAAGTCATACGAGGGATTGTCTACACGGACGACTTTATGGAGAGCATTTTCACAAATTGTTATTTTCTTCTACCTAATGGATGAAAGTACATCTCTTTTAATTTTAGTCCCCGCTGGCATTGGAGCTCTCATTGAATTATGGAAATGTAAAAAGATTCTCAAGCTGGAAATAAATTTGAAAGGAATCCATAAAATCGCTGCAAATATGGACGGCAAAGCGGAAAAGAAAACAGAACAATTTGACCGGGAAGCCATGAAATACCTTAGCTATCTCTTATACCCACTCTGCATAGCTGGAGCAGCATATTCCTTGATATACCAACCACACAAGAGTTGGTATTCATGGACGCTCAACTCTCTAGTGAATGGCGTGTATGCTTTTGATTTCCTTTTTATGCTGCCACAATTGTTTGTTAATTATAAACTCAAGTCCGTGGCTGCTCTGCCATGGCGTTCGTTTATGTACAAAGCGTTCAACACTTTTATCGATGACGTGTTTGCGTTTATAATAACTATGCCAACATCGCATCGTGTTGCTTGCTTTAGGGATGATGTGGTATTCTTAATATATCTTTACCAACGATGGCTATACCCAGTTGATAAAAATCGTCTAGACAATGGCATCGCGATTGAAGAAAGAACTGATACTGAGAAAAAGACTGATGAGTCTACAAAGCAGCTTCTGGACAGTGCCAGCGACAAGAAGAACAATTAGGATTTAATTTAAATTAGTAGTTTGTATTTGAAGCAAATCCGTCTTCATTATTAATAAGGTCGACATTTTCCATTGCATTGTATTCGGTAACAATTAAGGAATGAAACTGCAATAAAATTATTTTGGTTTTTAATGATAATGACGTATGCATTTAAGTTTTATTAAAAAAGATAAACCTTTCCAGTTGTAACATGTAAATGAAGATCATTTATAACCTAAAGTCTTTGTACACAATTGGACTTTAAAATAAAACTAGCAGACCCGCTCTACTTCGGTCGAGTATTTTAATATAAAATAAAACCAAAATGTCGTTCTTAAAAAATCTAGTTTATTTAATTTAGTTTTGTCATGATGGAATAAGTATAAGGTGGTCTCGTCGGCTGCCGACTCGTTCGTTTTTTGGTCCCTTAACGCTTCGTTAGCGTACACTTACTACGCTGAATAAAGAGAAAAACGTGTCGTTAAGGGACTACTTTTTGCCGACGAGACCACCTTATACTTATTCCACCATGAGTTTTGTTTGCGAATGTTGTTGGAATGAGAGATTTGATAAAATGCTTATAAATCCATCTCCAATAACTATGTATATTAAACATACAAATATTCACTACATTCTGCATGCACATCGCTCCATGGGCCCCAGCAACCCGGGAGACATAGCCATTTCCAATTGAGGGGTATACAGTGCATAACTGCTGCACATTCCCATGACGCGCACTACCCGAGTCCATACAAAACAGGGTGTGGGCTGAAATGTGGGTACTTATTTATATTTTCTAAGTGCTCAAATAAGCGATTCGTAATTTAATTTTTTTCCATTTTATAAAACAAGGTCTATTTTAAATTTAACGTAGCTCGGCCTCCGTACGTACCAGAACGATGGACGATAGCTCAAAATACTCGTTGGAGTATTGCCTGAAAACCATTTCAAGTTCTAATGTATTGATTAAAATTTATGAACTTTATGGCAATTTGATTGAAGTTAATGAAAGCACCATGTTCTTTCCACTGTTTCCATGTTGAGGATGATTTTTTTCAAAATCCTTTCTTAGTGATCATCTTGGGCAAACGAAGTATTTGAAGTGTCTACGTCCAAAGGTGTACACTAGGGCGTGTCGTATAGATTCAATATCCTTTTATAATGTGTATACAGGGTGGGGCAGAACGAACGATCTTTAAAATCCCGCCAACCACGCTGTATCGTGTACCGTGCGTACGCTGTGAAGGCGTTTTATCAAAATGGTAATTGTTAAGTACGATCGCGTCGTACTTTTCGCTATCATTTGAACATCAATCGCAATCGACCAGTGTTGTCTGCCTGTACCATAAGTGTGTTAGGAACTTTTAGGAGACGCACTCATGGAACGAACTCCTACTAGCTCCAACTTCCACTGAACTAAGTTCCAGCAAATATGCAGTGAGACTTTCATAAATTTGGGAGATAGTTCAGTTGGGACGTACACATTATGAACTAATTCCCAAGCAAGTAAGTTCACAAGGAGCATTATCATTGGGATATGTATGAGCATGCTGTGCCCTCTGTTTGGGGCCTCTCTTTAATTTGGAGTATGTGCATACGCACAGCTTGGGATGGATTTAAAGAAACTTTATATATATCCAAACTAGCACCTACTCCAAATTCAACAGTGACTCCCATAGGGTGTTCCTAAATGAACTAAATCAATAATTTTGTGCTGTAGCGTCACAATCACACGCAGACATAATTCGAAAATAAATTTGCATGATATTACCAAAATGAATATCGATAATGTTAAAAACCATAAAATTTATTGAAATATTATTTTTATTTTTCTTACAATGCGATTCTAAACGTGAAGCCATCCAAGGATTAAATAAAACCTAAACCTAAATAAGAGGAAACTCCTTCCTTATGAATTACGAATACCCAAAGCCTGCTCCAGCTCGGCGCGTTTCTGATTTACTTTCGTGAAGAAGTAACGCGACACAGCTTCGTGAGTCCAGGGCTGGTAATAAAACTCAGCACGGCGCTCCTCTTCTGGATTGCCAACTACATCGGTCATTGTCTGAAAAAGCAAAGTGAATCAGATATACATATATACTGATGTTAAATTATAATAACTACCTTAAGATCCCTCGTCTGACTAACAATCCATCTATGAATGAAAGTCTGAGGATCCTTAGCGAAGCTCAAAAAGAATTCTCTATTGGTCTTTAACTGATTTATGGTGTCTACTGTCTCGTGTATTTTTGCATCTAGTCCTTGGATTTCCTGTTGACTAGCGGTACTCAGTAAAAAGTTGTTCATTTGATTCTTTAACGTGTCGTCCACTTCCACATCGATGTCATAGCATGCGGTCTGCTTATTTTCCGCACCGCTTTCTATAAAATGATTGATAACAATTGGATCTGGGGGATGCAGGAGTGGATTCAAGCGCTGTGGTATCTCAGCGAATTTCATTCGCGGACATCCGAATATCTGCTCGAGATATTTATCGCAGTTTATATATTCGCGCTCGTGTGCATCCTGCAATTTATGCGTTTTTATGTATTGCCAAAGTGCAGAAATGATTACTGGACGAGTCTGAGTATGTACACCCAGTAAACGGGCTAATCTGGGATCGAGTTTAAACTGCAACGGCTGATAGTCAAGGAGAAGCAAAATCGTACAGCGAACATTCCTATCTCCAGGTCGTTTCACCTGGAATCCATCGGTTTCTTGAGTGGTGTGCGTGCGATGCCACTCTACAAGGTGATTGTCCGGACCGTATAGGTCTTTGTCAAGTTCAATGACCAGCGATTTAAAGAATGATGAGAATTTTCTTTTTATTTTAGTGTTTGGATCACCCTTGTTGTCTTCGAGAAGTCTACCCTCAACTCTCAACTCCCAGGAAGCCACAGCGCCTTCCTCGCCATCTCCAGTGGGCTCCTTGCTGGGGTAGAATGTATTTGAAATAAAGATTCGCAGTTTTCGTTTCTGTTTCATCGGACGTTTGAGTGCTTCTTGAATGTCTAACCTCTTTCGCATAATAGTGGCATCCAATTTCCTTTCGAATGTTAGAAGGTCCATGTACGCCTGAGATTCAGGAACTAAATCTCGCACTTTCTGAGGCAAAATCTTGTCTGCAAGTTTCTTTTTCTTTTTGGCCGCAACATATTCGCCCTTGCCAGGAGTTTGATTGATGCTTCGAGATTCTTGCGATCGTTTTCCACCAGCAGCAGAGGAACTTCCTCGAAGACCACTCTGAAATCCTGGCTGTGAAGAACGTTGATGCATTTGTGGACCTCCAGGTGATGGTGCGCTACCAACTGGTGGCGGTGGATTCTGGTGCATTGGGAAACCACGTTGCTATCGAGTAGAATTAAAAACTATAAATATGCGACAAATTTAGAAGAGTTATTTTGTAAAGGTACCGGAAAGTTTCCAGCAGCATTGTATGGTCGCATTCCTGTCGATTGTGAAGGTGGTGGTTGATATCTGGGTTGGCCAGGAACAGGAGGTTGCCCCGGCGGAGCTGATGTAAATCTTTGGGACATGCTTCCAATTTCAGTTATTATTTAATATGAAGAAAAGATTTTATGTATGTTTAGAAAAAATTGTCGGCGTCACAAGGAGAAAATATTTTTCTATAAGAAATTTATAAATGGCGAATGGCTTGTCTTGAAATTATGTCAAAACTGACAGCTAAAGTTTTGGATTCTTTGTTTGAAAAGTTTGATGGCTCGCTGTTGTAAATTGCTCAGAAACTGTTATATACAGAGATCTCAAACATCCCTATTACTCTGAGGTGAATACAGGTTTGCATAATATAATTCTCAAATTCCGCATAACGTATAACTCGTATAAATTCGTAAAAATTCAATTCAAATCGGCTAAGAAATATTGTGGCTGTGGGTTTTGATTTGCGATTACCTAACAAAAACAAAAAAAAAACAATTTGTGGTTGTGTGTGGTTCTAAGTTCATATAGAAATAATTGTGTTTTTACAATGGCTATACATTGTGCGAAATGGAGCATTTGTTAAGTGACAACGGAGCAGTTTAGAACAACTCCAAATATCTTATGCCCAAAACACATGTACAGAAATTCTGAATGCATGATGATACAGATGTGCAGAATTTAACTTGCATCGGTTGCTGTGAATGCGGGGGAAAATACGAGAGTGCAACACAGACAACAAATAATTCCCGTCTCTCTTTTCCTCGTTTGCATCAGTAGCTGAATTTAAAAATTCGATGCTGCCAAGTCTCTTTAATTTAATTCACTGCGTTGCTATGCAGTGAATTTAAAAATAGGGACATGTTGCAGTGCTGCGGTGGGTGCAGAATTTACATTTGTGTCACCACATAAGAACATGTGTATTTTAATCCTACTGGGCAGTGAATTCTGCACGTGTGTTTTGGGCATTAAGATATCCGAGAGACCCAAGACATTGCTATGGGCCAGTCGTTAGTAAGCAGAATCCAACAAAAGTAATATTCATTTCAATGAATTCATTAAGTG
Organism: Cheilosia scutellata; assembly: GCA_955612985.1. Lineage (NCBI taxonomy): Eukaryota > Metazoa > Arthropoda > Insecta > Diptera > Syrphidae > Cheilosia > Cheilosia scutellata. The sequence goes on along the minus strand of OY015313.1, from coordinate 54,089,114 downwards.
CCTCTTTTTAGTCGTTGGTCACATGACCGGTATTATTCTTTAGTTTTCCTTCCATTTTAATTATTTTTGCTTCTTGAGAATAAATTTTGCATGTAAATCCAAAAGTGTGTATAACAAAACCAAAAGTGAATATAACAGTTTTGCATGTAAAAGTAAAAGTGAGCTAGCTATAGATTCCCAAAAAAATACGCCTATTAGAAGTGTCAAACTCACAATTCCGTATGCGAGAAGATAATCCGCCTAGCAACGGCAGACGAGTAACATTCAAAGAGAAATTCTCGTATGAGGATTTTAAGAATTGAAAATTTCAGTCTTTCGCATGAAATTGGAGATTTTAACAGATAAACGTAGATGCGAAAATTTTCGAGAATTGACCTCCAGGACCAACCAACTTTAAGTTCCTCTAATAAGATATTGGCACAAAATTATAGTCGGATAAACTTTAAAATTATGTTATAATGTAACAAAGTCTGTATTAGTGTTTTGTTAATTTACAGTCGACAGAATACACCCTCAGTCTCTTTATCACTAATTCATTTCCAATCATCTTTAAAAGGTTTTCCTTGAAAAAATGAGTTCTGACATTTATGTTTCCACTCAATTACGCTCTCCAAAACATTTTTTTTATTCCTACAAGTAGTATTCGATTTCCTAGCTGCTGTCAAATTCATTTCAATTTTGTTAAAATAGTATTCCCCAAACTGTGTTGGGTTTCCCAAACTATACAATTTTTTGTTTGTTTGATTGTTGGAAATCTCTGTTTTATTTATAGGCATATTTTTTTGGGAATCTATAGCTAGCTCACTTTTACTTTTACATGCAAAACTGTTATACTCACTTTTGGTTATGTTATACTCACTTTTGGTTTTACATGCAAAATTGTTATACTCACTTTTGGTTTTGTTATACTCACTTCCCAAAAAAATACGCCTTATGTCGTTTTCGGTTGGTCGCCCAGAACCGTCCGGAAGAACTCTCCGCGATTCGGAATTCAAATCCAGAAGCAAATTTCTCTTCATTTCAGTAGAAGAACTGTCAGTTGAGTGCCAATCAGACTGCGTTCAGAAGCGTTCGGATTGCTTCCGGACGGTTCTGGACGACCAATCGAAAACGACATTAGAGTTTCTTGAACATTTCTTTTCAACACTCACTGTGTCAGAAAATTACTCGAGGATGGTTTACCCACTCGCTCAGTGGCTCAGTCGAGGAGTCACTCATTTTGAAATCCAATGGAACAACAAAACGCTTCTGGCTGACTACACTCACGTATTGGTGAAACGTCAAAAATTATTATATGGCTGCTGCCAGCTGGCTTGTTTAAAATACATACATAAATTGCACTTGGGTAAGTGCTTCTTGAGTGGATTCTGACTTGAAATCGAGAAGCGAAATTCAATCCTCAAAATCGACGGAAGAGTAATTTTGGCGCCAATGGAACGGTTTCAGAAGTGATTTTCTTGATTCCGGACCATCCCGGACGCTTCTTTTTGCCCAATGGAAAATGACATAACTATCCTGAAAAAGCTGTTCGGACTCGGCATAAATTTGTAGGTCCCTTCCATTCGTCAAAAAAAAAAAAAACCTCACACAAACGAATGGTTGTGAGAAGCTAAGCCTAGGGTGTCTTTACGCCTGTTGCGCCAACTATTTATTTATTTATTTTTATCGTGGTGGAAAACGAATTTTCAGCTGTCAAAATATTATCCTACTCTGGGACCAAGATAATAAATTTTCCTATAGACGTTTTTATTTGCTTGAGTTTGGCTAGAATAGGCGTATTTTTAAATGAGTATAGGCGCATTTTTTTGGGAAGTGAGTATAACAAAACCAAAAGTGAGTATACCAGTTTTGCATGTAAAACCAAAAGTGAGTATACCAGTTTTGCATGTAAATCCAAAAGTGAGTATAACAAAACCAAAAGTGAGTATACCAGTTTTGCATGTAAAAGTAAAAGCTATAGATTCTCAAAAAAATACGCCTTATAACATAACAAAAAGTGAGTATAACAGTTCTGCATGTAAAAGTAAAAGTGAGCTAGCTATAGATTCCCAAAAAAATATGCCTTATAACATAACAAAAAGTGAGTATAACAGTTCTGCATGTAAAAGTAAAAGTGAGCTAGCTATAGATTCCCAAAAAAATATGCCTTATAACATAACCAAAAGTGAGTATAACAGTTTTGCATGTAAAAGTAAAAGCGAGCTAGCTATAGATTCCCAAAAAAATATGCTCAATGTTGAATAGGAAATAAAACACGAATTTCAATTAATTAATAGCGTAAAATTCGATAAATCTATAAGGGTATTCATGCAACGTCGTAAGTTTACCATTTGCGTAAAATGGTAATTTTACGACAAACGTTTCATGAACGCCCCAATTTGCTGTTTGTGGTAAATGGTGGTAAACCATATCAGCTGTTTCACATGAGAGGGAACGAACGAATTGATAAAATGCGAGCAAACCACTTTTGATACAATTATAAAGAGAAAATTGAACATTTTACTATTCCAAGTGTAGGATAATTAGTTTTTCCATCAAATTGTATTAAGAAAACAAGTTTTAAAAGGGTTTAAATAACGAAATTTACAATACCAATCTTTTTGCCGCGAACGAAAACTCCCTTTGATTGGAATTGGAAATTTCGTTATTTAAACCCTTTTAAAACTTGTTTTCTTAATACAATTTGGTGGACTAACTAATTATCCTACACTTGGAATAGTAAAATGTGCAATTTCTATTTAAAAATGCATCAAAAGTATTATAAATGCATGCAAAGCCATTTTTTCTGATTTCGCGCCTTTATTTCAAGTGTGAAATGTCACAATAACCTCGTCGTAAGTTTATCATCTCGGTTTTCCACACAAATTCTCGTAGTAAGTTTACCATCTCGTCGTAAATGATTTTCCATACAAATATTGACAGTTCATTTACCACGTCGTAAACTTACGACGTTTACGACGAGTTTACGACGTTGCATGAATACCCCTTATGTTTTAAGATTGGAGTTTGGTTAACTTCTCTTTCAAAACTTTTACAAGTATGCGTATTTTTTTGAGAATGTATAGCTAGCTAGCTCACTTTTGCTTTTACATGCAAAACTATTATACTCACTTTTGGCTTTGTTATACTCACTTTTGGTTTTGCATGTAAAAGTAAAAGTGAGCTAGCTATAGATTCTCAAAAAAATACGCCAAGTGTCAGAAAATTATCCGATGGTAATTATTTAGCCCAATAATTGACACACGACTTAGGGCCGATTTTTCAATAGTCAGATAAATCGGCTGATAGCTAACTAACGATTAAATTTATTTCACTCTTTATCTGCTAGATAACAGTTTTGAATTTTTCAATCATAAAATAAGAGCTAGATAACTTTTCGACGGTTAAGTGGGTGTGAGAGAGACAGATTGATTGACAGTTTGTTGTGTGTAAGCATATAAGATAGTCAGCCCATAGCTTGACGTTTATCTTAGTTCGAAATCTGCATTCTCCCATTCATTGTACATAATGGTTAGGTCTCTTTCTCACTACTATTTGTTTCCTTGTTGGGTTGAAGTAATTATTTCCTAATTTTTCTTCCTCAATAATAAAATCGTCGATACAATCGAATAGATCCATTTGTACAATATGTAGATACATATTTCCCAAAACAAAACTTTGTAAAAACTTTACAATTTTAAAATTTGACAGTTCTTCTACCTTAACTAGAGAGTTAGTACATTTACACCGCACCTAAATTCAACATTTCAGCAGACAACATTTCGAAATCCAATTTTGCGTTCCCATTGAAACTTCAACATTTCAAATGACAGCTAGTATCAGAATTGATTCTCACTGATGTTTTTTATGCTTCGAAATTAGAAGTGGTTTGTATCTAAAGAATACATTTTTTAATTATATTAATTTAAACATGAATATATGTGATAATTCAGACATATTAAATACAATCTTAAATAAATAATATTAAATACAACAAAAAATTCCGCATTGGATTTTTTTACAGCGGTTTTTTTTTGTCAGTGAGCCCAAAAGTCATCAAAATGAGGTTTGTTCGATTTGACATACTTGCAAATGCAGCGATGAAATTCAACATTTCGCTGAAATTCAACATTTCGAAATGCTGGAAAATATATGGCGAAATGCTGAACATTTGGCCTGAAATGTTGCATTTAGTCGAAATGATGAATTTAGGTGCGGTGTAAACGTACTATTATATTTTATCCGCCTCAGAAACGGGCAGATAACTTTATGAGACAGTTAGATGTTTTATTCTTCGAATAGCTGCTATTCGACTAATGAAAAATGGGTTTATGTCTTATAGTACGTTTACACCGCACCTAAATTCATCATTTCGACTAAATGCAACATTTCAGGCCAAATGTTCAGCATTTCGCCATATATTTTCCAGCATTTCGAAATGTTGAATTTCAGCGAAATGTTGAATTTCATCGCTGCATTTGCAAACCACTTCTGATTTCGAAACAAAAAAAAACATCAGTGAGAATCAATTCTGATACTAGCTGTCATTTGAAATGTTGAAGTTTCAATGGGAACGCAAAATTGGATTTCGAAATGTTGTCTGCTGAAATGTTGAATTTAGGTGCAGTGTAAATGTACTATTATCTGACAGTTAACCCCTATCTGATTGGCTATCTGACTATTGAAAAATCGGCCCTTAAGCATATATGCTTCCACGTTTCCAGTGACGTTGGAAGAAAAAAAACAGTGGAAATACGTTTTGAGGAGACAGCCATACAAAAGTTATGTGTCTTGTTTAGCTACTCATCTCTGGTAATGACTTTTGTTTTATTAACGATTGTTTTTCCTGTTTTCTTTATATCCACTTACAATATTTTGTATAAATTTTAAAATTCATAAACTACCAGAAAAATGGTCGAAGACTGGTGTTTGGAGAAACTCGATAATCTTCGCATTAAAGAAAATCGAGTTGAAACACTCAATGAAATTCGATTTCGCCTTGGTGACGGGACCTCTTTAGAGGACATTGTTACGGCGAAGCTTCTAAAATCATCGGAGATCTACGATTGCTTGGAGGATAGTTCTGCCAGGTATGTACACACATATTAAAAAATAACATCCTGACTGAAAACTTTTTAAATTTCAGTGAGCAATGCGATTTGGCTATCGATATCCTGTCAATTTGTATGTCTCATTTGCTTATCAATCAACATGATCTGCCCAGTCTACTAGAGCGTTCTCTTCAGCACAGTTGCAGTAAAGTTCGGAGTTTGGCACTTAACACAATCTTAAAAGAACTCACAAGAAATCCGCGTGCTATGCTACCAGATGATCTTATACAAGTCATAATTGATTGTGTACAAGAGGCCGAGACGAGCGTAGGAGTTCCAGTTGTCGGCATTTTATCAATCATTCTTGCAAATAAGTTGGAGAGTGCGAATTTAAGGAGTTCACTGCTTTCTAAACTGCAGCAAGGTGATGTGGTGCGATGCAGAGTTTATGAGATTGCCGTCAATTTGTCAAAAATATCTCCATTAAATCTCAGTAAAGTAGAAGAGATCCTTAACGCTGCCTTAGCAGAGTTGCAACATAATGATATCCTTCTTCAAGTTAATATACTGGAGATCTTGGTGTCATTAGCTGAACAAAACCATGGGTTGGTGTTTCTCGAACAGAAAGCAGTCTTCGAGAAAATATCAAAGCGAGTGGACGGAATTGAACAAACCCCTTTGGATCGGTTGCTAGTGCCGGGCATTATGAAGTTTTTCGGTAAGGTTGCATACTCGCAGCCACAGAAGATCATTACTGGATATCCAAACATGGTTCAGTGCTTGTTTGACTGTCTGCACTCGGCTGATCCATCAGTTTTGCCAACCGCTTTTGACACTCTAGGCAATCTCGCCCACTCCCAACAAGGAAAGATTCTTCTCGAAGATAATTACTCGGATAATCTGCATGAGACTTTTGAAGATTTCATATCATATCTTAGGAATCTCCCAACTGAGCTCAAAAATCGTGCATTTAATGCCCTCGAAGTTGTATTTTCATGTGAGGGTGATGTCTCTCAGGAAGTTAGGTGAGGCGATTTTATTGGTAATTTGTTTATATCGTTTTAATTTTCTGTCTATAGCAAAATCATGGAGAAATGGTGTCAAATACTCGCTGGAGGACCGAACCTTCAATTTCTAATGGACTTCTGCCGCAACCCATTCCCGGACATTAAGGTTTCCTGCTTAAACTTAATTCGTACTTTATGTCGCTATCGTTGGGGCATTATGGCTCTAAAGCATACCGCTGGTTTTATCGAGTATCTTTTAGATAGGAGAGTCGAGTTCGATAAAGATGCCAAGTATGCGAAATTTCAAATAGTTCAGGTCTTGTCAGAGAGCAGTGTATTTGATGTACAGACCCAGCTTCAATTGAAAAAGTACGTCAATGAAGGTCCATACTACGTACAGGTTGCGATGGATGTCGCGATTGAAGGCAGTTAAACTTTGAAACACTAATTATATTACAATATCTAGAAGTTTAAGATTGGGATGATAAAAAATGAGCGTTCGCTGGAGAATATATACAATCTGTTTTGTAATAGTAGTGAGAAATAACATGGATCATATCCTTCGTACCATCTATGGGCATAGGAGGATCCTGGACTTTATAAAAACTGAGATCAGGAATACTAATATGCCTATGGATGGTGTAAAAGGGATGGCATTACCTTTACCAAATCCGAAGTTGTCACCATCTTCCCGAATGGATCAGTGACGTATGTTAGAGTGGTATGATATGCCTTCTCAGAATCAGTCTATATATGCTGCAATATGGAATATGAGAAATCAAGTTTATCGAGCCGAGAGTATAGCTCTGCTACTTGCGCTGTATCACTTAACAGCGCGTCAGGTGCAAAATTAGGCGGTGATAAGGAGTATGCGCCAAACGAACATCTACATATACACTTCTACACATTTGGCATTGAGACAGGTGGTAGACAGGGACCCATCCCCTTGTCGTCCGGTGAGATACCACCACATCATGCTATAGGCTCCGTGAAGTAGTCTTAACTATGTTTCGGAGTTTGGCAGATGGGCCGGTGCAACACGGATGGGAGGGCCGAGCTCAGGCTACATTGGGGCCACAGGTGGCGGATTGTGGACGGCCTGCAGATATGTAGGTTAGCTGCGAATACCCAATAAGCAGTCCCCGACCAAGAGCGACAGGAAAGGAGGGCGTGGCTTAAAAGGCCACAGGAACCCCTATGAATTTTCTGTGACAAGACGTATAGGCACCGTCTTCAATAAAGTGTCCCCCACCTCACAAGGTGGCTACGGTGGATACAGAATAAGGTAAATGGCGAGACCCAGATGTACCCGCCACAACGTGGGATACACAAATAGGTAGTGATACAGCGGCGCGACGTATCTGCCCTCGGCGGAACAGTCGGGCCTATTTTTAATAACTTTTACCGTTTCTTTTACAAATTGACATCGGTACCCTTTTTTTTCGGCATTAAGACTGAGCCCAGTAAGGTCTTAATTATGGCATACTGGAAAACGAATTTGAATGATAGCTTTGAGGGCTGACGCTCGTAGTATTCTGTTACCTGAGTAAGTAGGAGTGAAATCCTACCGAAATGGCTTCCAGGCAAATGCTGCGAGCGCCCCCGTCTCGTTAAAACCTTGGCAGGCCTCAGAGAACGCTCGATGTCTCGTCGCCATTAAGTTGGTGGTGTAGGTCAAGATGTTATATTCCTTGTTAAATCCGATCCGGCTCTGACACATCACCTCATAAGGGCTTGTGTCAACCCCTGCATGGCCTCACTGCTTGCAAAGACAGCCATGGGATCCCAAGGTAACTACACATCCGGACATTGACAACGACTCTGAGTGGGGACCCAACAGCAATGAATACAAACAATAACAACAACAACGTAAGAAGAGAAGTGGAAGGGGAAATGGAAAACCCATTCCAAAATAGTTCGAGGATGCTGAGATCACCTGTAGACCGCGTATCTCCGTGCAATGGACAACAGCGCGATACACCCATAGCAAGCGCAATGTTGCCTAGCCCAAGCCCTCAGCAATGTGCCTTCCACAGCCTTGGAGAACAGATTAGAAGACTGGTGGATATGCTAGAAGATGGCAAAAGGCGTTCGATTCATCTACCGATGAGAGATGCCATTGAAAGTATTAAAGCGCTGTATGAACTTTCGGCCATACAAATGAAGGACGGAAGAGCGAAGGAGGTTATTAGGAAGAACAACTCCTCGCAGACCTCTCCGTTATTGAAATGTAACCTGGAGCCCAAAAGAAGACAACCCCCTGATAATGAAACTCCAGAACCAAAACGGAAGCAGAAGCACTCTACGGCCCCCAAAACAAAGGAGATGAAGGCAGCGACTGGAGCTGAAACCCCTGCAACCAAGGAGAAACAAAACACCGCCAACACTAACAAAAACCGCATTACAGGAAGAGACGGACCCATGGCGAAGGAAACTGCGGATATCCTTTCGAATAGAGATAAAAACACCACGACGAAGAAGAGGCAACAAAAAAACAAGGGAGAAAAATGGCCGAAGGACATAGGAATCAATTCCGCAAGGACGAAACAAGAGGCGAAGAGAACTAAACCTGAAGCCATCATCATTGAAGCAAAGGGGCCACTATCCTATGCGGATATACTACGCAATGTAAAGGCAAACCCCAATCTGGAAGAGTTCGGTAAAGCGGTATCCAGGATAAGGAGAACACAGAAAGGAGACCTTTTAATACAGCTTAAGGAGACAGGGGGAAAGGCATCTGAATATAAAGATACCATTAGTAAGGTCGTAGGAGAGCAGGCGAGTGTAAGGACTCTCACTCATCGCACAACCATAGAGTTTAAATACGTAGATGAAGTTACCACGAAAATGGATATATGCGAGGCAATTAAAGCCCAATTTGGCATCGAAGAAGTCTCCCTTGCAGATATTTTATCAATGCGGGCAGCTTACGGAGGCACCCAAACCGCGACGGTAAGTCTACCGGTACAAACCGCAAAAAAGCTGTTAGAAGCAGGAAGAATCAAAATCGGGTGGGTAGTCTGCCGCATTCGCGAACGGACACTACTTACAAAATGCTTTAAATGTTTAGAGTTTGGACACATAGCCAAACAATGCAAAAGCGGAGAAGATCGATCCAAGCTATGTAGAAGATGCGGAACGGACGGGCACATCGCGAAGAATTGTAAGCTGCCACCATCATGTATGTTCTGTAGAGTAGATCACCCGGAAGACGCGAAGCACACAGCCGGCAGTAGGGACTGTCCATTCTTCAGAAGAGCTATCACCAACAAGATATCATGAAGATAATGCAGATAAACCTAAACCACTGTGAAGCAGCCCAGGACCTCCTGGCACAGTCAGCAAAAGACGAGAGAGCGGACATAGTCCTGATCAGCGAACCATACAAAACTCTCGATAGCAGCATATGGATCAGCGACAAAACAAATCACGCTGCGATATGGATATGCGGAAGACATGCTTTCCAAGATACATACAACCAAGCTGAGGGCTTCGTACGAGCTAAAATAAATGGAATTCATTTTTACAGCTGCTACGCTCGACCCAGCTGGACGCCGAATAAATACCAGTCGATGTTAGACATCCTGGTACAAGATGCTTCCGGGAGGGTTCCAGTCATTATTGCCGGCGACTTTAACGCGTGGGCAACAGAGTGGGGTAGCAGACTCACCAATGCCAGAGGACGTACACTTTTGGAAACATTTGCACCCCTAAACATAAGCATAGCAAATAACGGTCGGGCATTTACATTTCGGAAAGCAGGAAAAGGCTCGATAATAGATATCACATTCGTAAGTACCTCTCTTCTACGGAACGTGAAATGGCGGGTCAGCGAAGATTATACGCAAAGCGACCATCAGGCAATAATACTTGAAATTACTGAAAGGAGAAAAGTTCAACAATCTAAGCTAGTATTGGGGCCAAAATGGAAGGACACACTCTTTGACGAGGATATGTTTGAGGAAGCGATGAGCACCGGCAACCAATGGAACAATGGAACTGCAACTGCAGAGACCCTTTCGCTTCAACTAATCCGCACCATCACCACAGCGTGTGATGCAGCAATGCCCAGGAGAGTAGGGAGTAAAAGGGCCCAACCGTGCTACTGGTGGAATGAGGAGATAAAAACACTCAGAGCAGCGTGTCTAAAAGCGCGACGCAGAGTCCAACGATCCAGGGGGAGACCCAACTTCCAACAACTCTTGGAGAGCTTTAGAACCGCGAGGCATGCGCTTAAAAACACCATCAAAGAAAGCAAGACAAAATGTTTTAAACGTATATGTGACGAAGCTGATATCAACCCCTGGGGAACAGCATATAGAATGGTTATGAAAAAGCTGAAGGGTAATAGGTCCCCTCAAATAACATGTCCAGTTATGTTGAAAGCTATTGTCGAGCACTTGTTCCCGCAAAGGATGACGACTGCATGTAATATAATTAGAACAAATACAGCGGAGGATACACCAATCATTACTCAGGACGAGCTCTTTCAGGCGTGCAGAAAGATAGGCGATAAGAAAGCCCCTGGACCCGATGGCATCCCAAATAAAGCACTGAAAGTCGCTGTTCAAAAACGGCCGGAGCTTTTTGTAAAAACAATGCAAAAGTGCCTAGACGAAGGTATTTTCCCTGATCCGTGGAAACTGCAACATTTAGTATTGCTACCAAAAGGGAACAAACCGCCTGGAGAACCATCTTCATACCGTCCAATATGTCTACTGGACACAATGGGAAAGATCCTTGAGCGTATAATATACAACAGATTGCTCACTGTCGCAGAGGAAAAAGGAGCATTGTCAGACTACCAGTTCGGATTTAGGAAATCGCGATCTACCGTAGACGCCATAAAATCGGTAGTCGATATAGCTGCTAAAGCGATAGAAGGAGAAAGATGGCGATTCGGAACCAAAGAATATTGTGCTGTAGTAACGCTGGATATAAAAAACGCTTTTAATTCGGCTAATTGGACATTCATTAGGAGATCACTAGCCAGAATGGATACACCATACTACCTGAAAAAAATAGTTACAAACTACTTCACCAACAGGAAGCTCAGGTACGAAACTGAGGAGGGAGTGAAGTACTACAATGTATCTGCGGGGGTTCCACAAGGATCGGTTCTGGGTCCCCTCTTATGGAACATAATGTACGATGGAGTCTTTCGACTATCACTACCTAAAGGAGTCCAACTCATCGGGTTCGCTGACGACATCGCTGTTGTTACCGTAGCAAAACAAATACGGGAAATAGAATCAGCTACCAACGAAGCCATCGTAAGAATCAAAGAGTGGCTAGTATCAGCAGGTCTGGAATTAGCCGACCATAAAACCGAAGCAGTTCTTATATCTAGCCGGAAGGCGGTAGAGCACATAACCATTCAGGTTGGAAGCCAATCAATAAGATCAAAGGAATCAATCAAATACCTTGGAGTTATGCTTGACAATAGGCTAAAGTTTAAAGAACACGTTCACTATGTGAGCAGAAAAGCGTCATTATTGCCGGCAGCACTCTCTCGAATGTTGCCGAACATCGGAGGTCCGGGATATGCAAGAAGAATTCTCCTATCCAGGGTGGTTAGTTCAGTGTTGCTATATGCCGCACCAGTTTGGGCAGGCGCCCTAGCAATAAAAGAGACAAGGAGGAAACTAACATCATCATATAGACTTTGTGCATTAAGAACGATTAGCGGCTTTCGAACTATTTCGGACGAAGCAGCTTTTGTTATAGCCGGAATGATTCCTATCGACATCCTCGCAGATGAAATGCAGCGGATTTACACCAGAAGAGTGTTAAGTCAGCAAGAGGTTGGTGACATAAAATCAATAAAGAAAGAAGAGAGATCAGCTTCAATAGCTATGTGGCAAGCTAGATGGGACAATACTACAAAAGGCAGATGGACCTATAAGTTGATTCCTATCATCGAAGTGTGGACAAACCGAGCACACGGCAGCTGCAGCTACCACCTTACGCAGTTCCTGTCTGGACACGGCGGCTATCGGAAATACTTGCACCGATTTGGACACGATAGCTCACCCCTTTGTCCAGAATGCTCAGAAGAAGAAGAAGATACCGAACACGCTGTGTTCTATTGCGAACGCTTCCAACAATGGAGAAATAACGTACCCAGTCCCCCACTAATTATAAACGAGATGGTGAACTCGGAGGATACCTGGACGGAAATCAGCACACTAGTTATTACTGTACAAAATGAGCTGCGACGAATAGAAAAAAGAAGGAGAGAAGAAACAACAAACACTGTGACTAGAGCATAAATAGCTAACCAGACCCGCGAAGTAATACCTAACGGCAGTCCCGCGGGGAGAGTGGTTGAAGGACGTAGGGTGTGGATTAGTACGTAAGGCGCACTCCTGGCATCGATTATTCGGGTTTGCGAATCGTGCATGTTGGTAGCACGGGCTACCGCATCTTTAGAAGATTACCACATCCATTGGCGCAACCAAAAAAAAAAAAAAAAAAACATTTGGCATTGAGGGGCTTAGAAAGAGTTCACATCGCCATAAATTAAATATTTCACAATTTTGAAAAGAATAATATGTTTAAGGCAAACGTTACTTCATGGTCATTATGGTCATTATATTGAAAATGTTTCAGAAGTCAATGGCGATGACTATAGTGGCAAGTTAATCCCGCATTCTATTGGAACATCTCTTTGCTCACAGGAAAACGTATTGACCTTCATGGGGATGCTGTTAATATTAAATAGGTAGTCTATTCAAGGGTTGGGTGGAAATGACATGTCAGAACCGAGTTAGGCAAAGAACAGTGTTGGAAGGTGCTCGAAAAAATGACACCAAGATAGCAAACAAGGTGTTCTGACACCTCATCCGCCATCTTAGAGAAAGGAACTGGAACTCATTGAAGGATGAGAAGGACTATGAAGGATATGGAACGAACACTTTTCGAGTTGCTTAATCCATTACTTGAGGAAGTTACATTGTACTTTGGATACTGAAACATAACTGACACTCCAATAATAAGGTTGAAACTTAAGTCGAGGAACAGTTAGAGAAGGTAGAAACGAAGTTTGATGAAATAAATCAAACATATTTTCATAACCATAAAACAAGCTTCGTGCTCGAGAAAATAAAAAAAGAAAAGGTCCGAGAATATTTTACTGACTGCCCGACAAGGAAGGAGATGCGACAACTTGTTTTCGATGGTAAAACATCCTGACCAACTTATCAAATACAGTTTGAAGCAGCTGCAATGACTAGTAGCTGGGACGACGAAGAAAATTCGATTGCACCAACGCTCGCACTAAGAGGTAGGTACAACTGCAGAATTGTTTCAAACTATCGAAACGGCTGGAAGGAGTACTCTTCTAAAGACTGAAGCCTGCTGACCAAGCATCTCAGTAGTTGAATACCCATCCAAAAGTACACCTACATCGACAGTGTTAGGCTCTACCTAAAGAGGGCATTTGTACCCATTGCAGTACTAGGAGGCATAACGAAAAGGATTCTTATCATACTCACCAACATTTTTTTTCCTTAAATTTCAAGTGTAAAATTGTTTTTTTCAAAAACTTTTAACAGAAATAACAAGATTTAAAAATAATATGAAAGAAGAGATTCCTGGCTTCCAAAACCCTTAACTCCTTTATTGTAAGTGTTACCATTGTTTTCCAATATTATTATTTTTTTTTTTTCATTTTAAGTATTTTTTTTTTAAAATTACGCCTCCCGCCTAAACGAAGCGAGATAGATCCCCCCTCCCATAGTAAAAAATGCTTGTATTTAACCCCTCTACAAGAAACAGTTATCAATTTTGGGCGAGTTATCGTACTCGCCCCTATAAATGAGACGACTTTGACACTTTTTCACGCACCTTGGATGTCGCCTGGCTCTAGTTTTCCCCCAACCAAAACGCCTGACAATGTTATATTCGAATTAAATACATAATTAGCTATACTAGCACACCAAATACAGAGCTCTATAAATTGCAAACCTACAATTGATTTTACAGCCCCTATGTTGCCCAACAACTCTCACCCCCACCGCTGAACAGCTGCCAAGTGCCCGGATCAATTAATAATGATAGTATGGCACACTAACTAGAGTGATTTCGTTGCTCTATAAATTGCATACCTTTTTCCGTAGCTAGGTCTCCGGCTATAATATTTTGCATGACTTGTATGCAGTGGAAGGTATAAAACCGTAGCCTGCTGTGTAGAGATTCATAGAGTGCTGTCAAATAATCTAGCGAAACTTCGGACCAGGCTCGTTTTATGGCTCCATAATTTCTTCCGTTTCATGATATTGCTTATGCTTTCCTCCTTCGTAAACTTTTCTTGCCCATACGTTTTCCATAATGCTCAGGTCAGGTGAATATGGGGGCCATGCAAGTAGGTTTACATTTTGGTTCTGAATCCAGGCTTTTGTGGTCCATGCGGTATGTATCGGTGCATTGTCTTGTTGGAAAGTCTATCGCTGACCAACAAATATCTCCGAAAACTACGGAACAGCTCTTTCCAGTATCGATTTGTAAGTGATTGCCGTCATTTTGGAGCTTTGGAAATCCAGCTCCACAGTTCCGTAATGGCTTATTGCTCCGCGTACCACTACACCACCTCTCCTTTGAATCCATCAGGTCCGTCCAATAACATTTGTTATCATCAGAAAAGCCGACGGTATGCCACTCTCGATTCCATCTGTCACACTTGTTGCAAACTCAAGGCGCTCGATTTTACGTGCCGCATTCAACTGTGGTTTCCTCTTCATTTTTTCATGGCCAATATGGCTGGCCTTCTGCGATGAACAGTCGATCTGCTAGCTGTAACTTCAGTTTCTGCCTTAATTTTACTTACGGAGAGCCTTGAATTTGAAGCAGCTCTCATCAGTATCGTCCGCCTTTCTTGACATGTTGTTATATATATATACATTTTCGAGAGATATTCGAACCAGACCACCATTGTCGGGTCTCCTTTCGTCTCCCTACCACTATATACCTTACCCAGAGAGAATCTCTGGATTTCTCCAGAGTTCTTCCCTGAGTTCGATTCCTAGTGTTAACGCCAGCATCTGTTTATGTGAGATCTGTTTCATCCAATGGGCCTCGACCCAATGTTGTCATTCTTCTGCCAGCCAAAGCTGGACATTGACACAATATATGTGCCGCTGTCTCAGATTCCTCCATAGCTTACAAGTATCATCCTCTCTAAGGCCCATCTTCCTTAAATGATACCCGAAATTACCATGAACTGTAGTTAACGCCACCACCCATTTCAATGTTCCACGACTCATGCTTAGAACCTTTCTCTAAGTGGAGCAGGTCGGCCATTTTATTGCCATTTTAGCTTGTCTACATTGTTCCACGGTTGACCACCTTCTCAAGTGTTCAAGTGTGATCCCTATGTGTCCTCGTACCCAAGTCAGTGTTACCTGATTTTTAGATGAACACTTGTTGAGCTTGAGTACACATTCCAGTGCCAGTGATGTTGTGATGGTTGTCTGCCCCATGCATCTAATCACCGCTTGGTTGTCCAGTGCTATTAGGATATTTCTTCCTTCCACCTGACTCTCAAGCAAGTAATCCAACGCATGCAGCAAAGCAATCATCTCAGCCTGGTATACTGAAGTGTGTTTCCCGAGGCTAATGTGATGGGCTAGTTCCAGATCTTCTGAAAAGATTCCGGCCCCGCTCCGCCATCCATCATGGATCCATCTGTGAAAATCACGATTTCACCATTCCTCTTTTCTGGAAGTAATCCATTCACAATACGAGTTTTGTGATTCCTTTCCATAATACGCACCTTTGTTATACCATCCATAGGCATGTTCAGTTCCCTAATCTCGTTTTTGACAAGCTCCAGGATACTCCTGTGTCCTGTGACATGTTGTTGTTTTGCTGACTCTTCCTTTGCGGTTTTTTCCGTACTTCTCCAGGTCTTTAATAAAGTTGTGTACAACAGTGACGCCTATTCCAATCTTGCTGGCTATAAAACGGATGGATTTTCCTTGTTTCCGGTAAGCTCGAATTTGGCCTATTTCCTCCTTGGTCAATGTCTCTCCTTTACCTATAGTTGAGGATTCTATGAAGTTATTTCTTAAACTAAGCTCCAAGTATCCTTTTATTTTAGTTAAAACATGGTAACAGGTAGAATAAGCCACTGTTCGTAATCAAGTGAAACAAAAATAACAAGTAAATTTTATGACTTTTTTGGGAAAAGTGTCATAAAAGTTACATTTATCAACTTAATCCCATTTTTTTTTCTACAATATAAACATAATATATCCTTCATTCCTTGTGCATTTGGTTTTTCCCGGATTAGCGAAGGATTTGAAAAATATCGTAAAATTAAAACAAAAAAATTCCTGTTCGTAATCAAGTGGCACGGAGTGTATGTTCTGCAATATTGGTAGATACAGTAACCACATAGCTACTTAGGATCATTCTTTTTCTTAACTACCTTGAACCAATTTATTACAATATGCCACACATACTTTCCAGTCCATATAACAGAAGTCATACATACATACATTTTCAATGGCCCGCTTATCCATTAAGTGGGTCGCGGGTGTAGGTTGCTCAAGTGGACCCTACATAGCTCTCGATCTTCCGCCATCGACTCCAAATCAACAAGGGCAATCCCCATACGGGTAAAGGAGAGATTATGAATTTGATCTAACCATCTCATCCTGGGTCTACCTAGAGGACTCCTGCCCGATGGTACGGATTCCATAGCACGTCGTGGGATCCTGGTCGGGGACATGCGTTTAACATGACCAAACCACCGAAGCATGGACCGCTCTGTCCGGAGAAGTAGCTGCTCGACATTGAGTTCCTCACGTATTCTGGTATTTCTAATGAGATCTCTACGGGTCACACCAACAATACAACGGAGAAATCTCATTTCGGCAGCTTTTATCCGCGATCTTATTCTTTCGGTCATTACCCAAACCTCATGACCATAGGTAAGAGTTGGAACAAACACCGAATTAAAGACTGACAACTTAGCTTTGACACCCAGTTCAGTCCTCCTGATAACAGAATGACCAAGCTGTCTCAAAATTGATCCAGCTTGACCAATCCTACAGGAAAACTCAGCATTGCTCCTTCCGTCACTCGTGAATAAGACCCCGAGATACTTAAACTTCTCCACCTGTTTCAATGGGACTCCACTAACATGCAGAGTGCATTGAACAGGCGTTCTGGAGACGACCATTACTTCAGATTTGTTCACGTTTACCTTCATCTCAGCTTCAACACAAACGGCTACAAACCGATCGAGTGCGCGCTGAAGTTCAGTCTGAGAGGACCCAAGGATGACCATAAGTTATCAGCGAAGAGCAAATGACTTATCCTTAGATCTCCCAATTCGAAATGTTCTTCGCCAAGACTGCGCTGTAACATCCAGTCCATATAAGTAATGAAAAGGAGAGGAGACAAGAACGTTTATCCGAACACAGCTTTTACAGTTTGTGTAAAGAGATTGAATTGCTCTCAAGAGAGAACCGTCAATTACATACTCCTGTAATACACTCCAGAGTTTACCTCGAGGGACTCGGTCGTATGCTTTCTCCAAATCTACGAAACATGGGTAAACAGGTGTAGCATACTCCCAAGCCTTCTCAAGTACCATTCTGAGAGTGAATAACTGGTCGGTTGTGCTTCTGCCGGGACGAAAGCCGCACTGTTCATCTCCTAATCGTGCCCCGACCACAGCTCTGCAACGCGTTTCCAGCACCTTGGCAAAGACAAACAGAAGTCGTACATGCACTTTTTTTTTCACTTACAATAATATGGCATATAAAACCACTTTCTTTCATAAAAATTGTTATTTTAAATTGTTAGACATAGAAATTATAGTTCGATATCAAAAATCTTGAAATTTTATGAAATTAAGGTAAAAAGTCTTGCACAGATTTTGAAGCCTAAAAATCTTAAAAAAAAAGATATATCTTGTACCTATCGCTGGTCGTGGTGAAAAATGAATTTTCTGCTGTCAACAAATTATCCTAATAAATAATAAATTACCTATCATATAAGCTGATTTTTTGACGTTTTTTTTGCTTCAGTTTTGCAAGAATGTTGAAGATTGTAAATTTCGTTATTTAAACCCTTTTAAAACTTGTTTTCTTAATACAATTTGATGGACTAACTAATTATCCTAAACTTGGAATAGTAAAACGTTACGAACGTTAACAACAGTAGGTAAAACAGGTATAATGTGCCAACCTTTCGCAACCATTTTGTTTTATTTCTTTCACAAACAAAATTTAATTACTATACCTATTTATAAAAACAAAAAACACCGAAAACTCACAAGGCTAGACTTTTTTTTAACAAATGATCTGAGTCATCAAAATAACAGACTTTGAATTTTCGTAGCAATTGCTTTTTCTTCCACGTTTTATTCATATACCAATCTGAGTAAAAGGTCTGTGGCACTGCTTTTTGAAGATGTCACAAGTTGGAGTTAACTCAAACCAGTTTTTATTCATACGAAGCTACGCAATTGCTTCGATTTTGAGGTTTATTTCGAGTAAAAGCAATTGATACGTTTTATTCATACGACCCATGTTGTAGTCAGTTGAGAGAACTTAAGAAGAACTTAAAATTATTTTGAGTCAACTTGTTTTTAATTACAAAACTCAGGTGCTCTACGTATTGACCGTCAGACGCCCTTACAGTCCTTTTGCATATTTTACCTTTAGAACTTCACATCACAAACATAATAGCACATAGCGCCATCAGACTCAGAGAGTCGGGATGCTGGCCTGCGAGTCCCTATGGCCAGTGGATGAACTTGGTGGGATGAGACTAACTCTTGGATATTAGGTGTCATTTTCGTGAGGAAAAGCCTCAAATCTTCTCGGTTTTCAATGTCAAGTCTACTTCTATTTTTCGTTATAAGATTTGTGATGGCGCTCGAACCACGTTCAACTAAATATGATGATGGAAAGGCAAAGAACATCTTTTGGTCAACCTTTCACAACCCAGGATAGAGTTTTGGTATTTCCTTTTGGAACCAAAACTATTGGTATCCTTGACTAAACTTGCACTTAAGTTCCTCGTCATTACATTTAAGCTCAATTAGTTCTTCTTCAATTGCAGTGTCAACATCAACATTAAGGATTTAACATCAACATCAAGGATTTAAAATCCAAGCCTGTATGTCGGGTAACAAAATCTACATAATGTCAGAATGCAGAGTTTCTAAGTGGACACAGTAATAAAGTTTATCTTCATCGATAGTCGGTGTTTTTGAAAGGCAAGAAAACTGGCTGAAATCTCCTCTTTTCACTCAGAATAGGATCCTTTCCTTCAAGAAATTCCAAGACAAAACTTTGTAAATTATTGTTGAATTTTTCTAGGCAAGCTCCTTTTGACAACCATCTCACTTTAGTACGCATCAGAAGTAAACGATTGAAGTCTTCGTCATTTTTTATGCAGAGTTGTTTGGACAATCGATCATTGCTTCCAAATCTGTCGAAGAATTCTTAAACAAAAAACGTATGTTTTTAAATCGAACATACTTAAATTATTTTTTTACGCACATTTTATCAAAGCAGAAGACGTCTTGATTTGTTTTTGACATGAGATCAATGACTTTAACTGGATTCACACTAATATCCGAATGAACAGATATCATAGCAAGTGAGCTTAATCTTGCATTCTCCATAACGCTCCGGCCTTCGGGACGCTGCTTTAATCCTTTTCATAGTTGAAAAGGTTCTTTCAACACTAGCTGTGGTTAGGGTAGTCAGGTTTTAAAAAGCGGAATCGCCAAACGTAAAATATAAAATGCCAAAAAATCGCCAAATTTAAAAATGTTCCACTCCAAATTCAATAACCATAAATATCAAATGAATTCGCGCATCTCGTAATTTTAAATAAAAAAATTCCCCAAGCTCCTGGAACTCTGGTGCCCAGTTGCACAGTCAGAGTTTAAACTGAAGTTTAACTAAACCTGACCGAGAGTTTAAACTTTTGGTTTAACTCGTTCAGTTTCACAGTTCAAAATAATCTGCCAGTTAACTAAACGCAGTTGTGGAAGCGCAGAACAATTTCCCTTAAGGGGATATTGTTCTACCAGTGTACTTTTGATCAAATAAATGGGTATTGCTTTTCTCTACTTTATCTATTTTAGCATTTGTGAATAAAAGAAAATGTGTGCAATATTATTACATTATGTATTTTGGTATTAACGAAGTGAATTGATTTATTTTTGACACATGTTTGAACTGTCATCTACTTTCACCAATTAATTATTGCAGTATTAATTTTTTAATCAAACTATTTTCAAATCATAAACATTGTTTCGACAGCTGGTGGACTGTATAATATACTTACTTCGAATGTCCTTAAATTGACGAATCTTCGAATGTCCTTTAATTGTGTAGCTATTATTTTATTTTTAAATCCGATTTTCTCCAAATATTTGACAACAATAAAAATAATAACGAAAAACAAAGTATTAATTAACAAAAGATTCCTCGATTGAGCTGATGATTTTATATATACATATACAGTATTTTAACTGTAATTTAGCTGGGCGTCTTGAACACACTCCCCCCTTGAAGTCTCTGCTTCAAAGTCCACTGGCAGCCGACACAACTTCTGAACCGGACGTTCGTACCTGCTTTTTCCATTTTTTGTATTATTATTTCTTGCTTCCACGCATACGTTACGTACCCGACCGTCAGCACCAGGGTAAATTTCTACAACCCGAGCCATTTTCCAAAACGTGGGCGGTGTATTTTCATCGCGCATAATAACTAAATCGCCGACATTCAAGTTCGCTTGATTTTTAGTCCATTTCGGCCGCTGCTGATATTCATGTAAGTAATCCTGAGCCCATGCCTTCCAAAAAACTTGGCTCATTTTCTGAACTCTTTGTGCCTGCTTCAGTCGATTGTCTGGTATATCTTGTAGATTCGACCCGAACGGCAACGCTATTGGCTCTCCATTCATTAAATGCGCCGGTGTCAAAAAGCTCAGATCCTCCGGATCGTCTGACATCGCTGACAGCGGACGCGAATTCATAATCGCACTTGTTTGTGACAACACTGTTTGAAATGCGCTACTTGAAAGCTTGTGCGGTCCAATTACCCTACGCAAATGGTACTTCATGGATTTAACTGCAGCTTCCCATAAACCCCCTTGATGCGGTGCATTGGGAGTAATGAATCGGAATTCTGTTCCATGTGTTAGTAGGGCGCCCTCAATATCGATAGAACGCCAGCTGCGCAACATTTTCGCTAATTCCTTTTCCGCGCCGACGAAATTTTTGCCGTTATCACTCCATAACCGCGTGCAGTTACCCCGCAGGCTAGTGAAACGTAAGAATGCCTGGACGAATTCAGCCGTTGATAGATCCTCTACCAACTCAAGATGAACGGCTTTGGTCACCATGACCATCTCGATAAGGGCTAGTGGTTCAGCTTCAAATCGTGATAGTAATCCACATGTGAATTTGCGGGTATAAGGTTTGCTGGCTATCCCATTAATACCGCTGAATCTGACATTGCACTGATGCGTTGGCCACTGAAGCTGCTGGAATGCACGTGCCGTTATCATGTTTGCCTGAGCACCGGTGTCGCAAACAGCTCGCAGAAACGGCGAAATACGTTCTTTCATTTGAAGGCGGATTTTGGCTGTCGCTAGTAGTGCCGCCCACACATTTTCCTCGTTAGTTTCAGAAACTATGTTGGATGACGCTTTAATTTCTAATTTGTGCAGAACTTGGCTTGCATTATTGGGCACACCGAGGTCACTGCGCCTTTTTTTCTGCATTGATTGCTAGTGTCTAACTGATGATGGCGCCGTTGCACAACCATTAGCATCTGTTGCGAAACGACGCCGACGCTTTCCTACTTTATCCTCGTAGTTGTTATTCGCCGGACACAGAGTGCTGTTATGTGCTTCGCGGCATCTTGGGCATTGTGGCTTGGTGCAATCAGCTGTTGCATGCCTTAAACTGAAGCAATTCACACACATTTTCTGTTTGATCGTATGCGAGTATCGATCAGACAATCCAAGCCGCCCGAACTTCCTGCATCGATACGGGAAATGGCGTTCACCTGGACATAATATGCATCGTGGACGTGGGTCGGATTCTACATATTGTGTTTGAGCCGTAGTTGTTACCCTTGATTGTACCAGCAGCTTTGGTTCCTCACGCGGATGTAGTGCGCCTCTTATAGGCATAGTTGCCAATAAACTTGCTCGAACTTCCAAAAACTCATACAGTTCCGACAAAGTTGGCAGCCCATTTGACGTTCTGCATGTTGCCCATTGTGAACGACTATCGCTGTCCATTAGCTGTTCGAGCTTGTACAGCAAGATGTACTCAGCGACTTTCTCCGGTGTGAGCATTATTGAAAGCTGACGATGCGTGACGCGCGTTGTATCTAATATCTCACGCAACGCCTCCGCCGTCGGCTGTTGTATACAATTCAGAGTGAAAAATTTCGTCATATGCGCACGAATAGTGTTGTAATCATTGTTATATTGATAACATAGTGCTTGCCACGCCATGGCATAACTATTTTCATCAGTAATTGGCCAGTCACCGATAGCTTGCTTGGCTCGCCCTTCACTCAAAAAACGTGACGGTTGAAAACAACTGAAATGTTGTAAAAAATAACCGAGTGATGCTGTTAATATAGCTCCTACAGTATTGCTCGGTTAAAATTAACCAAGACAATTCGTTTACTGTAAATTGGTTAAAAATAACCGAGTTCCCATTTCCCCACCCTGATCTACTCGGTTATAAGTAACCTAGTACTACTTGGTTAAATTTAGCAAACATACTCGGTTGAATTTAGCGGACCTACTTGGTTGAATTTAACCAAGCTACTTGGTTGAATTTAGCCAAACTACTCAGTTGAATTTAACCAACCTACTCGGTTAAATTGTGTCCGTAAGCCAACCTACTCGGTGTTCGAAGCCAACCTACTCGGTTAAATTCAGCAAACATACTCGGTTGAATTTAGCCAACCTACTTGGTTAAATTCAGCAAACATACTCGGTTGAATTTAGCTAACCTACTCGGTTGAATTTAGCCAACCTACTCGGTTAAATTCAGCAAACATACTCGGTTAAATTTAGCCAACCTACTCGGTTGAATTTAGCCAACCTACTCGGTTAAATTCAGCAAACATACTCGGTTGAATTTAGCCAACCTACTCTGTTAAATTCAGCAAACATACTCGGTTGAATTTAGCCAACCTAATCGGTTGAATTTAGCCAACTTACTCGGTTAAATTCAGCAAACATACTCGGTTGAATTTAGCCAACCTACTCTGTTAAATTCAGCAAACATACTCGGTTGAATTTAGCCAACCTACTCGGTTAAATTCAGCAAACATGCTCGGTTAAATTTAGCCAACCTACTCGGTTGAATTTAGCCAACCTACTCGGTTAAATTCAGCAAACATACTCGGTTGAATTTAGCCAACCTACTCTGTTAAATTCAGCAAACATACTCGGTTAAATTTAGCCAACCTACTCGGTTGAATTTAGCCAACCTACTCGGTTAAATTCAGCAAACATACTCGGTTGAATTTAGCCAACCTACTCGGTTAAATTCAGCAAACATACACGGTTGAATTTAGCCGACCTACTCGGTTGAATTTAGCCGACCTACTCGGTTGAATTTAGCCAACCTACTCGGTTGAATTTAGTTTACCTACTCGGTTGAATTTAGCCAACCTACTCGGTTGAATTTATCCAACCGACTCGGTTGAATTTTTCCAACCTACTCGGTTGAATTTATCCAACCGACTCGGTTGAATTCATCCAACCTACTCGATTGAATTTATCCAACCGACTCGGTTGAATTTATCCAACCTACTCGGTTGAATTTATCCAACCGACTCGGTTGAATTTATCCAACCGACTCGGTTGAATTTATCCAACCGACTCGGTTGAATTCATACAATCTACTCGGTTGAATTTATCCAAACCTTTTTTCCAGCCGTCGACAGCATCCTTTTGAAACGTCCATGCACCTTAAAACTTAATAATTTTTAAGAGAGAACACTTTGAATTAAAACGTTTGGTACATGTTTATTTTTTAAGAATTAATTACAAATTGGTATTAAAAACGTGATAAAAATATAACCAATCGTTCTTAATTTATAATGTGTTATCGCACAATTTACATCTTTTAAAATGTAATATTAACATATAAATATTTTTCTATATTTTTATAGTATTATATAATATTTTTTTAACATAATCATTGTGAAATTGTATTTTTTAAAGAAAGTTTATGTTTATCTATTAGTTTATAATAGGCTTCTAAACACTTTGAAGTAAAACGTTTGGAACATATTTATTTTTTAAGAATTAATTACAAAATTTGGTATTGAAACCGTGATAAAAATATAACCAATCGGTGATTATTAGTCCATAATATATATATATTTATTCCGTTCTTAATGTGTTATCGCACAATTTACAATTTACATCTTTAAAAATGTAATATTAACATATGAATATTTTTCTACTGCATCATTGTGAAATTTTATTTTTTTAAGAAAGTTTATGTTTATTACTTTATAATGGGCTTCGTAAGACTACGTACTGCCTTCCATTTGGTAAAATATTTATCGTGTTTGGAATTGGTGAAATAAAGGATTCAAGAAACAGGCAAATCCGTTTTTCTATTGATGGAGCTTCTACCTGATATGCATAATAATGTTCATCAAAACATAAAGTGTCCACTAAAGTTCCAGCTAAGATTAGGCGATCGGACTCATACAAATATAATTTGTCCAATACGAAAAAATCATAAAGATAGCAATCTGAACTTAAACTTTTTACTAAGACTGATCCTTTTTTATAATGTATAGAAGACATCGTCGCCCAATTCACTCTAGTCAAAGTCTTTTCAGGGTCCAGTGGTAACTGGGAATGCAAAAAATTAAGTTCGGATGACAAGGGAGATTTTATGGGGCCTACGTCAAGTATGTTCGAAAGTTTCCCCCTTAGGAAGATTTCATTTAGTTGAAGTTGATGCTTAATTGCTAAAGTTAAAGTGACATTTCTTCGATTACATGACGATCTAGCTGACATTTTAGAATGTCTGTGCTTAGCTTCGAACCTCATTGACCACAGTGATGATAATGGACCGTATTTTTTTAAAGCGGTGTGATAGTGAAGCAGGTTATGAAACTTTGGTTTAAGAGAGTCTTTGGTTATTTTAATATATTGTTCATTAAGTTCGGCAACTAACACTTGCAATAAATCTTCTGTTCCAACTGAAATTCTCACGCTAAGAAGTATGTCAAGAATTTTTCTTAATGTTATGTATATATTCCAAATAGCATTGTCTCTTGGTACAAAATCGCCTACAAGTAATCCAAGAAATCGTAAAAGAGTAAGCGTTTCTCCAGAAGATAAGCGCATATTCCCCCTCTTTAAATGTTCTTTTTCGATACTGCAAGGTTTATTTTTACTATCAGGCCCATATGCAAATGCTAATAATTTGTCATTAAAAAGAGATAAGGAAAAAAGTTTGTTAGTTTCAGTGTACTCCAAAAGTATGAAATTTAAAATGTATTTTGCTACACCCTCTAGCACATCGTGCATAATATCAGCACCAACCTGCTGAAACAAGTCGAAGTTCTTAATGTCCAGAAAAACACATTTTTCCTTAATACCGGTTAAAGAAACATCATTTAAAGCAAGATCAGCTTCATAGCTATCAATTGCCCGAAGAAGTGATGTATCCTCATACAGTTGCTCTTTTAATATTCGCTTTGAAACTTTGCACACTCTGCAGGAAAAATTTGCAGAGAAACTCTCTACGAACCCAATCATAGAATGTAATCCTAAATTGTCGCCAAGGATTAGAGCAAGCTCAAAAAATAAAGTTCCCTTGAAAGTTGGAATATCTATTTGTATACCTTCTTCGCTTAAGAAATTAAATTCATCAATAACTGGTTTAAATATAACATTATTGCCGAAAGATACTCTGTCAGATGAATGAAATAGCAAAACAAGGAATATGTTCGAACTGATGATCGCCAAGGCGGAAGACACGGAATTGAGACGTAAACTGCCCCTAATTTATGAATACCAGAATGACTTCCAAGAACGTTTCCAATCTCGTAATCATCGAAATACATAAATAAAGGTAAAACTATTCGATTCGAATGATGCGTTACTCTGTGTTTCCAATAAGTGCCTTGAATAAAATTTTCCATATCATCTTTGTATTGAATGTCCATGTATTCCAAAGTTTCAGAGAGTACGTTTTTTAACGAAAAAAAAAAATGCATTACATGTCTAAGAGGAATAAAATGTTCTTTGCATTCCACAGGTTCCATACGTATTAACCCATTTCTTTTTATATTGTCGAATCTCTGGCCAATTAAAATTCCTTGGGGTTCAATATACGATCCTCGTTTAGTAAAATAAGTAATCCTTTTTCGTTCTGTTTCTAAACATTTTAAGGGGGAAATTATTAAAGGCACGAGTGCTTCGACTAATGATCTTGAAACATCATTGGATAGGGAGCTTTCAAGACTAACTTCATCAACGCAGTTTTCAATAGCTGAACTCAATGAACCTAAAAAATCGCTTAAGCCATCAACTATTTTTTGTACTACATTTCTAGGCAAAAGTACATTCGCATAAAGAGATGCAATCAAAATCGATAATGATTCATTAACCGGTGGTGCTTCTGTTATTTCAGACTTTTTGACTTGTTCTAAACTCTTATGTGAAGGAAATAAAATTTCATTTGGTTCAATTTCATTAACATAAGAGCTTGAAGGTAGATTTAGACTTTCAGAAGCGTGTTCTTTATTAATGTGTCTTCTGAATGAATTGAAAATAGAAAATGATCGTCTACAATTTCCTTCCGAGCATTTGTAGTGTATAAACTCGTGGCCGTGATGATCAAATTCAAAGTGCTGTCTTAGACATTTTGGATCCTTAAAGTCGGATCTGCATAAAAAACAAACAACCATTTTAAAGTATCTAAATGCTTTGCGCCCAAATGGAAAAAACGTAAATTAACACTATTCAATCCCTAATTCCCCTAGCAAACTATTAGATGCAGTGGATTCTTTGTCAAAGTCAGTTATTATTTTATAAAATGCTCAACATAAATATAATTTCAAAACAAATATCTATCAACTATGAGGATGAACGGTTGAAGAGTCAGACCGAATTCCGAAAGTTTTTTACGCCGTGATGATCAAATAATTCAAAGTGCTGTCTTAGACATTTTAGATCCTTAAAGTCGGATCTGCATAAAAAACAAAAGACCAATGTGAAATAAATGCCTTGCGCCCAAATGGAAAAAAATGTAAATTAACACTCTTCAATCCCTAATTCCCCTAGCAAACTATTAGATGCAGTGGATTCTTTGTCAAAGTCAGTTATTATTTTATAAAATGCTCTTTGAATAAACACCCATGCAGATTTAGATTCCACAGGATATTTTGCGTTCAACATAAATATAATTTTAAAACAAATATCGACCGCCTCTAAGATAGTCGGCAGTATATATTTTGTATCATTAACTACAACAAAATAACTACTTATTTTATCTAAAGACGAACCAACTATGAGGATGAACGGTTGAAGAGTCAGTCCGAATTCCGAAAGTTTTTTACGCCTTATAGAGATCGCTTCATTGATCTCCGCATCGCTGGAAACATGAGTGATGAATCCGTCGCGGGCTTCCGATTTTGATGGCCGCCAAACCTTCTTTTTGGTCCCCTTTAGGCGTATAGTTGCTGTTGCCAAAAGCGATGGAATCAGCAGAAACGCACCTAGATTACTGATATCTTCAGACACTGGAATTTAAGAAAAAAAAGTTGAATTTTACTACTACATTAGGGTTGCCAGAAATAATTTTAAGAAATTAGTAATCGTGCATGAAAATCCCGGACACAATGATCCTAGACCTGATACACCGAATATTGAATTCCCCTATTATAATAAAATAATAAAATAATAGGGGTATTCAAGATTCGGTGTATCAGGTCTATTATCACTGTGAAAGTGTAAAAGCGTGAAGTTTTCTTACACTATAACAACAAAATATACTTGCTACACTTTTACACTTTTACTATACCCCAGACCTATAGTAACAAAAAAATACAACAATGTAAAATGTACAAGTTCGCAAATGTCAGTTCGATTTCAAATGTTTTTTGTTATTTTCCCCAGTGTTGCTATAGAGATTAGAAAAAGTGTGCTCACGATGTGATAAAAAAAAATACAATTTCACAATTTTACTAGACCAGATACACCGAATCGTGAATCTAAATGTGTATTTTTTTGTAATTAAGTGGAAGAACAGTACAAGTACAAGGACTTTTTGTCTAAATATTTCCTGTCAGTATAGAATTTTGTCAATTATTTATTCATGAACATATTAGGGAACAGGGATACTTCAAATCCCTCAAACATTATTAGACAGGAAAATAAATTGTTTTTCCGTGAAAGAAACACTGCCGCATTAAAAGCGGTAAAAGGTGAAGAAAGCGGTAAAAGAAAGTGAAAGCCATCTCCTTTTTAAATGGTATTAAAGTGACTGGTATTCTATATTCATTGTCGAGCATTTCAGAAAAGAACCTATTTTATATTTTTAAAGTAAGATTGCATTCGATTTTGAGTACTGTGTCACTAAACTAGTCATTTTTTTATTCAGAGTTTTCGAACCTTTATTTTGTCGATTATACTAAAGTTGGTATTACCATTGTATATAAATATTACAATAATATGTTGAAATGAAATAAAATGAAAAACCCGGATATACAACATACACATGCGAGAGTTCTCGCACGGGTACGCTAGTTTACGAAAATTAAGAAAAAATCAAAGTAAGCACTCACAATTCTCCAGAGATAGAAGGTTTTGCAAGTAGATATCCTTCGCATTTGCTTTTTTTGTAGCAGTTCTGTAGATGTTTGTTTTTAATGATGGGAAGTTTTGCATCAACCCTGTAGAATGGTCGCTGTGTAGAGTGTTGAAATCCTTTTCCAGCTGTTAAAAATTAAATTGAAAATATATTTGGTGAAATTATACAACAAATATTTACGAATAATAAGTAAATAGTTTGGAGGAAGTCTCAAATTGTTCTGGCACTGCCATTTCTACAACATCAACAACAGAATCAGAATGCATTTTGTATTTAGTGTGTAAGTTGAATCGAATATTATTACCAGTTTATACCCGAGCACGTTTTTTAGAGCCGGAAATTCCTCAAAATAGTTTGTTATTGTCATCTCCTTCAAAAGTTCAAGGCGAGCACGAGTGGTTTTTCCCCATTTCTCCTCTGTAGTGTTCCAAGGATTGCTGGAATTCCTTAGCCACTTCAGATCTTCATCTGACGATTCTCCGTCTTCTACTATTTGGATAGTAGTAGATAGTAGACGATTTTGTGATGGAGTGGGAGATGATCTTCGACTCGAGGAAGGTGACGATGACAAAGAACGTTTCCGTTTAGATATTATACCCGTTTCACGGTATTTTCGCTTCAAATTGTTGATATGGTCTGGCAACTTTCCAGCCAATCGGTTAACGATCCCACGACCCGAATCCACGATTTTATTGTGAAAATACACAGACCTGTGTTCAGAAGGGAACAAATGAGCTATTTCATTTGTCCACATGCCATAAATTTTGGCCGTGATGTTTCGCTCGGGGCTTTTTTTTAGTATATGTGTGCATATAATCCGCACCAATCGAAGCCGTGCGACATTTTCAAGTGGCTTGGTCTTGTCTATTGCTAAGATACCTCTTCCCTCTAGGGAATTTTCGAGAAGTTTTTGAAGGTTCTAGAAAGACAATATAGTACTACGAATTAGGAAAATCTGTTCCTAGACACTGTTTTTTTTTTTTTTTTTTTTAATTGTGGTAACCATTTAACAAATTGTTTAGGTACATTGTAGTTACATGAGGACTAC
Source organism: Cheilosia scutellata (assembly GCA_955612985.1). Classification (NCBI taxonomy): domain Eukaryota; kingdom Metazoa; phylum Arthropoda; class Insecta; order Diptera; family Syrphidae; genus Cheilosia; species Cheilosia scutellata. The sequence goes on along the minus strand of OY015313.1, from coordinate 54,059,177 downwards.
AAAAACTTCATAGCACATTATGATCTTCAGTAATGAACTAACGCTATGTTAACCTTTGCTGCCCACCTTCCAAAACGGAATCAATATGGCCGCGGTTCCGGTGCAAGTGAATTCTACCCTCGCGAACTATTTATGTATGTAGTGAAAACGAAATATTTATGGACACTAAGTAGTACCTACTAAGTTATCGCGTTTTGAATGCCCCTATTGGAGAACACAACTCAACTTAGTTGAGTTGAGTTGTCTTCAATTCAACTCAACTTTCACACAACCCAAACTAACTAACAACTTATAGACAACTGACAGACAACTTTTCTATCAAGGTTGTTTATGACAATACGGACAATACCGAATTTTGAATTACATAAAACCAGGAGACAACTCAACTGTGTCGTTGTCTTACACAATAGGGGCAGGCAGAAGTGTCGTGCTTTGGGAAATTTCACTCGCTTACATTCGCTTACATAATTCGAACGAATCAATTTTATACAAATGAACCACAACAAAGGAAATGCGTATTTTTGAATGAGCTTTGCGTATTCGCGTCAGTAAAATTGGGTTTTATTTGCTTGCACCGGAGCCACAGGCGTAGGCTAATCTCAGATTTTATTTGTTATTTATTACAGTATGTTTTTCAACTTGTATACTTACAACTTCTTCTGTTCCATATAGAGATTTCTCGGAAGTAGTAGGTGTAACAATGGCATCTATCAATAAATTTGAACTTGTGGATTCAAATTTATCACTAACTTCAAAAGAAGGTAGCATGTCGTTCAGCAAAAAACTTACATTTGTGCTTTGGTCTTGGGAACTGGTAAAATTTGTTTCTTGAATTTCATAGACCTGTATATGAACAACAGTAATTGCTACCATCAGTAGATGTAAATATTAATGATTCTGTATTAACAACTAACCGAAGTGTTAGCAGCATTTGGATGCATTGCCTTTCGCCATTCGTCAAAATTTCGCATAAAAAGTACACGATGTCCTATGATTGGGAACATCTCCCTTATCTCGGCATGGCCTAGTAGCGCCAAAGATATTGACGTTATGGCATTTTCTGTCATATTGAAAACAATTCTAGTTTAGTTCTTATTTAACATTTTTGTATCTTTTATCAGAGTTATAAAAGAAAGAATCAAAAGATTTGAACAAGTAGATTTTAGTGAAGTTTCATGAAAACTGAATTTGGTTTTTGCGTACCGTGTAACCAAAATAATATAAAGGGTATTCACTTAATCTGATAAATGTATGCAGCTCGTAAATGTATAAATTTCTGCGGTGCTTTAAGTGAACACCGCTCGGAAATGTCATTGCTTAACTCGCGTAAATCGACTGTAAATCTGGAATCAAACAAACAATTCATACGACTGTCTGTCAAAGTTTGACATTTGTGATTTGCACAACTTTCCGCGGTTGATTTCCCAGCCTAAATCGTCGCGGAAAATTATGAGGTCTGCGTAAACTATTAAACTATTCTCCATACAAAATCTGACAGTTGATTTACGAGGTGGTAAATTTATGCAGTTTATGAGGCTTTTACGCGTTAAAGTGAATACCCTTATAGTAATAGAATGATAAAAGATACTCCTTCGTATATACATATACATACATACCCTTGAAAACGTCAATATAATTTTCCAAGCCCCACTCTCGCAATAAATTGCAGACGTCGTCGTCCATAGCTTTATGTCTATAAAACAGACAATAATTCTTAACTATTTCAGAAAGCACGAACAAATCTTGCATTAAAGGGTTATTCTCCAGGGGTCAGATCACGTAATATGAAAAGGATCGAAGGACATCATTTCGACAATAGCAGTCTCTGTTTATTGCCACTGATATGCATAAAAACTATATCGTTCAATCGTTTTTATTTTACGTGATCTGACCCCAGGAGAAGAAGAAAAAGTCAAATACCAGTAATTGCGCAGTTAAAATCCGATGTGTAATCAAACACGAATAATTTGTAACGGAATGAAAAAAAACACAAATTGCATATTGCAACTACCACAAAAATATTAGTATCTACGTAATATTATTGAATTATATGTAATAAATTATAGTTACCTTGGGTAAACGATGAAATCCTTGAACTGTAGCGTAAACGATGGAATAAAATACCACTGTAGGGTACAAGTACAAGATGAAATCTTTGAATTACCACTGTAGGGTAAACGATGAAATCCTTGAACTGTAGGGTAAACGATGGAATAAAATGCCACTTGATGAAAATCTTGATGAAAATCTTGACTTGATGAAATCCTTGAACTGTGGGGTAAACGACTTTGAATTAACATGAAGGTATAATTTTTGTAAAGTTGATTCACATTAAAATCAGTCAACTTCGCTTTGTTAAATTTAAAGTGTAATAATAACCGAGTGTAATTCTACTCGGTAAGAAATAACAGAGATCTCGGTTAAATCCGATGCGTAATAATAACCGAGTGTAATTCTACTCGGTAAGAAACAACAGAGGTCTCGGTTAAAATCCGATGTGTAATAATAACCGAGTGTAATTCTACTCGGTAAGAAACAACCGAGATCTCGGTTAAAATCAGTCAACTTGGCTTTGTTAAATTTAAATGAGTAAAACAGTAAAAAATAACCGAGTGTAATTCTACTCGGTAAGAAACAACCGAGATCTCGGTTAAAATCAGCCATGGCTGGGTTGAAAGGAAAACGAGTTCAAACACGAATAATTTTGCACGTAATAAAAAAAAAAACACAAATTGCATATTGCAACTACTAGAAAAATATTAGTATCTACGTAATATGTATTATTGAATTATATGTAATAAATTATAGTTACCTTGGGTAAACGATGAAATCCTTGAACTGTAGGGTAAACGATTGAATAAAATACCACTTTAGGGTACAAGATGAAATCCCTGATTTACCACTGTAGGGCAAACGATGAATTCCTTTAATTACCTCTGTAGGTATTGTTTTTATAAAGTTGATTCGCACTCGATTCACTTTTATCTTTTAACACAGCAAAAACTTTTATTGCAAAAAAATTAATAACACTAGACACAACCGAACGGCAAAGCACAACCGAAGAGTACAACCACCAGAAACAAACTGTGACTGTACTAGGTATTTTGTTCTGTATTCAGTGCGCATCGTACAGAAGAACGAGTAAAATCCAGTGTTGCCGCTAGGTTGAAATAAGAGTCAGTAACCGAGTATCCAAAATATTATACATTAATAATTCGAACATATAATATTATTATCATAATCAATATTATAAATTTAAACATTAGTGGAAGATTTTGAAACACATTTTTGTTCTTATAAGTATACATAATTGTAGGGATGTGACTGATATATTAGTATTCATTAAGATATTACTAATATTAGCTAATATTAGTAGATAATATCCGCAAAGGTGTTGAACAAAAATATTATTTAACTGATATCAAATCGTCAGTAAATGTCACGCACTTCCATCGGTATTGGCTATTTCGGAGAGCAAACAAAAAATCGCCTCAATTGAAGATTTCTTAGACGTTTTTTAATCCATTGACATCGTAGCAATCCTTTGATGGAATTTGTTACTTTATGGCTTGATAAAAAGAAGACGAACCATATTTTGGGATATATACTATATTTATTTCGAAATGTCACCAGAAAGCCCTAAAATCTTAATTTTTCCAAGCGAAAAAAATTACTCAAATTTTTAATATTTTGGGGCTATATCCCAAAATATGGTTCGTCTTCTTTTTATCAAGCCATAAAGTAACAAATTCCATCAAAGGATGGCTACGATGGATTAAAAAACGTCCAAGAAATCTTCAATTCAAACGATTTTTTGTATACCCTCCACAGGAAGGTATATTCACTTTATCATTACATTTGTAACGCCAAGAAGGATTCACCGGAGCCCTATAAAGTATATATATTCTGAATCAGGATCACATTCTGAATCGATTTAGCCACGTCCGTCTGTCTGTCTGTCCGTCTGACTGTCTGTTGAAAACACGATAGCGTCCAAACGAATCGACTTAGGCGAATGAAATTTTGTGAGAGGTATTATTTTTACCGTCGTCAGGTTAGTACTGAATATTGTCTATGTCGGTAAAGTAGTTCTGGTACTTCCCATACAAAACCACTATTTGACCCATGTGTCGCTCTGTCTGTTGAAAACACTATAGCGTCCAAACGAATCGACTTAGGCGAATGAAATTTTGTGAGAGGTTTTATTTTTACCGTCGTCAGGTTGGTATTGAAAATTATGTATGTCGGTAAAGTAGTTCTGGTACCTCCCATACAAAACCTATATATTATGACACATGCGTGTAGGTGTACAGTACATAGATACTAACTGGCATGACAAACATTTTGCATGACTTTTATGCAGTGGAGGGTATCAAAGCATCGGCCAGACCGATGATAACACTTTTACTTGTTTTTTATTTGAAAGGTGTAAGCCAATCGCTCTGGCAGAATCTAATTTTTAGTCAAAAAATTTAGTTTTTAAAAATTATTTCAATTGAAAAAAAAGTATCACTAGTACAAGATAATTTCTACAATAAATGATTGTCATTCTATGCGCGAAATTTCCGCTAGATATAATGACAATGTCACCAACACGGTAACCCTGGTCAAATCAAGCAGCAGCAGCATACATACTGCAACAAGATACTGCGTAGTGGATACTACAGTGCTGTCGAACGTTTGCAATACTTTTGCTTGGTGTGTAATGCCATATTGCCCACTGGAATCAACGCAAAAATATTGAAGTGGTTTTGTTTCTTCATGCGGTTTTCATTTTGAGTAATATGATGTGGTATTCGATTGGGCAGACAAGCACACTTTTTCTTGATCTAGATCACTTTTTATTGGCACAAAAAAGCCATCTTTTTTGAATTTAGATGACTTTTTCCGAAACTCGATTTATTTCAGAGTTGCTCGAGATTTACCAATGCAAATGCATTTGAGTTTAACAGCTCGCAGAGTATGTTTACGTTTTAGTGAACTTTACCAACGTCATCGCAACATTTTACGTCGGCTTGATTTTAGTATCTAAATATATTGACTTTTATATCATATTATATTTATATTATATAAAATCAGTGGAAATTAAAAGAAAATGTGAAAGAAATTCTTGTAAATCAGTGGAAAATATAAAAACAGCGTTTATCTCATACTATCGTTGTTTTCTTACAAACGAAAAACAAGTCAATTTTGGATGGTGTAAAAAGCAGGCAATGCATAAGGGAAGATTATTCATATGATGTGCGTGTTGAAATGTGAGAACAAATTCAAAGACCTTATTCAGTGTTAAGTCTGAAAAAGGAAAAAGATATGGAGAAAGTGAATAAATATATCTATTGCAATTGCATACTTGGTGATATGTTAAAACGTACATCGGTTCGGGCAATACTTCAGCAGTAAATTTATCCCCACGCTTGAACTAGTATATCTCTCGATCTCATTCTTGTTTACCAAATAAAAAAGTTCGACTAAGCATTGTTTTTCCTTTAATTCTTTCAAATGTTTCAAAAATAATTAAATTCGTTGTTCCTTTTTTGTTTACTTTGACATTTGACATTCGGTGTTTTTTTTTATTGTTGCATCATTCCAGATTACGTTCCAGTTTCCAGGCGAATGATTATAACCCTGTATAATTATTTCCACAAAAATATAAAAAAAATATTCCACAAAAAAAGATTTCACAGCACTCTTACAAATTTCAAACGACAGCACTGATGCAGTGCATTGCAACGAATTGGTTAAATTCAACCAAGTATTCAGTAAGAAATAAACGAGTTTCTTTCAACTCAAGCAAATGCGCAGACAGTAAATGACGAGACTGTACGACAACGACTGTACCTTATATGTATGTAGTTACAAAATGTTCTGAAAACTTGTAAGAGATGTGTTCATCTGTTTGTTATTGTGTTTTTTCTCTGGGACAAAATGCTGCCATGGTGTGTGGTGTCGGGTGTCGGTGTTGGTTTTTATATTTTTCGTCTCATCTGTGCGATGAGTAACGAAAAAATATGATGCAGGCACAATACGAAAATGACGCACCACGGGTAGATAAACGAATGTTTTTTTTACTTGGTTAAAATCAACCGAGCTATTCGTTTGTAGATAAACGAATGTTTTTTTTTACTTGGTAGAAATCAAACGAGTTACTCGGTTAAAATCAATGAATAAGCTCAGTAGCAAATTTTGATAATTAACCGAGTGATTTGGTTAAAATCAACCGAGCTATTCGTTTGTAGATAAACGAATGTTTTTTTTTACTTGGTAGAAATCAAACGAGTTACTCGGTTAAAATCAATGAATAAGCTCAGTAGCAAATTTTGATAATTAACCGAGTGATTTGGTTAAAATCAACCGAGCTATTCGTTTGTAGATAAACGAATGTTTTTTTTTTACTTGGTAGAAATCAAACGAGTTACTCGGTTAAAATCAATGAATAAGCTCAGTAGCATATTTTGATAATTAACCGAGTGATTTGGTGAAAATCAACCGAGCTATTCGTTTGTAGATAAACGAATGTTTTTTTTTACTTGGTAGAAATCAAACGAGTTACTCGGTTAAAATCAATGAATAAGCTCAGTAGCAAATTTTGATAATTAACCGAGTGATTTGGTTAAAATCAACCGAGCTATTCGTTTGTAGATAAACGAATGTTTTTTTTTTACTTGGTAGAAATCAAACGAGTTACTCGGTTAAAATCAATGAATAAGCTCAGTAGCATATTTTGATAATTAACCGAGTGATTTGGTGAAAATCAACCGAGCTATTCGTTTGTAGATAAACGAATGTTTTTTTTTACTTGGTAGAAATCAAACGAGTTACTCGGTTAAAATCAATGAATAAGCTCAGTAGCATATTTTGATAATTAACCGAGTGATTTGGTGAAAATCAACCGAGCTATTCGTTTGTAGATAAACGAATGTTTTCTTTTACTTGGTAGAAATCAAACGAGTTACTCGGTTAAAATCAATGAATAAGCTCAGTAGCAAATTTTGATAATTAACCGAGTGATTTGGTTAAAATCAACCGAGCTATTCGTTTGTAGATAAACGAATGTTTTTTTTTTACTTGGTAGAAATCAAACGAGTTACTCGGTTAAAATCAATGAATAAGCTCAGTAGCATATTTTGATAATTAACCGAGTGATTTGGTTAAAATCAACCGAGCTATTCGTTTGTAGATAAACGAATGTTTTTTTTTACTTTGTAGAAATCAAACGAGTTACTCGGTTAAAATCAATGAATAAGCTCAGTAGCATATTTTGATAATTAACCGAGTGATTTGGTTAAAATCAACCGAGCTATTCGTTTGTAGATAAACGAATGTTTTTTTTTTACTTGGTAGAAATCAAACGAGTTACTCGGTTAAAATCAATGAATAAGCTCAGTAGCATATTTTGATAATTAACCGAGTGATTTGGTTAAAATCAACCGAGCTATTCGCTTGTAGATAAACGAATGTTTTTTTTTACTTGGTAGAAATCAAACGAGTTACTCGGTTAAAATCAATGAATAAGCTCAGTAGCATATTTTGATAATTAACCGAGTGATTTGGTGAAAATCAACCGAGCTATTCGTTTGTAGATAAACGAATGTTTTCTTTTACTTGGTAGAAATCAAACGAGTTACTCGGTTAAAATCAATGAATAAGCTCAGTAGCATATTTTGATAATTAACCGAGTGATTTGGTGAAAATCAACCGAGCTATTCGTTTGTAGATAAACGAATGTTTTCTTTTACTTGGTAGAAATCAAACGAGTTACTCGGTTAAAATCAATGAATAAGCTCAGTAGCAAATTTTGATAATTAACCGAGTGATTTGGTTAAAATCAACCGAGCTATTCGTTTGTAGATAAACGAATGTTTTTTTTTTACTTGGTAGAAATCAAACGAGTTACTCGGTTAAAATCAATGAATAAGCTCAGTAGCATATTTTGATAATTAACCGAGTGATTTGGTGAAAATCAACCGAGCTATTCGTTTGTAGATAAACGAATGTTTTCTTTTACTTGGTAGAAATCAAACGAGTTACTCGGTTAAAATCAATGAATAAGCTCAGTAGCAAATTTTGATAATTAACCGAGTGATTTGGTTAAAATCAACCGAGCTATTCATTTGTAGATAAACGAATGTTTTTTTTTTACTTGGTAGAAATCAAACGAGTTACTCGGTTAAAATCAATGAATAAGCTCAGTAGCATATTTTGATAATTAACCGAGTGATTTGGTTAAAATCAACCGAGCTATTCGTTTGTAGATAAACGAATGTTTTTTTTTACTTTGTAGAAATCAAACGAGTTACTCGGTTAAAATCAATGAATAAGCTCAGTAGCATATTTTGATAATTAACCGAGTGATTTGGTTAAAATCAACCGAGCTATTCGTTTGTAGATAAACGAATGTTTTTTTTTTACTTGGTAGAAATCAAACGAGTTACTCGGTTAAAATCAATGAATAAGCTCAGTAGCATATTTTGATAATTAACCGAGTGATTTGGTTAAAATCAACCGAGCTATTCGCTTGTAGATAAACGAATGTTTTTTTTTACTTGGTAGAAATCAAACGAGTTACTCGGTTAAAATTAATGAATAAGCTCAGTAGCAAATTTTGATAATTAACCGAGTGATTTGGTTAAAATCAACCGAGCTATTCGTTTGTAGATAAACGAATGTTTTTTTTTACTTGGTAGAAATCAAACGAGTTACTCGGTTAAAATCAATGAATAAGCTCAGTAGCATATTTTGATAATTAACCGAGTGATTTGGTTAAAATCAACCGAGCTTTTCGTTTGTAGATAAACGAATGTTTTTTTTTACTTGGTAGAAATCAAACGAGTTACTCGGTTAAAATCAATGAATAAGCTCAGTAGCATATTTTGATAATTAACCGAGTGATTTGGTTAAAATCAATCGAGCTTTTCGTTTGTAGATAAACGAATGTTTTTTTTTACTTGGTAGAAATCAAACGAGTTACTCGGTTAAAATCAATGAATAAGCTCAGTAATATATTCTGACAAAATTAACCGAGTGATTTGATTAAAATCAACCGAGCAATTGGTTGTATTTAGCCAACACTCATCGGTTGTTTATAACAGAGTGAATGTGAGTTTTCAGCAAACATAGATTCGTTTGAATTTTCGTGAGTAAAACGGTTAAAAACAACCAATCAGTCTGTTAAAAACACGAAATGAGTTGGTTGATTTTAACCTAGATACTCATTAGAATTTAACAAACATGAAAATTAAGTAGTTCGGTTAATTTTAACCGAACTATTTAGTAATGACAACCGTTCAGTCTGCTATTTTTAACCGTATTCATTTAACAGTATTAACTTGGTTGTTTTTAGCAACGAGTACTCATGTATTTTTAACCGAGAGTTGGTTAATTTTAACCGATTTATTTTTAGCAGAGTAAAAATCGCACTCGGCTAAGGACAATGTTTTTGCGTGTTCCAGAGCTTCCAGCAACTTGCGCAATTTTTGTGCATTTGATAGTTGCAAATTGCTATGAACCTCAGCTTCAAAGTGTGCTTTGAAATTAGCCCAATCAATTTCTAGGCCCGAGAATTTTGGCACCTTGGGTGGCTCAGCCAGCTGAATCTGAAGCACTTGCCCGCTACTAGTTGCTGCATATGGCCATGATCCTGGTAAAACTTCGTTTGCGGGCACTGCCACTTCCAATGTTAGTTGTTTATGGCGGCTGCGCAGCTCAGCACTCCGACGCAGATACAATCCGTTTATGTCATTGTAGAGCAGCGCTGCGTCATTAAGCTGCACTGGTGAGAGTGGCATGTTCGTAGCCAATTCCCAACCGACCTCAAACCCACGCCACAATGTGCGCAGCTGTTCCATGTTGGCTTCCGTGTTAGCAATGGATGCTTGAGCCACCGCCATATCGCTCTGTTGCGCGACAAATCGCCGCATAGCGATTGCATACATGCGCATTCCGACTGGCAGATAATTTAATTTAGCCAACTCTGGATCGACCTCCATGCGTGATGACTCTAAATGCTCTGATTCAAACAATTCGGCATCGATTTCTGCCTGCTGCTCGCGCGAAATACGAACAAATCTCCCTGGTGCGTTCATGGCTGAAAAGGAAATAGCGTCAATTATCCCTTACCTATTCATATTGTCTTATATACGACAAAATGTTGCGCTGGTGGCTTCACTTGGAACGATTTGTATTCAGTAAATCCACTACGATTGATGGCGCACAGTATCGCAGTAGCGCAGTTGTAAATTGCGCTATGTGCAGCTTCAGCTCCAATTGCATTTCAAGTGCGCGCAGGATAGCACAGAAATACAACCGGAAACTGTGCAGAGTTTCGCAGTAGGGCAGTATTGCAGTAGCGCAGTATGGCAGTAGCACAGCATCGCAATAGCGCAGTTGTTAATTGCGATATGTGCAGCTTCGCAGCCCCAATTGCATTTCAAGTGCTCGCAGGATTGCACAGAAATACAACCGGAAACCGTGCTGAGTTTCGCAGTATCGCAGTAGCGCAGTATTGCAGTAGCACAGTATGGCAGTAGCACAGTATCGCAGTAGCACAGTATCGCAATAGCGCAGGTGTTAATTGCGATATATGCAGCTTCGCAGCCCCAATTGCATTTCAAGTGCGCGCAGAATTGCACAGAAATACAACCGGAAACTGTGCGATATGTGCAGCTTCGCAGCCCCAATTGCATTTCAAGTGCGCGCAGGATTGCACAGAAATACAACCGGAAACTGTGCGGAGTGCCCAGCGCAGTATCGCTATTCAAACATTTAATTGCTACACTAAAATTTACACTTTAAATTGATCTTCATGTGCAGCGCAGTATCGCACAGAAAATCAATTATATATTGCACTATGCGTAGCGCGATGCCATACAAAAACAAAGAACTCTGTTCCAATTGCATTTCAAGTGCAGCGCAGGATCGCACAGAAATACAACGGGAAATTGCGCCGTGTTTCGCATAGCATTGCTACGCCAAAGCGCAGAAAATCAATTATATATCGCACTATGCGTAGCGCGATGCCATACAAAAACAAAGAACTCTGTTCCAATTGCATTTCAAGTGCAGCGCAGGATCGCACAGAAATACAACGGGAAATTGCGCCGTGTTTCGCATAGCATTGCTACGCCAAAGCGCAGAAAATCAATTATATATCGCACTATGCGTAGCGCGATGCCATACAAAAACAAAGAACTCTGTTCCAATTGCATTTCAAGTGCAGCGCAGGATCGCACAGAAATACAACGGGAAATTGTGCCGTGTTTCGCATAGCATAGCTACGCCAAAGCCAGTAAACATTACAATAAAAAAGAAAACTGAAGCAAATAACATTCCAAGTGACGCGCAGTTTGCGTACACTATACTCACTCTCCATGACCACCGCACCTTGGTCATATTCGAAACTATCACTGATGCTACTGGACAGTTCCATGCGATTCTTATTCATAGTGCTCTAATCTGATAATCTAAAATAATTTAAGGAATCTATCAATTTATCATGGCTAGGTACCACAATATCTTTGCAATTTTTGAATTTCCGACCGGCCAGCAGTGCATAACATCACTTTTCCTGGTTCAATATCCGGCCATCGATGGACCATGTTTCGACAGCTGGTGGACTGTATAATATACTTACTTCGAATGTCCTTAAATTGACGAATCTTCGAATGTCCTTTAATTGTGTAGCTATTATTTTATTTTTAAATCCGATTTTCTCCAAATATTTGACAACAATAAAAATAATAACGAAAAACAAAGTATTAATTAACAAAAGATTCCTCGATTGAGCTGATGATTTTATATATACATATACAGTATTTTAACTGTAATTTAGCTGGGCGTCTTGAACAAACATATTTATGAAATGAATAAATTGTTGGAGTGTACGATTGTCATCACAAATTTTTAAATTTAATTTGGCCTCGACTCCAGTAATGCGTTTCGCCCCGATGTGGTGGGTGGGATTTAAAAATTTGTGATGACAATCGTACACTCCAACAATTTATTCATTTCATAAATATGTTTATGATTTGAAAATAGTTTGATTAAATGGACAAGCCAGGCCCTGGGCAAAAAACAAATCCTCTCGGCGATAGTCTTTGAACCAAAGATTCGTCTTGAGGTATGATTAACGCTCGTATCTATCCTCTTTTTTAGGGGATTATCCCTTTTTTCGAAGTCAAAGAAACTATCCCCTGAAAATTTCCAAAATCCCTTTTTTATCCTATAAACTCCTCTTTTCACAATAGCAGATTTCTGGTGGAAATATTCAAACATCTGCAAGCCGAAAATAGTGAGCACAACGAAATCGCTATGTTGGTGGAATGAATACATTTTGTGCTTGCCGCGAACAACAGTATCGGTGGAACGAGTCTTTTCTGCGATGACCAAGTCTTCGACCAATGAAAAAACTCGATTGCAAATCAAAACGTTAAAAGCAATTCTCACAGTTAAATGTAATATACTCAAGTCATGCATTGAATTCTACAAATTTCTGAAAACAAAGCCTGAATTGCTTCGTTCAATCGCTGCAGAAGACAAATATAAGAAGAAAACCAAAAGTGGAGAAATTATTGCTATCGAAAACGATTCAGATGCGAATGACGACGACGGCGATGATGGCACGGTGGTTGTTTATTAAACACATTATGTAACTTAAAAATAATAATAATTTATTAAACAGAATTTACATTCATTTTTGTATAGATACTATTCTTGAATTTCATCAATTTCAGAGCGAAAACAAGTTAAAAACTTATCCTCTATATATCCTCTTTTTTAAATTGCGATATCCCTTGAATTCTCCAAATTTCGGGCATTTATCCCCTTTTCAGTCCGCAAAAAGATACGAGCGTTAGGTATGATTCTCAGTCACTTGTTGATTGAAAAATCAACTTTCAATAATAATAATATGTAGTTGTTGAAATGTAGTGGGCATTCGGACGGATGCGATCACAGGTACTGCATCTTGTCACTCGCTGGGTTTTTACCACATGCCACATCCGATCACCCGTCGCCAGTAATGGTAATGAATATTGAAAGGATTTTATGAGCCTCTAATTAGGGTCATTGTCTGGAAATAGGTACGCGCAAAGTTATTTGCTGGTGTTTCTTCAAAAATCTGTGCTATCTTGTTCCGGTTATACTTTTTTTAAACATAATGTTACATTCGGCTGGGATTCGAAGAGATAAAACACTATTCTGTTTACTAAACTTTAATAAATCACTTTTATTACAAGACAATATCACTTAAAATCAACTTTTCCACTTATTTCAATCTTTTCCACTTATTACAATCTTTTCCACTTATTTTAAATCACTACCGAACTTTGCTTTCACGGTTTAAAGATAAACTGTCCTCTCGTCGGATTTCGCAACCCTTTTTATACTCCCCACTAAAGCTTCTCGAATATTCTATACTCCAACCGGAACAATCGAGAATGTACTAGTTTCGTTTTAGACCATTCACCATTTGTTGAGATTCGAAGTTTCGTAGTTTCGAAGTTTCGTTAAATAAGTTCGTCTACTTTCCATTAGATGGCGTTGTGGTCAATAAGTAGTACTTTTCAATCCACATTACAATATCCCCCTCTTAAACTTGTTCGTCCCGAACAAATCCGTCAACATTTTCCCCAATGTAACGATGAAGACGATCCACATGGACAACTTTGAGTTTGCCTCTTCCTCGTTGGATTCGATAGACCACGTCGTTGATTCGTTTGACTACTCTATAGGGCCCCTCCCAATCTTGTTGCAACTTAGGCGACATACCTTTTCTTCTATGGGGATTGTACAGCCATACCAGATCTCCTTCCTCGAATCCTGTAGTTGTTGCTCTGACATCGTACCTCGTCTTCATGCGGTCGCTGGCTATTTTGATCTTATCCCTAGTTTTTCGATGCACGTCCCTGATGGTTTCTCTGAGGTCCGCAACATAATCGTCCTCATCCTTCGGTTCCTCAGTGGGAGATCCGAACATCAACTCACTAGGTAGCCGGACTGTTCGACCAAACAGGATTTCAGATGGTGTATGCCCCGTAGTATTATGCACAGCATTGCGATAGGCTAGTAGAAACATTGGGATCTGTTTATCCCAATCCCTCTGGTCGTCGCATACAACCTTAGATAGGTGTTCATTCAAGGTTCTGTTGAAGCGCTCTACCATCCCATCTGATTGCGGATGGAGCGGCGTTGTTCTCGTCTTTTTAATCCCGAGTAACTGGCATACTCCTTAAAAAATCTTGGACTCGAAGTTTCGGCCTTGGTCCGAGTGCAATTCCAATGGTACACCAAATCTGCTCACCCAGTTGAAAACAATCTGCTCTATCACGGTTTTGGCTTCTTCGTTAGGGATGGCAAATGCTTCTGGCCACTTACTGAAGTAGTCCATAACCACGAGGATGTAACGATTTCCATTAATCGTTTCAGGAAACGGTCCGGCAATATCAACTGCAATTCTTTCGAAAGGGGCTCCAGCATTGTATTGGTGCATTTTGCCTTGAGTTTTCACTCTCGGGCCTTTGCTGGCCGCACAGGTTACGCACTTTCTGCACCAGTTTTCTACATCATCCCTTGAGTGGATCCAGTAAAATCGCTCTCGCACCTTTTCGAGCGTCTTATTTATTCCCAAGTGGCCCCCAGATACTCCATCATGCAGTTCCTTTAGTACTTCACTTACTTTGGACCTGGGAACAATAAGCTGCATCACGAACGACTTTCCATCAGAGCTTTCCCATCTTCTTCTCAAAATGCCGTCCTGCACATGAAGAGAATCCCATTGTGCCCAGTATGCCTTCAGCTCGGGGCTCCTATTGGATATCTCCTGCCAGTCTGGTTTTCCCTCATGCTCCTTCCAGGCGAGAATCGGCTCGATATCCGGATCTTCCCTTTGAGCCTCCCGGATCTCTCTCGCACTCCAGCCGTCCATGGGCTGAGCTCTCAGCCTTTGTACGGAAACGGCATCTTTTTCCTCCTGACGCACGCAATGTTTGCAATCGGCTTTACAAGGACGGCGGGAGAGAGCATCTGCATTAGAGTGAAGAGTTCCCTTTCGATGCTGTATTTCGTAGTCATACATCTGCAGTCGTTCGATCCACCTCGCGACTTGTCCCTCAGGATTTTTAAACTGCAGCAACCACTTTAAAGACGCATGATCGGTTCGAAGAATAAATTTGCTCCCATAAAGGTACTTGTGGAAGTGTTTTGTCGCCAGGACTAAAGCGAGAAGTTCCCGTCTGGTTACACAGTAGTTCCTTTCTGGCTTCGAGAGAACTTTACTGAAGTAGGAAACTACTTTCTCTTGGCCATCATGCACCTGGGAAAGGACGGCTCCAACTCCCACATTACTAGCGTCTGCATCCACAATAAATGTTTTTCCAGGAGTGGGGTATGCTAGTATGGGGGCGTCACACAGTTGCTGCTTAAGTTTTTCAAAGCTCTTTTCGCACTCACCTGACAAGTGGGATTCGAAGAGATAAAACACTATTCTGTTTACTAAACTTTAATAAATCACTTTTATTACAAGACAATATCACTTAAAATCAACTTTTCCACTTATTTCAATCTTTTCCACTTATTACAATCTTTTCCACTTATTTTAAATCACTACCGAACTTTGCTTTACACGGTTTAAAGATAAACTGTCCTCTCGTCGGATTTCGCAACCCTTTTTATACTCCCCACTAAAGCTTCTCGAATATTCTATACTCCAACCGGAACAATCGAGAATGTACTAGTTTCGTTTTAGACCATTCACCATTTGTTGAGATTCGAAGTTTCGTAGTTTCGAAGTTTCGTTAAATAAGTTCGTCTACTTTCCATTAGATGGCGTTGTGGTCAATAAGTAGTACTTTTCAATCCACATTACAATAATATTATGTAATCTTTATAGATACAAATCTGTATACAAAAATTGTATGAACTCCGAAACCTTTTAACAAGCTCAAATTTACAGGCATTGTCCCGAGAAGTGTGTTCAAAATTGGACAACAAAATTGGATTGTATAAAGCATAGAGTAGGTGGTGTCTTGTTTCAGACAAACAAAATGTGAAAGATTTGAGTAGATATGTATAGATATTGTTACATTCGGCTGGGATTCGAAAAGATAAAACACTATTCTGTTTACCAAACTTTAATAAATCACTTTTTATTACAAGACAATTCACTTAAAATCAACTTTTCCACTTATTACAATCTTTCCACTTATTTTAAATCACTACCGATACTATTCCAACTTTACTTTACACCTTTTAAAAATAAACTGTCCTCTCGTCGGATTTCGCAACCCTTTTTATACTCCCCACTAAAGCTTCTCGAATATTCTATACTCCAACCGGAACAATCGAGAATGTACTAGTTTCGTTTTAGACCATTCACCATTCGTTGAGTTTCGACGATTCGAAGTTCCGTTGAATAAGTTCGTCTACTTTCCATTAGATGGCGTTGTGGTCAATAAGTAGTACTTTTCAATCCACACTACAATATCCCCCTCTTAAACTTGTTCGTCCCGAACAAATGCATCAATATTTTCCCCAATGTAACGGTGAAGACGATCCACATGGACAACTTTAAGTTTACCTCTTCCTCGTTGGATTCGATAGACCACGTCGTTGATTCGCTTGACTACTCTATAGGGCCCCTCCCAATCTTGTTGCAACTTAGGCGACATACCTTTTCTTCTATGGGGATTGTACAGCCATACCAGATCTCCTTCCTCGAATCCTGTAGTTGTTGCTTTGACATCGTACCTCGTCTTCATGCGGTCGCTGGCTATCTTGATTTTATCCCTAGTTTTTCGATGCACGTCCCTGATGGTTTCTCTAAGGTCCGCAACATAATCGTCCTCATTTTTGGGTTCCTCAGTGGGAGATCCGAACATCAACTCACTAGGTAGCCGGACTGTTCGACCAAACAGGATTTCTGATGGTGTATGTCCCGTAGTGTTATGCACAGCATTGCGATAGGCTAGTAGAAACATTGGGATCTGCTTATCCCAATCCCTCTGGTCGTCGCCTACAACCTTAGATAGGTGTTCATTCAAGGTTCTGTTGAAGCGCTCTACCATCCCATCTGATTGCGGATGGAGCGGCGTTGTTCTCGTCTTTTTAATCCCGAGTAACTGGCATACTCCTTGAAAAATCTTGGACTCGAAGTTTCGGCCTTGGTCCGAGTGCAATTCCAATGGTACACCAAATCTGCTCACCCAGTTGAAAACAATCTGCTCTATCATGGTTTTGGCTTCTTGGTTAGGGATGGCAAATGCTTCTGGCCACTTACTGAAGTAGTCCATAACCACGAGGATGTAACGATTTCCATTAATCGTTTCAGGAAACGGTCCGGCAATATCAACTGCAATTCTTTCGAAAGGGGCTCCAGCATTGTATTGGTGCATTTTGCCTTGAGATTTCACTCTCGGGCCTTTGCTGGCCGCACAGGTTACGCACTTTCTGCACCAGTTTTCTACATCATCCCTTGAGTGGACCCAGTAAAAGCGCTCTCGCACCTTTTCGAGCGTCTTATTTATTCCCAAGTGGCCCCCGGATACTCCATCATGCAGTTCTCTTAGAACATCGCTTACTTTCGACCTGGGAACAATAAGCTGAATCACGAACGACTTTCCATCCGAGCTTTCCCATCTTCTCCTCAAAATGCCGTCCTGCACATGAAGGGAGTCCCATTGCGCCCAGTATGCCTTCACCTCGGGGCTCCGATTGGATATCTCCTGCCAGTCTGGTTTTCCCTCATGCTCCTTCCAGGCGAGAATCGGCTCGATATCCGGATCTTCCCTTTGAGCCTCCCGAATCTCCCTCGCAGTCCAGCCACCAATGGGCTCAGCTCTCAGCCTCTGAACGGAAATGGCATCTTTTTCCTCCTGACGCACGCAATGTTTGCAATCGGCTTTGCAAGGCCGGCGGGAGAGAGCATCTGCATTAGAGTGAAGAGTTCCCTTTCGATGCTGTATTTCGTAGTCATACATCTGCAACCGTTCGATCCACCTCGCAACTTGTCCCTCAGGATTCTTAAACTGCAGCAGCCATTTTAAAGACGCATGATCGGTGCGAAGAATAAATTTGCTCCCATAAAGGTACTTGTGGAAGTGTTTTGTCGCCAGGACTAAAGCGAGAAGTTCCCGCCGGGTTACACAGTAGTTCCTTTCTGGCTTGGAGAGAACTTTGCTGAAGTAAGAAACTACTTTCTCTTGGCCATCATGCACTTGCGAAAGGACGGCTCCAACTCCCACATTACTAGCGTCTGCATCCACAATAAATGTTTTTCCAGGAGTAGGGTATGCTAGTATGGGGGCGTCACACAGTTGCTGCTTTAGTTTTTCAAAGCTCTTTTCGCACTCACCTGACCATTTGAATTGTTTTCCTTTTTCTGTCAGTTGATGCAAGCTCTTGGCAATCCCGGCAAAGTCCTTCACAAAGCGTCTGTAGTAGGTCGCAAGTCCCAGGAAGCTCCTAAGTTGATGTTTGTCTTTGGGAACCGGCCAGTTTTTCACAGCATCGACTTTCTCTGGATCAGTCCTGACTCCTTCGGAAGAGATGATGTGCCCGAGATACTTCACTTCTGGTCTAAAAAGAGCACACTTTTTCGGGTTCAGCTTCAATTGCGCGCTTCGCAGTCTCTGGAACACTTCCTTCAAGTTGTCTCGATGTTCTTCAAACGTTTTTCCTACCACGATGACGTCGTCCAGGTACACCAAACAGGTTTTCCACGTTAGTCCCAGCAAAACACGCTCCATTAGCCGTTCAAAGGTGGCTGGAGCATTGCACAGTCCAAATGGCATTACTGTGAATTGCCAGAGCCCGTTTCCTGCTGTAAAAGCTGTTTTCTCGCGGTCTTCGGGATGGATCTGCACTTGCCAGTAGCCACTCTTCAAATCGATGGTGGAAAACCATTTGGCGCCGGATAGTGTATCCAGGGTATCGTCAATCCTTGGCAGAGGGTAGCTATCTTTTTTGGTGACGTTGTTCAGCTGACGATAGTCGACGCAGAATCTCGTGCTGCCGTCTTTCTTCTTAACCAGTACAACCGGTGACGCCCATGGGCTTTTCGAACTTTCAATCAGTCCTTCCTTTTCCATCGTCGACACCATTTCTGCAACCTCCGTCTGCTTAGCCAATGGTAGTCGTCTGGGAGGCTGACGAATAGGTCTTGCGTCTCCTGTGTCGATTCGGTGTTGTACGAGATGTGTCCGACCATACTCGCCGCTCTTCGAAGCAAATATATCAGCGAACTCGTTGATTAGTTCCCCCGCCATTTCTTGCTGCTCCTGATTCAACTCACACTGTCCAAATATACTCCTTTTTATCTGTGCCATTTCCGTGGATGTAAGAGGTTTGGTAGGACCCTCATTGGATAATTTTGTGACCGCAGTAATTGGTACGCACTTACCGACCACTTCCCCTTGCTTTAGTTTCAAGCTGCTATGTTCGACATTTAGGACTCGTACGGGAACCATGTTGTTTTTAGGTTCTACAAGCATCTTTCCAACGACGTAGTTTTGATAAAGATTTTCAGGATCTGGCTCAACTAGGTAGAATCGGTGGCTCCCAGGATCACCTTCCAGTTTTGTCCAAATAAGTGTTTCTGAAGAAGGTGGTAATATCTCGTCTTCACTCATGATTGTCCTTAGAGCTATGACATGCTCGTCCCCGTAAATCATGGGAATCTCGACGTTCCTGTACTTTAGCACTTGCAAGCCGATGTCCAGTACTACATCATGTGCCTTCATAAAGTCGATTCCGATGATGCATTCGTCACATATATCGGCCACTAGGAAGGTATGGGAGAAGACTAATCCCGCAAGATTTATTGTTAGCAGTACTTCTCCATACACCTTTGCTGTTGCTCCAGTTGCTGTTTTTAGACAGTAGCTGCTGGTGTTGTGCAACCATGATTGGCGAACGATGTCCCTCCTTATAATGGAAGCGGTGGCACCGGTGTCGATGGTGGCCACATACATTTTCTGGCCGATATGGGCTTCCACTGTCAAACTCTTGTTACCTCGTTTGGTTTGGGAAACTTGAATGGTGTTCCTGGGGGCGTCGATTCCAGAAACCAACTTCTGCCCCGCGAAGTTGGTTCTTACACGTTTCCCGACTGATGATTTTGAGAAGAGTCATCCGCTGGACGCTCAGATGCCCCTTCATTACGACTCCTAAAGCTACAGTACGGACAACTAGTGTGTCTGGGTGGAGCTCTGCATTGTCGCTGTAGATGTCCAATTTTGTTACAGTTCCAGCAACGAATCGGTCCCCTGCGAGCACTGTTCTGTTCTACGACGTTTGCCCTTTGGCACGAGCATTCGACGGTTGTCATCTCTCTCACACGGTGAAACCCTTGTGATGCTTGGTCAGCAGCTTTCATGGTCAGGGCAAATGCCAGTGCCTCAGGGAGAGTTTTCTTTCCAGCCATTCGTACAGCCATTTGCAGTTGTCGGTCCTCTATGGCTTGGATAAACGCCTCTACAGCCATTTCGTTGATGAGATCCTCGCCGGCATTGGGATACGACAAATGCGCCAGCCGTTCGATATCCGCTTGCAACTGCTGGAGCGTTTCTCCCCGCTTCTGGATTCTACTGCGCAGTTGCACCCTGTATACTTGCTGCATGTGGTCATCACCAAACCGCATTTCGATAGCCCTAACCAATGCGTCGTAGTTGCGTTGTTTTTCTTCGGAGATAGTTTGAAGCAACTCTGCAGCTGTACCTCGTAGTGCGAGCGTTAGTGCGATCGACTTTTCCTCCTCGTCCCAGCTGTTGGTCATTGCAGCCGCTTCGAACTGCCTCTTGTAAATTGGCCATGATGTTTGACCATCAAAAACAGGCGGTTGCATCTCCTTCCTTCTTGGGCAATCAGCGGAATATTCTCGGGCTTTCTGTTTCTTGACTTTGTCCAGTTCTCTAGCTATGTTCTCGAAGTTTGTCTCATGCTCTTTTGCTAAGTTCTCATGCTTTTGTAATGTTTGATTGATCTCGTCAAACTTTGTTTCTACCTTTTCAAGTTGTGTCTCATGCAGGTTTAATTTGTTATCAATCGCGTCGAGTTTAACTTCCAGAACATTCTTAAACTCTTCCACGGCATCTTTTTGTGCAGCGACAATGGAATTCTTTTGTTCTTCTTGAGAATTTTTCTGTTCTGCCAACTTAGATTCGATAGAATTCTTCTGTTCTTCTAGAGAATTCTTTTGTTCAGCGAACTTAGATTCGATAGAATTCTTCTGTTCTTCTAGAGAATTCTTTTGTTCAGCGAACTTAGATTCGATAGAATTCTTCTGTTCTTCTAGAGAATTCTTCTGTTCTTCTAGAGAATTCTTATGTTCCTCTAGAGAATTCTTCTGTTCTTCGAGCTTGGCAAGAATTAATGCCATCATAGCGGCCATGTCAACGCCTGTACATACTTGTTCTTCTTTTTCTTCTGCTACTTCGAATAGCATGGATTTTGGATCTCCTCCCTCACTTTCGACAGCTTCCTGCAGACGAAGTATGAGGTCACTTTTTCCCCCAGCTGTGGAGAGATTCCGTTTTTCCAGCTCAGTTTTTAACTGAGGTATGCTGAGTTGAAGTAATGCCAATGTGCGAACCATATTTACTAATTTACAATTTTTTTTTCTTTTTCACTTTTTTTTTCTATTTTCTTAATCTTTGCTACACTTTGTAAGAATTCAAATTCACTTCACTTTATTTATTTTCTTTTAATTCACAATTCAGTTCACTGTGTTTCTTTTCACAACACTTCCCACAGAATATGTTTTATTTCACTTCTGACACCAATGTTACATTCGGCTGGGATTCGAAAAGATAAAACACTATTCTGTTTACCAAACTTTAATAAATCACTTTTTATTACAAGACAATTCACTTAAAATCAACTTTTCCACTTATTACAATCTTTCCACTTATTTTAAATCACTACCGATACTATTCCAACTTTACTTTACACCTTTTAAAAATAAACTGTCCTCTCGTCGGATTTCGCAACCCTTTTTATACTCCCCACTAAAGCTTCTCGAATATTCTATACTCCAACCGGAACAATCGAGAATGTACTAGTTTCGTTTTAGACCATTCACCATTCGTTGAGTTTCGACGATTCGAAGTTCCGTTGAATAAGTTCGTCTACTTTCCATTAGATGGCGTTGTGGTCAATAAGTAGTACTTTTCAATCCACACTACAATATGAATATTTTGTTCGCCAAGATTCTAAAGAAATCACTGGTAGCATTACAAAAAAAATAATCGTGGTTTCCACACACTAAAATATTTAATAATAATTAATTGTATTGAAAAAACCTCAATACAATTTACGCTTGTCTACATTGTTTGGCCAAAAATCTACCTGATGTTCACTTGAATCTATTGAAATATTGTGATGACATTTTTTAACAGTTACCGGAGTAATGCTGAAACTAATCATAACTCTGGTTTTCACACATATAAATTCAAGAAGTGTAGCACCCAGACAATTTATCTATTTTATTCTCTCTCTCTCATATCTCTGTATGAAATAACAGCTGTCAAAATAAACCTCAAAATGCGAAAGGAAAGTTTAAACGGCAGAATGCAGGCGTTTAACTTAAACCGAGAGTTGAACTCCACTTTGGGTTTAAACGAACACTGTGAAACCGAAAATTTGTTGAACGAAGGTTTAAACCAAAACGAGAGTTTAAACTCTGACTGTGCAACTGTGCAACTGGGCATGGGTGTTCTAAAGCATTTGTCATTTTGTACACCTCCAAAACTTCAAAACGTCTTCTTCGGGTACATTTTCTATATAAAATTCATTTGACCAATAATTGACAGAAATTAATTCTTCCCACTGAGCCTCAGCCTCAGTAAGTTGTAAGCTTTTGGGTGGAATCAAGCTTACAAGCAGACTTCAAGCAGTTGGCTTAAACAAACGCCTGGTGAAAAATAACCCGAAGAAACAAAAAGTGTGTTGCAGTCAGACAATATTTTTCGCATTTCTCTTAGTAAAGCAAGAATTAAATCGTTAGCTTGCTTCTTAACTTCATTCACATGCTTTTGTTAACACTATTTTCTATCGCGATTCTTTCAAAATCTGACCCTAAATCAATATCTTTCCAAGCTTTGAAGTTGTCTTCATTCGTTACTAATTTTAATATTTCGTCACAGTCATCACAGATGTAAGGTTTGAGTGAAAATTATAAAAAAAAATTTAAGGATTTTGGTTAAACAAATTTAAATCACCAAAATCTAAAAATATCGCCTTTTTTGGGGTGCGTCGCCAAACCGATTTTCGTGTCGCCAAATGAAATTTCAAATCGCCTGTTTGGCGATAAATCGCCAAATCTGGCAACCCCTGTGGTCACTGGAAGCCAAAACTGTAACCAAGATGTTTATAGCTCTAAAGTAAGTCCTGTCATATATCAAGCAATTGCAAAACTTCGGTAGAAGGATCACTCGACGATATTTTTTCCCACCAAAGAATGTACTCAGCTTTCACAGCTGACAACGAAATTGCATTATCAAAGTAACATCGTAACATGTTACTTTTTCTATTTCGATCACTCGCTCAACTGCAGAAAAACTTGGGAGAAGAGCATGAAACGATGGTAGATAACGTCTTCGTTGACCATAATCTGTCCGTAAGATTTTGTATTAACGAATCTATGCAAGGAATCAGTAGGTAGACACACTAAAGTAGGCTTCAGTAGAAGAGGTTTCTGGATTTCTGGAATGCGTTGTTTGTTTCAATGAAGTTCTTGGAGCTCTTCAATTCAACTTCAAATAAGCCCTCGGCAAGTTGGGATGCGGATTGAAAAGCTTCTCCGAAAAAATCTTCGGCATTTTCTCTGATGTTTTTAACAGAATTCAGAACTTCTTTTGTGCGACCGATTGCAGAAACGAAATCTAAGGATTTGTTCTGTAGGAAAACTGATAAGGGCAGCGTTAAACTGAAAAGTTTTTCGCATACAATGAGGTTTACTAGAAAATCACTTTTTTGGACCGCTGCCAAAAGTGTTGATGCTTTCGAAGACATCGCCCACGTTCTGCTCGTTATTTCTTCAAGACTTATTGAGATGCATCTGAAGAGCTCTACAAAGGAAATAACGCTGTCATGTCACGCCTTTCAATGAATCTTGTTTCACAAAGGCGTAGAATTCGAGTTTTCAGCTCCTCCAGGTTGAATGTAACACTATTTTGCATTTGGAACAGACTAGCGTTACGATCATATTCGTATTCCTTCTTATAAAGCTTTTGTTATACCTACTGCCAACCTAACTTATATCTACCTACTTCCACTTTCACCATGTAACTAGTATACCTAGCATGATGTTTATGATGTAATTTTTAAAAATTGCATCTTTTAAGCCACTTTGTTATAAAAATAAAGAATCATAACTCAAACCACCCCTGTAGAAATGTACCAGCTTGAACAAAAGGCACATATAAATAAGCTCACACGAAGTGTAGTATCAACATCAACAACCATACTGACACTAGTACTACCATATTTAAAACTATGCGACACGACATACTTGTTATTTAGTTAAATTGGAAAAGTTATCTTTGATTTATGGCTCGGGTGCGAGTACCAAATAAAATTAGGGAAGAGAACCAAAACAAATAAGTATAAAAATGTCATTTGCCGTTTGCGCTTAGTTCACCGAAGTGTGCAACCTTGGAATACCGTGTTTTTTTTAACAATCATATAATATTTCTTCTAATGCTCGTTGAACGAGGAGTCGTAGATTTTTGAGAAAAATATACAAACCATTTTGAGGCATAGCAAATCCCTATAATAAGAATACTAAAACCAAAAAGAGGTTGGCAATAAATCTCACAAGTGCATCTGACCGGCAAATTAAATATTTCCACTTGGTAAACGGATAAATGCATATCTACGTTAGAAGTAGATTTATGATAACTTGTTAGGTCGTGTGCGGAGCTGTCACTATTAACTTTTCCTTTTGTGTAGTAGAACTCAACCACTTTATTTTAATGTTTTTTAATTAAAATTACTTATAACTTATAAGTTATAACCTATTTGCCAGCATAGATATGTACCTACAAAAGACGAGCAGTACGAACCTGTTACAAACAGTAAATATTAAATTCGTGACGCTTTACTGTATTAGTTATGTTATGATTGTATAATGATCGGCAGTAAAATCGTCCAAATCTCTTCATCGACCGAAAACAGATTTTGTTATCCTCCTTGTATTTAGAAGAATTATTGACGCTGCCTCGACTTCCGAAACTAAAAATTACCCATATCATCTTGCCAAAGAACAACTTATTAATTATATGAATGGTACCTACCATTGTGAATGAAATATGGCAACGTGTTGGAAGATTTTTTAGTAGAAATTACCCATTTTTGATGCAAAAATAAGAGTTTTTCTCATTTTGCTTTTCGATTTTCCCCAAATTTTCCGCCATTTTAGATCTCGAATTTTGCGGCATTTAATAGTTTACAGTGATGCTAACGCAAAAACGGTAACAAAGGAAGGCTGACACTTCGGGGTTAGTAAAAATGGAGCGCTATTGAGAAATGGAGGGTTTACCCTAGCGGCGACAATTTGAATCCTACTATACATACAAATTTGACAGATCAGCGAAAAAATGTACGGAAAAGAAGCTAAGCGACATTAAATAATTAAATATCGTGAAAAATAAATAAATTTGTTAAACAAAAACATAAAAATAAATTTCGAACTAGTTTACAATAATAGAAAATAAAGAAACAGTGTTGCATCGAGCGTCTCATTATGCTGTACCCTAATGCAACCCTTGACGAGTCTTCCCCTTCGCGAATGGAGCGTTTTATGTCGCTAAAATATTCTGCAATATCGCAGATGGTTATCTGATTAATTTCGGTTAGTTGGTTCCGCTATTGGTATTTGGGATAATGCAGCACAATAAATGGAATAGATATTAACAATAATTTAAAGAACTTTAAACAGTTAAAAGAGAGTCTAATCCAAAAAACAAAAGAAACCAAAACAAGTTTTTCATTCCACTTTTAAACGATTTAAACATAGCGTAAGGGGTACAGTAGTTGGCATCCATAAGGAAATTTTGACTTTAAACAAGCGTAGATTTGTTATTTTAAACGCGATTTTAAAATGTTATACATTTATATATTCCTTAAGGAATTTTCTATTTAGTAAAAATCTAAGTTTCGAGTTTAGGGGTTTCAAATGCATTTAGTGCTCCTTTATTTAAAATTTATAAAAATGAAATTAATAAAAAATGCGGCACTTTGATAAATTATTATTAAAAAATTAAAAAAACATATAAATGCATTTCTCCATGTATTATCCGACCGGGTTTCTTAAAAATAGCACCAAGTCGATATTAAATAGCTGATCTTGGTATGCTGCAAACTTCGGAAGCTCTCTTCTTTGAAACCTGTCTTTTTTTTATTGCCGAAAGAGCTAGTTGATACCGATCCGCATCATAAGTTTTCTTCTCTTTAGGAATTGTTTTTTTTCAAAAATCTGAAACAAATAACCGGCGTATACTACAGTTGTTGACGCCATTAAAAGTACAGTTATTGGCAGTGCTACAACTGTAGTCCCATTTGAAACAATGGCTTTTTTTGATACAGTTATAGGCACCCTTCTTATTTAATATGTTAACAAATAATATGAATATTTAAACTTAAATTAATAATATTTAACATATTGCCATTTAAAATAGCTAAAGTGTTTGCACTTAGTTTAAGGATTTAAGAAAAAATCGGTACTTACCAAATTGGAAGTCCTTATTAAAATTCACAAGATTTCACCCAAAAAAAAATTACACTTATAGGTGTTTAAACTTTTATTTTGAAATATCGAATGAAGAAAGCCTTTAATATAAGAAATATTACAAATATATTATGTATATTATTGGAAAAAGCAAAATCTTTATCAAAAGAAGTAACTGGAACAGCGCAAATCGCTATTGAACTGAGAGGTGCCAACTACTGTATCAACAAAAAGGGGTGTCATGTCAACTACTGTATCCGTTACGCTATTTTATGGATTATTTTATTTTGGGGTTTTTTGAAGTCAAAGATCTATGCAAACAAACCCACGACCACCAACGCAACGCCTTGAAAGAGGAAATTGGGAGGTGTATATTAATGAAATTCAGCCACATTTATGAGAAACGCAGAAAATTTCAATAAAAGAGTATGT
This sequence comes from Cheilosia scutellata, assembly GCA_955612985.1. Taxonomy (NCBI): domain Eukaryota; kingdom Metazoa; phylum Arthropoda; class Insecta; order Diptera; family Syrphidae; genus Cheilosia; species Cheilosia scutellata. The sequence continues at coordinate 54,032,029 of OY015313.1, read as the reverse complement.
ACGTACTTGTCAGCAAATCCGTGGCGGCCATTTATCCGATGCCGATGTGCTATTCCATACATAACCTCAATCTGTAGGTATACTCTACAAATCAATAAAAAATTTAAGCTTTCTAATATAAAATCTAAAATTTTCTATCAAAACTACATTTTACGTGAATTATGGGACACCCTTTAAAATGTAGCTACTGAATAGGAAGGAGCTCCTACACAAACACAACTGCGCCAACTATAGACGCATCAGTCTTCTTAACATCTGGACCTGGGCCTCAACCAGTACGCCTCTCCAGTTAGCGCGATATTTGCATAACTGCCTCCAGTTGCGCACTCCAAGTTGGTTGAGGTCCCCTTCCACTTGTGCGCGCCATCTAAGGCGAGGTCTTGCTCTACTGCATTGTCCCTCCGGGTTGGAATCGAAGACTCTTCGGGCCGGAGCGTCCATTCGCTCTACATGACCAGCTCGATGTCGCTGTACAGCTTGTAGAGTTACCTGTTAAATCTCCTCCTCAAAAGCCCGTCAACGCAAACGGGACCGAAAATCACTCGACTAATTTTGCGTTAGAAGCGAAAACAGGGAGATCTTGATCCGTGGTAACGTCCATGATTCTGCGACATAAAGCAGGACTGGGATGATGAGGGTCTTATATAGAGTCTCCTTGGTGTTTCTCGACAAGGCCTTAGGCCTTCTTAGGCCTTCTTAGGCCGAAGTAACAGCGGTTGGCAAGTGCAAATCTTTGCTTGATTTCTGATGTGATATCATTTTCATTTTGCGAGAAGTTGCACAGACTTTTGGATAATTGTGGTCTTGGTGTGGCTTGCGAATTTACCACAATTTCCCCAAGAATGATGTTGAAAAAGTCACGACAGTGCATCACCTTGTCTAAATCCTTTTTGACATCAAATGCGTCGGTGAGATTGTTTCCGACCTCTACAGAGCAGCAAGCGTTCTCCATCGTCATTCTGAATAGTCGGACGTGTTTGGCCAGGATGCCAAAACTAGACATGACTCTGTATAGCTCGTCTCTAGAAATGCTGTCATATGCGGCTTTAAAATCGATAAATAGATGGTGAGTATCGATTTGGACTTCTTGGGTTTTCTCCAGGATCTGCCGTAGTGTGAATATTTGGTCGGTTGTGGACTTACAGGGCCTAAAACCGCTGATACTGTACTGATACTGTACTGATAGGGTACAGTCAGTTCGTTGAAAAATGGTTTCAGGCTTTCGCACAGTACGGCAGACAGGATCTTGTAGGCGAAGTCAAGGCGACTGATGCCTCTATAGTTGGCGCAGTTCAGAGGGTCTCATTTCTTATAGATCGGACAAACAATGTTGAGGCTCCATTCATCATCCAAATCTTGAAGACGAGCTGGTGTATGCACTCTACCTAGCCATCTCCCGCTGCCTTGAAAACTTTGGCAGTTAAGCCATCCTGTCCAGCAGCCTTGTTGGACTTCAGCTTGGATATTGCTATCCTTACTTCATTTTGGTCAGGTGGACGGATGTCTTGGCTTTTATCACCCAGGTTGAATGGTTCATTCTGCCTGACAGCGGAATTTGTGTCGTCTTCGCCGTTTAACAGTCTGCAGAAATGGTTTTTCCATGTCCTAAGCACCGACTGTGACTCCACTATACAAGGTATCCTTGTTCGTTTCTACAGGTCTCTGCTCCGGTCCTGTTGCTATGACAACTGTGTGAACGCTTCAAGATATTTTTCAACGAACTGCGATTGATTCCTACCAGTGCTGTGAATGCCCAATAAGTCCACAACCGATTAAACATTAACTTTAAGCACATCCAGAAGAAAACTCAATAAGACCAAATCGATACCCATAATCTGTTTATTGATTTTAAGGCCGCATATGACAGCATTTATAGAGCATTTTCATGCAAAGAATTTTGTAATTTCTGCTTTCAAAACTGGAAAAAAGGATGTGCGCGGTGAGAACTTGTTTGTGCAAATAATAATTCATATACAATATAATAACGAGAGTCCCATATAATCCCTCAAACCCATCATGGACGCTCAAACATTCTATACCTAATGACTGAATAAATTCTCCCATCTGGATGAGAAAATCCCCCGCAAATTACACACAGAAACAAATAGTCCAATTATTAACAGCCATTAACGCCCGAAGGACTTTCTTACCCCCCTACACCTAGTGTCCTCTTCAATATATTGTGAATTGTGCGATACACCTCCCGCCATATCGGCCAGGCTCCAAATTAAGAGCAATGGCAAAAACTACACGCGGCAGCGTGTTTTCATACTAATCGCGTCGAATAAATCAAATCAAACTCCCGGAAAAACTAACTCGCTACGTTTGCAGCAAGACAAACTGAGTTGACTAGATAGGTATAGGTACTTTGGCAACAAACCCTCGATGAAAGTTCTAAGCCTCCATCAAAACAACGAGAAAAAAAGCCCAGGGCTTAAATATCCTTATTCACAATTTAATTTATGCTACCACCATATGAGAAAAGAGACATATTGTACATAATACATATTGAAGCACAGCCAGGACATAGCTACTTCACACCTCTCTGTCTGTCTATCTACGTTATGATAAATAGGCCATGGCGAATGTGTAGCGTTGGAACTAGAAAGTTCTACGTGGTAATTGGCAATTCTTGCAACATCGTCTCAACCGCCATGCCGCCCTGCAACCACACCAATACATTTTAATTTGCGACCCCTAATTTTGGGGATGACAATATCCCCGGTCCTGTGAACATCATTCCATTGTGTGTTACAGAATCACCCTTGGATTGAAATCTGGGTACAATATATGCACAATATACACACCTACATATACATATATGCCTCCATTGCCCCGTTTTCTATACCCTAGCTTCGTGATAGCATCAAGTAAAATAATGTGGATGGAATTATTTATCCGGCTCCAACAAAATGGCTTCCGCCAAGTGGTTACAGTCGGGGGATGCGGGTGATGGTAGTTAGCAGCCATGCTACTCAACCACTAAGAACTCAGTGGCACGGGTTTGTGTTCTATCGTTCTATCGTTCTACCCTGTGAGTATGGAGCTTTTATAGCCATACAATCAACTGAAAACAACGACAGGATCAGGAACACAGAAACTTGCTTGGCATAGAGAGATACACAATATGCGAGAATGTGTGTGCACTTTGCAGTGCCCCCTTTGTCGGGGCAAAGTGAATTCGTATTATTAGTGTTTCACTCAGAGAACATAACGACGAGCATTCCTGGTAATCAAATTTAAATTGAAAAATAAAACCAGGAAAAAGTGTAGAGAAATGGAGAAATTTACGAAGAGACGGGTACACAAAGTTCGAGGAGATTACTTCAAATTGCGAATGCTCAATTATGGCGGTTGGGCAATCTGGGAGTTGATGTTGATTTGGATCATTGATTTTAGAAAAATAGATGAGGGTCGGGTGTTGGGCAATTTTTATTTTTTGATGAATAGTATAAGTATTGGACTTGGTGTTTCAATGTGTGTGTATATTTTAGTACAGATGTTACTTACATTAGGTATACAATACAAGTGATTTTTGAGGTCTGAAGCTAAGTACTATACTACCTATAGAGCAGTCATTTTGGACCAAAAGAAAATTTGTTCAATTATTCGCTACTGGTTCATTGCATTGCCCGTCAGAATCAACACTCAAGTTAGTCTAATATTCGAACTATTCGCTTTACTTTGGGCGCTCTAACGCCTCAGATCGTTGATTATGCGCACTGTTATTTACAATGATATATAGTTTTGCTCATTTGCGACATTAGGCGTATTTTTTTGAGAATGTATAGCTAGCTCACTTTTACTGTTACATGCAAAACTGGTATACTCACTTTTGGTTTTGTTATACTCACATTTGGTTTTACATGCAAAACTGTTATACTCACTTTTGGTTTTGTTATACTCACTTCCCAAAAAAATACGCCTATTATCGGTAATGGTTCCGTAGGATTATTCTCTCCGTTTCGCTTCCTGAGATAATGAAAAGGGCACATGTTCTTATTTCTTCCTTTTAGAATCATAGAGGAAGACTCTACTCACAAAGTGATTCCTTCATCATATTACGAAGATTATCCGTATTGCTGGTGTGACTCGCAGTGATATTTTGTACTAGCTGACCCGTGCTCGTCACGGGCACCAACAATGCGTGGCAGTAGGAAATCAAATATATTCTTTCCTTGGAGTATCGGCAGGGGTGCCACAAGGTTCCATCCTAGGGCCGTTGTTGTTCCCTCTTTATGTCAATGAACTTCCTCAAATTATAAAATATTGTAATGTACATTTGTTTGCCGATGATGTCCAATTATATATGTGCTGCCCGATGAATAGTATCAATGTAGCTATTCAAGACTTAAATGCAGACTTAGAGACTATATACAGCAGTGAGCGCTAAAACACAACTTGACTTTAAATCCACAGAAAACAAAAGCGATATGTATCTATAAAAAGAAATTGGATACAGCAAACCTTCTACCGATAAAATTAGGACAATCCTTTATAGCATACGTCGATATGGCTAGAAATTTGGGCCTAGTCTTTAATGACAATCTGACTTGGAACGACCAATGGTCTTCGTTTGCTAAGGTTAATTCAAAGCTTCGTGCCCGTCAAAATCAAGATGCTATGTTACAACAGTTTTCGAAAATTAAATGTAATATAATTTGAGGTACGTCTTCGATAAAAGATACTTTGAGCATATTTCTAGTTATACTCAAAATAATGGCCCTCAGTTTCGAAAATCTGATTATATTTAGGTCGCTAACTATACTGCACGGAATTATACAGACACGTCATCCAGAGCACATATAGAACTGACTTAATTTCGCTAGCTCACAGAGAACAGCTGCCATGATTCGGCATATGTTTAATTCTCAACAATCTGAACGCACATTTTTCGTCCATGCCACTCTCTTGGAACTCATTGCCCGTAGCACTCAGAAGAACCGTGAACGCGAGCAAATTCAAAACAGATCTTTTTCAATACTTGGCCAATGATAATTGTACACCCTAAGTTTTTTTATTTTTGGGACAAATGATGTCGTACTGAGCGGTACATGCTTCGGTGGTTTGGTCATGTTAAACGCATGACCCCAACCAGGATCCCACGACGTGCTATAGAATCCGTACCATCAAGCAGGCGTCCTCTAGGTAGACCCAGGATGAGATGGTGAAATCAAGTTCATAATCTCTCCTCTACCCGTATGGGGATTGCCCTTGATGATTTAGAGTCGAGGGGTTAGAATCGAGAGCTATGGAGGGTCCATACTCCTTTTTTTTTATTGCCAGGCAATAAATGCGATCTCTACCGTAGAGTTAAAATCTAAGCTTGTAAGTCGATGTCGCGAAGAGCTACGGGTTCTTGCCCCGTTGCACAACTTAAGACTATATGCTGGGTTCCCAGAGACATCAAGGTGTGATTTGAAATATTAAAATGGATTTCCCTTGAACTATAAACCATGCCGAGACGATTGCTAACAAAATACACCATATAGCGACAAATGAAAGATGGAGCAAGCTCGATCCCTGTGTTATAAGCATAACTGGTAAAATATAGCCAAACTGAGAGAATCTGACAAATGAGCAATAACATCAAGGTACTAGATACATATTTGTACATGTTGACCCAACATTTTTTTTTTTAATTTTGTCTATAATATTTAGATGACCACATACTTCAGAGCTCCTGTGGGTATGTGATTTCTTTGATTTCAAATGACTGCAATAAGAACAGCCAACAGCTTCCTGAAAGCCATTTTCTGAGTGCATAATGTTGGTAGAGGTACATATCGACGCGGACTTTTCTCAATAAAAAGTAAATTAACTTTTTATACTGAACGTGTTTCGTTCCCAAGACAATGCCCCAGATGCATTCAATGATGAATTGAAGACGAACCTAAATTGCGGAGTGATATTAAGTTCTACTCTACAATGCTTCGCTCTAGTCTGAATGTGAAACAATTACCGATGTGTAAAAACGTTTGAGCTACATCAAAGAACAACCAGCGCATCTCTGTTCTTTAAAGTGGGAATTCAGCCTAAGGCATTGGTCACTTCCTTTCTCCCATCCCAGTCCCAGTTGCTATACATCTCTGATTGCGCGAACCAGTAGCAATATGAATTGTTTTGCATTAAATTAAGTGATTAAGTCCAAGTGTAATGCAAAGTGCAACACAATTTGCCCTAGGGGCAAATATGAATTTAATATTACGTTTTTGCTTCCTAACTGATTTTTAGACCTTAATGAGCATTTTACGGTTGCGGCTGCGTTTGCGTGTAGTGCATCTGTGCGACATTTTTTTTTTGTTGATTTGATTTATATATCTGATTGCGAGCACCAAGGAGAGAATCGCCGACACTCAAACAGTAGCCTAATGATGAGAAATTAAAATAGAGTATGCGAAAGATGGATGACGAGCCTTGAAAATATCAGATTTTTTAACGTTACTTTTTTGCACCCCTTTAACTGAAGCTGCCGTAATTGCAGGTGTAATTAGTGAGTGGTTTTAAGATAGGATACGCATTTTTGTGATACAGCGATTGAGTATAGGGCAAAAGAAACCAAATGAAAAAAATAAAAATAAAAATAAAGTACCATTTACTTTACATATTATTCACATAGACGACATAATGGAAACACTAACCGAAAAGTGTTGAATATCGTAAATCTAATTGGCAACCCTCATGCCGTTTACAATTTCGACAGAAATATTGCCAACTCTAGACTATTGACAAGCTGTTGTTACTTTGACATACAGACGGACTCTTCTAAAACGAACTCGCCTATAGCGTAGACTCCTCTGTAACCAAGTTTTTTCAAGCACGCAAATAGACTTTTTATAACGAAATTATTCAGATGCATATAAGAAACGTCAGACAAAGTAACGATAAATTTTGTACAATTGCTTTGCTCTTACGCTTCCAGACAAGGTAACGGTAAATACAGTGGATTCCTCTTAATTAGGACACATCGGGTTAGATTGTTTTGTCCTAATTAAGTGACCGTCCCAATAATACGAAGTGATGATGATGTATGGAAAAACACAAACAATTATTTCACATTTTTAAAGACGATTATTTCACATGTAGGTACTTGTCGATGCACTTCTCTCGGCACTTACTAAAACGAAACCGAAAGCAAGCGACGTTATATTGCAACGAAACTGTAAATACAAAATTGACAAAATAACAACAAACCGTTTTGGACACACTTGTAAAACTGTAAAAAGGCAAAACGGGGCCCAACACCAACTAATAGTAGGTACCTATCGTAACTTGAATAACAACAACTGCAGGAGGATGAAATTGGTGGCCAAGGGTGCGTTTTGTCTCCTCTTATTTTCATTACTGGACGTTAAAGTGTAGCCTAGGTCTAGGAGAACAACATTTTAAATTGGGAGACCTAAAGGAAAAGTCATTATAGCATTTTGCTAATGACTTGTTCATTATTGGCCACTCCAGGCTGAACTTCATCAAGCAACACCACGGCCGGCCGCTGGGATGAAAGTAAACGTGAACCAGTAAGACAATTATCTTCGACTATGCCGAAGCTCAAATACCCGGTACTATATTAGTCGTATTTTTTTGGGAAGTGAGTATAACAAAACCAAAAGTGTGTATAACAGTTTTGCATGTAAAACCGAAAGTGAGTATAATAAAACCAAAAGTGAGTATACCAGTTTTGCATGTAAAAGTAAAAGTGAGCTAGCTATAGATTCCCAAAAAAATACGCCTATTATTGTAAAAAAAAAATAAAAATATTTTAGTATTAAAAAATTATATATTTGTATGGGAGGTATGGGTAATTTTTATTCGACCAAGCTCATTTTTTGTCAACATTTTTTAAATATTATTAAAACAATATGTGCAAAGTTTAAACTTGCTATCTTTACTGTAGCTATTTAAATTTAATTTTTAACATAAAAAGCTATATAAATCTGATATTTTTGTATGGGAGCTAGTAGTAGTTTTCATCCGATCTTGCTCATCTTCGAACTTACCCTCAGTTTGGTGGATAAAAGCTTACGTACCAAATTTCAAGTCGATAGCTCTTAAATTACGGCCGTAATCGTGCGGACAGACGGACAGACAGACGGACAGACAGACAGACGGACATCGCTAGATCGACTAAGAAAGTGATGCTAATCAATAATATATATAGTTTGTCACGCCTCCTTATGGGCGTTACAAATGGAATGACACAGTGTGGTACCGGGTATAACAAGTCTAGTCAAGGTTGCGTCCTCAAGGTAGGCCCATCACGATGACATGGTTAGATCAAGCCCAAAATCTCTCCTCTAAGAGTTATGAAGGGTATACTATTTAAAGGTCTTCTTTTTCTTCGAAGGAATAATATCACGTAAGTATGTAACTGATGTCGAAGACATGACTTTTGGCTTCAGTTTTTCCTAATAGCAGGGGGTGGGATTCTGTAAAACGAACGAAACGAAAACTGCTTTTCAAAAAACCAAAGAAATCATGCGAACGCGTCCTTTGCTTCTTGTAACTCCTTTAATTTTTTTTCTTCCTCTTTACAGACCAAAAAATGCGCATACGTTTTAGCATGGTATAGGAACAAATTTGTAAAACTTCCGTTATGGGTCCATCATCAAGTTTGAAATTATGTTTGTTTTTTAGTGTATGAATGTACCTTTCTGCCAAATAAGTTTTTTTTCTCTTTGTTCCATGTAATACAACAAAAAAAGCAAGAAATAAAACGTAACTCTTGTGGGTCTAAACAAGTGAACCGCACTGTACATATTATGTATATGCAATTTTCACCCATAAGCCATTGGTGACCATTACGTGATCACCCTTTTATATATAGTACATAATAAGAAATGCAACTAACCACATCATTCGGATCTATCGACGAATCTTCTTAAATCTGGTATCTTTGTTAGATCTTCCAAGCCGTCGAAGAACAGTGCTCCCATACGAGAGTATCGGCGTTCTTGGAGGGTTGAGCACTGGGCACTTATATTTCCTCTTCATCTCTGCAACTAACAGAAGTCATTTGTAAAGATACCCGAAGAGCCCTCTGATTTGGTTTCAATTAAAAGATTGTAAAATCTTTGAACTTTTAGTGTCAATTGCTGGCCACAAGCTTTGATTTATGGTACACCCGGAAGCGCGGTTCCATCGTTCTTTAGCCAAGTTTAATGTGATGACATTGTCAATGACGCACTTAGTTGCGTTGAAAGCTGGTAATATTTGTCGGTCAGCTATATAAAAGTATGTCCATTTCGGAACTGTATGTGGCCAGCTTATCTGCTGCTTCGTTGCATTCCACACCAACATGAACAGGAGCACAGGAGCACAGCAGTACTGTGTGATGGGTTATTGTTTTGAATGCCAAGAGGCACTGAATTTGACAGTTTGAGCCGCTTTCTTAACCGCGTAGATTTCTGCCTGGAAAACGCTGCACTGATTTGCCAGTCGGTATGAATGGCTGAAACTTAGTTCTTTTGAGAAAACTCCTGCTACCTTTCCGTTCTTTATTTTTGAGTCATCTGTAAAGATGGGTATAACTTTTATAACAATACATCTGGGAGAGCCAGTCCTGCCTGGTCCGGTATACAGAATTCAATTTTTTTGTCAAAGTCCAAGTTTCTTGTAGTCTATGAGTGGCATGAGTCCGCCCTGATCAAAGAAGTGAAGTATGCGCTAGTGACTGAACGCCTTGGGCTTCCAAATTGTTGTCCCTTTCTTAGTCTGGGAGCATCTTTAGCTGCCCCGTTATTAGTGTATAGCTCGCTGTCGCTGGGTTGTAGGTTCAGCTACATTTACATGAAGCAAAACATTCGTGCAAAAAATAAAATATCTAACGTTTTTATCTTATACAATCCCACCAACTATATAGTATAATGTATTATTTTTATACTTCGACAACACCATTTCGAAAATAGTGTCAATCTTTCATTCGTTTGTCAACCTCAAAGCAATTAATCATCATCACAAATCAAATGAAATATGATCAAAATATTAGAATGAAAATTATGTCACACTAGCATTCATCAAAACGAGTTTATCTTTCCTTATCTTCGCAATCATACCACGTGACCTTGCCTCACTCATCGCCGAAAAATGTAATTTTCGAATTTCCCCCTGACATATCAAACAGGCCCTTTAATACACACCACTCAAAGGAGGAACATAATGAAAATATATTGCCAACGAACTTATCTGATGTCATATAGGCATCATTCCGACAGAAATAAAATGAAAATATTTTAGTTCCGTTCCGACCGCACCAGCACCGCCTGTCTCGGCAAAACAGGAAAATATAAACCTCCAGAATTGTATAAAGATTGCAACTGGAGAAGAAAAGGCAACACAAAGGGTGGAGTCATTTATACACTCTCTAAATCTAGCTAGATACAATTTTTTGTTTCCAAAATGTTGCACCGTCAACTGTTGTAACTGTGGTGATGTCACAGCCGTAGATCTCCTTAAAGTGATAAATAAGGCTTTGGTCGCAATCGCAGTGAATAGCGCAAGGGTGAGTCTGAGTGTCTCTATTGAGGGTGAATGGGGAATACATGTATTATTTACGTACAACATGAAAAACAATAATGTTATCTGATTGTATTAGCAAATAGAGAGCAATGATAAACGCTTCCTGATCCTGCGACGCAACACGCAAGGAACCACCAGGAATCAGCATCCGCAAATGAATTGATGTTGGAAGAATCCATCTCTGTTATGGATTTTTAAATCTGTAGCGACGTTACTGCTAGAGGTGGTAGTGATTGAAGATTAAATCAAAGCCTGTAGCGTGTTAAATTCATGTATCTACAACCAAAATCAGATTATGTAGACCCTTTGCTCTTTTATTTTGGCTTTGTGTGTGGCGCACTTGTGAAACGTAAGTTAGGCGTGACATCGGAATCCTTGACACGCACCAATGCAATGAGAAATGGTGGATTTAACTATGATCAAAGGCTACTTGGAAGTGGAGATAGTATTACATCAATAAAATGGTTTTCTAAATCGGCTTGAATCGAGTTATGTGGGTTATTCTTTTCAGAAAAATTCTCACAAATATTATTGCTTAATCCTTCTTAAATACAAATTTAATTCTTGAGGGGAAATATATTACTTAATGTAGACCAATAACAGTAAGTTGTACATATATGCAAATTTTAATGTTTGGAGTTTTTATTTGGAATAATTTCATCTTGATCATCTTGGCGGAGTACATGAGGGATGACCCGAACTTGGCAAGAAACTTGCTTCGAAATATAAAGTTGTTAGTTGGTTTGGGTTGTGTGAAAGTTGAGTTGAATTGAAGACAACTCAACTCAACTAAGTTGAGTTGTGTTCTACAATAGGGGCATTAATCTAAGGCCGCGTTTCCATTTGCAAGAAAACTTCTGCAAGAAATGTCTGACAGTTTGTCCGACAGTAACTTGCAAGTGGAAACAGCGATGCAAGTTCGATCGCCACAGTTCTCGCGTAACTTCTTGCGAGTATTTGCGAGTGCAATTAATTGCAGGGGTGGGATTCTGTAAAAAACGAAACGAAAACCGCTTTCGTTTTCACTAAACCTGTCTCTACCATATCTGTGGCAATAGACAGAGACTGCTATTGTCGAAACGATAGTGTTCGATCGTTTTCGTCTTACATAATCTGGCCCCAGGTTTAAACGGGTTTGCAATGACTTGCGACAGTTCTTCCTGCTTATCGAAATAGTTTCGATAATATTGCACTTGCGGCTGGTTGAGGTTGACGTCTTTGATATGGCGCATAAAGGAATTTAATGTGATTTTCCATTGGGCACATCCGATTTTTAATTCAGATCTAAGATTTTTCGTGGCAAGTGGAACATGAAAGCAGATTGATCTGCTTTTGTAATTGTATATTGGTATTAGTGAGACTATGTGAAAATCTCGAAAAATATCGAGATCTGCAAAAAAAGTGATCCGGATCAAAAAAAGATTGATTTTTTTGCCTAATGTTTGATTGCGTGGATGAAAAATAAACGCGAAGAATTTAAATAACGATAACGAGATGGAATTATGGTAAGTGTTCTAAGCGAACGACCAAAATTAAGTTTTTCATACAAATACACAGGAGTCTTATTCATTAAAATGCTATGTAGGAAGATACAATTTCTAGCGTCGATGTAGTGTTTGAGAGTAGTTCCCAAAAAGCATTTTGAATACTCTGACACATGGTCATATCTACGTAGGCCGTAAATATATCTAACGGCATCATTGAAAGCAACTTGTAGCTTACGTTGAGATAGAGAATCAATATTACTGTAGACAACTTCAGCATATGTAATAAGGGGCAGAATTAAGGTTGTAACAAGTTTTCTTCTGGTATTAGTTGGAGTAAAATCAGCAGTTATCCAAAGCTTGCGAAGACAACCATATAAGGCGTATTTTTTTGGGAATCTATAGCTAGCTCACTTTTACTTTTACATGCAAAACTGATATACTCACTTTTGGTTTTACATGCAAAACGGTTATACTCACTTTTGATTTTGTTATACTCACTTCCCAAAAAAATACGCCTATATTCGTCTTATAACAGAGTTCGTGTGGTCGTATCCTGACAATTTAGAATTAATGATAAATCCAAGACTAGTTGCAGTTTCAACAACTGCTAGTTTGTTAACAGAGATTACTATATCGGGTAAGGTGTTAAGGGATATGGATTTATTGCAAATTGGAATAACCTGCGACTTCTTGGGATTCAAAAGTAATCCATTGTTTACAGATCAAGAGTAAATTCTGGAAAGATCCTCATTTACATCATTAACTAGTTCATCAATATTATTAATTGGCTTTGCTGAGTACAGCTGAACATCGTCTGCATAAAGGTGCATTGTAGAATGTTTACAGACAGAAGGTAAGTCATTAATAAATAAGCAAAAAAGAATTGGACCAAGGATTGAGCCTTGTGGCACACCCATCTTAACTGGTAGGAGGGCTGAAGAAGAATCGCAAGTGACAACTCTCTGATATCTATCACATAGAAAACTACTAATTAGCCTTACTGCACTGCTACCAAAACAAAACAGATTTTCAAGCTTCCAGCAAAGTATTCTGTGGTTTACCTTATCAAAAGCCTTTGAGAAATCAAGTAGGCAGAGTAGCGTGACAAATCCTCTTACCAGGAGATATGCATCATCTTGAATGAATTAGAAAAATAAAAAGAAAAAGTGTCCCAAAAATTAAATTATGTAGGTATTTCCATTTCAGCAAGAAAAATTAATAAATTTTTTGTAGTTGTTGGTTTTCATTTTTGGTACCGTACTTCATTTTCGTTTGGGCCATATTTCAAATTTCATGCATCCATTTTAAACTTCTCAAAATGGTCAACGGAGCGTATTTTCTAACATTTAAGCAAAATCGGATATGCAGTGGAAAATGACAAAGTCTAAATAGCCTAATGTTAATTTACCAAAGCGTCATACTGCCAAATTAAAGAATTTGGCTTTCTGTCACCTTCACAACACGACATGTAGCAAGATTGAGAGATTTGGTCTATGTCGCTGGGCCTAATGTTACGGCACCATAGATCTACGAAAATATGTTTGGTATTGGTGGGACATAAGTCCCGACTTTTTTTTCGGGAATTATGTCTCGCTGGGGTGGGACATAGGTCCCTGCGCCATCTCCACCCTTACCATACCTTACCTAAAACACCATTCTAACGATGAAAAGCTATTAAAATCAACCACTTAACCTCTTAATCCCCGTCCTTAAGTAAAATAACTCATCCGGAGGGTGTCACCATTACAACGCAACGCTGAAATCATTTTTTTAATTCATTTTTATTTAATGGTATAAATTCAAATCTTAATATCAAGTTTGATTAAATTCAAGGAATCGACATTTTTCGCTAAACCATAATACCTATAGTTGTTAACGACCTATTACAAAGATATAGCTGCGGATATCAATGCCTAAAGAAATAAATCTATAATATCGCTTCTTAATCGAAAGGGCCCATTGCCATTCTCATGTATTCAGATATTCAGATCCGTGTTTCTTTTATTGAAATTACAAAACAAAGATCTACGCCAAAGATTATGTCAACACCTTTACGTATTCCCTTTATGTGCTCCCCCTCAAGGATGACCACAAAAATAAAACGTCTCCATAAGTAAATCCTCCAATTTTCATATACGTGTATACGAAACAAGAGCTTGTCGCCTTAACTCAATCCCCTCGAAAATTTATTGTTCAAGAGCATTTATCTAGCCCCGGTATCCGAAAATTACACCCCATTCACGCTTCAGCTCAATAAAACCTAAGAGAGGACCTTAATCCCACAATTTTCAACCAGTATAGATTCAATGTGACCGCACAAAGCCCCTTTTCGCAATGAAAAAAAAAAAAAAAAAAAACTTGTACGATAGGAATAGGTACTCGAGTAGAAAACTAAATAATAATTCGTGTCTGAGGGTATATGTGTTTCCACTCCCCTTAGGTGGAAGTTCCGGAAGTTGTTGTTTTTTTGCCATATACCAACAAAAATATTGCCCCAAATGAGATTTTTATTTCTTTAAAAGGTGTATTAAGTTGTACCTAGACCTACCATGCTGGTGAGGGTCATGTTCATAGCATATATGACAGAAGAACATTCTTATAATTGCCTTTGGGAGAGCCTCGAAAAGTTTCGCCCAGGATCAATGGGATTTTAATGAGTTATTAAGGTACAACGTAATGTGTTTTCTATTCAAATTAAGAGCCAGTTGGCAATGCTACAGTTGAGCCAGAGCTGCTCGCAGGGTATGAAAAAGTTTTGTGCAAACAATTTACTTGCTGTGTATAAGAGAAACGCCATTAAAAGTTTAAATCCAACTTTAAACACCTCCAGTGTTAATTGCGTTAATAATTTTGCAATAAAATAAACTAGTTTAAAGTGAGGAAAACGTGAATAGACATTATGGAGAAAGCAGTGTTCAAAGTTTGACTTGTGTCCTAATTGGATGGTGGCTGTGAAACACAAATTTTGCGACCAATTGTTAAATCTGTTGCTAGTTTAATTAATGCAAGACAAAAGACATTTTCAAGCGTATGCAATACTATATATACGTATATTCTTTTATTAAGTGGTATATAAAACAGCGGGCGCAGTAGCGCAGTGGTTTGTGTGCTGGACTACTGTGCGAGGGATCCCAGGTTCGATCCCCGGAAAAACACAAATTACATCTTAAGGTTTTTTCTACTGCGCCACCTCTCGCGAACGTCTGACAAACATCCGAGAGTATGACTGTCCTGAAAAAGCTTCTCAATTCAGCCGTTCGGACTCGGCATAAAATTGTTGCGCCGCCTATTTATTTTTTATTTTTTTATATAAAACAGCGAATGGTGATCAACACGATGATTTTAAAACAATCCTTCAATGGTCCAAGTGAGCACTAAGAAGCGATTTGGAGAAATTCAAGTTCTCAAGCAGCGTTGCCGCAAAAAAATGTTCTTAGGTGCCATTGACTAACCAAAGGTGCCAACTGGGTGCCACCAGCCCTTCAACGGCAGCCCTTCAAATCGAACAACCAAACCGAAAATGAAATCTCAAAGCAGTCCAATGCCACTGAAAGTAGAAAGTTGCTCTACTTGTGCGCTGCGTTGAACTTTACGCGACCCGAAGCATGAAGCCGCATTTTGGCTTTCACCATATGAAAGCATTGGTTCTACTACTCTATCTATCAACGCACGCACGCAGCAAAGCAGTATTGTGAATTGGCTATAAGAGTTAGGTGGCCAGCCGCTGACATCTTACCTCGTTTTCGAGAATGCTATAGATTTCATACACAAGGGCTGCGTTCTATGTTGTTAAAAATGATTCAGTTCAGTGAATATTGAAATAAGTGTTCGCAGATGAAAAAGAAAATGACTTGCACTTTCAATCAATTTTAAACATTTTAAAAAATGTTTTTTTTTTTTATATTATGTATTAAAATGTATCAAGCTCATAAGGTGCCAAATGAGAACTGAAGGTGCCAAGGTGCCAATCGGACTGTAGGGTGCCAAAATGGCACAATTGTACCACTTCGGCAACGCTGCTCAATGGGGCGGTAAAATTTTGTATTGTCAACAATTTTTATTTTTCATCCGTTCGATTTTAAGCTCGGTTTGTGTATCTACCTATTCAATATAAGGAAATCAATTTCTCAAATTTTGGAAATTTTGCGTGGCGTATAGCAAAGCACATTATAGGTACCTACTTCATGTAACAGGCGAGTGTATAAATGCAAGTTTTTTATAAAAATATACAATCCCTGGCGTTTATAAATTATTTTCCAAAGTACAACCACTTAAACTCTTCTGGGATTCTCGACTATCGACAAAAATCACTTCAAGTTCAAGAATAAGGAATTGGATCTACAACTCAGGGCCGCCGTATGTCATTCAGAGATCAGAGCCTCTTTAATAAAAAAAAGATATTAGATAATTCACTTCTGAATTTATGAATTATTTATTGGTTTAGGACAACCTTTAGGGGAATTGTGGGAAAGTCGGGTCTGTGCACACAAAAAGAAACATATTAATTTATTTTCAATACAATATTACTGGGCCATTGTGTGGAGGCACCAGAACTATTCGACCGATATAACCCATTTTTAATACCAACCTGACGACGGAAAAAATAAGCCCCCTTTCCCCTTTGAACGTTACCGTGTTTTCAACAGAAAGACTAACATGGCTAAATCGATTCAGAAATTGTTTCTGCTCCAGAATTTACAATATCACTATTTGAATTGATGAGGTTATCGTGCAATTCTGTGTCTTTGTTTTTTTAAAAACCCTAGCTCAGAGTTTAACAGATTGTAAAATCGAGTCAAATATGTAGGTACCTCCTGATCGGTTAAAATCTTCGTCATTAACAACACAAATTTGATTAAATAATCTGCCATTTAAAGAGCTGTTTCGGATATTATTGACTGCTTTGATGTCTTTTTGGAATGATTTAAACAGCCATTCACTTAAATTCCCAGCACCCGCAAATGTTGTCAATAAATGGCACAATGTAGGTATGTACAGCGAGCACTTCTGTTTAAGTACCTACGTTATGAATGAAGCCTTTGTGACGCCCTGCCATAGCCGGTTCGCCATCTGCATAATCATTACGCTTTATACACTAGCATACCTATTATATAACATGCACAAATTAATTGTGGTAATTTTAATAAAATAATAACAATATTTAAGCTGCTCGAAATGAGAAATCCTACCTCAATGTAGATAGGACAGAAATAGGTAAGTAATAATCGACACAAATTAGCCATTGTCTTATATCGTACTATACCGCTTCAACACCCAAAATTTTCTCTGTAGCCGTTACCGCTGCCGGTAGATCTCTAGCACCCATAAGGGGGCGATATCGCAAAACAGAAGGTGGCTGTAGAAGTCCTAGTCCACTCTCCGTGACTATAGAGTCGCTGTTTATACAAGGTGGCAAATGTTTTTACCCCTTGTTCTTTGGGTGTATTTTTTTTGAAAAACTTTCGTTCTGCTTTTGCATTATGTTTACTTGATGTCTTAAATTTTTTGCTATTAAGTCGAGAAAATGATGTCGGCTAAGTGGCCGCTGTTAGAATTGATGACCTTTCGGCGCTCGATTTATGGCATTTTCCATCACTCTTGCCAGAACTTCCTGCGATAGGTCCTCGCATTCTTAATGGATATTCTCTTCAAGAGCTTCAAGAGTCTGAGGTTGGTTGACATAGACTCGTGCCTTAAAAAAAGCCACAAAAATAAGTCTTGAACGGTTAAATCAGGCGATCTTGCCGGCCTGAGCAAATTGCGAAAAAGAGGGATTTCAGGTTACACGCGCTGGGATGTCAACAGCTAACAGCTAGTGCTCTAACTGCACTTTGTAATGGAACATCTTACAGTCTTTCAACAAAATTATATGCAAAGACCGCCGATTAATGTCCATTTGCTTGGCACGCCGGCCGTCTGATCGATATCTCATCTCATGTTGTCACGTACTCTTCTTGACGAGCGCTAAACGTCGGTCGTAGTGCTTGCCTATAGTTGGTAGCGAAATTACGAAACTACGCCCAAAATTCCCGCTGCGCCAACACCACCGACGAATTATTCCGCGTTCTTTATAGGAGTATAGCGATTCTTGTCTTTTTGAGGTGTATTTTCTTTAATTCAAAAATGTCAAAGTATAGGGAACTGTCTTCATTGGAGTGGATTCTTCTACGAAATCTGAAACATACATTTTTTCACCAGACGTTATACTCTATACGCCATTGCATTTATTTATTATTATGCACTCAAATAGACAGCGAG
The DNA here is from genome assembly GCA_955612985.1 of Cheilosia scutellata. Taxonomy (NCBI): domain Eukaryota; kingdom Metazoa; phylum Arthropoda; class Insecta; order Diptera; family Syrphidae; genus Cheilosia; species Cheilosia scutellata. Next base: position 54,013,769 of record OY015313.1, on the reverse strand, counting down.
TCAACCCTGTACAGTTACTCATTTAAAACCGAAAACGATTGTACCTCCATATTGTTTTATTCAAAAAGAAAAATAATTTTTGGTCATTCATGTTTAAATTTTGTTGTTTATTTCAGCAAAAAAAATTCGTTCCCAAAGGACACGATAAGCCTGACATAAAAAATAATAATAGCCAAAAAGCGGTAGGTATGACAGACCGGAAAGCCGAAAAACTTAACATGACTATAATTTGGGCAGACTGTGAAAGTATCTGCGTTTCTTCCCATTTGTCCATTCACAATCGTCTGCAAATGCGAAACCGCACAGAAGTCAATGAAACAAAAACAGATAATAAACGATTTTTATTTTTTTATGAGCAGTTAAAATGTCATAACTTTTATATAAAAAGCAAAAATAAAAGGAACAATCGCACAGAAATTATACGTGTACTCAATGCGAAAGACAACAGATATCGAAATAAATCCGGTATAGGACAGGTAGGCGGATAGAACGATACGATTGTAAATATGTACCTACCCTACATACATATAGATTATTTTAAATGTTTATTTTTTTATTTTATTCGCTTTATAGAGTTTTTCGGCTTCCGTAGTGATTGATGTAGAGTAGATATTGAAATAACAATTTTTTTACATCAAGTTATAGCACCTCTATAAATTTAAATACGACATAGAGACATCTCGCATTTTTAGACTGCCTGCCTTTTAATTATTCGAAAGCAAAAGTTGAACTTAATTGCTTGGCATGTTAACTATAAAAATTCGAACCCGGCTAATATGCGGTAATTTAAAGAAAAGTCTCACCTTGTTTCAGTTTGCAGATAGATTTGGTAGAAACATTTGCTCACATTTATCTACAATCATTCGTTAGAACGGTGCAGGCTGCAGACAAAATCAAATCGGTAAATAATGCTAGCTCTAACTTTAGAAGCTAACTTGTTCCATTCGTTCCAAGCTAAAGTTAAAACGATTTCTATCGAATGTAAGATGATTGTTGAACTCGTCCCTAAAATATGTATTAGGGTGGGGTTTATAGGTTTATTGGGGGATTCCTCCATAAAAAAAAGCGGGCAATTTACAATGGCACACGACACCAGGGCCACCGAACGTTTCAATACCTACGTCCTACCCACAATTTCTTTTAAGTGCTGAGGCTGACACCCCTTTTTATCAAAAAGAGTCTACAAAAATTGAAGAAGATTCAGAGTTTTTTCTCTTGATTGAATAAAAATATGAGGATGAGCATTATCTATCACTTGTATTCTTGTTTGGCTTTCCATCTTAGAATAATTCATTGAGAGAAATCCTCTTTTAAAGGTTTCGTACCCAAAGAGTAAAAACGGAACTTTATTAATTTCGCTACGATGTCTGTCCGTCTGCCTTTCCGAACCCAATAAGCCAATTTTGTTTCTAGTTCTATCTCAAAAAACTAATTGACGTAGAAGACTGTCATTTCACACGACCAATGGCAGCGATTGGTAATTTGGTGGAAAAAATATTTTCATTCGCATAGAAAATTGTTTATTTCTTGATTTACAAAAATATACATACCTATAGCTAAGAGTCGAGTATTCCTTCTTTGTAGATCACATTCGTATCTATAAGGGTGGGCCAAATACAAGTTTCTTTTAAAAAATGACGGATTTCCGGATTGTTGGCATAACATCGGTCCTTCACGGTTCCCCACAAAAAAGTCCAAAGGGGTCAAATCGCATGTCTTCAATTTCAGTAAAAAAAAGTCGGTTAACATGGCTCTGTATCAGCGTTCCCACTTTCACTACGATCGTAATGTTTCACTACGATTTTGCCTTAGTTCGGCAAAATCACTACGACACTACGAAAAATTTGTAAACACTACGATTTTCCGTTCGGCTTCGTATCCGTATATTTCTTAAATTGCCTTCAGTAAGTAATAGGTAATATTGATTTCTAAAATGTTTCCCTTGGAAAAGTTGTCTGAAGGAATTCACTACAGGACGATTAATTGAACACATTCCCTTTTCAGAGCAATAATGGTGGTTGCAAGGAGTCGATTTCCGTTCTGTGATAATGTGAAGTGATAAATAATTAAATTTAATTTGCAATTTTCGAGGTTTATTTATTTTGAAGGTAGAATACTTTTCATTGGCCAAATCGGGGTTATTCTCAAGATATTCTATTAAATACATATTTAGAGTTTCTGAATCCCTTTGTTTCGTTTTTTTGAGTCATAGAGCCTTGTCTATGTTTTTCACACTTCTTCACAAATGAAACGTATGTGATAAAAAAATGATCATACGAAAAAGATGTCATTTGTTTTCATTTTTTCAGGGACCGAGAATCGAATTGAGCGCGAACTTGTGGAAACTATTTTCACTTCACAGTACCAAAGAACGAGAATCGACCCCCAGTTCAGTGTATTGCGTGTCGAATAGTCGTACTAAGCTTAAAACTAAAACATTATGGAGATTGCAATTATTTTTCATATTTCACTACGATTTAGCTCGAAACGCTACGTTTTCTTCATCTCGACACTACGCTTTCTTAAATTTGAAGTGGGAACGCGTCTGTAACGCCCACCCAGTGTTGCCATTAAAATATTTCGACAAATCTGCAATTATGCTGAAAAAATCTGCAATTCAGATTTCTATGGTAAAAAGTCTGGATTCATTAATATTGCGATATCAAAAAATGTAATTTTTACAGGTTATTGCTAAACGCATTCAGTACAGCCTCATAAAACCAGCAGTAGAACAGTTTTATACAACATTTTTACTCATGGAATACTAAAACTTCTGCTTTTCTGTTGTCTTCTATGGAGTTCAGAATCACTAAACAAACCAAATGTATGCAGACAAACGCAGCGTACGAAAACGGGGACCATGAGTGCTGTTCACTAGCATACCAGTCTCACGAACTTTTTGCACAAACTTGCGTACAGCAGGCGCGGTGAGTGCTTCATTTCGCCCAAAACTTCCTTTGTCTTTTCAAAAAACGCACTGTTTGGGCTACACAGCACTCACTTTGGATATAACTTTTCAATATTTTCCAACGTTGTTCAAGCGTAAAGCGACTCATTTCGTTCCGCGGAGATATGATACTGACTTTCTGTCAAGATTTCGAGTAGGAAACAGCTGTCAGTGTCAAAATAAGCTATGATTTAAAAAGAAAACACTAGATGGCCCACCCTTTATAATGTGCTGAAGCCTATTTTCCCGAAAAGTGGCGCGCGGAGTTTGCAAAGACATTTCTTGCTCGCGTTTTTCAGGGAGTAGGTCAACATAGTAATGTGCATCTATGTCTGTATCGATAAGTACATATATACAGGTCAACATTCAAATTGACGACGTTAGCGAAACTACACATGATTTCCTTTGTGCGTGGATAGACGATCATGGGTATGACTTTCATTACCATGAAAGATTTGGCTACAAACAAAAACAAGGCGTCATTGCAATAAAATAAAATTTGGCAGGTACAGGAATACTGAATTTTGCACTGTGCACTTGTGCCTTGGCCTCCCCATTAAGGTCGTGTCCAGTCCAGCTACACAGGTACCTACTTATGTTGTGAGAGTGAGTATAGAAAGATGAGGTAGATGGCAAAGAAAATGCAACGAAGATCCACTTTCAGAAATAATTCTCGCATGGGCATGAAGGTTCTTTTCCGTAACCATTGGGCTTTCGATACAAATCTTCATTTGATACTTGCGTTGAGGACGTCAAAAACTGGCGTCCGCTTCAGCTTTACCATAGAATTTGTTTGTGTTTTCAATTTAAAAATTCCTTTACCTGCCAAATTTTATTTCATTTCAATAGAGTAGCTCGCAAAAACGTCAGTGTCAAATGAGAAAAAAAAAGAAATTATGAAATAAATGAAATGATCTATTTTCAATGAACCTAAATGCGTAGCCGAAAAAAATTTTGAACAAGGGAGGATCGATTTGGGGTGTAAAAATTAAAAATTTGCGGGAATTTTTAATTTAATTTGGCTACGCCTTTAGATTCTTCCCACGCAAAAGTTTATCCCTCATAATATGGTGGGGTGGTGTGCGCCAGAAATTACCACCTACAATAGTCGACGATGAGTGAGAAACTTCAGAAAATCTTTCTTCAATTAAAATCTATATACCTTACAGCTTACACAGAATCTATATACACAATTATTAATTGCTTGCATCCACAGGATGGATAAACATTAAATATGCTATCGTGCATCGTTCTGATTAAGGCAATGTTTCAATTTACTCAACGATTTTAGATGCCCGGAATATGTTCTATCCAAATTGGCCTTCTAAAATCGTGTTTTTGTAAAAAGATTTTTGCTTATCCATGCCATAGTTTAACAAAACATTTTCGTTTGCAAATGATTAATATATATCCAAAAGACTTCGTGGCGGTATTGGTTTGCGTCACTTTTCCCAAACTGCTAGTAACTGTATTTTCGTTGTAGTGATGTTTAAAACTATACCAAGACAACAGAGCCAAAAACCTATTTTATACTGGTTATACTTATTTATTACGTGATTTTCTTTGTGAATTATCTAAGCTTATCTAAAGAAATATGTTGAGTGGGACATAAATCCCAAAGAAAAAAATCGAAATTGGGACTTATGTCCCACTTAATTGGGACATAAATCCCAAAAGTAAAATTTGGGACTTATGTCCCTGCGCCGAACTTGGCGTATATTTAGATCTCATTTCTTTTCGTGGCTGACTAGTTACGCACCCAATTTTGGTTGTTCTATATAAGAGAACTTGGCTCTTTTGTTACATTTATGTATTTGGTGTGATTTCACTATTTTTTGCAAAGTTTTTTTTTTATTAGATTTCACAAACAACGTTGGAAAGTTTTCGCTTTTTAATATGTCAATAGACTGACTACCATCACTTGGGCTTTATTTCTTATAAGCTATTCATTAAAATTATATTCAGCAGGTAGATTAACTTCTATTCATATTTTAAGTGGGGAGATCCCACGCCCCTTAAATGGGCAATTTTTAATTTTTGATATTTCTCCTTTCGTACAATGCAGGTCCTACCGCTCTACACAAATTTCAACACTATACGGTAATGGGAAGTGGCCCAAATAAATAATAACAGATTTTCGAACGTGGGCGGATACCATGCCTCCTTAATAGAGAATATAAAATTGTAAATTGTTTTCTTTCTGTACACTGCAAGTCCTACCGCTCTACCAAATTTCAACATTCTACGGCAATGGGAAGTGGCCCAAATAAATAATAACCAATTTTCAAATGTGGGCGTATACCACGCCTCCTGAATGGAAAATGTCAAGTTTTGGACTTTTCCCAGTTTATTCACCATACGATCTAGCATTCTGCCAAATTTCACGACTCTAGGATGGCCGGAAGTGCTTCATAATTCATCATCTAAGTGGGTGAGTGAGTCAGTCAGTTACGGTTTTTGCGATTTTTGACGTCCTGTATGTTGAGAACCACTAATGCTATAGAGATGAAATTTTGTGAGGTAGACCTTTTTAATGAGTTTGGTAAATGTTTCAAGTTTGAAGTTTTTGGCTTAATTCGTTCCGAAGTTAGAGGGGGGGGGGGTCGAAAACAGCCTGCGTTTGTTCCTGTAAAAAGGGTAAGTATGCCTTTACTAGAGAACTTGGCTGGGGCACTACCGTGCCCTTTAATCTGAACTTAGAATAACAAAAAAAAAAAAAAAAAGAGTAAATTATTTCTTTTCACGTTTGACGGAACCTAGCATACAGATACAGACATTTATTTATTTTTTAAAACTGATTGCAAATAAAAGGATACATTTTAGTATACATACATACTTACAATATATTGGTATATTTATACCCGGTACCACACTGTGGTGAGGGTATATTCACTTTGTCATTCCATTTGTAACGCCCATAAGGAGGCGTTGTAGGTATGACAAACTATATATATTATTGATCAGCATCACTTTCTTAGTCGATCTAGCGATGTCCGTCTGTCTGTCCGTCTGTCTGTCTGTCCGCACGATTACGGCCGTAATTTAAGAGCTATCGACTTGAAATTTGGTACGTAAGCTTTTATCCACCAGACTGAGGCTAAGTTCGAAGATGAGCAAGATAGGATGAAAACTACTACTACCTCCCATACAAAAGTATCAGATTTATATAGCTTTTTATGTTAAAAATTAAATTTAAATAGCTACAGTGAAGATAGCAAGTTTAAACTTTGCACGTATTGTTTTAATAATATTTAAAATTTTTTGACAAAAAAGGAGCTTGATCGAATAAAAACTACCCATACCTATAGTGACCAGACGTCCCGCATTTTGCGGGACAGTCCCGCATTTCACATAGCTGTCCCGCATCATAAACTGCCGGAAAAATGTCCCTCATTTACAGATTTGTCCCGGAAAGTCCCGCAAAATTATAAATATAAAAACGTTCGAAATGATAAGTGAGTCTATTTTGTAAATTTTAAGAACTTTGGCGGCTTGTCACGAAGGGAAAGCAAAAATGTTTTTAGTAGTCGACTAAATATAGAACTTAAGCAATCCATAATTGGTGTAAATCAATTCAAACCGCTACTACACTCCGTGCCACTTGATTACGAACAGGAATTTGTTTGTTTAAATTTTACAAAATTTTGCAAAAAAAAAAAATGGGATTAAGTTAATAAATGTAACTTTTATGACGCTTATCCCAAAAAGGTCATAAAATTTACCTGTTATTTTTGTTTCACTTGATTACGAACAGTTGCTTAATCTACCTATTACCATGTTTTAAATCAAATAAAAGGATACTTGGAGTATTAGGGAGCTTAGTTTAAGAAATAACTTCATATAATCCACAACTATAGGTAAAGGAAAGACATTAACCAAGGAGGAAATAGGCCAAATTCGAGCTTAACCGAACAAGGAAAATCCATCCGTTTTATATCCAACAAGATTGGAATAGGCGCCACTGTTGTACACAACGTTATTAAAGACCTGGAGAAGTATGGAAAAAAAAGGAAGAGTCAGCAAAGCAGCACATCAAAGGAGGTGGTGTAATGGTATGGGGAGCAATAAGCCATTACAGAATTGTGGAGATGGATTTCCAAAGTTCCAAAATGATGGCAATCGAATACTGGGAAGAGCTTTTCCGCAGTTTTCGGAGATATTTTGTGGTCAGCGATGGACTTTCCAACGAGACAATGCACCTATAAATACCGCACGAACAACAAAAGCCTGGATTCAGAACCAAAATGTACCTACTTGCATGGCCCCCATATTCACCTGACCTGAGCATATCGTGGAAAACGTGTGGGGTTGGCTTTAAAGAAAAGTCTACGAAGGAGGAAAGCAATATCATGAAACGGAAGAAATTATGGAGCCATAAAACGAGCCTGGTCCGTAGTTTCGCTAGATTATTTGACAGCACTCTATGAATCTGTACACAGCAGGCTACTTGAAGTGATTTAGCGATCAGGAGGTAGTATCTACCCATCACTAAAAACTATTGCTACTCTTTGAATAAAAGCATTATTTAATTATACAAGCAATTTTTTTATTTTTTTTTACCTTTTAAGCTCTTAACAGGTAGATTAAGCCACTGTTCGTAATCTTAAGTGAAACAAAAATAACAGGTACATTTTATGACCTTTTAGGGAAAAGCGTCATAAAAGTTACATTTATCAACTTAATCCCATATTTTTTTCTACAATATAAACATAATATATCCTTCATTCCTTGTGCATTCGGTTTTTCCCGGATTAGCGAAGGATTTGAAAAATAACGTAAAATTAAAACAAAAAAATTCCTGTTCGTAATCAAGTGGCACGGAGAGTAATTTGCTTCCGGTTGACATAGTAAACATTATTGTGAAAATATACTCTCATTTTCATATACTCTAACTACACTGTTAGAGAGGAAAAATTGAAAAAATTTTGCTGCTATACGCAGCTCAAATATAATAGATTGCTCAGGCTCGCAAAGATTACATAGCTCTACTGCCCGCCATCGAACGTCTGTTGAAATTATTTGAGCCGTTTAAATCCATATACAAACATTTTTTTAAGATCCAAAATCTGAGTTGTGTCCCGCATTGTCTTCAAAAAATTATGGTCACTATACCCATACCTCCCATACAAATATATAATTTTTTAATACTAAAATATTTTTTTATTTTACAATAATAGGCGTATTTTTTGGAAATCTATAGCTAGTTCACTTTTACTTTTACATGCAAAACTGGTATACTCACTTTTGGTTTTGTTATACCCACTTTTGGTTTTACATGCAAAACGGTTATACTCACTTTTGATTTTGTTATACTCACTTCCCAAAAAATACGCCTAATATAGTACCGGGTATTTGAGCTCCGGCATAGTCGAAGATAATTGTCTTACTGGTTTTTTATACACTCCGCGCCACATTATAATTTTGCGCTACTTGAATAGAACATGCATATTGTTCGACCGTTATCTTTGGCACGTGGACTCATATTTTTCTTCGATGGATTTTTTTTGTTAATTTCGAGTTTTCGTCTATTTAATTTACAAAAAACAAAAAGAAAAATAGTGGAGAGAAAGCCTTAACGGAGGCGGAAAAAGGAAAAATCAAAGCTTAAAGGACGCTCGCCTATTTATTGCCAATTTAGCTAAGAAAATCGAGAGGATCCGATATCCGATTATATCCATATTTTTAAGTAACGATTTTAACTATGGATAAAAACGTGAAAGGCCGCATACATAGTGTACTTACAATTGCGGAAAGGCGACTTATATTAAAAGCGTCAAATTCTCACGACTCTTTCCCAAAAACCAGTTAAAAATGTGGTATCAAAGCAAGGCATAGTTGCATTATTTCGAATGCCAAGAATATAAAAAGACTAAACATCAAGAAGAAGACACCTCTTAACCCGGTTCGAAAAGCGCAAGCCTTCGTTTTTGTGGCCTGGAGTTCGTAGTGGCACCGTGTGATCTTTTCTGACGAAAAAAAAAATTATCCGCAAAGAAACTCATAATTTGGATCGGCTGCATATAGCAGAGTTGAAGGTGTGATGGTGTGGGGGTCCGTTTCGTATTATGGCACCTGCAAATTACAATTTTTGTCAACCACAATGAATGCGTTGTCTTATACTGATAAAGCTTTAACATATTCTCATAACCTTTTTGGACATCTGCCGTGGATCTGAGAACATGGTAAAGCGCCAATGATCGGCCTACTCACCGGATTTGAATGTCATCGAAAATGTTTGGCAATGGCAACGTCAAGTTTATGGAACAATATTCGACTGTATTATTTGGCCAATTTGTATATGCATCCCTTCCAAGCCGGATGTGTGAATTTTGGAGCAGAAAGGTGGCTCAAAACACAATTGAACAATTTTTAATTTTATATTTAAATCTAAAATAGGTACTCCAATTACCCTAAAATTAAGTAATTTTTGTGTTTAACACAGAAGCAGAAGAAGCAGAATTCTCTAAAATGTTTTTTTTTTTCGTTTAATTTTTAAATAAAGACTACAGACATGTTTTTCTGGATCTCTTCCAGTTTTGCGTATATGTGTACTTGAATTTACTACAGCACGACAGAGCCTCCTGTTCTTTGTTTCTGTTCTTTGTCAATTGGTGGCTTAAGAAAATGCCTATCCTAAACGTTATTTTCCTATCAATATTTTTAGTAATCCGTCTACTATTCCAATGTTGATAAAATTACTTTAATTGACTATTAAATCTTAAATACAATTAGCAAAATAGTCCACAATTTGAAATAAGAAATAGACAATCAAACGCCATTGTGCCACATTATTTATAAATTTAATTTTCCATGAAACACTTCTCCATGCTTACAGCTCCATGACAAATTGAGTCATCAGTTTTTCACATAAACTATAACGAATTTGCTTCTACACTAAGGAATGAAAAAAGCCCTTTCCTTTTATTTTTTCGCAAGAAGATGAATTGCTCCTCATACCAGTCACCAGTACTCGAACACCAATAGACGTCCACGTGAAACGCAAGAAATCTCATAGCTCATCAGTCGACATAATGGTAAATTATAACACCTTCATAGCGATTACCTGCGCACGATTTAGCCAGCCCAGCACCAACACCACCAGCTCCTTCCGTCCTAACAAACTCATTGCTTCACCCACAATAGCAATCACCTGCACTTGTATATACAAATTTGTAAACGTAACAGAACTGCTAAACTAACTCCTAATTTACTCGCGCATCAGTTTTTGTGGTCATAAAATGCATTATTATGTTAAATGATCATAAAAATCACGTTTACAAACCATTTGCGCAGGGATAATAACCCATGGTCAGGCTTCTCCTCTGTCGCTGTGGATGCTTGGAAGATCGGTTTCAAAAGTGTCTGCCCATAGCAATGGCATTTGTTTACGGTGTAGATAATTGAGTTATCTGATCCCTGGGCCAAGCCAAGAATGCCTTATGCCTGCCTCGGTCACCCTCTTTGGATTTATCCGTTCTTTGTTGTACGAGCTATATGAATGAGTTATGCTCATATATATTGAAAACCTAGCGTGCGATTCCCTTATCGGTGGAACTGTGAAGACTCTATTTCGAGTTTTGCCTCAGTGGAAGAAAGGATGCGCCAACAACATCAACGAAGTAACATGCACTAATCGCGATTGAACTGCAATGCTACCATCAGCCTCATCCGCACAAATGTGCTGTTAATACATCTGGTTGGACCTAACAACGTGCGGCTTGTCTTGAAGTTGCTGTATTGGATTGCCAACAACATCATGTGCATTGGAATCTGGTAATAAGTTCGAACCAGAATATCCCATCACCGTCCGCTGGTGAAGAGCATAAGTGAAATGTTGGCAATTGGATGTGCAATATGTTATTGGATGAAAAACATTATCTACGTATCTTTGGTGTCAAAATTGTCAGTTGTGGCTAAAAGATTCAATTAAAAATTATAATATTACTAATCCATTTATTAAGACAAAATATAAAAAAATGCTCTGTATCGATATAACGCTATCTGCGATAAAGTAAAGATGTAACTTGTTCATTCTTCTTCTTCCTCTACCCAGCTTTTGAGACTTGTTTTTATTGTGTTTATTGGTAACTCACAGAATGGTCTTGGAATAATAATTTGAGATGTGGATCATTTTCTGTCTAGTTTGTCTGCTTCTTCATTGCCTTCGCATATCCTCTGTGTCCTGGCATCCAAATCAGATGGAGAATAGTTGTAGGAGTTGAAGGCAGGCGCAGTACAGTTTTGATGTTATTTCAAAGATGTTAATTGCATGTTGGGTTACCCTACTATCGGAGAGAATGTAGATTTTCTTGTTGTTATAGAACTGCTTAGATTATTTCAGATGCACAATTATATTGCATGGATTTCAGCCTGAAATAAGGAGGACCGAGTACACTCCAGGTCCAAATTCTTCATTTCTTTATTATCCATACCATACATGTGAATCCTTGACAAATTTTGGTTTATTCTATTCCCTTCTTAAAGAGTTCCCGACCTTGTCGATAGGCTTGGTAAGGTGAGTGTTCCATGTCAGTTTTTTATCAGTGTGATTCCTGGATATTTAACTTCAGTTACCAGCACATTATTGTTTCGCCGAAAGCGTGTCTCCCTTTCTTTATTCTTTTGCTGAATGCAACTATTGTGTTTTTTGTTATAGGATTAACTTTAGGGCTTATTTTTGTGCACCATTCAGCAACCAGGTTCAGAGCCCGCACTGTAGTCGATCCGAAATTGTGTTTTCGAAATTACATACCTCTGATTAGGATAGCTGTGTGGTTTGAGTGTGTATTTCATCTGCATATCCTTGGACATAAAAGCCTTCATAAGAATTATAATAATCAGTAGTTCATTTACTACGATGGACTATAGTTGGGGTTAGAGTGGTTAGAGTACTCCTCGCTGATGTCATCCTTTCGTAGCTATCACACAGACTTTATTGCTTTCTAATGAGGTTTTTATTGTTTGGTCCTCCAGCTTACATGGGTTACGAGAAACTAACAAGTTGACATCAACCTACCTTTCCCTTGAGTAACTTCGAGGAAATTATAAAAAGAAACAAGCATCAGCCCGAAGAAGACACCAGAAATAGACCACAAGCAAACTAAGGAAACTCTTCAATGAAGCAGGACAGTGATGAAAAAAGTGCGATTTCACTAATTTGTTTAAATCGTTGAAACATAATTTTATTATAGGCGGCGATTTTAATGCGAAACATACATTTTGGGATTCTAGATGCATCTCGCAAAAAGGTAGAATGCTCTTGGGGCAGGTATGGAGTAGAGTTGTGATTTCCACTCGTCGGACAAACCGACTTACTGGCCAACCGATACTTCGAAAATACCTGATCTGATAGATTTTTTTGTTGTGAAAGGTATATCTACCAACCACATCAAAATTGAAGAGAGCTTTGATCTGCCCTCTGATCATTCCCCAGTTACTTTGATATTGAGCGAAAAACTAGTCTATAAACCCAGAGCCAGCGATATTGATTGTGACAAGTAGAGCAACTAACTGAGCTGAGACGGTCTTTAGGAACGAAATCGAAGCGGGAAGAAAATGGCAACAGAATCGTTCTCCGTAACATAAAACACATTTCAACTTTTTCTGCAACTTGTTGAAGACAACAAGGATCTCAAGAATCGTATGCGATAGGCTCTTATCTCGAAAGCTTAGCTGCGAAAAAAGATTGCAATTATTCACTTTGGAAAGCTGTAAAAGGCACCAAAAGGCCTATTATCCCCGCGCCGGCAATTAAAATAAATCAAAATGAATGGGCAAGGGAAGATAAAGATAAAGCGGATGTTTTTGCAGCCCATCTGGAAGAAACATTTAAACGGTACGATGGTCAAGTGGTTAACGATAACAACGATGGGACTGAACTAATATCTGACGATTCAACACTCACAAGTGCAACGCTAAGAGAACTAAAACATAAGATCGAGAATCTTAAACCTAAGAAACCCCGGGCTATGATTTGATCACAGGAGAAGTTCTCAAAGCTCTTCCTAGAAAAGCACTAATTAAGCTTCTCCATATTTTAAATGCTGCACTCAGATTAAAACACGTGCCGAGCCAATGGAAAGTTGCGGAAGTCATAATGGTTCTAAACCCAGGAAAACCGCCAAATGAGATAAAATCGTACAGGCCAATTTCGCATCTTCGAATCATATCCAAAATGTTCGAGAGGATATCCCTACAACATGTTATAGAAGATTTTATCCCTGACCATCAGTTTGGGTTCAGAAGTAATTCGAGAATTGACCAGGTTCATAGAATTACTGACGTAATCGAGAAAGCACTTGAGGAACGTAAAATATGTTCAAGCATATTCCTTGATATCTCGCAAGCCTTTGATAAGGTGTAGCACGAATGCTTAAAAATAAAATTACGACAAGTTCACCCCGTACATCTATACGATATTCTGGAATCATATCTCGGCAATAGACTTTTCCGTGTAAGACATGGAAACGAATACTCGGAGCTAAAAGAAATTTCGGCCGGTGTACCGCAAGGAAGTGTTCTTGGGCCGCTTCTCTACCTGTTATATACTCGTGATATACCAAAGGAAGATGACACTATCCTTCGTACGTTTGCCGATGACACCGCTATTCTAGCAGTAGGTAAAACAGTCGAAGAAACGACTGCAAAACTGCAAACCGCATTAAATAAAGTAAATGAAAGGACGAGGGACTGGCGAATCGCCCTCAATGAAACTAAATCTGTTCACATGACGTGAACTTTACGTATAAAAAAACCAATGGCTTGCCAATTTTTCTAAACTTGGCCAGAATACCTTTTGCGAACGAAGCTAAATACGTGGGAATGACACTCGACGCAAAGCTGAAATTGAATTCGCACATGAAAATGAAACGCAAAGAGCTCGAACTCAAATATAGAGAAATGTATTTCTTATACTTGGAAAACAAAGCTCAGTAAAGAGAACAAACTGCTTTTATACGAGCAATTGCTAAAGCCGGTGTGGACATAGAATAGAAACCGACTAATCGGATACACCAACAATACAGTCCTACAAATTTTGGATGAGAGCAATTTATTGCGCCGACTACAAAGAACAAGACCTTTCGACTTGGCGATATAGGGATTAACCGCGTCTAAATTGCGGAACATGCAGGATCTTTCATTCGGAGAGTAACCTGTCAAAAGTTTTTTTTTTGATAGAAAAATTGCTAATAAGTTATATCTTATAGTTGCAGTATCTACAATTTATATCGAAGGGTTGTATTCTTAGTCAGTAAGAATCTGACACTACTATGAGCATGCGTTGTTCCCATAGTGTCTTTGCAAGATTTTCATCTACCCTCGGAAAAAATATTAAGCAGGACAAACTTGAGAACAACAATAGTAATCCCGTCTGATGATGGCCACTATCTTATTGGAAAGCATGCCAAAAAACTATAGAACTTTCAGATACAGATCTGTGTAGATTCTATAATGACATAGACGTCGAGGAAGACATCACGTACACACTGTGAGAATATGATGAACAGTCGGTTTTACACTTGAAAAGTAAACAGCTGGCATTGCTGTCAAAATGGCCATCAATGAAAAATTCAATTTCAAAATCAAATTCCTTCTAGAAAACTGAATAATTAACCTTTTAGCGCAAAAAAATAATGTTTGTCAATTTCTATAGAATATTTACTTTTTCTGCTTACTTTTTTTCTCTTGTATGGTCAAAATAAAATCGCGAATTATTGCCAAAGAAAAACAAGTAAAAGTGTTATCATCGGCCTGGCCGATGCTTTGATACCCTCCACTGTATAAAAGTCATGCAAAATGTTCGCAATGACATATTGGTTTGGTATAGGAGGTACCAGAACTACTTGACCGACATAGACAATTTTCAATACCAACCTGACGACGGTAAGAAGAAGTCCTCTCACAAAATTTCATTCGCCTAGATCGATTCGTTTGGACGCTATCGTGATTTCAACAGACAGAGAGACACATGGGTCTAATAGTGGTTTTGTATGGGAGGTACCAGAACTACTTGACCGACATAGCCCATTTTCAATACCAACCTGACGACGGTAAAAAGAAGACCTCTCACAAAATTTAATTCGCCTAGATCGATTCGTTTGGACGCTATCGTGATTTCAACAGACAGAGAGACACATGGGTCTAATAGTGGTTTTGTATGGGAGGTACCAGAATTACTTGACTGATATAGCCCATTTTCAATACCAACCTAACGACGGTAAAAAAAAGTCCTCTCACAAAATTTCATTCGCCTAGATCGATTCGTTTGGACGCTATCGTGATTTCAACAGACAGAGAGACACATGGGTCTAATAGTGGTTTTGTATGGGAGGTACCAGAATTACTTGACTGATATAGCCCATTTTCAATACCAACCTAACGACGGTAAAAAAAAGTCCTCTCACAAAATTTCATTCGCCTAGATCGATTCGTTTGGACGCTAGGGGAGAGTACGATAACTACGGCGCCAAAAATTGATAGCGGTATTTTGTAGAGGGGTTAAATACAAGCACTTTTTACTATGGGAGGGGGGGGGTCTATCTTACTCCGTTTAGGCGGGAGGGGTAATTTAAAGAAAATAATACTTTATATGGAAAAAAATACATTAAAAAACAATGGCAACACTTATAATAAAAGACTATGACATTTTAGAAAGCCCAGAATCTGTTCTTTTATATTATTTTTAAATCAAGTTATTCCCTTGAATGGTTTTTGAAAAAAACAATTTCAAACTTGAAATTTTAGGACAAAAATTGGGGTGAGTAAAATAATTTTGGCGATGAAAACTAATGACGGATTTATGTAGAGGAGTTAAATACAAACATTTTTTACTATTGGAGGGGGGGTCTATCTCGCTCCGGTTAGGCGGGAGGGGTAATTAAAAAAAAAATTATAAATAAAATTAAAATAAAATATTAAAAAAGAATGGCAACACTTACCACAAAGAACTATAGTATTTTTCAAAGCCAGGAATTCGTTCTAAATAGTCTAAAATGCAAATCAGCAAAATTTTGTCTTCCAATGTGAAATTTCTGGCCAGAGATTGTATCTGAAGAATGTTGTTGATATTGGGTAAACTAATATAATTAAAAGAAAGTTTGCATATACTCAGCCTTGCACCCATCCCAAAATCCAACAGTGACCCGGCGCTGCGAAATTAAGCCCAAGGAAATAAGGCCCAAAACACAAAATGAAATAAGGCCCCAAAAATTGGGCAATTTTCATAACGAAATAAAGCCCAATTTATTATGTGGAAATAAAGCCCAAAAAAATGAAATTACACCCAAAAACAAAAATGAAATAAGGCCCCAATGTATATTTTAATTTTTTCAAATTTTAAACAAATGAAAATATGCTCAAATATCTTAAATACCTAAACACATTCATTGTATCTTCTACAATTTGTCTACGATAAGGACATTGGAAATTCGATAAACCTTTACCAATAGCTTCAGCTAGCAGTTTTAGGTTGCATTCAGTGCAATCGTCCTTTATTTTATTAATGGCTTATAATTCCTTATATGCCGCTTCATCAGGCAGATGGTTGTGTTTAACATAATTTTTTGAATGTACACCAACCAGGGATGATAATGCTGAACCCAAAAAAAGTAGCAAATTGCCCGAAAAAACGAAGTAGATTTACAAAAAATGAAGCAGACATTTGGCGAAATGCTCAAAATGATAAAGTTAGGTCTTCAATGGGATAATGGGATCTATAGATGGATGTGTAGTGTGACAGAAGCACATAAATGATATTCTATAGTGCATTACATGTCACATTTTCTTCCTGATATTTATATTTCGTTGCTTTTTTCGTCGTTGTTGGAGTATTTAGAGTCATATTGATCAATAATGTCTATTTTAAATGATATTTTGAACGGCGCAGGGACATAAGTCCCCGGGACATAAGTCCCAAATTTTATTTTTGGGGCTTATGTCCCAACTAAGTGGGACATAAGTCCCAATTTCGATTTGGGACTTATGTCCCACCTCATCGGGACATAAGTCCCAACATTTTTTTGTCGAAAATGGGACATAACTCCCAAATTTTCGGAGAGATAATATTTAGCAAAATATTGCGGATTTCCATTGGGCATCCAACAAACAAACTTCACAAGTAAACAAAAGATTTGTTTTTAATTATCTACTGGCGAAATGGACATATAAATTAATTTTTATTTACCATTGCTTCTTCGTTTATCTTTGCAAAACAGATATGTACTACACGTAACTCATCTTAGCTTAGTCCCACTTCGGTGTGGGTTTCCTTTCATGTTTTAAATGCACTTCTTGTCCAGTTTTAAATATCTGCAAGGCAAGCAGACTATTTCAAATGGTAGAGGTCCTGGCACAGTGCACAATAGGAGCGATCAAGTTGTGCATGTAAATAAACCAAAGGCGTAGCCAAGAAACGATGCGAAGGGGATGATCGATTTTCAATGAACATAAATGCGTAGCCGAAAAAAATTTTGAGCAAGGGAGGATCGATTTGGGGTGTGAAAATTAAAAATTCGCGCGAATTGCATATACTCAGCCTTGCACCCATCCCAAAATCCAACAGTGACCCGGCGCTGCGAAATTAAGCCCAAGGAAATAAGGCCCAAAACACAAAATGAAATAAGGCCCCAAAAATTGGGCAATTTTCATAACGAAATAAAGCCCAATTTATTATGTGGAAATAAAGCCCAAAAAATGAAATTACACCCAAAAACAAAAATGAAATAAGGCCCCAATGTATATTTTAATTTTTTCAAATTTTAAACAAATGAAAATATGCTCAAATATCTTAAATACCTAAACACATTCATTGTATCTTCTACAATTTGTCTACGATAAGGACATTGGAAATTCGATAAACCTTTACCAATAGCTTCAGCTAGCAGTTTTAGGTTGCATTCAGTGCAATCGTCCTTTATTTTATTAATGGCTTATAATTCCTTATATGCCGCTTCATCAGGCAGATGGTTGTGTTTAACATAATTTTTTGAATGTACACCAACCAGGGATGATAATGCTGAACCCAAAAAAAGTAGCAAATTGCCCGAAAAAACGAAGTAGATTTACAAAAAATGAAGCAGACATTTGGCGAAATGCTCAAAATGATAAAGTTAGGTCTTCAATGGGATAATGGGATCTATAGATGGATGTGTAGTGTGACAGAAGCACATAAATGATATTCTATAGTGCATTACATGTCACATTTTCTTCCTGATATTTATATTTCGTTGCTTTTTTCGTCGTTGTTGGAGTATTTAGAGTCATATTGATCAATAATGTCTATTTTAAATGATATTTTGAACGGCGCAGGGACATAAGTCCCCGGGACATAAGTCCCAAATTTTATTTTTGGGGCTTATGTCCCAACTAAGTGGGACATAAGTCCCAATTTCGATTTGGGACTTATGTCCCACCTCATCGGGACATAAGTCCCAACATTTTTTTGTCGAAAATGGGACATAACTCCCAAATTTTCGGAGAGATAATATTTAGCAAAATATTGCGGATTTCCATTGGGCATCCAACAAACAAACTTCACAAGTAAACAAAAGATTTGTTTTTAATTATCTACTGGCGAAATGGACATATAAATTAATTTTTATTTACCATTGCTTCTTCGTTTATCTTTGCAAAACAGATATGTACTACACGTAACTCATCTTAGCTTAGTCCCACTTCGGTGTGGGTTTCATGTTTTAAATGCACTTCTTGTCCAGTTTTAAATATCTGCAAGGCAAGCAGACTATTTCAAATGGTAGAGGTCCTGGCACAGTGCACAATAGGAGCGATCAAGTTGTGCATGTAAATAAACCAAAGGCGTAGCCAAGAAACGATGCGAAGGGGATGATCGATTTTCAATGAACATAAATGCGTAGCCGAAAAAAATTTTGAGCAAGGGAGGATCGATTTGGGGTGTGAAAATTAAAAATTCGCGCGAATTGCATATACTCAGCCTTGCACCCATCCCAAAATCCAACAGTGACCCGGCGCTGCGAAATTAAGCCCAAGGAAATAAGGCCCAAAACACAAAATGAAATAAGGCCCCAAAAATTGGGCAATTTTCATAACGAAATAAAGCCCAATTTATTATGTGGAAATAAAGCCCAAAAAATGAAATTACACCCAAAAACAAAAATGAAATAAGGCCCCAATGTATATTTTAATTTTTTCAAATTTTAAACAAATGAAAATATGCTCAAATATCTTAAATACCTAAACACATTCATTGTATCTTCTACAATTTGTCTACGATAAGGACATTGGAAATTCGATAAACCTTTACCAATAGCTTCAGCTAGCAGTTTTAGGTTGCATTCAGTGCAATCGTCCTTTATTTTATTAATGGCTTATAATTCCTTATATGCCGCTTCATCAGGCAGATGGTTGTGTTTAACATAATTTTTTGAATGTACACCAACCAGGGATGATAATGCTGAACCCAAAAAAAGTAGCAAATTGCCCGAAAAAACGAAGTAGATTTACAAAAAATGAAGCAGACATTTGGCGAAATGCTCAAAATGATAAAGTTAGGTCTTCAATGGGATAATGGGATCTATAGATGGATGTGTAGTGTGACAGAAGCACATAAATGATATTCTATAGTGCATTACATGTCACATTTTCTTCCTGATATTTATATTTCGTTGCTTTTTTCGTCGTTGTTGGAGTATTTAGAGTCATATTGATCAATAATGTCTATTTTAAATGATATTTTGAACGGCGCAGGGACATAAGTCCCCGGGACATAAGTCCCAAATTTTATTTTTGGGGCTTATGTCCCAACTAAGTGGGACATAAGTCCCAATTTCGATTTGGGACTTATGTCCCACCTCATCGGGACATAAGTCCCAACATTTTTTTGTCGAAAATGGGACATAACTCCCAAATTTTCGGAGAGATAATATTTAGCAAAATATTGCGGATTTCCATTGGGCATCCAACAAACAAACTTCACAAGTAAACAAAAGATTTGTTTTTAATTATCTACTGGCGAAATGGACATATAAATTAATTTTTATTTACCATTGCTTCTTCGTTTATCTTTGCAAAACAGATATGTACTACACGTAACTCATCTTAGCTTAGTCCCACTTCGGTGTGGGTTTCCTTTCATGTTTTAAATGCACTTCTTGTCCAGTTTTAAATATCTGCAAGGCAAGCAGACTATTTCAAATGGTAGAGGTCCTGGCACAGTGCACAATAGGAGCGATCAAGTTGTGCATGTAAATAAACCAAAGGCGTAGCCAAGAAACGATGCGAAGGGGATGATCGATTTTCAATGAACATAAATGCGTAGCCGAAAAAAATTTTGAGCAAGGGAGGATCGATTTGGGGTGTGAAAATTAAAAATTCGCGCGAATTTTTAATTTTCACACCCCAAATCGATCATCCCTTGCTCAAAATTTTTTTCGGCTACGCCTTTAGATTCTTCCCACGCAAAAGTTTATCCCTCATAATATGGCGGGGTGGTGTGTGCTAGAAATTACCACCTACAATAGTCGATGATGAGTCAGAAACTTCAGAAAATCTTTCTTCAATTAAAATCTATATACCTTACAGCTAACACAAAATCTATATACACAGTTAATAATTGCCTGCATCCACAGGATGGATAAACATTAAATATGCTATCAATTAAAAAATGTCGTTCTGATTAAGGCAATGTTTCAATTTACTCAACGATTTTAGATGCCCGGAATATGTTCCATCCAAATTGGGCTTCTAAAATCGTGTTTTTGTAAAAAGATTTTTGCTTATCCATGCCGTAGTTTAACAAAACATTTTCGTTTGCAAATGATTCATTTATATATAAAATTCGCGCGAATTTTTAATTTTCACACCCCAAATCGATCATCCCTTGCTCAAAATTTTTTTCGGCTACGCCTTTAGATTCTTCCCACGCAAAAGTTTATCCCTCATAATATGGCGGGGTGGTGTGTGCTAGAAATTACCACCTACAATAGTCGATGATGAGTCAGAAACTTCAGAAAATCTTTCTTCAATTAAAATCTATATACCTTACAGCTAACACAAAATCTATATACACAGTTAATAATTGCCTGCATCCACAGGATGGATAAACATTAAATATGCTATCAATTAAAAAATGTCGTTCTGATTAAGGCAATGTTTCAATTTACTCAACGATTTTAGATGCCCGGAATATGTTCCATCCAAATTGGGCTTCTAAAATCGTGTTTTTGTAAAAAGATTTTTGCTTATCCATGCCGTAGTTTAACAAAACATTTTCGTTTGCAAATGATTCATTTATATCCAAAAGACTTCGTGGCGGTATTGGTTTGCATCACTTTTCGCAAACTGCTGGCAACTGTATTTTAGTTGTAAATATAAGTGATGCTTAAAACTATACCAAGACAATAGAGCCAAACACCTATTTTATACTGGTTAGATATATTTATTTATTGCGTGATGCTCTTTGTGAATTATCTAAGCTTATCTAAAGAAATAGGTTGAGTGGGACATAAGTCCCAAAAAAAATGTATAGGACTTATGTCCCGATGGGGTGGGACATAAGTCCCAAATCGAAATTGGGACGTATGTCCCACTTAATTTGGACTCAATTATTGGGACTTATGTCCCAATTAAGTGGGACATACGTCCCTGCGCCATTTTGAAAATAACCGAACTTATCACTCGTTAACTGATCACTAATGTTAATGGTAATGGTAACTAATGGTAAAAGACAAATCTCCTTTTTTTTATATATTTAGTTTTATACCTTTTCCAGTTTGACTATATTTTCTCGAATGATATTCTATTTTTCTATTTTCATCAGGCTAGATTTGGTGGTACTTGATCATATTAATTTCATCAATTTTACAAGTTGATTTCTTAAAAGTAGAATACTTTCTTGGGTTTCAGAAAAATAACATCTTGGGTCTTATTTCATTATCGAAAGTTGAGGCCTTATTTCATAATGAAAAAGCACCCAAATACGAAAAATGAAATTAGGGCCAACAAAATGAAATTACACCCAAAATATATCATATTTTTGTTGTTATTGTATTGTGAGCATAATTTTGGGGCCTTATTTCATTTTGTTTTTTGGGCCTTATTTCCTTGGGCTTAATTTCGCAGCGCCCAGTGACCCCAAGCAGGGGGGTTGCAGGGGGGCAGCATGCCCCCCCATACGCATTTCAAGGCGCAAGGGTAGCAATTTGTACTCTAAGCGGAGCAACATATAAAAGTAATTTTTAATTTTCTCAAAAATTATAAGACATAAATCAAACTGGTTTTGAGTGTTCGATTAAGAATTGATTTAGGCAGTAAAAACTACAAACAAATTAAGTATCTATTTGCTCAACATTGAAAAAAATCAGCATAAAACATTTTTTTTTAATTTTTTTACTTAAATTTCAAGTTTGAAAGTATTTTTTTCAAAAACTATTAACAGCTATAACTTGATTTAAAAATAATATCAAAGAACAGATTCCTGGCTTACAAAATTCATAAAGTTCTTTATTGTAAGTGTTGCCATTGTTTCTCAATTAATTTTTTTTCATTTTAAGTATTATTTTTTTTAAATTGCCCCTCCCGCCTAAACGAAGCCAGATAGACCCCCCCTCCCATAGTAAAAAATGCTTGTGTTTACCCCCTCTACAAAATACCGTTATCAATTTTTGGCGCCGTAGTTATCGTACTCGTGCCGGACGCTATCGTGATTTCAACAGACAGAGAGACACATGGGTCTAATAGTGGTTTTGTATGGGAGGTACCAGAACTACTTGACCGACATAGCCCATTTTCAATACCAACCTGACGACGGTAAAAAGAAGTCCTCTCACAAAATTTCATTCGCCTAGATCGATTCGTTTGGACGCTATCGTGATTTCAACAGACAGAGAGACACATGGGTCTAATAGTGGTTTTGTATGGGAGGTACCAGAATTACTTGACTGATATAGCCCATTTTCAATACCAACCTAACGACGGTAAAAAAAAGTCCTCTCACAAAATTTCATTCGCCTAGATCGATTCGTTTGGACGCTATCGTGATTTCAACAGACAGAGAGACACATGGGTCTAATAGTGGTTTTGTATGGGAGGTACCAGAACTACTTGACCGACATAGCCCATTTTCAATACCAACCTGACGACGGTAAAAAGAAGTCCTCTCACAAAATTTCATTCGCCTAGATCGATTCGTTTGGACGCTATCGTGATTTCAACAGACAGAGAGACACATGGGTCTAATAGTGGTTTTGTATGGTAGGTACCAGAATTACTTGACTGATATAGCCCATTTTCAATACCAACCTAACGACGGTAAAAAAAAGTCCTATCACAAAATTTCATTCGCCTAGGTCGGTTCGTTTGGACGCTATCGTGTTTTCAACAGACGGACAGACGGACAGACGGACATGGCTAAATCGATTCAGAATGTGATCCTGATTCAGAATATATATACTTTATGGGGTCTCCGGTGACTCCTTCTTGGCGTTACAAATGTAATGGCAAAGTTAATATACCTTCCTGTGGAGGGTATAAAAGCAAAAATATACGCAGGTGTGTTTGTTAGGTGAGTCCAAAAGAGTATTCACGCAAATTCTGAGATTCGATCGAATCGAGTATTCCTCGAATTTAAAACTTTCACTCTAAAGAAGTTCTCACAATCTAAATTTTGGGGGAAAGAAGTTCATTACGAAAAATGATTTCATTGTATGATTTTATTTCGAAATCAGCTGTAATATTTTAACTGTCAGATTGCCCGTTGGTTTTGACTTTAATTTTGAGAAAAGATGGCCTTATTTATATATATTCTTGGAGAAAGCAACAATCAAATTGAACAGAAAAACGCAATAAAAATTAAATAAATTATAAATTAACATTTTAAATTGTCCTTGGTCTGTTCATTTTGATTGCGACATGCGATTATTTACATTTCAAATTTTTTTCCGTAAGACGAACAAATGTTGCTTCCAATTTTATATTTTTTATGTAAATTTGACTGTAAACATTTTTTAAATAAAGATTTAGACCACAAATTTTCAGTCGAAAAAACATAGGAGAATGTGCGGAGGAATTAACAAATAAATCGAATCTCCATCGAAATCAAAAGTTCGAATGATTTTCATTTAAAAAAAAAGAGTATGTAAATAATGCCTTCATTACATAATCTACTTCAGTTAAAAAAGCAACAGGGAATACAAAATGGGAGGATGTACTATTACAAAAAATGTATCCCATAATGACATAACATCAAAGATAACATACTTATTTTCAATTATTATAAGTGTGTATGTGTATATAATATTATATACCTATATATTTTGTTACCAAAGTACAACTTAAATAAAAACAGAAAATATTTAGTATTTTATTACTTTCCGTAATATGCAGTTGCTATTTTGAAATTTGTTTAAATTATATGCACTTTATGCATTTTACACCCAGCCGACACATATTATGTATCATAAATGGAGGCACTCTGTGAACACATCCAAATGACAACATCAAATGTGTTCCCCTGGTGTTCAGAATTGAAGAATGCTCCAAAGTTGGTCTTGCTGGAAATGAATAGCTTGTGTGAATCTCAGTGGTGTCAAATTGGGTGCAGTTGTTGTAATTGCGTGCTGAAAATCCTACTTTACTTTACTTCACTGAGATCAATGAGGAAAAAACAGACCTATTATTGGGAGCTACTTCTTTAACAACATACCTAGAATAGATAGGGCTTATGAACCAAGCGAAGATATTTAAATTCTATAGGGAAATAAAATGCTTTAGGCAAGGTGCGTAAGCGTATAGGTTTTTCTTTTTTCTAAAAGCTGGTTCTCCCCAGTAATTGTGACAAGCCCACTAAGGTGCCTAGTAATGGCGTAAGGCGGTTTTCCTCACAACCCTGTATTTAACCCTATCTAACCTCAGGTAATTCTTCTGATCAACTTTTAGCCTTTGCTAAAGGAGCAAAAGAGAATCGCAAGAATGACTCATCTTTAGAGACCCTTTTGCTTTTTTCACGATTGACGGATTGCTTAGTCGGATGACCTTAAAGTTTATGGAGAATATCTTTAATCATAGCGGGCGATGAGTTTCATAGCCTTCATGCCATCCGCTATTGCAAGTAAATGGATTTGGTCCATCAGGGATCTCCTTATAGTAGGTATGCTCAGTGTGCTATACCTAAAAGCTTCATCGTTCAGCCGGAGATATAGTTAGTTATGGTGCCATCACCATCATATCGATCGATTTTTCTTTTTTGAGAATATTTCTAAAATACCTTTGAGATGTGACGTTGGACGTTGGAGTCCTTAGTGGTGACATGGTTTCCTCCAATGAACTCACTTTGACGTAAAGTCATTGCCGATCTTTGGTGGATCGTTCTTTAAATATTTTTGTGCACCCACTCAAATTTGTCATTTATATCTCCAACTCCAATGCAGTATCAGTCCCCATTTTCAAAGACCTTTTGGTTGTGGAAGCCGCATATAGACGTTTTTTTTATAGAAACGTAGAAGCTTTACTGCTCTGGCCCACTGAGCTATTTCTTAAACAAGCGAATGGTTGTGAGAAGCCAGGCCTAAGGTACCTATATGGACCAGTTGCATTAACTATCTATTTATTGTGACTGCCATTTCTAGAAGGCGGTTTAAATTACGACGCTTTAAGTCGCCACGTTCCCTTTTTAAACCAAATATCCAAACCTGAGCCTGACGACTACCTGTTCCCTTTGACTTAAAGTTTACCAGTTATGGTTTATGAGCAAGTCTAATTGAGTGAATATAGACTACGCCCCGAAAAAAGGTCAACGTCGAAAATAAGACGAAACTAATTCCGAAAATCTGTTCACATTTCCCAGCATCCTATTCAGAAAAAAAACTGGGCATTAACGCCCTCTCCAGCTGCCTTATTATTCTCTCTAACCGCAATCGAAATAACATAATAGACATGCAATAACATCCCCCTCCCCGAACACGAACAACTTGCCATAAAAAGCAAATCAATACCCCTCAACAACCGATTCTATTGTACATGAATTCAAGCTGATAAGTGTAAACTCGCCCTTACATAGCTCATTTGTCATGTTCGATGATTGCTGTGGTACTATACTCAGCGTTCCCTCCCGTGCTACTATTGTACTCATTTGCTCATTTTGAGTACATTTTTACGAACTGAGTACGGATACTACTTTGAAGCCGTCGCGTACTACTATTTCATAACATATGTATAAACATAATTCATTTTTATTTTTTTCGAAATACATAATCACCTCTATTGTCGTTGTCGTTTACGACTCTAAAAAAAACGACACGACTGTTTGGTATTGGCGACTAAAAATAAACGACTTTTGTCGCGCCGACGATCGACAAATGGCGTCTGAAATGTCAAAAAATGTGGATTGTATTTTTCGACGACGATCGTCGGTATTGCGTGAGGCGTTTTGTGACGACGTTTGTCGTGGAAATGATACATTTCTGTCGTCGACTATTTTGCGGACATAATAATGTGTTAAAAAAAGTATGTGTACTTAATTTTTAGGTAACAAAAAGACAATTATAGTTATTTTGCAGAATGGAGATAACAAATAAAAGGCAATTTCTACATTTAGTGAACGAAATGCAGAAAAATATTCCTTTGGCAAAATCATTCTCGAAGGCCTAACAAAAGTGAGGTTAATCGGCAATGGGACGACATAGCCTTATCTCTGAATTGTCTTGGTTCATATAAATCTACGCGCACAAGTAATGAGTTATTACACGACGACCCTAATTAAGGCCATAAAATCATAAAAAAAAAAAAAAAAAATAGGCGGCGCGTCAGGCGGTAGACACCCATAGCCTAGCTTCTCGCAACAATTCGTTTTGTGTGAGTTTCTATTTTTGGAACGAATGGAAGGGACCTACAATTTTATGCCGAGTCCGAACGGCTGAATTGAGAAGCTTTTTCAGGACAGTCATACTCTCGGAGGTTTGTCAGACGTTCGCGAGAGGTGGCGCAGTAGAAAAAACCTTAAGATGTAATTTGTGTTTTTCCGGGGATCGAACCTGGGATCCCTCGCACAGTAGTCCAGCACACTAACCACTGCGCTACTGCGCCCACTCCATAAAATCATTAATATGATGAAAAACACAGAAAGAGGAATGATGCAGTACCTGGGTATCGTTTTTTGTATCCCTGCGGATGTGCCACAGGGGTATAAAAAGATCTGCAACTGATATAGTTTGCATTAAGTTTTAACAACTGCGTGATCAAGTGTTAAAGAAAAGTTTGTGTATTTAATATTTAACTAACGAAAAGATAGTTACATATTCTTTAAAATGGAAATCACAAATAAAAGACAATTTCAACATTTAGTGAAAGAAATGGAGGAAAATATTCCGTTGGCCAAATCGTTCACAAAGGGCCTCACAAAAAGTGATGTTATCTCTGAATTATCTTGGACCACCTTCGACTTCGTCTAGTCTAAAATACATTTAAATCTGAAAATAATTGTTATTAACACAATGTATGCAATTTAAATTATTTCTACCACCCACTTAATGTCGGGCAAATCCAATGGATTGGATTTGGTTCGAATTTCCCTCCTTAACTGTACCAGCACTGTTTTCTTCTTCATCACTGCTTTCAAAAAACATGTCACACTATTCATTTTTGATTTGTTTTATTAAATAATTAACCAAGTCACAAACAAAACACCAGACCAAATATAAATTCGTCGACTGAAATGTCAAATCCCATGTGTCATAGTTTGTGGAATGTATGTGGGATGTGAGAGTTCAGAGAGTCGAGTCGTTTCAGTTACGCAATACCAAATTCCAAACGACTCGACACGACAAGCGTCGCCAGTCGTTTGCGACAGACGACGACGACAATAGGGGTGAATATTTTTGTTTCCTAACCTGTCACTTGAGGAGTACTTAATTACCTACTTAAAAGGACCTTTTTACTTTCCCATACAATTTTAGTATGAAATGTAAATTTCGGAGATTAAAAAGTGCCCAATTATAACAAAATTATAACAAAACGTTTTTTAAGAGAAAAAAAATTGACTTTATATAGTGAGAGATTTGTTTTTTTTTTTAAATTGTTGAAATGTGCATAATACAATAATAGTATACGAATAAGAACAATGAACATTATGGTGCAATTAAGACTGTAAGCTACGTAATACTAATGTTATATGTTGGTACGTACTTTTTTTAAAGAAGATGTGTAGGTAACTTACTCAATAAATATTATTTACTAATGGAGCTAGAATGGTCAAGCACTGAGTAGAGTAAACTCCGTTACATTAAAACTTTCAGGAATAATGAGGATTACTTCGATTTTCAACTATTAATTTGAAACAAAGTTGAGTCTGTAGATACACTGGAACTAAGCAAAGTCCAAGAATTGACTGGTGAATCTGCCCCCTGCCTTTTTGGTGTACTATTTTCATACTGTTGGGGAGGTAACTTCTATGTTTTCGCAATTTTTGCAATGCTTTTCGTATTTTGCACTTTTTCAACAATTTTTTAATAAAACTGTGAAAAATGGTTTTGTTTTCATACAAATTTATTTGATGTTTAACAAATTAGATAAAAAGGGTGAAAGTGAAATGAAGAGCGAATAGACGTCACTTTATTTGCGTCCTCATAATTCTTCTAATTTTTCCTGCTAATACCACAGTGCTTTAATAATTCCATCCTGTAACATTCGTATAAGTGTACAAGTTTGTTAAATATAGCAAATCTAACTAGCAATAGTCAACTAGTGGTTTATTAAAGAATATTTTGTTGAGCATTTGATTCTTCCATTAAACACATAATGCCATCAGAAACGAGAGCTAATCGCGTACAACAACAAAATGCTGGTTCTCCAAAGGTGTTTGGAATTAACAATGCTGACAATGTTGCTGACAAACTATGGAGCAGAATTGAGAAAAAACTGGAGAAATGGGGAGAGGATTTTACTAACAAAATTGATACCAAACTTTCGGCGCTGGAACTGAAACTAAGTACGCAGGTCACTGAAATCAAACGAAACCTCGAAAAAAAAGTTATGGAAATTAGGCGGGAATGTACTCGCTTAGATCTGCTCGTTGATCGTTTCGAGAGAGACAAAATTAGCTCCGATGCAGTCATATTTGGCATACCAGAAACACAAGATGAAAATTTGACAAGTTTGTATCACAGTATATGTTCTAAAGTAAATGTCCCTCCTCCCCCCTTGACCAACATTTTTCGAGCAAGATCTCAACGGCAGCCGTCGACGCACACCTCCGATGCATGTATTGTGATAAAATTCTCAGACAAACCCGCCAAGCTAAACCTATTAAGAGCAATTACCAACTACCGCAAGAACAACAAATCGTCACTAAAACTTTGTGACGTTGGCATAAACTCTTCTAAAAACTTTTTTATTAACGAAAGCCTAACGAAGAGAAATCATCAGCTGCAGCGAGAAGCTCTTAAGTTGAAACGCAGGTCAATCTAAATCTAAATCTAAAGGAAAACTAACTTCGTCTTTTATTTGTGAATTTGTAAAATTAAGAAAACAATTTATATTGGGAAATTAAAATCGAATTTTCTAGAAATGAATGTTTAGAAAATACCATATAGTCACATTGGTCGGAATTATAGCTTTTTGAACGACGTCCCTAATACATTATTAGTCTTAAAAGTTATTGTTTGAATATACGAATTCAAACGGCTTGGAAAAAACAGCTCAGTTTATTTATGATATTTTTTAACTAAAGAATGTAGTCTCAAAAACAATAAAACTACATCTAAGCAATTTATAGAAAAACAAATCATATGTACCATAAAAAAATTAAATATACATCGCCACACCACATTTAAGCACTATTTTTATCAAATTTGTCTGTCAAAATCAGCATGGCCACATGGTGTTATTACGTCAATAGATTACTGATAGCGGAAATTGATAGAAATTCTAATTTTGACCACTTTTATACTTATAACTGGAAAGTACACTTTAGTTTAGGTGCATTGTGAGACGTACTACCTTGGAAGCCATTTGAGTACTATTTTCGACCGAGATGAGAACTCTGCCCAACCAAAAGGGAGGGAACGCTGACTATACTTCTTATTTCTTGTTGTTGTTACGCCTCTGGCTGTCTGCTGCCCCTTAATGATGAGTTTACACATTGACGTTTACACTTTGACTACATTAGCCTTACCGTTACCAACACCGACTGTACTGTTGTCTTCAAGAACGAGTATACGAGATTGCTATTGCGGTTTATAATGTGGTTGTGTTTGTCTATGCCATCGTGTCGTGTCTTTCACCCCCTCTATGGGAGACTAGCAAGTGAATTCCAATGTTGTCCTTAGGGATGATTACGTTTGTTTTAATTCGTGGTGATGTCTTCGCAATGTAAGAAAGACGTGTCGCACTACAGTGTTATTCAGGCTCAACGATGCAGACGTTATTAACCCCCAGGGACAGACCGCCAGCGACTTGAAAAGGGGGTCTCGGCTATGGTGGTGGATTCTATGTCGCCCTGTCAGTTCCTGATATAATTATCCCACTTCGATTCAATAAAGTACAAGTGGTTGCAGGGATTTTCACGGCCTGATTTTTTTTTTATTTTGTAATTTCGAAGGCATTTGGTCTTGAACTAATTTAAAAGGGGTAGGTACCTACCGTTATAAGAACTGCAGTTGGAGTGTCAACTGCAACACCCCTTTGCCATTGTTATCTGCTTGGAAACAAAAACAAACAATTTTTTTTCTTTTTGTGGTCTGGCATCATATTAATAATAAAATGAAAATAATTTTGGGGTTGTAACGCAAAAAAACATTAAACATGTGGCCCACATAATTGAATTTGAAATCAGTATTCGCGTATAGTTGGTAGGTAGGTAGGTACATTTTTTGTGGTCCATATGCTTGGGATTATATAAATCGAGTGGCGGATGAATGGTGTTTCATAATTTATTTATGAGGGCTTTGTGGGAGGTACATTTTATGTTGTGATGATACTTGGTTATTAGGTATGGCACAGCTGTCTTACATTTAGCCGAGGGAAATTATTGAGCATATAATAGGGCTTATTGAATTAGGCACGCGGAAAAAGTTATAAATTGTGTTAGATACCTACACTTCAAATTCACTGGCAATAGAAATTGTATTTTATATTTTGGTTTACAGATTAGGTCTTGTATACAGTGTTGCCAACCCGGATTGAAGTTTTTATGCCTCAATCCGAAAAAAATTATGCCTTCTTCAAAAAAATTATGCCTTTTTGGTAAAAAAGCTAAATAACCAAGAAAGTTTAAATTTATGTGTTAAACTTTAATTATAAGGCACATAGTTAAAAAAAAAAAAACAATAATTAAGACATAAATATATGTAGTATTTGTAACTAAATTTATGAAAAACAAAAACTAACACGTAGGTAAGACAGTGTTTAATCGATGGACCTGCACCGCAAGCTCATCGCGATCAGTTGAACTTGAACTCATCTTTAAAATAAACAATTAATAATAATAATGGAAAGGGTTTAATGCACTGCGGCCTTCTGGCCTATTGTGCCCCCTGCTTATACCTTAGAAAGGTTCATGTCCTTTTCTAGAGCCCCATCGCATTACAGTTCCATTAAGAACCGTGTTTGAGGGTTTTTGCTCTGTCTTTAGCCTTGGCAAGAATATCAACTTTAGAGCACTTCACCCAGTCCAGTTTCTTTTATGAATCTGAGAATGAGTAGCGGATCCATGGTTTATATATCCTTATCTGTTATCTGGTACTTGCACAGAAAAATAAAATATTATTAACTGTTTTTTAATTTTTTTTTTACCACCAACGAAAACAAACCTTAAGGTCGGCGTTTTCGTACGAATTTGAATCATGCGATCAGGTACGAAAACGGACGAACGATCCCGACTTTCAAAGTAGGTACTATGGGAACCCGCACCGTACATTGCATGCGAGTTAGTCGTACGTATACGTACGTTCCGACGTCCGAAAACAATCCGAACTTGTTGGAATTCTTAAACACTTTCGTGCTTTGAAATGAAATATTAAAAATATATTAACTTGGTTTACGGACACAAAAGAGGGTACGGAACACGGGGTACGGACAGTATGGGGTCATTATATAGAAAGTCTTCCATAATATGAAATGCACTGAATTCATTTCTTTTTAAATTTATTTTGCGCACCTATTCGGCTCTACGATAGTGACGACGCCGCCGGCCACTGCAAATTCCGAGTTAGAAGAAAATTATCTTCAAGATACAGATTATTCATCAGGCAAAAAAGCGAAGTCACCGGGAAAGAGAAAATCGTATTCGGTGTTCGCACTCAATTCGTACGACCAGTATACGTTTACGTACGATACAAATTCGTATCCAATGTGCGGCCGGCCTAATGCATTTGTATACCATACCACTACCACATTTCTTGTTTGGGTTTAGTGAGTAGGTCTAGTAGAGAATTTGAAAATACCTAAGCATGACGCACAGTGGTAAATGAAAATTAGTGAAGCGACTTTGATCGAAGTTCCAGATTTACTAAATTCAAAATTTATTTTTACCGATTGATTATAAAAAAAACTTCTCAAAAAATTATGCCTTTTTTCTCAAAATTATTTCTCAATGCCTCAAGCATCGAAATTATGCCTAAAAGGCATAATTATGCCTCAGTTGGCATCACTGCTTGTATATATACATAAAAATATGTAAGTTGTATTGTTTTTAAACATCATCGTCAGAGGCAATAGATGGGGGGTTAGACTGTTTCGGTAACCCTTCGTCTTTTCTCTTCCTGAAGGATAAACTCCAACACTTTTTTGGTACCAAGCGGTTTGATGGTTTGCTTTCATCAAACTCTTCTGGTCAGCACCAGTCTTATGCACTGTTGACTATTTCATCCATCATTATGACCTCCTAGCAAAGTAAGATGCACGGAGATACCTCACTTTAAAGGAAATTCGCAGGTAGCAATAGAGTTCCTACCTTAAATGTCCGGCCCATAATCTTTCTGGCCTAAGTTGTATATAAAAAATAAAATAAATAGGCGGCGCGACAGGCGGTAGACACCCAAGGCCTAGCTTCTCGCAACCATTCGTTTTGTGTGAGTTTCTATTTTTGAAACGAATGGAAGGGACCTACAATTTTATGCCGAGTCCGAACGGCTGAATTGAGAAGCTTTTTCAGGACATTCATACTCTCGGATGTTTGTCAGACGTTCGCGAGAGGTGGCGCAGTAGAAAAAACCTTAAGATGTAATTTGTGTTTTTCCGGGGATCGAACCTGGGATCCCTCGCACAGTAGTCCAGCACACTAACCACTGCGCTACTGCGCTCACTAAGTTGTATATAGTGTTTGTAATTGATGTTCTCTGTAATGCGTGAACCGATTTTGGCTCTTTGGTTCTGACGTCAATACCATGGTTTATATGTACATACGGTCTTTGTATGTGGCTTGGTTCATGAGTTATAGGGGCGTGGCACCTCCCATAGAAAAAAAAATATTCAAAACTTATATCTCGAAAACCAACTAGACAATCGAGTTCAAATTTACATACAATCTTAAGTATTGGCCAGGGTATGTTCCTGTGAAAATAGGAAAAAATATCGCAAGTGCTTCGACAGTCATCGGAGCCAAAGTTTGGTAAATATGTAACATTGATATGTATTGTCCTGATAGACAGGAATAGGGCTGCGGTTGAAATACTGTATGGCCAAAATTCTGTTTTCAAAATACTGAATTTCAAAATTCTGTATGAACAAAACTCTGTATTTCAAAATTCTGTATTTTTAAAAAATGGGTTTGACTTTTTTACATTACCAAAACCATTTTTTCAAAATACAGAATTCATGTATAATACAATTTTTTTATATTTTTAGATTTATGAAAACAAAGTGCGACGAGTACCTACCTACCTTTAGAATTTTGCTACTGCAATCAAAGCTTTGCCTTTAGCGGTTGCCTTAAAAAACAGAATTTTACTACTGCGCTCCAAATCAATATTTTTTTATTTGCAACAATTTAGAATTTGTTGTTATCTTTATGTTTACTGTTCATATTATTTCTTTGAAGTATGTATTAAATTTACTCTTAGACAAGGCGCGCACCAAAGTGGTGACGCAGTGGCGTAGCGATGGCATAGGAGTGGCGATAGAATGGCGGCAAAGTGGTATGAAAGTGATTTGAGTGGCAAATACGAATTCATCAGTTCTTAAAATGTCGTACTTGTTAATTCTTGACCGTTTCGCATGCTTTTAGTTTCCGGGTAAACAAAAAAACGCCTTCGACATACCACTCCTATGCCACCTGCCACTTGGTAACCACGGCACTGCCACCGTCTTCTGTCTTATGTTTTTGTTAAATTATGTCAATTTATTTTACATATTTTTTTCTCAATATACATTTTAAAAATTATATCAAAGCTTTCTTTTTGTTATGCAAACACTTTTTCAATATATACACTCCCGTTCAACTGAATAGGTTCAACATTTTTAAAAAAGTAAAACAACAATAAATGTATCTCTTTAACCAACTTGCCTATTTTAATGAAATAAATTTGTTTATATAGAATAATCAATTGTCTATGAAACACGAAAGTTTGAGGTCTCTAATACACATATATGTATATTTATTATTATTTTTGGAAAAATATATCAACAAATTCCCATTTATTTTGTCTCATCAGAATAGGTTCAAGGGCAATAACTTTAGTTTGTGATCTACAACGATTTATGTAACGACGTCAATTCTTTAGCTTTTTGAAATTGAAAATAATTACCGCCGTTTTTTTTCTAAAACTGGTGGCGGAAAGCAATTGAACGATTTTGAAAAAGGCCAAATATAGGGATACGTAGAATTTGGCCGAAGAGAAGATTGGCCGAAGCAATTAATTAATACAATTAATAGGTAAGTAGTTGGTAAGTGCAACCTAGACCTAGCTTTTCCAATTCATTTGTTTGTGCGGTTTTTAATTTTTGGGACGAATGGAAGGGTATTAAGAAGATTTTCCCGGACAGTTAGATATATACTTTCCGCTCCTATGCCTCAACGTTTACAGTGACAGATCGTTGTGTTATGATCATCACCTATAATGTCCTAATGGATAATTTTGAAAAACTGTGGTGCGGGCATGCGAGTTTCACACAATATTTGTCAAATAGAAAATTGATATGATCTACGATGCCATATATGACAGCGAATCAGCTTGTCTAAATCCTTTTTTCATATCAAGTACCTCTCAAAGATTGTTATCGAACTTAATGAAGCAGCGAGAGTTCTCCATCATCATTCTGCACAACCTGAAGAATCTTGTAAGATTGCTTAAACTAGATATTTGGGTCTATATACCTGTATAGCTCGTCCGTTGTATACCTAAATGACATCAATTAAAAGGAATGTGCAGCGCACCTGTGGTGGGGTCGGACTCGGCTTCGTTGTTCCTTAGGAGTGTACTCAAAGACTCGTCGATCTGGTGCGTTGTTGTTCATACGAGGAGCTAGCATCACCGTTTTGTTCGATTTAAGCTTTTTGACCAGACCAACGTCGCTGTATAGCTCCTAAAGTTTGTCGTTGAATCTCCTCCTTCAAAAACCAACGATACAAAATGAATGTTTTCAAGAGAATGTTTTTCTCAAAGCGTCTCTAAAGGTTTTCATTCGCTTTCGATAAGGCCCATTTATGCTCCTGAACCAAACAGCAGAACTGGAATGATTTAGGATTTATATATTATGTCCTTGGCTAAAGTAATTCCATGCTTGATCTCTGCGCTGGATGTCATTTTGCGAGACAATTGTAGATCCTAGGTATATAGGCAGATAAAGTCTTTAACTACTTCGAAGATATAGGTATCTGTCCATTGTGGAATTTTGTCCGAGTCGCCGATGTTGAGAATCCTTTCTCGATGATATCATATCGTTATAAGGGTACCTATTCAATTCAATTATTCATAACCCGCATTGGATATACGTTTAAAAAAAGTCAATTTCATCAACATATGCAAGTACTTATGTCATGTAGGTAGCTAGTTGACCGGACTTTTGAAAATGTCTACCTCTGATACGGGCTTCTGAGTTTCGTATACAATTCCTTCAATAGCGACTCAACGTGTCTTATCCATCTCATCCTTCACTGACGGATGAGTTTGACAGGTGTGCCAAAATTTGATATGGCTTTGTATACCTAATTCGCCTATATAAATACGCTCTCGTAGGCGAACTTGACGTCGAAAAAGAAGTCTTTTATATCGACCTGGAATTCGAATTCCTGATGTGTTTTTTCTAAAATCTGCCATAGTGTGAAGATTTGACCGATAGGTATTGGACTTTCCTGCCCTAAGGCCGCACTAATATGAGCCGATCAATTAGGGTTTTTCCCAATTTTTTTCCAAAGCGTTAACTGTTTTTGCTTTAGATTTGCCCGACTTTGTATATTTTACAGACATGATAGACATATCTATACCTACATTTCAATGTAGGTATATGTATCTACTTAAGTACCTACTTATAGATACCTACCTTACCTAGTGTTTCTTAATGTCCTATTCGCTATCTACCTAAGCATAGGAACTCACACTTGCCTACTACTTTTGTGTATAGATATGTTTTGGAGAGTTTAAAATTTCAATAACTGCCGTTAAAAATGAAAATATGTACCTAAAATCTGCCTCTGGTCCACATCAACCAAAAAATGAAGTCCACTTTTTAATTAAAATTCTCTTCAATCTGAACTAGATAAGCACAACACCAGCTTAATTAGAATGGCAGAAGGAATAGGTATCTACCTATGTATATATAACAAATATCTAAATGGTAGGTAGGTAGGTATACATTCCAATGTATAGGTACTTGGCTTCCTGGCAGCTGAGGTCTTCTACTTCGTCTATTTTTGAATAAGGGACACGCCAAGTGAAAGCAGAATTAATTAAGTTTTATCACATCAGAGCCGGAATCAACTTACTTACACAACAGAGGAAAAAAAAAATGGAATTCACCTCCAGCTCCAACGCTGCTGTCAAACCATCTTTGAAAAGTATTTTCTTCTCCATAATACTTCAAGGACCGACTGAGAGAGAGAAAAGCCAGTCTAAAAGGAATCCGCCACAAAACTTTGACGTCATTTATAAAATTATCACTACGGAACACACCAATTAAGCAACCTGCCAACATATCAAATATTCGCAAGCCCACCACCGAATGGAGTTCCACCGTTCACCATTCACCGCTCACGTCACGCCAACGCCAGCCAGCCAGCCAGCTACACTCCAGTCGAGTACACAAAAAGTGAGAACGAGTGAGAAAGAAATATGGCTATAATGGCGGCGTTACTAAGAGCGGGGGACGGAGTCCAGCCCAATGCACACAAAGTGGGGAGTCAAGGTGACAGCCAGAGTCACACAGTTGCCAAATGACACGAGTGGAGTGAGAAACAGCCACCGGCACCGGCAGTATGGTGAGAGGTGAGTACCCCAAAAGTAAATCCTTAAATTGATGAACGAGACGAGAATTTCTCTCGTTGGAATACTGTTACGTTAGCGAGCGGTGGTGGGGAGAATTCACTATATTCTCGAAATAATAAAAAAAAAACAAACAAAAAAAGACCGAAAACCCGTAAAGTGAACACAAAATGATTCATGCGCATTTTCTTTAAAGCGAGGCGTTTATGTTAACAAATTAAAAGCAAATTGGTCGCCTTAGAATCTGGCAGAGTGAGGGTGAGTGCAGCTCACACTTCCACCGAAAAACTGCCACACATAGCTCAAAAACACACGACACGGGTGAATAAAACGATATTTCATTACAAATTGAATAAGTCCGGGACTCCTCCCCAAATTCCCAGCAGGCAATAGAAATTTCCCAGTATTTTCGTCTCGCTCGTTTGTGGTGCAGACAGCTCTTTTGCTAATAAGAATGGTGGCGGTGAAGTGAGTGAGGTATTGTTTCTTTGTGTTCTCGTTTTCTGATTCTGAAGTGGGCCAAACCTGTCTGTCTTGCGCCGCCATCTCGCTTGTGCACACACAGTCGGCCAGGCGGTATACTTTCTCCCTTATGTGACTGAGAAATGGCAGAAATCCTATTGGAACCAAAGCCCGCCTATCTATGGCCGGAGACGGATGGCGTTGGGCTTCTTGGACCTGTGCAACGTTTCTCAAGTTTAGTTCAACTCAGAAATTTAGGAGTGTCGGTTGTTGTATTACAATTTTCTCTGTAGAGCTAACAGTCAGTATGGTTGCTACATACATGTGTGTTTGTTTATCATAATTGACTTTAATTGAGTGTAATTGAATTGGCAGCGCAGCAGTAAATTGATTTGACGCGGCGGGGGTTGTAAACTTTAATTGAAACGAGATTTTCTGGGCGCTGAGTGCTCTCGTGTCGGACTGTTTATCGATGTGTATACCTTGTATTGTTTGAAATTAATTGTCACCGCAGTGATTGTGTTTAGTGTGTGATTTGTTGTAATTGGAATGATGGTGCTCGAACAGTCAACAGAAGTGGCGTCAAGTGTACCGTCGGAAGGGCTTCATCCGACCGCTGCATTGCAATTGTACGCTGCGGCGGCGGCACAATTGGGTGCACCGGGGGTCCGTGTGCCGCCATGGGGACCGTTCCTTCAGTTTGGTGTGCCCGGAGTGTTTGGTGGAGCGGCAGCGGCCGCCGCCGCAGTGACAGGTGGAGTTGGTGGCGCCGGGGGACCGTTTATGGGTAGACATCGATTCGATGGAAACCCGGCGCATAGTGCAGCTGCTCTTGCGGCCAGTTCGAATGCAAATGCATTCGCTAACCTAAGTGGATTAAATGCGGCGATGAGAAATGTCTCAGCACAACAGACGGCAGCTGCGGCGGCTGTAGCGTCAGTGGCGATACACCACCGACTGCTCATATCATCGGGAAATAGGCAAATGCCACAGGGACCTCCAAGTGAAGGATCCAATGAGGATAATGGTGAGTTATGCACTTTTGCAATAATAACTATAATTGGAATTGATATTGAGCAACCCGTGTCCAATGTGTCTCAAGTAGTGGTGGTATCTACATCTAAGTATCTTTCGTTTTATATGTGAAAATACCTAATGAAAAATTCGCAATTTCCACTTATGTAGCATATATGGTAAGTAGGTTTATCACACGGCCCCTAACATATAGTAGATAAGTTATGTATTAATAAAGGCAAGGCGGTAGATACTTTAAACTTAAATTCATAGGAAACGGAAAAAAAACTTTTGATCGGTGTTTTGCCGACGGACTTTTTTGAAATTAAAAAGCGCTAAAACCTTATTACTACTTATTGGTTCTAAGGATAACGTCTGAAAAGTAAGGTTAAACTACAATAATCTATTGGGGATGTCTTACTTAGGTACTATGTGATGTGTATTTATATCTACCTACATTCTTATCAAATATGTAAAAATTCGCAAGGCCCCAGTTTAGTCATTTCATTAGTCGGTATAAGTATCACCGACTTAGAACTAAAATACTGTTTTATGCAGCTTTTTAACATGTTGGCATAGATAGGAAGGTAGGTAGATATAATTTCCGGTTACCTATTAAAAAAGTTTGAGCGATCTTACATTATCTTTTTACTGGTTGATTTGTGTTTCATAAATATTATTGAAATAAGCGCACAATCAAAAGTCGTAGATCTGGAGACTTATTATTATTAGGTAGGTATAGGAAATTATGATAGTTCTCCGCAATGAGAGGTAGGTAGGTACCTATGCCATTATTATTTTTGTTTAAATCATCAGCCACAAAAAATACGAACCAAACTATTTTTGGATTTACTACTATTATTAACAAGTTTTTTTTTGAAATATGTACTTACATAACCTGCCATCTCCGAATGTTTGGTAGGCTTAAAGTAGTCCTTGTTGACGTGCACCAAAAGTTGTTTCATTGTGCTGGCATATTGAAAGGACAGATATCGGTGGACCTATGACTCCTAGAGCCAATTGAGTTTTTGCATCAATCTGGAAACGTTCGCCCTGCAGATATCATCGTTTAGATCGTTAAAAAAATATTGACCTGGAGTATCCTTCCGGATACTGGCGAGTGCAGGACAAGTCCACAATTGTGTCCTCCTTTTTCTCATTCTTGTAGGTCCTGGCAGAAATCATTATGGGGATTCTCACCTTTTGATTATGCATGCTTGTGTCTATGATGGTTATGTCAGCGACCAATAGATTTTTTTTTCATCTCAACTGCTACCAATTTGAGAAACTGTATCATCAAACATTTGACATTATCGCCAAAAATGGGACTGTAAAAGAAAATGTTTGTTTACTGCATTTATCTATGTGGGATCGATCAAACATCCCGGTTAGTTCTTTAACAATTCTTAACATTATCGATTGAATATAGGTAGATATGTATCTACCTACCTAATCTGCACTACATCTCGCACAATAATTTAATTGGCAACACTTATGAAAACCAGCATGCAGGGGCGTAGCGAGGGTTTGAGCCGTGGGGGGGTGCCTTTCATTGAAATGCCGACTTATTTCAGGAACTTGCCGACTGTATAGAAATCATGAAAATCGGTCCAGTGGTTATCGAGTTATATCTAACGTCAATGAGTTTCACTCCATAAAAGATGTTTTTTGTATGGGAGGCGCCACGCCCCTTTGTCCAATTTTGACCAATCTTAACAGTAACACCCCTGGGCTAATACCTAAAAGACCATTCACATAAGAGCGACCAACTACCTACGATCGAATGACTATTCGCAAGCTTTGACAGTCCGTTCACATGAACACTTTTATAGGTCGCGGCAGTTCGCGAATTTCAGCCATCAGATTCTACCCACAATGTCTAGTTTGAGGTTAAGTTCGAACGAATGTTTAATTCGCTAGTTTGTGGAATGGGTATTAAATGATGTGGATTGCGAATAAACTTTGACAATTCGCGCGGGTGTTTTCGTTCGCGGCAAAAAGTTTGGAATTCGAAATTTCGTTACTTAAACTGTTTATAAACTTATTTTCTTAATACATTTTGATAGGATAATTAATTATCCTCCTCTTTGCCCAAACACACGTCTACCGCGAATTGTTAAAGTTCGCATTCCACATTAATAAGCCGCGAATAACACATTCCTTCGAATTTAACCTCAAATTAGAAATGCCAACCGTCCTTTTTACAATCGAATCGAAACTCGATAAATTTTAAGGATTTCAGTCGGCAAAATTCACCAATTCCGACCGTTTTTTAAAATCGAATCTAAACTCGCTAAATTGTAAGGATTTCAGTCGGCAATCCTTTTTAAAATCGAATCTAAACTCGCAAAATTTTAAGGATTTCAGTCGGCAAATTCACCGCTGCTGACCGCCCTTTTTAAAATCGAATCTAAACTCGTTAAATTTTAAAGATTTCAGTCGGCAATCTCACCGATGCGATGCCGACCGTCCTTTTTAAAATCGAATGGAAACTCGCTAAATTTTAAGGATTTCAGTCGGCAAATTCACCGATTTTAAGGAGTCCATCTGAAACCTTTGAAAATGCCGACTTTTGTATATATTTACAAGTTTAAAAACCTATACCTAATGGAAATCCAAACTTAAGAATTAATTTTTGAAAATTGATTGTCGATTTGCCGACTCTTGAAAAGCGTGGGGGGGTGCGACACCCCCACGCCCCCCCCCTCGCTACGCCCCTGCCAGCATGTTAATCAAGCTGGAGCCTGTACCAAAAAACTACAATTTACCAATTTTACAGGCACTTGATATCACAAAGTAACAGCTTCACTTGTTAACTACATACCTATGTTAATTTCGATCCTTTGTACCTACGAGTTGAGTTATAGGTACCAGTTACCGATTTGTAAATTAATTTATAAGATTTGTCACCACGCAATTTGAAACGGATGGAAGGAATGTTTTTGGGCAAAATATATTTTCGTCAGTGGGTGCAGTGGCTACCGGGTTATAATCTCGCACTGGACTACTCTGCCAAGGGATCTTAGGTTCAATCATCGGAAAAATACAAACTGTCTGTTCTGTCATCAAAAAGCTTCTTAATTCAGCCGTTCGGATTCAGCATAAAATTGAAGGTTCCCTCCAGTTAGTCGTCCCAAAAAATAAAAATTCCCACAAACGAATGGTTCTGAGAAACTAGGTCCAGGGTGCCTATACGGACCTGTTGCGTGAAACTTTTTATTTATTTAACCACCTTCATTGTATAGGTAACGCTTAACCAATTTATGATTTGTATGAACTTTTAAGAAGGAAATTACATTGCCATCAGCTTTTTGGTTATATACGAGTGTAGATATACATAATTTAGTCCTTCGTTGAATGCAATTAAAATAGTTCATTGCTTTTTCGCACGCACGTTCCAGCAGGTTTGCTTTGTCTTTAATAAATATAGAAACCACTCACATAAAATATCACATTTATTGGCAAAAATAATCTACAACAAAAAGCGTCTACAACATCAGCGGCAGGATTGTTGCAAATAAAATCAACTTAAGTTTTGAAACTGAAAGAACATTTTGTTACTAATTTGGGTCAACAATTGCTCAACATAATATCTGAATTGTTTGTAAAAAAAATTAATCATAATAATTGTAAATGCCGACGGCTTTTTAACAGTGCTTTAAAAAATCGCGATTATAATGACATTCATTTTTACGACCAGCTGATCCGAAGCCCGATTTTAACATTTGTCTGATTCACTAGCTAGAATTGTTCTTCCATTAGCTTTGAATGCGAGCATAGGGATTTCCATTGCATTGACTATCGTCAGCGGTCAGCTCCTTTCCTTTCAAAGTTCCTTTCCATATTCAACGATCATAATAAATAGTTGAAAAAATTAAACTTATTAACCATGGTCAACGTCCAAACTTCATCTCTGTAGCTCGGTAACATAATCGTGCCTACAATGAGTGGAAGCGTTAGGTATATCTACATTTAAATCTTCATCGCTCCTTGGTAGTCAGGATTTCTAAGAGGAATTCTTATACAAAAAATATTAAATCCATTTTTGAGGGATCGACAGCTATGACTATGATGGAGCTATCTGCTAGAAATCGGAACTGATAATATAAACATTCTGAATAAAAGTCTTGTCATCCGTCCTTTTCGCGGTCTTAAGGCTGTTTTCTTATTCGTCTGTCTCTCCAGGCACTCAGTTCACTTGTATATTGTTCCTTGTTTGTTGTCCGTTAATTATCCAAATACTGTTGGTTTTTTACGAAGTTCCAAAATTCGTAAAAAAAAATATTTCTTGGAATTAGTAGGCACTGCTTTTCTAGTATCTTCCCAAAAGTCTTTAATAAGGTAGATAATATTATCTGTATACATCATTACCACTGGTGGTGGTGCACAAAAGAAAATTGTGCACATTCAAAAAGTCCTAATAGAAAATATTGGCGCTAAGAAACAGGGTCCAACTCTCGAATAGAGTTGCAAATAACGCCCAAACAAATTCCTATCAATTTTCTGCTGACGTATTTTTTTTTTCATTCAATATGACTCATTGCTTCGTTCATTGTTTGTGTTTATGACCAAAATAACAAGTTTAAATAGTGAAAGGGGATACAACGCCAAAAATGGCAGCACGTAACCAGTTACTGTTTGCAATATAATGTATAGAAATTTGTTTTTAACCAGAAACCTGAATATTGTCAAGAATACCTAATTAGGTACCTGCACGCGTTTTCTCTGAAATATGTACACAAGTATACTAGTTCATATCACTTTTTGCTAAAACTTGACTTTGGAATGCCATGAAATATTCGTTACACTTCTGAAAATGTCTATAAGGCAGGACAAGAATTTTCGGTTGTGCAATTGTGCATATTATGATTTTCACCTACCTAGTTTTAATATTCATCTCTAGAATCATTACGAGGAACCCATTCAAAAATATCTTCAATCATATTAAAAATGTTATTTATGTGCAAATATAACTTTTTTGAAAAATCTATCTACATACATAGGTATACTAAATACGAGTAATGCTGTTTATTATTTCCTTGCAAAGGTATTCTATTTATTATAATTATTTATAATCCTGCTTAGTTTATGTTTTCGACTCCCTCTGATTTAAATTTTATTTTAATTTAATAATCTACTTTTTTAGGTAAATATTTTAACAAGTCTGGGCATTTAATTGCTGTTAAAAAAAAAATAAAGTGCACGACTAAGACTAGGACTCGCTGAATGTCAGAGTCAGTATGTGTGTACAGATCGGGATTTGGGTAGTCATTTTTCAGAAATATTCATAAAGCGGCCTTATTTGTACTTTTTAGAAAAACTAAGTACGTAATCTTGTTTAAAATGTTTATGTTGTTTTAAATATAGTACCTACATTTCGATCAAAATCGTTAGAGCGGTTTTTTTTTAATTATCCAAACAAAATTACAACAAGTATTACAATGTGTGGTTTGAAAAGCTCTGTTCTTGAACTGTTTAGCTGAAAACTGAATGCAAGGTATTATTCAGGATGTAAGCATTACCTTTCAGTTATTTTTATCCAAATTGAAAATGGGAGTTTCGAGATATCAGCACTGAGCAGTTTGTTTTTAAAGTTCAATTGCTGTCGTTTGGGGTCGAAATCGAAGGACGCAGTCATTTTAGAGAAAATCTGAGTTTACTATTAAGTTAAGACATTATGTTATGACGATTGTATCTATGTACCTTAAAATTGAGTTTTTGTTAAACGTATAGGTATACCTATCTACCGTTTTCGAGAAAAAGCCAATTTTCAAAAACACCATTATTGGACATTTTAGCATTTATTTATTTATTGTCTTTGCCAATCAAAAATGTGTAGTAGAGTGGCAAGAATGTAGAGGTAAGGCAGCCGCAGCAGACATAAGGAAACTGATAAAGTTAACATGGCTCCCGGAAATTACGCAAGATTTTT
Organism: Cheilosia scutellata; assembly: GCA_955612985.1. NCBI lineage: Eukaryota > Metazoa > Arthropoda > Insecta > Diptera > Syrphidae > Cheilosia > Cheilosia scutellata. The sequence continues at coordinate 53,969,032 of OY015313.1, read as the reverse complement.
TTTTTGAAAAATGCCAGAAAATTTTTATGTTTTCGAATTTGTTTGGAATATATGTCAGAAAATAGGAAATTATGCCAGACAGATGTGGAAAAAGCGCCAGAAAGTAAAATGGAAATTAAGCCCGATAATAAACATAGGCAACTCGTATTCTGGCCTAATTTCCAAACTAATTTTGGAAAAAAAAGTCAGAAAATCGTATTTATTTGAAATTTATCGAACTTCACATACAGAAAACCTCGCAACCACTCCAAATTCTACAGTGACCCCAAGCAGGGGGGGTACATATCTACTGTTTATGCATTGTGGAATGTGGATATATTGTTTCTGGCATTTTTTCCAAACATGTTCTCTCTGCGGTTTTTTCCGTTTTCAGAAATGGAAAAAAAACGCCTAAAAAGTTTTTGGAAAAAATGCCTAAAGATTGCCAGAAAAGACTGGCATTTCTTCCTATAGAAAATGTTCAGGCATTTTTTCAAAAAAAAAAAAAAAAAAAAAATCTGGCGTAGTTTCCGGGAGCAGTTAAAATTAAAGTCCTTCAAAATGTGAACGGGCCTTTGATTTATTTGGATAACATTATTAAGTTAGTACGTTATTCCCTACTTTAACTTATGATTCCATTCTCAATTTTTGTTGTACCTACCTTTGGCTGTCATACTTTCAGTGTTGTCATCGAAGAGATTTTATTTGTCTTTGTAAGTATTTATCTGTTGCCTAACAAGCTCAACTGGAGTTAAATTAAATTGCGAAAGAATGCAAAAAGGAAACATGACACCTTTCATCGCCTTATAGCCTTCACAATCAAGACAAATCAAATAGTACCTACTGGTTTATAAACAAATTGTAATAAACTTCTCAAGTTTTAACTGTCATTTTCAATATAAATTAAATGAAATGAGTTGCCACAATTTATTCAAGCAAACAAGAAGTAAAACAAATCAGAATTAATTAAAATGATATTAATTATTAAATGATAAATGAATATTCATATTCCAGAGATTTAAACAAAATACAAGAAAAATGGAATAATATCCTTAAGCTCTGATATATCCGCTATGTGTTCGAGGTAGGACATTTTTCTGAAACCACCAAGCAAAATGATATGGATGAGCAAAAAAGTACTGAATTGGGCAAAGACCTCAAGCTTGGCAAGCTTAATAATACTTTTACACAGCAACCAGTTCGGATTGCGATACATATAGTTTTCGAAACTGTTCTCGTAATAGCTTCTGCGGAGGGTGTCAAAAAGCCACAAAAAACGCAGCTGGAAAGAAAGGTAAAAAACCGCAAATGCAACTAAAACGTTCAGAAAACAATCAAACAAACTCGTTCAGGCTCGCTTATGTCAGCTAAGGGGTATATCTTCTACAGAATCAGACCGTCCTCTATAGAATAATTATCATTAAAAGAAGGACTGTGCCGTCACGGCAGCATGTTGTATACGTATATGGACTTGCAAGGTTTGACGCCAGCCATTCAAGCCAGTATTGAGGTTACGTTTTCATAAACATTTTATTCGATAGTATGTGGAAGACTTTAAATCGGTTATAACGCAGCGAATGCTGACCTTCAAGTGGTCTAACCTCTGACGCTCAATATACATATGAGTATATCCCAACAGAAAATACCACCAAACAGTGACTGTAACGGCGCGCGTTTCAACAAAGCCTACTGGATATTCTTCACTTCACGCTTAATATTTGCTTCTTGACTTATCCGTTTAGCCAAAAAAGACCCTCACCGTTGAACAAAATTTTGCGTTGCATATCGGGATCGAACGCTATATCGTTTTTGGTTGTTATGGGGTGTGAAATGTAAATAGATTGGGAGCGAGACACACTTCATAATGATATATGAAACACGCTATAAGTTTGGCGAACTGATCCAACATTTTCGCAATATATTTGCATAGCTTTCGAGCGTTGTTCTATGGCGTAAGTCTGTGTTCATATAGTAAAATAAAGCATACTGACCACAAATCATTCCGTAAGCTGTCAAATTAATTGTCACTGACTATTTTCAGTTAAAATAAGATACTTATGGTAGAATGTAAATAACATTTCTGTATAGTAATTGGTTGGCTGCATCATACCCACATTTTTCGGGCTAATAATAATTTATTCCTGGGCTTCAACTTCATCGGAATTATATCAGCCGATTCGGTTCAAATATTCAGATTCCATTTTGATAATCTCTGAAATGTGCTCTACTCCTCAAATATCTATATTGAACATTTTTTAGATTGCGTATCCATAAAAACAACATCGATTTATGACATCCTCTCAAAAATTAATTTAATTTATAAAAATTATTATTAAATAAAATGTAGATAAATATTTACACGTATTGGCACTTCGTTGGAAAAAAAACTGTTAAAATGTATTGCCTACAAATCCTAAAACATTTACATGATGCCCGACTTATTAATTTGTTTGTAGATATGTGCGAATCCTGCCCCCTGCCAAGACCAGAATATTTGCGGCTAATATTGGATAGGTTTCTCGGTGCTTCAAAAACAGGTTAATAACGCTAACAAATTAGATTAGTATTTTCTTTTCAACTTTAGATGAAACTACAATTTGTGATATATGTATATAAGATGTGGGCCTTAACCGATATCCCTCCTAAGGTAGCTGCCTCCAGTACCTACATGAGGTGTTGGTTCATGTCACCCTTCTCTTTGCGCATCGCCAGCAGCCTATTAATTTGCATTGAGATGGACTCAAAGAGATTATGCAATGCAAGTCAGCTCGTATTAGGTATCGTTCTTCTCGATTACACTAAGGATATTTACAGCGTCACTTTCAGTTTATTCAACTGAATTAATTATTGTAAAAACGCTTAATTTTCGACAGAGCATAGTGTGTCCCTATTTTTTTTAAAAAGACTTCGATATTTACATACATATAGTCACATTAGTGTCAGCTGTCACATATCAAAACTAAGTTTCTGTGCCCATTATTTTAATTTTCTCAACTTTTTTCATATACAAATCGGCCCGAAGACCACGCTCAATATAATTATTGAGAATATTTTCATCCGGCGCCATAGCAGGACTACAATGTCTGCTTAGTTGTTCTTGGAAAGGCTTTGCTACTCAAAGCAGGATTGGGATGTTAAGTGTATTATAGAAAGTCTGCTTAGTTGCTCGTGGGAGGGGTTTTCTCTTCACTTGCCCTAAGCGCAAAGGAATAGCGGAGTAATTTTTCGGTTAATATCATATCGTGGATTTAAATGCTGGAGTTCACGATCACGGCAGAGTCTAGTACGTACACAATATATATATTTAGTTTTCATTTCTTTTAACCCTGATGGTCCCATCTTTTCATATCTACTCGCACATATACGCCACTTTCATCCGAGTATATACTACCAAAGTACCAAGTACAGAATGATATTTAAAACAGTGCTTCTCCGGAGATGACTTCTGAGTTTCGTACAATTCAAGTATGGTTTTGATGAATTCGCATGATAGCGCGTCACCCTGTTTAAGAAGCTTTGACCTATGGCTATGCTTGTTCTATAGGTACGTCCATGTCCATGGTAGATATTCTGAGGAACTCAAAGACATTATCCCTCGAAATGCAACTTTAGGGCGCCCCACAAGACAGGCAGCTAATGCTCATGACTATACAGTACACCTGACAACCGCGAAGACATCAATTTTCCAAAACTCCTTCTGTTACAGGACAAGCAAACTCTGGAACTCGCTTCCTGGAGATATATTTCCTGAACACTTCAATTTAAATCAGTTTAAGTGCAGAACTAACATACATCTGTTGAAGCGTTATAGGTTCGCCTTTCCCGAGAGAAGTATTCAAAAATAAAAAAAAAAACAGTTCGGTGGTGGTCTTATCGACCTTTCTGGAGCAGCAAGAGTTTTTTCAACGTCATGCTATAAAAACAGTCGAGAATCAAACCTTAAAATCGATATTTCATCAATGGTGGGCTTTTTTGGCCTTAAATCACTCTGTTAATCTTGTCATATCTCCATTATAGGATGTCATTCGTGAAGACGAAATTCTTAATATGTACCTCGAAATTGTTGCTGCCAATAGTGAAGTTTTTTTCCTAGATGGTGATGGGAAAGATTTTTGATCGTTGATAGCATATGTTTAGTATTGCCCTAATTTACTTCAAAACCAAAAAATCCCGAATGTTCTATAATTGCCGTAAAAGCCTCCAATGCGTCGCGCTTCAAGTAGCCGATGTTGTCGATATCGCCCGCACCTTGTTGACATCTGCCCGCGCACTATCTGCTCCAGAACGAGATTAAAAAGTCACATAGCGAATTTCCTTGCCCCGAAGTCAGGTGACTTGACAGTTTAAATCAAGTTTGCGTCACCCCGACCGACAGCAAGAAACAACATCTCCACTCTATTGCCACAAGAGGCTAATGCGAGATATCGTGATCTTGACTGCTATAACCACGCAAAACAGACATGGCCATGGATAAGTTGGCGCTGGACAAAGAGCCTGTTAAATTTCAGTGGATCGCATATCGGAACTCTTGTCTGAGAATTAATAGGTCACTGTGTACTAGGAAGACACTCTGCAAGGCTTGGAGTCACTGCTAATGACTTTTGGAGGTTGCATGACTGAGGAGGAAGAGGAACCACCTTTCCACTTACTATGTAACTACATACCCGGCGCTATCTTCGATTAGAAAGAAAACTCTAGGAGAGTACTTCTTCCGGATATCAGCAAAATACGGAAACTGCGCCAGAATTCAAAATGGTTCAAAGAGTAGTACCTATGGATATAAGACTCTGCTCGTGGTATCACAATGTACCTAACTTGATGTAAGTGAATTACTCCGTATATGGGCCCCCGAATTCGTTATTAAAGGCACTAAAATTCAACCCCTAAGCTCACTCATTATTGACTCCAAATCAGTATTGCGCACTGCTTCAAAACCCTCCAATATAAAGAAATGAGGAAGACGAAACCGCTGAGCATATTATGATGTGTGAATGCCCATTGCGGGCGCAGTAGCGCAGTGGTTAGTGTGCTGGACTACTGTGCGAGGGATCCCAGGTTCGATCCCCGGAAAAACACAAATTACATCTTAAGGTTTTTTCTACTGCGCCACCTCTCGCGAACGTCTGACAAACATCCGAAAGTATGACCGTCCTGAAAAAGCTTCTCAATTCAGCCGTTCGGACTCGGCATAAAATTGTAGGTCCATTCCATTCGTTCCAAAAATAGAAACTCACACAAAACGGATGGTTGCGAGAAGCTAGGCCTTAGGTGTGTGCCGCCTGTTGCGCCGCCTATTTATTTATTTATTTATTTTTTGAATGCCCATTGCCCAGGTCTCTGCGGTATTAAAAGAATAAAGGAAATCGTCTGCTAAATTAATCATATCAGCTACATTATGAAAGTAGAGATCCTATTAACCTAAATATAAGTCTGGCCCTACAAGCACAAGCACAATATACATATTTTAGGCCGACGTACATTATATCAATCTGGCGAGTCAAAACAAAAAAATATATATACTCCAGGTTTTGGAAGGCTCAGAAGTCAGCTGTTAGAGATTTATGAGACTTCGACTCTCAAAGACCCTGAAAAGAATTTTTTTTTTTTAATTAAAACATCTTACTATGAGAACACCACTCCTCCAACAAGCCTCTCGCTTATGCAGAGTTATATAGTTAAATCTCTCAAAACAACAGTTTGAAAATCTTAATTTCAGTGGCCACGCATCGAAAAAATATCGGTTTTAAATGCTCATTATCTTATTTAAGTAAATAATTCTATAAATTAAAAGTGTCATTCTTTGACACCTTCTTTATCAAGATAGCTAGTAAAAACCAAGCACTCTTCAAATAAAATGCTTCAATAAAAAACAATGAATATTTTCTGTCACTTCGTAGGCTACAAACTTCAACAATCTCCTTCAGGTACATCTGAGGAAGGGTATTGAGTAATCTCATATCATATGTGCATGATTATATAGATATGTTAGGTATATGTTAATTATTGGTCTCAGTCTCAACCCTTTTTTAAAAATTAGGGTAAAGTGTGGAACATTTGACATGGGGACCCATTTGACTTTGCCAGTTTAAATGTGATTACGCCCCAAGAGCCAAACAAAATTAAATTCAGAAAGAATGGTATTTTGATTTAAAGAAATGTCACGAACTTTTACAGCCAAACTGCAGCTCTTCTCGGAGTACATGAATTCGAAGTTCCAGTTGTAATGTTTGACCATCAGTGTTCTGAGAGCACAAGACGCTGACTTAAATTAGACTCATCGGGATAAAGCGATCTATGCTGAATCAGAGAATTATAAAGGGCTCAATTTCAATTCAATAGTGATAATCACCCTCGTTAAATGTGCCAAAAGGTGCCCCGTCGATTGGACTTTAAATATTAAGTATCAATCAAATGCAGCCCAGTTTATTCTTCTGGGGTTAATCTGATGACCTACTTTAAATGTATACATCCTCAAATCCTTAGGATATATTTTATCGTGGATCGACCTTAAACCCTTCGCTCAATGGTCCAGCACCAGCACACTAACCTATTATTTATTTAAATGCATTGCCCTCAATATAAACTAATAATTGCAAAGATATCATCATTTGCAATGGGCCGCTTATCCATTAAGTAGCGGGTGTAGGTTGCTCCAGTGGACCCTCTATAACTCTCGATTCTCCACCATTGACTCGGCAATCATATGGGTGGGTAGAGGAGATATTAAGGACTCGATCTAACCATCTCATCCTGGATCTACCTTAAAGGACGCCTGCTTGATGGTATATCTACGGACTACATTAAAAGTAGAAATTTTGATTTTCTAATTCCACTCAAATATTGTACCAATTGGATACAAAAACGTCTCCGTCTGCAAACTGAATCAATAAAGTGCTTCACATCCTTGCTGCAAAAAACCCTCTATGTTTTCAAACACTAGTTCTGAGGTACATACACTATACTCTACGTTCTACGACACAATGTAGTCTTCTCTCACTCATAATTATATATGTATCTACTTCCTTACTTTTTAAAAGGGTTATGTTATTATTTGCAGCACGCTTCGCCGTTTACGTTAGCTTTAACGTGTACAAGCAATCCCTATCTAAATTGAATCTCATTCACGTATTTGAAAATTCAGAATCAATTTTACATTTTCCTCGGTTTTTCTTCGCAAGGAAAAAGTGCTAATTATTTCGCTCAAAACTAAAGCTACTGGATGATTGATGACTTGACTAGGTGACATTTTTCATTTCCTGTCCTGAATTTCATTCACCAGCAGAACGTTTTGCAAGTTGCCGTACGATTTTCGAATTGTGCGTGGGAATGGGGGAGTTACACCACCCGATAATCATTAAGCCTACACACTGTCAGAGATTGGGTTTCCACTTAAGTGATCATCTCGTGCGGAGATGATTAATGAACTTCATCGGCAAACGTTGATGAGAAATCAATTCCATTACCATTAAGGGAGGGGTGTTCCTATTCGGTGTTCACAAATTTAATGCCACTTTCAAGAAAAACCTCTCCATGTTTGGTGTTTTAATAAAAATAAAAACATGACACTAATTCGGATTTGTTAATATAAAATATTCAAATATGAATTTTTATTATTTATTTTTTTTTGTTGAATCCGCACGCTATAGTTTGTACAACACAAAGGAAACTAAAATAAACAAATTGTATACATAATTCCAAAATTGATTAAAATATGTTTTTCTGTTTAATTTGCAGCTTGATTACAAAAAATTTGTCATTCTGAATATATGCAAAATGGTATACCTAATTGATTAAATCGGTGTGCGAAGATAACCTCACTTCAAGTTCAAATGGATTTGTTCCACACTTTGCATACTTTTATTTCGTTTGCCAGTTTTCGCGCGGAGAATTTTTCTTATAAGTATAGCGAGTTCTAACTATGTAGTTTATTTATAAGTAGCTGGGTCTATGCATTTCGAATGATTAGTCATTAACTCGATCATGGTTTATTTTAATCGTGTAGTCATTCTAAATCAGAGTTCAATAATAATCGATCAGTTAGTTCGGTATATATATCGAAAACAAAGGGTGTTCCGATGACTCTGAAGCTTGTGATTGACAACTAACAAACATGCAATTAATTATTTTCCATTAGAGACTATATTCGTCAGAAATTGATATTATATATATGACATATGAGTAAGCGCAAACGGAAGGCGCAATCAGAAAAGGCTGATAGGATGCTTAAATTAAGTGCATTAAGTTCGATGACAGATGTACATTTTTGACCGCACTTAATTTAAGGCATTTTTAAGGATTATAAAAATATAACGTGGTACCTACTAAAAAACTTAAGCCCAGTATCCTGCTCGTGCTAAATTTTAGCGGCCGAACTTCTCTCCACAGCATAGATAAATGCTTGCTAAATTCATAGTACAGGATGTAGATGGAGACGCGCCCATATGTTATTGCCAGATGTATTTTGCATTTTGTTATTTTTTCAGTTTTTTCCTACTTACATCGATTTTCAAGTATTCCATGAAATAGTCAATTGAGAATTTGTTTTGTTTCCGAAATGTCAAAATTTAGCGCCGATTTAATGTACCAGTCAATTCTTTCCTGAGCTAAATCAGTGGAGACATTTTCTTGGCCGAGTATAACAAAATTGTACGTAGGAAATACCTATAACATACACAATATTATTATACCCGAAACCCGACTGACATTTAGTGTGTCCCATCTATATGAAACTAAAGATTTAGCGTGCGGAACAGGATATACAGACCAATTTTCGACAACATTATCAAGTAAATGCGGTCGTATATCAGCAATAACAGGCAAATATTGACTTCCAATACCCTCAAAAAAAGCAATCTAAATTCTAAAGGTGTGAGATTACAGGATCGTGAAGGCGAGATCACAGGTCCATCACGCGAAATTATGCTCTCGGCAAATGTTTCCCGCAATAAATTGATGATAAATTAATAAATTAAGCCAAGATCTTTCCGTAAAATCTTTCACTAAGTGGATGGGAATAGCTCCAATTGCTGCGCCCCACAACGGCAATAAATTCTTCTGTTCGCACTGTTTGTCGACTTTCGAATAACTTGCTCAAATGGGCGATTATGTCGACTGTAGCGCACGATAAGTTTGGCGAACTGAACCATTGTTTTCAAAATATGTTTGCCCAATTTGCACGCGTTGTTCTGGCGTTAATCTATTAATCGTAAAATGGCAAAACGTACTAACCAGAACCACAAATCAACTTTCAACTGTCAAATCGACAATCTGTAGAAACAGTGTTGCCAGTTTAAGAACCAAACCTCTAAAAAATACACCCTTTATAAATTTCAAATTCTAAACTTTTCGTTGCGAACGAAAACACACTTGGCAATTGTCAAAGCTTATTCACAACCTAATCATTAAAACGCATTCAACAAACTAGCGAAAATACAACTTTCGTTTGAACTTAGACACTATGCAACAATGAATAGCCTTCTCAAAAGCTTTATTACAAATAGATTCTTACGCTGAAATTTAAATGCCACGGAGACGGACAATAAAAAGCAAATGAAAATGGTTTTGAAGAGACTAAACACAGTTTTTGACCACTCTAATGGTTTTAGAAAAAAAAACTATTTTCACTTGAACTGTGTGCCACCTAGTGAAATTTTCATGTGGAAATTTGACGTTTCGCGATGAAAATTTGCAAAAAGAAAAAAAAAAATCCAAATTTGCATTGAACGAGAAAGTTTCTTGCGATACAGTAATGCCCAAAATACACGTGCAGAATTCACTGTGCAGCAAGATTAGAATACACATGTTCTTATGTAGTGATACAAATGTAAATTCTGCACCCACCGCAGCTCTGCAACATGTCTCTATTTCTAAATCCACTGCATACCAACGCAGTGAAATAAATTAAATAGACTTGTCAGCATCGAATTTTTACATTCAGCTACTGATGCATACGAGGAAAAGAGAGACGGGAATTATTTGTCGTATGTGTTGCACTCTCGTATTTTTCTCCGCATTGACAGCAACCGATGCTAGTTAAATTCTGCACATCTGTTTCATCTGCAGTACTGCTTGCAGTGAAGCATTCAGAATTTCTGCACATGTATTTTGGAGATAATGCAATTCTATTCTATTAGACCGACAGTTCCTTATAAAGACGTAGCTGTCTTATGCTATTCACAATGCATTGTCTGCACCTACCGCTATCTTTACCTTATATACATACTCCCAGAAGACGCGAATATCTCTCTTGCTGGTCAGCTTATTGATGTAGCTATACTTATAATTTCCGTTGTGGTTGGTTGAGCCAGAGTTCGGGCCCCCGAATTAATGTTTCAGCGATTATGCCCTTGAACTTGTCGCTTTTTGCATCTACCTGTTTGAATAGCAAGTCACCCGCCACCCACTAAAACCACCTTCCATTTTAATTACGACTGAGTTAAAAATCATTTAGCAAATTCTACTTTAATATATTATTGTATTGTGAACGGTTAGTCCCGAAATTATCTAAAGTTTACTCTAATTTTTCTTATTTCGCGTCTATAGTAGCGTTAAACTATTTCGATTTATTGAATAATAGATAAGCTGAAAGCTACAAAGGTTGAGGATGGGCAGTTAAAAAGGAGGATAAGTAATCAAATCAGTTGGCTTCATTCTCTTAAGACTTCTTATAATATGTAGTTCAATTTTCTTTTATATCTGCTGTATAGCAGGATTGGCATTTTCGTAAATTAGGTTGTAATGCTTAACCGCATATTTTCATAATATATCTTCGACAATCCCAAAGCTTAATTCCATTTATGTCCAACGGGTCTTAAATTCTGCTTACAAATCAGGCGTTTGTTTTCAATTGATAGTTGGAAGCTCATACCCATTAGGCAATGGATATTTCTTAAATTAATGCCTAGCTTTTCTTCGATCTTTTTGACATGTTCTTTCCACTTAAGTTTAGCATCCAACGTCATTACCGTGCTTATTTTCCTGTTGGTAAATATAATATGAACCGATTTATTTTCTCCATTTTTTCGTAGTCATCGTATAGATACCTATACCTACTTTATGATGGATTGTATAGGCACCCTATATGCCTAGCTTCTCACAACCTATCGTTTGGGTGAGTTTTTATTTTTAGGACGAATGGAAATAAAAAAAATAAATAGGTGGCGCAACAGGCGGGTAGACACCATAGGCCTAGCTTCTCGCAACCATTCGTTTGTGTATGAGTTTCTATTTTTGGGACGAATGGAAGGGACCTACAATTTTATGCCGAGTCCGCAAGCTGAATTTAGAAGCTTTTTCAGGTCAGGTAACAAATTTAATTTTTCTTTCCACAAAATCTTTAAGACTGTAACTAGCTTTTGAGGGAAGTCGCAAATCTTGCAAAGATGAAAAAAGCAATCCCGGCTAAGGGCTGGTTCAAGACGACAGCATATAGTACAAATTTAATAATCAGAAACAAAACAGACAAAACTGCAATGTTAGATATGTGAACTCAATCGGTCAACGACAAGTCGATCAGAAGATGCACGGCGATTACAGAGAAACGCATCAACGATAGTCGATACTACATATGTATAGTCATCTCACAAGATGTGTAATTTTAAATCAATGAAAAAAAAAAAATCGTCGTTTTTATGAAAAATAGTAATATTTTTATTTTTATCTATAAAGAACGAAGCATGAGGTTACAGTTATGAAATAGAATTTCTGACAAAATTTCTGCCTAAAAATAGCTATATAATATAGGTATCTCCTCTTTTAATTAATAGTTTCATCACATTTTCGAATATTCGGACTTGTATTTCGTGTCTACATAGGAGCCGTGATTTTTTTTTATGCATGAGTATAGACCTAATCTTTAACATATCCTCAAAGGTAAAAGTCTGATGTTGTTAAATCGCTCGATTTTGGTAGCTAATTGAAAGTCTGAATTTCGACAAATCACAAATATCTACCAATTTTAACATGCAATGGAACCTTTGCTTTGTTATATCTACTAACTATGTACCACGCGGCGCGGCGCTGTCCTGCTTAAAATAGACTTCACCCAAGTACTTAACGTAGAAATAATTTCAGCCAAAAAAAAGTTAAACCAGTAAGACAATTATCTTCGACTATGCCGAAGCTCAAATACCCGGTACAATATTATTGTAAAATAAAAAAAATATTTTAGTATTAAAAAATTATATACATATTTGTATGGGAGGTATGGGTACTTTTTATTCGACCAAGCTAATTTTTTGTCAACATTTTTTTAAATATTATTAAAACAATATGTGCAAAGATTAAACTTGCTAGCTTTACTGTAGCTATTTAAATTTAATTTTTAACATAAAAAGCTTTATAAATCTGATATTTTTGAATGGGAGGTAGTAGTAGTTTTCATCCGATCTTGCTCATCTTCGAACTTAGCCTTACTTTGGTGGATAAAAGCTTACGTACCAAATTTCAAGTCGATAGCTCTTAAATTACGGCCGTAATCGTGCGGACAGACGGACAGACAGACAGACGGACAGACAGACAGACGGACATCGCTAGATCGACTAAGAAAGTGATGCTGATCAATAATATATATAGTTTGTCATACCTACAACGCCTCCTTATGGGCGTTACAAATGGAATGACAAAGTGAATATACCCTCACCACAGTGTGGTACCGGGTATAAAAAGTTCGTGAACATCGTTCAGTAAAGCAATCCGTTCACGGAAACGGTCTCATCAGGATATCTTCGAAAATTACGATCCAAATGACAATATGTACATCCTAAAAACAAGACCACCGTAACTGTCACTCGTAGTTGATGGAGAAGTTGGTTCACTAATTCCCCAGATGAGACAATTTTGTTTGTTGTTTAATTTTGTGTCAAAAATTAAGAAATGTTTCCGCGATATTTCCACCAATAGTAAAATTCTAATTTTCATATTTTAACACGTTGCGTCTTGCGTTGTGTGAGTGTCTATCGACCCATATTTAATAATCTCCTATAGATTTTAGTTACCAAAAGTCATCGCTGCAATAGTTGAATGTTGACAGTTTAACTCTGGCGACAAATTTAAAATGACACCTCTTTTTGGATGACCCTATACGTATAAAACAGGTTCAGTCCGATCTTGTCTTAATTTATATTTGACGCTTAAGAATGTGATAAAGGACATTTTCTTTTCCTCGATAACTTTCTCAGAAATCAGACTTTCGATGTACCTACTTACGTATACTTGATCGATCGTCAGAAGTTTGTTTCAGAACCAAAACTGTGGCGGTGGTCACTGGTTAACTGTCTAGTGTCTAGTGTCTTTATCTATTTACAGTTCACGGAAATATATTTTAATGCATAATTAATCATACCAGAATATGAGCACTTTATTAGCCCCCTTTTTGTTCGTTTCAGCTCTTCATAAATTAATTCATTAAATCACACTTTTTTTCGCTATACGCAGGGCTACAGTACACAACTCTCCACACCTTGTATATTCCGACATTCCGTGACTTTTATGCGCTTCAAGTTTTCACGAGCCCCAGCTAGCTTTCCTTTCTTGCGCACCCACCTAAACATCTATATCATATAAATATCGACAATGCAATTTAACCGCCTGAAATAATATAAAAGCCCAATAAAATAGCAACGCCATCACCATCACCAACTACACACCGCAATAATCATAATAAATTTCAATTACCCCCTTTTGAAAGAATTATTATACCTGAGCTGGACTGCAGCAGCAGCAGACGCTATTAGCTGAACCACACTGCAACCCTATAATTGTGTCCTCTATGTCCGAGTAAAACGAAAGTGCCAAGCAGGAGCTAGATAAAATAACACTCGAATGTTGGCACTGCACGCTTGCCAGTTACGAACGGCCACCTCTCCAACCCAAGGTATTTAATGATCTTGGAATCCGTTTGTATCCCTCACTCTGAGTTCATAATTTGAGCCCGGAATCGTATTTATATGGACACCCTTTGCTAATGAACACAAGGCGCTATAACTGAAATAAACAAAACAAAAACCGCGATAACTTCATATTAGTTTACTTTACCTCGCAACCAACCTCCTGTTCTGAAGCTTATCGAGGAAAATTGATTTTTTTTCTGTGTGTACATGAGCATGCAATGCAAACTGAACGCATGTACTAAACCCATGGGTCGTGGCTGGCAAGGATTTATTTTGTAATTACTCATTTATGCATTGTTCCGTCATTCCTTACGTGATGGAATGAGCTGGAGCTGCAATAAATACATTACAGGATAGGATGGTTGTTGCCAATTTGATTTTGTTGATGTGCATACCTTTTGTAGGATTGCTTAATAAACATAGACCTATTTATAAAGCTTAAGAATAGTTAATAAAATATTTATTAAAAATATTAAGAATCTTTGGATGGGGTTTTCGAAGAAGGATATAAATACAACTATGGATGTGTATTGGAGACGATGCAATAATTAAGTACGCGAATGGGTCGCACGATATATATTGTTTAGGCGAAAAATACTAAATTCTTTATAGTTTATAGCGATAGGTATTGGGTTGCGGTCTGAAAATATATTGTTGCTCTAGATCTAGATATACTTATGAGTTTGAGGCTTGCAGTTAAGTTGCCTAATTTTCATAAAATTAAATAAAAATGTGTCGAATTCAAAAACAAATAGACTTTTGTAAGCATGAAGTTTCCAGTCTTTCATGAGAATTTCATGAGAGCTTCTCAAAATGCCCAATTCTTGACTACGGTGCCGAATTGATGTTCTTGGACTGTCACCATTATTCTCGCGAACTGCTTTGCTGTTTTCTGTTGAATGACTTGTGTCAGGACACCCAGAGTGTTTAAGATCACTAATTGATCCAGTCTCCCTGAATTTTTCAATTATTCTCTACACAATTGATGGTCTTAAATAACTATGACGCCATGACGGCCATATTTTGTTCGAAAATTGTGTATTGTAGCTGACAAACCTTCATTATTCTAAAAATATTGCTCAACAATGAAAATGCGTTATTCTTTCGTATAGCGCTCCATTTTTACTAACCCCGAACTGTCAGCTGTCGCATTGTTATCTTTTTTTTTCGTTGGCATCACTGTACTATTAAATGGCGCAAAATTCAAATTTTGCATGGATTATGGGACACCTTTTATAAAGACAAAGTACAAAAATGTTGTACTTAGGAAATGTTTAAGGAGATTCATCACTGAATATATCCAAAAAAATACAATTGGCGTCAATTCTTTCCGGCATAAAATTGCTCATACTTATATGTCATAAAATAACCTTAAAGTTTAATGCTGTAAATAAATAAATAAATCTTTCATAAGTATAAAAAATAACTTTTACCTCCTTTTTCTGACATATATTTTTTGTTTAAAAATTTTAACAGAGCAGTATCAATCTGCAGTCGGGAACGCCATGAATACTTGACTTAATATTAGCGAAGATTTTATGAAAAAAAAACACGAAACGAAAACTTTTTTCGCCTTAAAAAAACGAAAAAAATTTGCCTCATGTAACTCATTTAAAATTGTTGTGTTTGATTGTTAAGTCCACTGATCGATAGTTTCCGAATCAAAATAGAAACTACATATTTCATTCTTTTCAAAGATTCGGCGACTTTTGCTTTTCTGAGTCTAATTTATAAATAATTTATTTTTGTATTTACATAAACATTCGATTTTTTTTTCATTGGTTACAATTAGACTTGTTTTGATTTAATTGTACAGTCTTTCCACACAAAGTAGATATCCATGAGCCGCATTACCATATTAAAGAATACACAGCTTTCATGCAGTGCCAACCATTACTGCTCCATAAACGAAAGAAACGTTTTTTTACACCATAATTGTTAGAAATTAGAAAAAACCGCAAGGTGCGATTTAACTGTGGAAATAATCAAAGAAAATGAAGAACGTCAAAAAGCGTCCTTGTTTCCCGTTCGCACAAAACGAAAGCAATTTTTGGACGTAAAGAAATATTTTACGTTTTTTTGCTTTCTCGCAAAAGAAAAGTTTTATCAAAATACTTATGACCATCATTGTACATGAAGCAAAACTTTTGTTTCAACGAAAACGATGGAAAGTTTTAATCTAACAGAATTCCACACTTTATAATCAAATCACCAAAATAAATAAAATATATTTAGAAAGATACATTTTTTCAAATCTCTTTTGGCCCCTTTTATGCGGTCATATTTCTAAAGGACTGAAACTTACAACCATTTAATTGTACCTACCTGATAGCATCTTCGGGCGCTGTTGATCCTTGATATAAGTAGGTAATCTTTTAACAAGAGAAGTATTTAGTTCTATTTCGGTAATACAATCTGTACAAAATAAATGAATCAAAAAGGGTTTTATTTTACCGGAATTTAAAAATAGGTATACATTTTCGTTATTATAGAAAAAAACTTTCTGGTTGATGTTGCAAAATCTACACTTGTTCATATTTTGTTCAAAAGTTAATATAAATAACAGTTCCCTTTGATTTTTAAAAATTTGTTAAAATAAGTAGCAACACTGATAGATACTATGTAATAGGTCATCGAATTTTCAAACCCAAATCCCCTGATGTCAAAATTGTACTGTGTAATGTAACTACAGTATGTATGGCATGGCAAAAGCTTATGATTTATAATCGTCGTTCCCTTTTCTGCCCTGGTTTTCTTATGCTGACTGTGTATACTATACTAAGTGGTAATTTGTTTTTAGGCATTGCTCGCCCTCCGTCCTTTTCGCAGGTTTGTGAAATTGTTATTCCTTTTGTATTTGTATGTATATGCGCATATATGCGACCACTAACTGTGGGAGAATATTTGAATTTGTTATTTATTGGGCTACTAGAGGAGTTCGTAAATAATAAAAGGAAACAATGCAATGCGTTAAGATAAGATCACGACAATAAAATTGTGTCCTTGTGTAAGCAATTTCAATGGGACATAGCGCGGTTAAGAAAGGAGGGTTTTAGATGGAATTATTTTAACTGGGCTCTTCCATCTTTATTCTTATGATTTATATGTTCATAGATAAAAACAGTGACAATCAGATATTTTTATTGATAAATTTATTGACTTATGCGCTTCATAAAGGGCAAAACTTCCTGTTTAGCTTTTGGGGTTCAGTTGTGGGTTACCTATGAACGGGGTCAATACTTTTTAAATTAGTTTCGCACTTTAATTTTGTTTGCATTATAGTCTGGGCTGAATGTTTTAACATTTTTCAGCAATCAACTACAGCTACCTCAATCCTTGACCAGCTGCCTTTAAAATTGTGTCCTATAAGTTTAATATTTTTTAGTACAGTGAGCGTCAAAAGTAAGTGAATACCTACTTTAAGTTTTCTTTAGGGCCTCGAAAAAGATCTAAAAAACCAACAATTTGTAAAAATGTTCGACAGTAGGTATAACATCTATGCATATAATAAAACTGTAGGTATTTTCTTTGTCAGTTAAAAACGCAAAAACTACTGGACAGATTTCGATGAAACTTTTTTTTAAAATGTTCCTTAAGACTGTGAGACTGCTATAGGCTATGTCGTTTATAGCCACGTTCCTAGGAACAGTTTTTAGCCAAAATGTATTTTTTGAAGTGAAAATATATATGTACATACACATATTCCTTGCGAAACCTCCTGGACAGATTTCAATGAAAACCTCAAAGTGTAATCTTAAATCGACCAAATATAAGTTTGTTTGTTTGTTAAAGGCGAGCAAACACGGGTCAGCTAGTACTTTATAAAGGGTGGGCCAAATACAGTTTTTTTTTTATAAATTGCGCTAAAATGAACAAAATTAAATATTTCCATCTATTATGGCTTTATTAGTAAGAGAAAATATTCCCATTAATTATGGATCACAACGTCGCGTCGTTCAAGTGTCTGACTCGGCTGGCTTCGCAGTAGCGCATTCTGTCTGTCTCCAATTTTCCAAGACCTCACGGATTGCTTCGATGATATTGGCCTTAAGTGCTTGAATCGTTTCCGGATTGTTGGCATAACATCGGTCCTTCACAGCTCCCCGCAAAAAAAGTCTAAAGGGATCAAATCGCAGCTCCGAGGCGGACAATTCACATCGTTAAAACGGCTGATAACACGATTTCGGAATTTGGTGCGCAAAAGATCGATTGTGGCATGGGCTGTGCGACATGGCAAGCCATAAACTAGAGGTCGTCCAAATCCATGTCATCAATTTCAGTAAAAAAAGGTGGGTTAACATGGCTCTGTAACGCAGAATTCTCGTCAGGCTAGTGCGAGAAATGTTGAGCTGTTGAGATCGATGGCGAGTTAATATTCGTGAATTGAGTGAATCTCACAGCAGCCACATTCTAGTCTGTCCGCACCGTTTGAAGACGGGGACCAGGAGTGTTGGCCACTAGCATACCAGTCTCACGAACTTTTTGCACAAACTTGCGTACATCAGGCGCGGTGGGTGTTTCATTTCGGCCAAAACTTATTTTCAAAAAACGCACGCTATGCAGAACTCACTTTGGAAATAAGTTTTCAATATTTCCCAGCGTTGTTCAAGCGTAAAGCGACTCATTTTGTTCAGCGGAGGTATGATACTGACTTTTTGTTAAGATTTGTAGCGGGAAACATATTTCAGTGTCAAAATAAGCTAAAAAGAAACCACTAGATAGCCCACCCTGTAGAACTCCAAAGACAAGTGAAAATAGCAGTGGTGTTCATGTTCACTCACTTTGACGCTTACTGTAGGTAGCTATAGATTCTGAGCTGTTCTACCAAATTGATACTGGAAAAATAATTATGTATTTATTTGTTGACAAACAAAATTGCTGACGTGTGAGACTTGCGACTTTATTCAAATTGGAAATTTATAAGAGAAATATCAATCAATCCCACATTCTTTCTGTTTTATTTAAAATATTTCTGCAATTTGTACATTCTTACTTCATGATCGTATTTTTCCATTTATATTTGCAGGTTTCACAGCGGACGGCGAGGACGATAGTAGTTCATCTAAACGGCGACGATCGAGAACGAATTTCAATTCATGGCAACTAGAGGAACTAGAACGAGCCTTTTCCGCAAGTCATTACCCAGACATCTTTATGAGAGAAGCTCTGGCAATGCGTTTGGACCTGAAAGAGAGTCGCGTTGCGGTAGGTCTAGTTTCAGTTACTTATCAAATAAGCTTGTTAAAATTTATTTATTAAATGCAAACGATAAAATGGCTTTTCTTGTCAAACAATCTGGCCTGACACTTTTTTCGATATTCGCAATCGTAATCGTTGCCGCAACAGGTGTTTATGTAGATATCCTATGTCAAGCTTCTCACAAGCATTATTCGTTTGTGTGAGTTTTTATTTTTGGGACGATTGGAAGGGACCTATAATTGTATTCCGATTCCGAACGCCTGAATTGAGAAGCTTTTTTCAGGCAGTTATACTGTCGGATGTTTGTCAGACGTTCGCGAGAAGTAAGATGTAATTTGTGTTTTTCCGGGAATCGAACCTGGAACAGTCTAAAAACTGAAATGTTTAAATACGTATTCATCTGAAACAATTTCTGTAAAAGAAAGTTGGATGCGAGACCGTCTTAGGTCATTTATTGACCCTTTTAGAAAAAAAAAAAAAAAAACCAGTAAGACAATTATCTTCGACTATGCCGAAGCTCAAATACCCGGTACTATATTAATATAAAATAACAAAAATATTTTAGTATTAAAAAATTATATATTTGTATGGGAGGTATGGGTACTTTTTATTCGACCAAGCTCATTTTTTGTCAAAAATTTTTAAATATTATTAAAACAATATGTGCAAAGTTTAAACTTGCTATCTTTACTGTAGCTATTTAAATTTAATTTTTAACATAAAAAGCTATATAAATCTGATATTTTTGTATGGGAGGTAGTAGTAGTTTTCATCCGATTTTGCTCATCTTCGAACTTAGCCTCAGTCTGGTGGATAAAAGCTTACGTACGAAATTTCAAGTCGATAGCTCTTAAATTACGGCCGTAATCGTGCGGACAGACAGACAGACGGACAGACAGACGGACATCGCTAGGTCGACTAAGAAAGTGATGCTGATCAATAATATATATAGTTTGTCATACCTACAACGCCTCCTTATGGGCGTTACAAATGGAATGACAAAGTGAATATACCCTCACCACAGTGTGGTACCGGGTATAAAAACTTGAATGAAGATATCAGAGTGCACTTTTACTTTATTGATTTGGAATAACACACATTTTTGTGGTAATTGTATGGAAAATTCGGGTCTGTGTTCGAAAATGACTGTATTTTTTTTTCAATGAAAAATGGCTGTGCCAAACAAAAAGCTCTAAATTCTAATATACAGAGCAGAATTGAAATGAAACACACACAAACTCAGCAAATTAGCCAACAATTTTGTATTCTATAGATAATTTTATGAGCTGCTCTATGGGGCTCCAATGTCCTCACCATGTATCTCACGATTAGTGCACTCGATATTCGCTTTCCAAGGCTAGAATCATTGTTGACGTATCTCCATAGACCAACGACTTCAAATATCCTTAAAGCAGATATTCCGCAGAGTGGCCACAGGTCTGGAGATAATGTTGTCATGGAATACTTTTTTTAATAACTTTATAAGTGATTTCTCCGGCAGTTTGGCAGGTGGTACAATCATTTTAAGACCAGGTTGAAAAATCTCCGATAATGGCTGCTATAAAAATTTAATTTCTTGATGTGTATCGGTAGGTGGCTGGTTTAAGGGTAGTGATGCGATTACATGAGAACACAAGCGTTCCCACTCTAGCCTCTCACTATCAACTCCTACTCTCACCTCCACGTTGGTGACTGGTGGGTGCCTAGTACCTCGACCTGAGATGGGGTAACCAACCCCTGTGGAAGATCGTTGGTGGCAGCGAACGAGAGAGGGGGGAGGAGTGTCTACGCACTAAGACATTTCCTCTTGTTTCAGGCGGCAGCGGATGAATTCCCTAGATGGAATCAACGGTGGCGTCTACAGTTCCAGTCAGGTCGAACTAAAGTGTAATCCCTATATGAGCTGCTTCGACTTATTTGGATAACAGGTCTATAGGGATCTCCAATACTGAGCCAGGGTGTTGGAAAAGAGTTGGTGGCGGATGAACCCTAAATGGGTCAACGGCAGCGTTCATATCCCAAAATTGGGTTACTGACATCGGAATGTCCGGCCCGCTGTCCTAGGGTCAAAACAGGGCCTGGCCCTCCAGGTTGGGGGTTGTGCCGTCGGGGTAACTTCCCGACCATGGAAAAAAAGACTAGTTATGAGAGAGACGCAACCAGCCTCGGATAACGAAACTCCTCAAATGGCAACCAGACCCGGAACGTCAATGGACTACGATATGAGAGTATGCACCTGGAATGTAAGAACACTCTACACCCCAGGTGCCACTCAAAAACTTGAGTCTGTCCTCACGCGGTACAAGGCAGACATCACCGCGATCCAGGAGATACGATGGATAGGATCAGGCATGATGAAAAGAAAAGATTGCGACATTTATTACAGCTGCAACAAAAGACTGCATGTATTAGGATGCGGATTCGTCGTGGGAAATCGGCTTAGGACAAAAGTTATTGACTTCAAGCCGATAAGTGATCGCCTTTCTGTGATCCGCATCAAAGCTACTTTCCAAAACATAAGCCTAATATGTGCACACGCCCCTACCGACGAGGCTGAAGATCCCATCAAGGAGGAGTTTTATGACCTCCTGGATGGAGCCTACGGAGCCTGTCCGGAGTACGATGTAAAAGTTGTACTCGGGGACTTCAATGCTAAAATCGGAAAGGAAAACATCTTTGGCGGGTTAGTTGGTAAGCACAGAATCCACGAAACGACAACAGACAACGGCTACCGACTAATAGATTTTGCAGCAGCTCGTAATACGGTGATAAGTAGCACTAGGTTTCCAAGGCTAAGGATCCACACAGCAACCTGGCGCTCTCCAGACGGTCGAACCGCCAACCAAATCGACCATGTGCTAATCGATGCGAGGCACGCATCCAACATCCTCGACGTGCACACATTCCGAGGGGCAAACGTCGACTCTGACCATTTTCTTGTCGCAGCAAAATTCAGAGCTCGGCTGTCCAACGAGAAGAAGCTGCGAACCGCCCAGAAGAAGAAATTCGACGTTGGACGCCTTAGCACACCTGGAGTAGCCAGAGCCTACAGCGAGCGCCTGAGCATGAAACTCTCCTCTGTGCGCTCACCTACCACAGACGCCAACAATCAGTGGTGCCAGTACCGCGACATCATCAAGGAGGTAGCCGAAACCACTGTAGGGTACCAGCCACCCCAGAGAAAGAGCCCGTGGTATGATGATGAATGCGTGTACAGGAAAAAGGTGACAGAAGATGCACACAAGAAAGCGCTGCAGCGCAAAACAAGGGCAGCGAGAGAAGAGTATCGAGCCAGGAGAAGAGAGGAAAAGAAGATCCTGCGTAGGAAGAAGAGGGCTTACGCAGCTTCCCAGCTCAAGGAGATCGAAGAGTCGCGCGATCGTAATAACATCCGGAGGTTTTATAAAAAAGCCAAGCAACTGGCTGCTGGCTACAAAACCGGAACGCAGGCTCTTCGAGACAGCGAAGGAAACCTAGTCACCGAAGCGCGGGGAATAGTAGATGTGTTTAAGCAGCATTTCCAGCAACTGCTAAATGGGCATCATGTAGAGAGAGTGATAGGGCAAGAAGAGAACCCGCGTCCAGTCAATGAAGAACTAGTTCCACCACCTAGTATAGAAGAAGTTGGCCTAGCTATAAAAAAGCTTAAGAACAACAAAGCCGCAGGCTCTGATGGTTTACCAGCGGAGCTCTTTAAATACGGTGGTGATGTTTTGGTAGGGAGCATGCACCGAATCATCAACCAAGTATGGCTGGAAGAAAACATGCCCGATGACTGGACTATCAGCTCCATATGCCCCATCTACAAAAAAGGCGATCCTATGTCTTGCAAGAACTATCGAGGCATATCCTTGCTTAATGTTGCATACAAGATCCTATCCAACGTACTGTGTGAACGTCTTAAACCGTTCTGCAACACACTAATCGGCACGTACCAGTGTGGCTTCCGGCCCGGCAGATCGACTATAGACCAAATTTTCACACTGAGGCAAATCCTGGAAAAGACCAACGAATTTCAAGTCGAAACTCACCACCTATTCATCGACTTCAAAGCCGCGTATGATAGCATACATCGTCAGGAGCTCTATGTGGCGATGGCCGAATTCGGAATCCCGGCAAAACTGATTCAGCTGTGTCGCGTGACGCTGGAAAACACGCGCTGCAATGTGCAGTTTGGAAGCAGCTCCTCCGATCTATTTCAAACTTGCACCGGATTTCGGCAAGGAGACGCGCTGTCATGCGACTTCTTCAATCTCGTACTGGAGCAGATAGTGCGCAGGGCAGGTATCAACACGGAAGGCACTATCTTCAACAGATCCGTACAGCTACTGGGCTATGCGGACGATATTGACATCATCGGTCGCTCCCAGCGTGCCGTGGTAGAAGCGTTCACGGCGATTGAAGAACAGGCGAAGTCCGTTGGCCTTCAAGTAAATGAGGACAAGACTAAGTACATGCTATCAACAAACAAACAAGCATCTGTCCACCGCCTAGGACAAAACGTCACTATTGATAGCAACAACTTCGAGGTAGTTAAGGAGTTCACCTACCTCGGAGTAAACATGAACTCCACGAATGACACCCTAGTGGAGATCCGGCGAAGAATTACCCTAGGAAACCGTTGCTACTTCGGTTTGGCAAAACAACTGGGTTCAAAACTCCTAACTCGAAGGACGAAATGTGTGCTCTACAAAACCCTCATCCTACCAGTTCTGCTTTATGGCGCCGAGTGCTGGACGATAAGCAAGAAGGGAGAGCTGATACTGGGCTCCTTCGAAAGAAAAATACTCCGGCGGATTTTTGGTCCTGTGTGCGAGGAGGGCGAATGGAGGAGAAGATACAACCGCGAACTCTATGAGCTGTACCAAGATGTGGATGTAGTCCAAAAAGCCAAAACACGTCGACTACATTGGCTCGGCCACATCGAGCGAATGGACAATAATGCTCCAGCTAAGAGGATCTTCGAATCTCAGCCCCCAGGTTCGAGAAGACAAGGAAGACCGAACCTCCGTTTCAAAGACCAAGCCATCGCGGATGCCAGAGCGCTTGGTCTCGACAACTGGAAGCAGCGTGCCCGGGATCGTAGAGGATGGAAGGCTGCAGTGTCTCAGGCAGAGACTCTTCACGGGTCGGGAGCCCGATAAGTAAGTAAGTAAGTATCGGTAGGTGATTTGGATTTACCTCTATCCAAATGGGACAATTTTGCTTATTAGAAAAGCAACCGAGGCAGAAGTAAGCCTCAAACCATTTGCCAAACAATACTGAATAAAATGATGCAGTTATCTGTCAGATAATCTATCAGCTGTCCATTGGCCGGACATACGGGCGGGAGCCCTACTCATTTTATTTGAGATTGTTCTTCAACTCGGACCTCTGGGTATTCAAGTAAAGCAAAACAGAAAGTGACTGATGATAAGTCTACTCCTCGTTTATATAGCAGCTTTTAAGCTTTCCACATGTAGTTGGCCGCTTTTCTATTATATCTGTGGTAATAGACAGAGACTGCTATTGTCGAAACGATATCGTTCGTTCGTTTTCATTTTACGTGATCTCCATCTAGCCCCAGATAGTGCACCGGCACCTATTGACAGCTATAGATGTCAACAAAGAATAAAGCCTCGCGCTTGGTGGTTGCTGACAGAAAGAAAAGTATTATGCAAAGTGCTAAGTGCCAATGCAATTGATATGTGGTAAAGCCAGAAAGGTCACGCAAGTGCCGCAGGCTGGTCGGTTGCATCATATGTGTGAACTATGAAAGCAAGCGGTCACCGGCATTATTGTGTAAAAAAAACCAGCAATCCATTTTAAAACCAACCATTCTGCTAATAGCAACGAAAGTCTGCCCCATTTTGATAAGGATACATACTCTGATAAATTAGTTAAAAAATCAAGTGCAGCTATAGTCTAGGGGTGTGGGATTCAGTATGATTAAAACCTTCAATCATTTTCCTTTATACGGACTTTTTGCTTCATGTAACTTTGAAAACGAAAGAAATTTTCGCTTGCGCGAAAGCAAATAGATAATCAACGGAACAAAGCACAGATATCTTACTTATAAATCTAGCGATGTTAAATCGCACGATCTTGGTGGCCAATTCACCAGGGTAGGCTAACTTTTACGAAGTCACAATGACGAACATTTTCATATACAATTATCCATTGTGACCGCCAAAATATTTAAGTAGAAGACTAAGAATGATTATTATAAGGCGCAAAATGTTTACCTCTGCAGCCTCGATGAAACAAAAAAAAAAATGTAAATCCAAATAAGGCCCAAGATTCATTCACTCATTAGTTAAACGTTAAACGTTTTCTAGAAAAGATAGGCAGTAAAGTTTCGCTTAATTGTTAGACATCAATAACATCCCTTCATTAAAATTGACATTCATCCTTGTATCGACATTCTATATCATTTGCACCATTTGCTAAATTATACACTTTGTTTCAGATAGGTATGGTTCCAGAATCGAAGAGCAAAAGTTCGAAAACGTGAGCATACCAAAAAAGGACCCGGCCGACCTGCGCACAATGCCCAACCGCAAACGTGTTCTGGTGAACCAATCCCGCCAAATGAATTGAAAGCCAAAGAGAGGTAAAACGTCTTAAAAAGTCTTTTCATTCACAATCAGTTTCTAAAAAGGCAATTTTTCTCTCTCTATTCCATTTCAACATTAGAGCGCGGCGACGCAAAAAGCTGGCCAAAGCTATCGATCGGCAGGCTCGGAAACTCCAAGCTAAAGGCATTACCGTCGACCTAGAGGCCCTCAAGGCTGAATACATATCCCAGCATCGGGGTAGTGGTGCTTTCTCAGATTCTGATCTCGAAGATGATGGTATTCAGATCGATGTTGTCGGCGGAACCGATAGTGATGACGAGCCCGAGGATTTCTCATTCCGAAGTTCTAACAACGATCTGGCCAACAGTTTTCCCTCGACTGCGAGTCCGACTAGCATTGGAAGTCCACTCTCCCAACAGAATCCCCCCCAACAAGAAGAAGCCAATGAGAATCCTTCGTTCATATTTAACAACAACTCCCATCAGACGCACTTCTTAAAGGCGGACAAGTCACCCACCCACCATCCTATTAGTATTCGAAGGAGCAATCCGTTTAGCATAGAGTCGCTTTTGTTCAGTAGCAACTCATCGTGAGGGTAAAGTGACAAGATAAACGTATACCTTACTCAAGAACATCGCAATATTAGTTTATGAATGTGAAACTGAGAAAATACAGACAGACAGAAACTTATAGAAACGTTAAAAATGATATAAGAATGAAACGAAATATTATTTTAAGTCTTAAGTATATGGAACACAAATACATAGTAATAGTATGTAAACACTTGTAGAAATTATTATTTATTAAGAAAATAAAGAGAAAATGCAATAATTGTAGAGTAAAATTGAAATGAAAACTTTCGGTCTTTTTATTAGCACAAAGTATGACAACATTTTTATCTTGGTGAGTAATAGTATATTTGTCTCTAAATTTGTTAATGCCCGGTTTCACGGTGTCCACTTAAGCATGGATTCTCCCTCAAATTCCACTCAAGAGTCGATTTCCATTTCATAGTGCCGTAAAACTTAAGTTTCCAGTGCTACCTACTCGTATCTTTGACAGGCGGAAAGTTACTCAGATGTCACCGAGTTGACAAGTTGATTTGGATTTTTTTTTTGATTTGACAAGTTCAATTATACAATATAATTTTTTTTTTTGCTAAAATTAGGGGTCATTTACCCTTCAAAACGCATTTTGAAAATCAAAAAACTTTAAATACTGCCAAGAAACCTTTTTATATAAGTGCTGCCAGGTTTTTTGTAACACTTGTGGTGAGTATTGCGACTGAGTGACATTTACCTGACATTTACCTGTTCGTCTTTACTTAAACTTAAGTTACACTTGACTCTGCATTGTGAAAGAATCTTATATTAATTCCTGGAGAAAATGCGAGATTTAAGCTGGCTTTCGTCGTATATTTGAAGTCTAACATTTATAGAAAAGTTGTGAGCTAATGAAATTTAAATTTTAGTAGATATGCGCCCTTACAATGTGTTAAAAAGTTTGTTATTTACATAAATTTAACATTGCTCTATACAGTAACTGAGCATTCGAGATCTGTAG
This sequence comes from Cheilosia scutellata, assembly GCA_955612985.1. Taxonomy (NCBI): domain Eukaryota; kingdom Metazoa; phylum Arthropoda; class Insecta; order Diptera; family Syrphidae; genus Cheilosia; species Cheilosia scutellata. The sequence goes on along the minus strand of OY015313.1, from coordinate 53,941,845 downwards.
TCTTAGGCCTAGGCCCACAAACCAGTGAGAATAGACCACCAGCTTCGGCCAAAAATGAGAGATCCATAGAGCCAGTTTCAAAAAGTTATTAGGTGGTTAAGTATGTGTGCCATGTTAAAGTAAATGGAGGGCGAATTGGTCACGCATACACTGGCACCTAGTAACATTTACAGTTATTTCTACAACACGTATTCACAGAGACAAAAAGAGGCGGCGCTACTCATTTCAAAACTGGCTCTATGGGATTCTCTTTTTTGCCCGAAGCTGGTGAAGCTCAAACTTACAGATGACCTTAGGTATTGGCCCTGGTTTGCTCCTGTGAAGATTGGTCAAAATTGGACAAAGGGGCATGGCACCTGCCGCTTAAAAAATGGCCACTTACCGCTTATGATTGCCGCTCAGATTTTTGCCGCTCTGCCGCTTGCCGCTCAGTGCGTGGCCTAGGCCTAAGTGGCAGAAATGGGGTTAAAATAAAACATTTCCGATATTTCAACGAACAAGCCCCTCCAAAAGTAGCTGCATTCACATATAACTATATGGTTGAGTTCGCTCTAGAATTGTGCCTAAGGGGTCTTCTTTTGCTTCGTTGTCCATTAGGGGTGGACTCAAATTGTCCACTTCAGTCATTGTATTTTATGCCTTCTTATCAGGTGATCGTGATCACTGTATAGTGCGCCAGTGCGTATCATTCTCCACTCTCCATCGATAAAAATGAATATCACTCAAAGAATCTCTCTCCCTAAAGGTTTTCATCGGCTTGCGATAAGGTCCATTAAACAAAACCAAGATGACAAAGGTCTTCTAAAAGGGTGTCCCAAAATGAACGCAATATTTAAACTTTCTATTGACAGTTTTTCTCCAATTCTATTTTGTTTAATTTAAATATAAAGTAGAAAACATATAGGCATGCCGCGGTACTAATAATCATTTTTTGTGTACAATGGCGAAAATGTCCATATAAATTATCCAGTGTGTCCGTCAAAATATTTAAGTTGAAGATTAAAAAATTATATAGAGTTATGTATCGAATAATACATCCGGTAAATGGCCTCTACGGGTGACCAGGTCAATGTCGCTGTACAGCTCGTAGAGTTCGCTGTTAAATCTCCTCCTCCAAAGCCCGTCAACGCAAACGGGACCGAAAATCACTCTAAGAATTTTGCGTTCGAAACGACCAAGAAGATCTTCATCCGCCTTTGTTAACGTCCATGCTTCTGCGCCATAGAGTAGGACTGGGATGATGAGGGTCTTATATAGAGTCTCCTTAGTGTTTCTTGACAAGGCCTTACTAGTCAGTTGCCTTCTTAGGGCAAAGAAACAGCGGTTGGCAAGTGTAACTCTTCGTTTGATTTCTGCTGTGTGGTGTCATTATCAGAGGTTATAGCGGAGCCGAGGTAGATAAAGTCCCTAACCACATGACAGTGCACACCCTTGTCTAAATCCTTTTTTGACATCACAGGTCTTGGTGAGATTGTTTCTTTACGGAGCAGCGAGCGTTTTCCATCGTCATTCTGCACAATCTGACAAGTTTGGCAGGGATGCCAAAACTATAGACATGGCTCTGGTGCCGTGAAATAACGCCGAGAGAAATAAGGCCGAATTTATAAATTCGGCTTTATTTCCCATTATGAAAGCGAAATAACGCCGAATTTTGAGATTTGGAGCTGATTCGGCTTTATTACACTTTAGGCGGCTCTCAGATTGAGGCAACAAGCAATAATCAACTATAGTTGCTATAGCAACTGCCAATAAGCAATCAGCAACAGTTTTTTAATTCAAAGAAAAATATGTAATTGTGAGCGATAATTTTGCGTGTTTCCTATTGCCAGTTGCTTATTGATTGTTGCCTCAATGGGAGAGCCGACTTAAAGTTATACACACATTTAGAGATAGGTGCCTGTTTGCATATTTCATACTAGAAAATTTACATTGAGCACGTATTCACAAATATTTGAAACACATTCAACATAATGCACCCACCCTGCTTGGGTTTACTACTTCGTTTTGCGGTGGCTGCGAGGTTTTGGAGCCATGGGCTTAAAGAAAGTTTGTATTCAAATTCTGCTTTATTTCGCAAACAATGCTCGGCTTTATTTCGCATTTAAAAGTGAAATAAGTCAGAATCTCTAAATGGGAAATAAAGCCGAATTTAGAAATTTAGAAATTCGGCCTTATTTCGCTCGACGTTATTTCAAGGCACCATGGCTCTGTACAGCTCTTCTCTATAAATGCTGTCATATGCGGCCTTAAAATCGATAAAAGGATTGCGATGAGTATCGATTTGCACTTTTGGGTTTTCGCCAGGATCTGCAGTAGTGTGAATATTTGGTCGGTTGTGGGAATATTTCGTCGGTTGTGGAATTACCGGGCCTAAAACCACACTGATGGGACCAATCAGCACGTTGACGTATGTTTCAGGCACTCACACAGCGTTGAATAGCCTCCTTCAATATACAAATGTAGAATTGTTGACATAGGCCTTTGACTTCAAATGACCCCATAGATAGAGATGTTAAATCACATGATCAAGGGGGCCAGTTCTGATCAACGAAAATAGAGAGTATACACGACCATAAAATGTTTCATGCAGTTATTCCATTTCTTTCTGAGCTGTACCTGTATGACATGTCGCAACGTCTTGTTGAAACCACCATGTCGTCCACATCAATATCATTCAATTTAGTCGATATATCGAGAACCAGTAACAGTCACTGTTGTGTCGTAACTTTAAAGGGCTACTTGGTTTCTGCAGGGAAATTGGGGCTTTCTCAAGGGTAAGTGTTTAGGTGATTTTCCGTTGTAGGACACTGCAATTGGTTCCCCGTAGGGATCGCGATGGGCCCTGATGCTGCCTAGTGCCGTATGAGAACTCTCTCTCATACCCCTTTTTAACCTAACCTAACCTAACCTATATGTTGGTTTGTAGGTTTCTTATAATTGCTTCAAGAATGATGTTATTTAAATGTACATCACGATAGCGCGTCATATCGTCGCAAGCCGTATTTTCGACATCAAAGGGTTCGGTGGTTCGGTTTCTTTCCGACTTTGACAGAGTAGCGAAATTTCTCCATCGCCATCCTTCTCAGACGGACGAGACAAGACTTTGTATAACCTTGAAGTGGATGAAGATTTGGTGTGTATGTTTTGAAGGTTGATTTTACTGAACTAAAACTGCACCGATTAGGGTAGTAGCAAAATGTGTTAGGAGCTCACACAGAATCTTATTCGCGGCATTCTCAATCAATTGGCACATTTCAGAATATATCTTCCTTCTTGTGCGGTTGAACACACGATGCGAGGTTCCATTCATTGGGCATAATTTCTTCGGACAACATTTTTCAGATAAGTTGGTGGAATGCTCCTTAACAAGTCATTTCCCGCCAGCCAGCGCTTTAAACAGCTCAACTGGTACGGCATCTGCTCCAGCAGCCTTGTGGGATTTAAGTTTGGATATCGCTATCCTTACCTCGTTTTGGTCGGGTGTACCTACATATATTTGGAATGTGTCTGCATAGACGCGACCTCATGCTAAAATATTAACCTCAGCTGAGCTGAATACGCAATTCTTCAAACAGTCTAGCATTAGAGATTAAAATGCAGATGTTTTCGCTTTCTTTAAAATGTTCTGATGTGTTGAAAAGTAGTAACCCAGACCCAGGACTTTTATTTTTATAAAAATAGTAAAATTTAATGGAGGAATGTACCTACTCTGTCAAAACCTTAATATTTAAACCAAAAATGGTTGGAAAATCTAAAATGTATCTTTATCAGTAAAAACTAACAATTGGATATCAAATTTCGTATTAAAATAGTTTCAGTTAATGTAGCATCAGTTTATTAATCGAACCGCGGGACACTGAGCTTCCAATGAGTGCATATTTACAAGAATGTATATATGTACACGTTTAACACCAAATCAATTCAGATCTCACATCTGACAGGAATTTCATCGTCTAATTCATAGACACCTAATTATACGACTGATTTTGAATTCCAAAGGAGTAGATATAATTAAATAAATAATAATCAACCACCTGAAAGAAAAAACTTCAAACAAAAGACGGCGCAAGAGCGACCTTTTCTCAACTCAAAAATTATTAATAAGCAATAAAATTGCCATGAAATTAATATTCGAATGGTTCTAGCAGAGCAGCCCCATGCTGTGTGTTGCGCTGCTATATGCCTCAGCTCAGCTCAATCTCAGTGATCTTCCGCTCCAGAAATACCTTACAGAACAACAGCAATAGTAGGTAACAACTCTAAATGGACACTCTAATAATCGCGCCGATAAAATTTCGGAACTACTTTATGGCAGTGTCATACGTCGAACGTTGCACACATATACAGAGAGCGAGAAACGGCCCCAATTAAGGTGAGTTTCGGTTAAAAGATTCATAAATAAACAGATTACAGTCCGGACGGCCGGCCGGTGCGGCGGCGCGGCGCGCGGCGAGACGAGTAGCAAGTAATAGTGATATTCGTTGCGATGCGAGATCAGCGCAGTTTACGTCTCGATCAAATAAAAAATAATTAACAAGAAATTGGAGATATTTTTCATTAAATTTTATTAACCCAACCGATTATGGGGCAACGCAGTTCATAAATCACTGGGCTAGGAGTTGACTGTGTTCGTATTATAATCGACGAGGTATAAGGACGGCATATTGCTACCTTTCGGGATCCCAACTCTGTTAATTGAAATGAACGGATTATAAATTCAAGATATCGAATTTAATTTATCGAATTGTGTCGTAATTTGACGTGATGCAAATTGGGCAGGTATTATTATTGGAGTCGACTGTGAGACGATAATAATTTGTTTGAAAGTCAAACGGCTTTTATAATAAATAAAATCAATAAAACATAATGTGAGTGAAGGAGGAAATTTTCCTTTGTGAACTGGAATATAGGCCGAATTCCCAGTATAAAGTGTCACTGAAATAAAAATTTAATGTGCCCATTAGGCAACGAAGACGATTCTATGATCCGATATACAATGCAAGGTAACATTAGCTTTAACAAGGTATGAGCACTCTTATACAACACTAGGCACCATAATGGCCAATGGGTCCTTCGCAATCCCAGACAAGGAAAACCAATTGAGATTAAATTAAACAAAATGATTAAATGAAGAACGTAAGCCCTTTTCATCCAAAAGAGCCTAATTTCCCAGTAGAATCTAGGTACAGTTCCCTGTAGTTATATTATCCGATAACAAGGTACAGATCTGGAAATGCTAAGTAATGTCATACGCAATCTGTATAAACAAACTAATATCCTTCTTACTGGCGATTTTAACGCAAGGACGGGTACGATGTAGCTTTTTTCGATCGAAAATGGGGAGGACTCATCAGAAACTCGTAGCTCAAAGGAAATTCAAAATGGATACTCTAAAGGAGATATCCAAAAGGTGAATTTACATTTGTTGGTACTCGCGGAAGCTCAGTTATCGACCTTAGCTTAAGCGGGGGAGAATGGAACCTCTTGATGCAGAAGTGCAGGCACAGAGATTCTCTGATCACTTAATTGTGACTTCTTTGGGGTTACCACGCAAGATTTAAGCGGTTGCGAAATAATAAATACACTGTCGAAATTGAAATGGAATCATAACCATAAGGAAATCTACCGAACCATAATCTTAGTAGGTATAGGCAGATCAAAACAATGCACTCAGACGAAATCATTGAAATTATATCAGGAACTCCGTAATGACACAAAATCGTTTAAGAAGTCAGAGACAACCTATCTATAAAAAATGCGATCCTATGTCTTGCAAGAACTTTCGAGGCATATTCCTGCTCAATGTCGCATATAAGATTGCATCCAACACACTAATCGGCACGTACCAGTGTGGCTTCCGGCCCGGCAGATCGACTATATAGACCAAATTTTCACACTGAGACAAAAAGACTAACGAATTTCAAGTCGAAATTAACCACTTATTCATCAACTTCAAAGCCGCGAATGATAGCATACATCGTCAGGAGCTCTATATGGCGATGGCCGAATTCGGAATCCCGTAAAAACTGAATCAGCTGACGTGCAGTTTGGAAGTAGCTTCTCCGAACTATTTCACACATGCACCGGATTTCGACAAGGAGACGCGCTATCATGCGACTTCTTCAATCTTCAAGTGGCACTATCTTCAACAGGTCCGTCCAGCTGCTTGTGGATGCGGACGATATTGACATAATCGGTCATTCCCAGCGTAACGTGATACAAGCGCTCACGGCGTTGGCCTTGAAGTAAATGAGGATAATATTAAGTACATGCTTTCAACAAACAAACAAGCATCTGTCCACCGCCTAGGACAAAACGTCACTATTGGTAGCAACAATTTCGAGGTAGTTAAGGAGTTCACCTACCTAGGAGTAAACATAAACTCCATTCATGACACACTAGTGGAGATCCGGCGAAGAATTACCCTAGGAAACCGTTGATACTTCGGTTTGGCAAAACAACTGGTTTCAAGACTCATAACTCGAAGGACGAAATGTGTGCTCTACAAAACCCTTATCCTGCCATTTCTGCTTTATGGTGCCGAGTGCTGGACGATAAGCAAGAAGGGAGAGCTAATAATGGACCCCTTCGAAAGAAAAATACTTCGGCGGATTTTTGGTCCTGTGTGCGAGGATGGCGAATGGATGAGAAGATACAATAGCGAACTCTATGCGCTCTACCAATATGTAGATGTGACCAAAAACCGTCGACTACATTGGCTTGGCTACATCGAGCGAATGGACAATAATAATGCTCAAGCTAAGAGGCTGCAGTGTCTCAGGCAGAGCCCGATAAGTAAAATAAGTAAGTAGGAGATTCGGGGACACAGTGGAAACTTCTTTATAGGAAAGACGTGAAAAGTAAAATATCGATAAAAATCATTTTAAAATTATCTTGAACCCACCGAACTCCATAAACCAATCTAAATTCCAGTTTGCAATTCCGAATTCAATGAATGAGCTCCTTGGAAGAAGAAGAAGAAGAAGGACCGAAAAGCACCTGGAATTGATGGCATTCCGATCGAATTCTACAAATGTGCGAATAATAGACTGATAGCAATGCTCTCAAAAGAATTCAATAAGATATATTAGAAACAGGAGACATCCCATGCAGTTTCAAACAGATCTCGATTTTTCCCATCTTCAAAAAAGGCGACCCGAACCAAGCAGAATACTACCTACTGAGGAAAATCATTCCAACTTACATATATTTTAAAATATTTATGGGTATTTGGTCTAGGCGTTTTTAAGAATATGGACTTCGCAAGACCACCTTCTGAGTCAGTTCCAGGCAGGCTTTGGAAAAAACTACTCAACGATAGATCAAATTTTCATTCTGACAACTGTGGCACAGAACTTTATGAGACTAAAGAGGAAAATATTCGCGTTCTTTGCAGATCTCAAAACAGCCTTTGATACAGTAGATAGGAGTACCTACCCTTTTCTACAAATTATATAAGAAATGTTTCCCTAGAAAGTTTGGAAATCTTTTCGAAAAAATGCAAACACCTAGGATTTTTTTCGAAACAGTAATGGGGGTTAAACAGGGTTGCAATTTCAGCCGCCCTCAAGCATTCATCATTCATAAATGATTATAACCGCGTAGCCCTATTTTTTCCCTAATGCGTTAGCGTGACAAGTTGAGCAACTAGTATAACGAAAGCTTGCCAAAAACTAATTAAATTGTTCAACAATACTATGTGGATCCATCGTTAACCCCCAAATATGTCTTTCATAAGAAAGGCACAGGCATATTCAGCAGATATTTCGAAAGCAATGAGCACAATAATTACAATAACGACAGAATCGTCGTGAACCTGTGACATCGTTGAATATTTGAATGTCACCCTTCTGACAGGTATTGTATGCTACCAGAAATTATGAAAGCCACAAATGTCGAGAGGGGTTGATTCCCGAAAGGTATCAGGTATTCTAACCCTACCATACACCACATTGACGGATGAAACTGTAAGATAACTCGGCATAGGTCCTGCTGTGATGCTGCTATAACAGTTCGTTAGTAAATTCAGCTCGCAAAAAGGACAATCCAAACAGGATTCTCTGATTCTCTGCCCCTATAGATATTACTGGTACTATTACACACAAGTTAACGAAGCACCAGAGAGGTTGGGGGTGGGCACTGGAATTCACTTGGCGGTTGATGATGTGTACAAAAATCTGAACAGATTGTTATAATTGAGTTTTCCCCCAATGCGGTTCTGTAGACTGTCACGGATGCTTCTGCTACACCAAGTAATAATCACGAAGGGTGAGTGACTTTTAATTTACTACTAGAGAGTCCCCTTACCTTGAGGGATGATGATGCGCGCATACTACATAATAAAATAGACATTTACAACAACAATGTTATAATGTAATGTTGTTTTGTATGTATGGTATGGTGTTGATGTATACCTTGCAAAACATTTGAATTTGCACCGCATGGGTTGCGCCACGGAGATTATCTATTTTTCTTCATTTTTATTGTTATTAATAGATCTGTTGGTCATTTTATTGCTGTCGGGTAACCGCACCCTTAGTCGAAAATGTACTTTTCAAATCGAATGGCTCATTTAGAATGTATGACATTTTATGTGTCATCAATCAGAGGGCTTTCGAACTAAACTACGTAAATGCCAATTTTCGTGGAAGAAGGAGATTCCAATTAAATTTTTGTAGAGAAGATGGCCATTTGCATATTGCTGATAGACAGATTATACCTGAGCGAATTTTGTCAATATAAAAGGAAAGTATTAGTGGGGTAAATAGAGCCAATAGAGTCACCGGCAACCCAAATTCTCAAGCCGCCGTATCGTTACTAGCTATGAATGGACATCATTGAAGTGTTAATATTAAATAACCTTAAACCAATACCAATTGTAAAAATCAATGACCATCAAGACTGTTGCAGGCATTCCTAATCCACTGCATTTATCCGCATCTTCGCCCCAGTTACAGATATACCTAGTATGTACTTTGGTATATGCGCTCGATATGATTAAAAAAATGTTCGCTGCATATACAAGCTAAGGCCCCTAGGAACTAATTCCCAACTGGAACTAACTCCCACTAGCCAAAAGAACTAAGAATGAACAAAGTCCCAATATAAGAATGAATTAAAACGCAATAGCGGGACTTCATTCTTTATGAACTAAGTCCCAAATGAACTTACTCCCAACTCGAAATCTAACAGAGTGACCCCACACAGGAGGGTTGCAGGGGGGCAGCATGCGTTGGCGTTGATCACCAATATATATATGAGACTAGCTGTACCCGGTCGTCTTTTCTGTTGCCCAAGGTATTGTATTGCCTAAATATATTTGTCTATCAGGACATTGTATATCAATGTTCCAAATTTTACAAACTTTAGTTCCCATGCTTGTCGAAGAAATCCTTAAAATTTAGCGAGTTTCGATTTGATTTGAAAAAAGAGGGAGTCGGACAGAATCCCGAAAAATGTAATCCCGAAAGCCCAAAATCCCGAAAACCCAAAATCCCGAAAATCCAAAATTCCGAAAGGCCAAAATCCCGAAAGTGAAACTAAAAATTTTATTGTAGCAACAAAAATATAAGCCAAATTTATTTAACAAAATAAACAAAATAACAAACTTCAAATAACTAAAACATAACAAAAACAGTTTAAGTCTTATTAACTAAAACATATAAAAAACGATCCATGACAAAACATATGTAATACAAGTTCATATTGTACGCATTTCCTGTTAGAAAACTTATTTCAGAACGCTCGTTACGTTCCGCGTAAAATTTTGTAATTTTTTTTCCTTCGTCACGTAACGTTTTCTTAGTTGTTGCATCTCACCGGCAATTATTTTAGCCAAACATGTTTTCGCACGCATTTGCTCTTCATCTTCACATAAAATAGCAATCAGTGAATATACACCAATGTGTGAATGCCCTGCGAGAACTTTCAGCCGGCGGCGGAGCCACGCCTTTACGTTGGTCTGTGTCCGCGGCAGATTTTGTTTCAAAAGGTTACAAACCGACCAAAAATTAGGGGAGTATGCTGCAAAAATGTTTTCTTTTTCTACTCACTTTTTATTACGATGTTCACTGGCTAAAATCTAGTCGGTCAGCTATCACACTATATGAGATCAGCACAACTGAATGCACATTGCGATTGCGAATTGCAGCGCAACATTACAAAACATTATTACGGTAAATGGAATGGACAAACACTTGTCTATTTGACATTCAAAACAAAATAAAGAATCTCAAAAACGAGATCCAGAATTTTCATTTTATATAATTTTTCGGGATCTCGTTTTTGAGATTCTTTTTTCAGGATTTTGGCTTTTCGGGATTGTGGGTTTTCGGGATTTTGGTTTTTCGGGATTTTGGTTTTTCGGGATTTTGGATTTTCGGGATTTTGGGTTTTCGGGATTTTGGATTTGCGGGATTTTGGATTTTCGGGATTTTGGTTTTCGGGATCGTGTCCCCAATCCGAAAAAAGACGGTCGACATCGGTGAATTTGCCGACTGAAATTCTTAAAATTTAGCAAATTTCGATTCGATTTTTAAAAGACCGGGCGGCATTTCTAATCTGAGGTTAAATTCGAAGGAATATGTTATTCGCTATAGTTTGTGAAACTCGGCTTATTGATGTGGATTGAGAACTTTGACAATTCGCGACACGGGTGTTTTCTTTCGCGACAAAAAGTTTGGAAAACGAAATTTCGTTTTTTAAACTGTTTATAAATAAATAAATAGCAACAGGCGGTAGACACCCAAGGCCTAGCTTCTCGCAACCATTCGTTTTGTGTGAGTTTCTATTTTTGGAACGAATGGAAGGGACCTACAAATTTATGCCGAGTCCGAACGGCTGAATTGAGAAGCTTTTTCAGGACAGTATAATACTCTCGGATGTTTGTCAGACGTTCGCGAGAGGTGGCGCAGTAGAAAAAAACCTTAAGATGTAATTTGTGTTTTTCCGGGGATCGAACCTGGGATCCCTCGCACAGTAGTCCAGCACACTAACCACTGCGCTACTGCGCCCACTTTTAAACTGTTTATAAACTTGTTTTCTTATAAACTTGTTTTCTTAATACAGCTTAATAGTTGGTCGCTCTCATGTGAATGGTCCTTTAGATATTGGCCCAGGGGTGTTCCTGTATGGCGCCTCCCAAACAAACAAAAACAATCAAAATCTTATTCGATTGAGCTCAAATTTACAGGTGATCTGAGGTATTGACCCGGGATATTTCCTGTGAAAATTGGTCAAAATTGGACAAAGAGGCGTGGGACTCAGATACAGAAAATATTTTCTTCGATGAGGATAGATATAACTTGATAACCGCTTGGATGATTTTCGTGATTTATATACAATCGGCAAGTTCCTGAAATAAGTCGGCATTTCAATGAAAGGGGGGTCCCCACGGCTCGAACCCTCGCTACGCCCCTTTTTGTATGGTCCACTTGAGCAACCTACACACGCGACCCACTTAATGGATAAGCGGGCCATCGAAAATGAATGAATAAAATGTAATAGATGTTGTTGTCTGTTAAGGAGAACTATGCGTATTCTCAATGTGAGTCGAGAAACTTAAATGCAAACTTAATTATAATCACTGTCTCAAAATATAGGTCATTTTGCAATCCGTAAAATCACTGTACTTTTTGTTCGGCAAAATTATAAAAAAGTATATATAGCTATTTTCGTCATTTCGGCGACATTTCAAGAATCATTTTATTTTCAATCGAATGCCTAATTACACTTAAAACAAACGAAATAGTAACTATATCAAAAAAGAAATACACCGTGACCGAAAACATCTTGACTAATTGGCTCTCTACATCAAAGCAACGAAAATGAAAAACAATATAAACAACATTGTTTGACATCTGTAATCCAACCGTGCTAAAGATTTTTCGAAAGATACATAGATAGATTGTTTTTATTTCCCACCCGACCGAAAACATTAAGCGGCTAGTATTGAAATGAGCCACTGTATGTACAGTGTACACTGTACAGTTATCAGCTTTATTTCCGGCGACCCGGATTAATTTATTGGAATTGATAATTAACAGAAGAAAAAATTATTTATTCGCTCCGGCGGCCAAGCAGCCGCCATTCACCAGTCGGCCAGTCCCCACCAATTAGTTTGCTCGCAACTGGAATTATTTCCATGTCTTCTCAACTCCCTTCAGCTAATTCATTATAGCAATCGCGAGGTTCGCGCCAGTTTCACATTTCACTCCCTTGTGTCCCACTGGGAATTGTCAGACAATCAGAGCAATATCGTTCCTTGTTGCGGTTGCCAGAGTAAAGCCGCTTCGTTGTTTGCGTGCGGTACTTGAGGTTATTAACAATGATTCCCATTTAGGATGCCTGGGTCTTGCTCTGGAAATGGACCTCTGAATTTCTGGGTTTCTTATCGGGAACTTCACACACAATCGATAGGAAGAGATGATTTATAGAATTTGATTCTTCTCTGTCGTTGATAGATACAATATCTACCAGTTGTCGTTACAATAATTTGTTTGACATTCTCAAAGAGCAGAGCAATTTAACAATTTGTCAATCCAATTATCCGGGATTATCGTTTCCATTGACACTCAGGTCGTGGAGAAAGTCGTGTGATTATGCATCTTATAGGTTGTATGACAAATATGTATTTCAAAAAGTATCATTGTATTCAAGAAGTTATGTGTTGATCAAATTTATGATGAGTTCGCTCGAGTAAAAACTTATTTATGTAAATGGTATCTTTTAAGAAGAACAACATGTCCCAAAAGAAGGTATAACTTCACTTTGTATATGTGGTCACAAAATACGGTTAAGGGGTGCCCACAATACTTGTAGATACACATATTGCTAATTTATTGGTCGGAGTTCATAAGAAATATTGACTTAAGCTCCGTCCTAAGGAGCGCAGTTTATCGACCAAACAGGGTTAGGACTCCCATAACCGGATGTAGTTAATGAAAATGTCACTTAGATGTAAGACAAGAAATCGGGGCTATTTGAGGCAAATAGAAGTAGGCCGATTAGTTTGAATCAAATTGGATATAGCAAACCAAAAGATATGTAGACTAATTACGAGTAGAGATTCTTTCAAAGCGTCTTAGGTTGTATTTGTATACAAAAATACGTCATTAAGCTTAGATAATTTTACCACAAAATGGCAATTTGACGAAGGGGACAACAGGTGAAACATTCATCCAGTGCCTGTTTCATTTGGTGACAATTTCTTTCGAAACAAGCGATGTTGCATTCAATCCAGCTATGGAATTCATGTACTTTCAGATTTAACAATTGTAACAAACTCAGTTCTTAATATATTGTTATTTTATGTACCGTATAGTAAGGAACCGCAAAGTTGTGCAAAACTTAATATCACTAGTGAATAATTGTTAGACAGTTTTCAATCCAGTCTTTTTATGGGTAAGGAAATGCGCACGCCATTAAAAGCAGTCAGGAGCAGCTGGTACCAGGAAGGAAGATCCAGCATCACATTACTAGAATTTATTTTGGAAGAAAGTCAAAAATGCGCTCTCCTGCTATGAGGAGCTTAGAATATCAGCCTCGAATGATCACCAAAAATTTGCTTCCCAATGGAAGCAAAGGCAGAGTAAATATTAATGTTATCTAAAGTCATTTCTGCTGAGACTCAGAAAGATCGCCGTTGATTACTCTAAAGCTGAGTGTAGACAAGCAAATTTTTCTTTAAAACTATAACTAACCCAATTTATGTATACTGCATATCGAATGAAAAATATTTTAAAATACCTTAACCAAGAAATACCATATGCTTATTAAGTCGCTTTGCAACTATGCCTAAAACTTAAACTTAAGCCCCTTATTCAAAGTGTATAATATTTAGAGGTCGTCCTATACTTTTGGGGGCTGTGCGTCTGGGTAACTTCCCTATACCACTGAAAGAAAATATGGTTACGAAAGAACTACAAGCATCGGAAGTGGAGGGATTTAGTTTTGACAACCCTGGCGGAAAACAAAATACGTACAAACACCCGCGCATCCGTACGCGAAATGTTTATAGAATGAACAGACCATACGTTCAGTCGAACAGTTAGAAGAGCGTCTAGATACAACTATAAACGGATATGACAGAGCTCATCTAGATGCTTAATTTATTGTCATATGTTCCATAGAAGAAAATGAACACAAAAAGGCGATATTAATATCCCAGTGTCCATAAAGGGTCACGGATCGAGGCTCATGGCTATCTTTGGATCAACAAACCGTTAGCTAAACTGCCAAAAGTATGATGTATGGACTTGACACGCCATTTGGACGGATTTATTCAAATGCCAGCAACATTGGCAGAACAGCAGGTAGCCGCTGCTGTATTTTATCGCTTTCCACGGACAATCGGTGCAATCTACCGCACTCATGTTAAATTGAAAACACCGAATTGGTGAGTGCAGTTCCATATTATGTACAATAATAGAAAAATAAAATCAAGCAATCATGTAAGCTATCATATCCCATGCTGGATACCTCTATACACACTTATTTTACAACAGGAAAGCAACACAAATATTAAAAAAAAAAATACTTGCTCTTATGAATAAAAATCACTCATCCTGCAAAATGTTTGACGCCCAATGAGCATAAAAATGTCACCGATATGACATTTCATAGTCAAAAATGGGTACTAGACCAGTTTTAGAAGTATTAGTCATTATAGTACGGTTGATAAATTTAGCTCCGGTACTAGGAATGTGAAGAAATATACAAGTATGTCTATGTACTAACTTTTCGTTGGTACCGAGTATCAGGTCTAGCTAGACCGGGTACTATAATACTCATGTGAAGAAATCGGCCGTAAGCAAAGTAAAAATGAAGAAAAAACGCAAACATAAGATTTATTTTCTAATATTAAATTTGAAATCGCAACGAATCTCAAAATGTTTTATTTATATTTCGATTGCATTGTTATTTTTTGATTTTTTGCATAACTTACTTACTTGTGGTGGCGCTTACAGTCCGGGGTTGACCACGGCCTCAACCAACAAGCCCCTCCAGCTAGCTCGGTCCCTCGCTAGCTGCCTCCAGTTGCGCACACCAAGTTGGTTGAGGTCGTTCTCCAATTGTGCGCGCCACCTAAGATGGGGTCTTCCTCTGCTGCGTTGTCCCTCAGGGGTGGATTCGAAGACTCGTCGGACTGGTGCGTTATTGTCCATACGCTCCACGTGTCCCAGCCATCTCAGCCGTTGAATTTTTAGCTTTTTGACCAGGTCAGCGTCGCTGTATAGCCCGTATAGTTCGTCATTGAATCTTCTTCTCCACACTCCATCGTCACAAACTGGACCGAATATCACTCGAAGAATCTTTCTCTCAAAGAATCCCAGATGGTTTTCATCCGCTTTTGACAGGGTCCATGCTTCTGAACCATACAGCAGGACCGGGATGATTAAGGTCTTATATAATATCTCCTTGGTTCTATGAGAGAGGGCTTTACTTCTTAGGTGCCTTCCTAGCCCGAAGAAACAGCGATTGGCAAGAGTGATTCTTCGCTTGATCTCTGCGCCGATGTCATTTTGCGAATTGATAGTGGAGCCCAGGTATACAAAGTCTTTAACTACTTCGAAGTTGTATCTGTCCATCGTGACGTTTTGTCCAAGTCGCCGATGTTGAGAGTCCTTTCTCGTTGACAGCATATACTTCGTTTTGTCCTCATTGACAGCCAGACCCATCCTCGCCGCCTCCGTGTCGATGCTTGCAAATGCGCCACTGACAGCTCGCCGCGTTCTCCCAATAATGTCAATATCATCAGCATAGGCAAGTAGTTGGACAGACTTTTGAAAAATTGTACCTCTGGTGTTGGCTTGCGAGTTGCGAGTTTCGTACACTTGCTTCAAGAACGATATTAAAGAGAGTACATGATAGCGCGTCGCCTTGTCTCAAACCTTTTTCGACATCAAATGGCTCGGTGGTGTTCTTGCCGACTTTGACGGAGCAGCGAGATTTCTCCATCGTCATCCTGCACAGGCGGACGAGTTTGGCGGGTATGCCAAAAAAATTTTTTATTTATTTAGTTCATTGCAATGCTTTCTGATACATGTCATTTCGTTGTTTTGTTTTTTGGCGCGTATATTTTATATCCGGAGGTTTTACGCCTCTTTGTCCAATCTTTGACTTTTCATCAATCTTCATAGCAATACTCACGAGCCAATACCTTTCATCATATCCCTATGTGATTTTCGGTAAATTTGAGGTCAATTGGTTCAGTGGTTTTCGAGATATACGATTTTTTTGTATGGAAGCAATCAGTTCGGTTGGTTTTGAGCTATAATAAGATTTCTAAGGTTATTTTTAAGGTTGCCTTTTGTCCAATTTTGGCGAAATATACTTTAGGTATGATCTATTCTCATACCGACCAAATATACACTACTATTTTCATGAACACAACTGTAGATACACAAAACAAAAAATTTCATAAAAATCGGTCGAGCCGTTTCGGAGGAAGCGACCCCAAATGCACAGTGACACGAGATTTTTATAAATTAGATACATAAAATGAAAAGTATCTGTTTGTAAGCGCACAACTCGGCTGAACATCATCGGATCTGCTTGTGGATTTTTTTTTTCTTGGATTTATATTAAATCGGATTGAAACACTACGAAGCCGATATTTGGAGATTAAAAGGGCGTGGCACTTTCCACATAAAAAAAAATACATTGAAAATCTTATAGATATCTCGAAAAGGTCTGAGCCAAAATTTTCAGACAATCTGAGACAGTTAAAAATCAAATAACTACACAAATGAAATTGAACTTTTAATGAGCTATTTGAGCGATGAAATAAACCACAAGGAGCAGATAGATGGACCTTCAACAGAAAGTATGAAGAATGACAATTCTCTTCAAAATACCGCCTCAATATCTTAAGAAATAAGATAATTAATGTCTGGAGATGACCAGCACTTCAGATTTGTGCAAGTTTACCTTTATCCCCTCAATTTTTTAATATACCTAATCATTGAATGGTTGGAAGTATTCGACTGATTTATCAAACAATTAAAGTTCATACCTTCTTAAAGTACCTATCAAAAGTAACACCATCACTACTTAACTTCAAACCTATACGAATACTCCTACTTTAATTGTAACCAATACAAAAACTCTACAGGACTACAGGTAAAAGGTTTTGATGGTTGAAAATTTACTATCGAGAAATTCTTCGTTTCCAAAAATAAACGGAAATATATTGGCATGTCTGATCCTCATACTTCTATACCTATCACAATTGTTCGAACGAGCATCATCATTGGCTTTTGATAAATAAATCATTCTTAATGGAACTTAATCTTGCCGTGTAGAAATATTGCACTTTATTGTATGAAAGATATGAAATCCAAAAGAGATTCACGGACTTACTTAAACATTCTGTGACCATAAAACCAATTCCGGCACCAATGTGAACAAATGATGTCCATCTTACCCTTCCTTTCGATTACAAAATATGAGGATTCAACTCGCTTCATTGGAGTGCACTGTATCTGTATCTGACTTCACTTGTATGCATATTTTCAGCTGTCGTAGCTCCTCTTTGCAATTTTACATGCAAACTACTCTTTTGGGAGTTGCACCAGAACGGTGTGACTCGAAAATCAGAAATGCCAGCCCACGTCCAGTATTTTATGAAATACTACTACCAATCGAATATTTTTGATTGAAGCCATTAAACGCCGATCGTGACTAAAAAAAAAGAAAAAAAAAATGTACCTTCCGATATGAAGCTGCCCCATATGGAATGCATCACTGTGCAGCCATTTACCATGTCCAAGCTCGCCATTTGTCTTAACAGTATTTTAGTGAGCATTTTTGTGCCAATATACATCAGAGGAATCTTTGGAAGAACTGAATCGTTCACAGATGTAATGGATTGCCATAAATTCGATATGACGACTCTAGGGGAATTTTCTTTGCCTACAGAATTTATTTTTTAGTGCGATAGTAATAAATTTAATCAAAAAATGAAAAATTCATATAACTGAATTAAAATTATTTCAGATTTTGCTATATGTATACAAATTGTGAAGCATAATTAATGTTTTAGAATAAAAATTATTAAAATTAAAATCTGTCAATTAAATAAATAAATAAATAGGTAGCGCAACAGGCGGTAGACACCCTAGGCCTAGCTTCTCGCAACCATTCGTTTGTGTGAGTTTTTATTTTTGGGACGAATTGAAGGGACCTACAATTTTATGCCAACTCCGAACGGCTGAATTGAGAATCTTTTTCATGACAATTATACTCTCGGATGTTTGTCAGACGTTCGCGAGAGGTGGCGCAGTAGAAAAAATCTTAAGATGTAACTTGTGTTTTTCCGGGGATCGAACC
Source organism: Cheilosia scutellata (assembly GCA_955612985.1). Lineage (NCBI taxonomy): Eukaryota > Metazoa > Arthropoda > Insecta > Diptera > Syrphidae > Cheilosia > Cheilosia scutellata. Next base: position 53,923,515 of record OY015313.1, on the reverse strand, counting down.
TGGGATCCCTGGCACAATAGTCCAGCACACTAACTGCGCTACTGCGCCCACAAACATCTGTCAATTGCGGTAGGAATTCTTAAGAATGAGATGAAATCCATTGTGCTATTTTAAATTCAAATTTTATTTTCGATTTAATAAATTCAATTTTGTTTCACATATTATAATGTTCGTCTGATATTAATAAATATAAATTTATTGTAAAACCAACATTAGGACTATATTTTTTTGTTTCTCCATTTTCGGCATATGTACTCGTATACAAACAAATCATTTTCCAAATCAAAGCTGCAGACTTACATGGACTGGCCTTGAGATTTGTTGATTGTCAAGATTGGTCCCGGGTGGCAGACTAATAGGGGTTCCCATCAGTAACAGCAAAATAACTATTTTGCACATTACACATAATAAAAACACAATTAAAACAATAAATTTGTTTCTCAAACTATATGTGCGTATGAATTTCGTTTCGGACCTATATCCTTAAGATGGGAAAGACTGCCAAAGAGCTTACCGACGATATCTTAAAGCAATTCAATGAAGATAGTCTTGACATTAACCTTGCCGGGTCCCTGAGCCCATGATAATGCTGCGACTATGGCGGGTATTCATGGAGGAGTTCAAATTTAATTCGGCAAATTAATCCAAAAGATTATTGCTTACGCCATTTGCAAACTATTTTTAAACCTTTGCGGAGTTCACTCTTTGGGAAGCACTCCTTCAAGTACAACATTTTTTGGGACAGTAGAAAGACTTTACACATTTTTCTCAGCATCTACGCATCGTTGGGATATTCTCATAAAAAATGTAGGTGTGTCAGTCAGAAGACTTGTAGACACAAGATGGAGCGCTTATCACGAGGCTGTTTGAAGGAACATTTCGTGAAGATAGTTTCAATTCTTGACCTCCTTTGTGATCCTCAAAAGGAAAATCTATGGATACAAGAGGTGCTGCAACCATACTCTTATCTACTGTATGCGACTTTATACGTTTTTGTGTTACCTATCTTTCGCTAGTGCGATATTTTGGAAAAAGTTGATGCAGCACAGAAATACTTTCAAAAATCCGGGCTCATTCTAGAAAAACGTGTAATAAAACTTAAGGCGAGTTTTCTTCATATACATCGTGATTAAACCGTGAAAACGGCCAACGCAAGAGAACAATATACCTACTGAGCTAGAAATTTCAATTGAAACGCGGGGAAAAACAAAAAAGAAGAAAATTATGCCAGGCGAAAAGGCTCAAGATGCTAGTTTACGTTGGAAGAGGAAACACGAAGATCCATGGTAGAGTGTCAGGAACAGGATACATTTTACACTGAACTTATTCATCGGTCTAATGCCATGGAAGACATTGCGTCAGTTTTCTCAGCTCTTCAACCGAAAATATTGCTGTATGGAACTGCGTGCGATCAAGATCAACTCTAGCTCTAGTGCAGGTGTATGCACCGAATCTGGAGTCGGGGTACGCAGCTTTCTTAGATGAAGTTGATGCAGCCCTTGAAAAGGTTGCAGATATGGATTCTTATATCCTGATGGGTGACTTCAATGCTCACGTGGGTGTGGATTTCTCGACATGGGGCAGTGCGATTGGGAAACACGGTGACCCCGATCAGAACGCGAACGGAGAGAAGTTGCTGGACTTTTGCTGTTCAAATGGAATGTCCATTATGAACACTTTCTTTCCACACAAAGATATCCATAAATACACATGGTACCGCCGAAGTCTTCAGCAGAAATCGCTGATAGATTTTTTTGTGGTACCGTCGTGTATTAAAAGGATGGTTTGTGATGTTCGTGTGTTGAGAGGGGCTGAACTGTCAACTGATCACCACCTGGTGTTGTGTAAATTGTATCTCAACGATCAAATACCTATCCTGCCAAAGCGTAAACCAAGGATGGTTACGCGCATACGGTGGGAGGGGCTACAGAACGATGAGATACGGGAGGAATTTGCACAGCAGGTATCTGAAAGGTTTGAACAAATTCCAAATGTTCCATTGAATGTAGAGGAAGAATGGCAGTTGTTTTCAACAGCAGTCATTGCCTCTGCAGGACATGTTTGCGGAGTGAAGCGGCTCGGTGTGGCGGCTGGTGGTGGGAAAAGAACCGCGTGGTTTAAAACGCTCGGAGTTCAAGAAGCCATCAGAGAGAAGAAGAAGGCTTTCAAGGTGTGGATTCACTTGGGGGACTCGTCTTCTCGAAACCGGTACATTGAGGCGCGAAGAACTTGCAAATTGGCTGTTAAAGCAGCCAAAGAACAATCTTGGAAGGAGTTCGGCGAGAAATTGGACCATGATCACATCTGCAAGCAAGGTGTTCTGGCAGACCATCCGCCGTCTTAGAGGAAGGAAGTGGAATATCATTGAAGGAGTCAAATCCAAAGATGGTGCACTTCTTTCTAATGAGGAGGACATCTTGCGCAGATGGAGCGAGCACTTTTCTGAATTGCTCAATCCAATCCAGGGCATTGAGGATGACAGATCCATCGCCTTGAGTAGGGCGGAAAATAGTCCCACGGTAGAGGAAGTCACTTTTGCGATCAAATCCCTAAAAGCTGGCAAATCTGCCGGAGTGGATGAAATCCGGCCAGAAATGCTTAAGGCCTTAGGTGAAGAGGGAGTTAAATGTCTCTCTCGTGTCATTAAAGTGGCCTGGGAATGCGGCGAAACTCCCAGCGGTTGGCAGATTGGGGTGATTGTGCCCCTTTTCAAGAAAGGGGATAAAAGGGATTGCTCCAATTACATTGGTATATCACTTTTAAGTCTCCCTGGTAAAGTCTTTGCCAAGGTGCTGGAAACGCGTTGCAGAGCTGTGGTCGAGGCACGATTAGGAGATGAGCAGTGCGGTTTTCGTCCCGGCAGAAGCACAACCGACCAGTTATTCACTCTCAGAATGGTGCTAGAGAAGGCTTGGGAGTATGCTACACCTATTTACGCATGCTTCGTAGATTTGGAGAAAGCATACGACCGAGTCCCTCGAGGTAAACTCTGGAGTGTATTGCAGGAGTATGGAATTGACGGTTCTCTCTTGAGAGCCATTCAATCTCTTTATACAAACTGTAAAAGCTTTGTTCGGATAAACGAACAAAAACAAGTCTGGAACGGTTAAATCAGGCGATCTTCCCCGCCAGTGCAAATCGAGAGATTAGGCGACCTGGAAATGCAACCGTTGCTCCATTACAACAATAACCGTAGATTTTTTTCTTTGGGTTTAGGCACATTAAATCAATGGTCTATGCCCGAGTCATTTGAAATTGGAGCTCCCGGATCACTGCCGGCCGTCAAGCAAAGTCGTGGATGTAATGGCATCAAGTGGCCTTTAACTTAAAATAAAAATATCGAACTTTCAATAGAGCAAAAACGGAATAAATAAAAAGGGTCCCTCATTCTTATTTCAAACTAGATGATGCGGATGCCCCAACCGCAATTGCAAAAGCCACCTTTCTTCTGGCGGGCAATATTTGTTTTTTTAATTCTACCACAAAAACAAAGGTCTTGGTAATTTAAAAGAAACCACTGAGACCCAAAACCAATCATAACCTAACCCCTTTCTAAGAAAATGAATAGTCTCCTAGTGGAATAAAATCCGAAAGGCTACTCGATATAGAATCGTAAACCAAAACCCATGACACCAATTTACAAATGTGCAAGACAAGTAGACATCTTAGAGAAACAATAGCGCAATAGAATGCTCTGTCGTAAACCCGTGCGTCGTCGTGAGCCTAATGCCAGATACCTATATTATTATTCCAAAGTAAATAAAACACAAAACGAGTTAACCTTTTCGTGCGCCCTTGTGGTTTGGTACTTAGGTACGTGTTCCCTTTTTATTATTTAACCCTTAAAAAACCTATCAGTATATCGCACTCGCACCTCGAAGCAAATCACGACACAACAATTCACCAAACCAGCATATGGAGGTACATAAAAGTTTCGAGTCAGCAGGAAAATTTACATTTCAATAAACCATAATCGTATTACCTACACTTGAGCCGGTATAAAAAAACAAACGCAATCGAATAACCTTTTACACTAAAAGTGATATTATTAGTAGGGGGCTCTGACGGAATCACAGGAAACTCTCTGAACAGAGGAAAACAGGACCCCGGGGATACCTATTAACCCAGAAGGGGAATAAAATCAAAACAAATTTTCGATTTGCATGCAAATACTTGACCACTTTGCTTGGTAATAGCTGAGGAACGCATTTGTCCAAATAAGTGCGTCCATTTCGTTTGACTTAGTGTAGGTATTTTGTGCGAGTGTTGAAAAAGGGTTTATGTTTTTGAAGATGTTAAAATAACACTTTTGAGGAGTCAGCAGGTTTCAATATGCGAATTGTGGGTGGAGTGGATGTTATTGAGGTACTCGTACTGGTATATTATAAAAAGAGAAAATGAGCAGACAAGAATTGACGAAAAAAATACAACACAGTGTTTGTGGGTCAGCAATTATTTGTCATTACCATTAGTTACATGGATTGAGCCAACTTTATAGATATATAGTTGGCGACTGAGTTTTTTTCTTTACCTACTTTGCAGTGTATACTTTCATAAATATATGTAAGCATAGGTACAGGAAGCTAGGCAACAAGGTAATCATTATGATCTAAGTTCCTGCGTTGCCGAAGAGTTTCTGCTCGAATCGACATTGCGCTACGTTTTAGGGAGTATAACATACTGCTGACTTTTGTCTATTTACACGATATGCGATTGGTTTTCTGAATGATTCCTAAGGATCGAATGTCATGAAAATGCTACAATAAACCTAAGATAACAAATGGCATGATAAAGGGTCTTTCTCTTGCCCAGAAAGTAGCCCATAAGATCAAGCCTATACCACCTTGGCAGCTCTTTAATCAAGCTAAGCGGTCTCGCTAGGCACTGTTTAGATCTCATAATAAAACTAACATTTGGAAAGCCCAAAGGATTTCCTATAGACTCTTAACTGGGAAAAGTCGTCCAGGTTCAGAAAGATCCCCACTCCAAAGAGCTGATGGATCGTCGACCACCTCTAGTTAAGAATTATTGAATCTTTTAGTGGATTCGCACTTCCCAAATAGCTGCCGCTACGAATCCATCTAAGTTCTAAGACTTTGGTAAGGTCGGTATTTTAAGCCGCTCTTCATATCTTAGCAAAATTCTTTGGGCAATAAGCGGCTTTAAGCTATTCAAGGCTCAGGGGCGTAGCGAGGGGGGGGGTGCATGAGGGTGTCGCACCCCCCTCCCCCCCACGCTTTTCAAGAGTCGGCAAATCAACGATCAATTTTCAAAAATTACGTTTGGATTTCCATTAGGTATAGGTTTTTAAACTTGTAAATGTACTTATACAAAAGTCGGCATTTTCAAAGGTTCCCAATGAACTCCTTAAAATCGGTGAATCGGTGAATTTGCCGACTGAAATCCTTAAAATTTAGCGAGTTTAGATTCGATTTTAAAAGGACGGTTGGCATTTCTAATTTGAGGTTTAATTCGAAGGAATGTGTTATTCGCCAGTTCGCGGCTTATTGATGTGGATTGTGAACTTTAACAATTCGCGGCAAACGTGTGTTTGGGCCAAGAGGAGGATAATTAAGTATCCCATCAAAATGTATTAAGAAAATAAGTTTATAAACAGTTTAAATAACGAAATTTTGAATTCCAAACTTTTTGCCGCGAACGAAAACACCCTTGGCGCGAATTGTCAAAGTTTATTCGCAATCCACATCATTTAATTAGCGTTCCACAAACTAGCGAATAAAACATTCGTTCGAACTTAACCTCAAACTAGACATTGTGGGTAGAAACTGATGGCTGGAATTCGCGAAATGCCGCGACCTATAAAAGTGTTCATGTGAACGGGTTCTCAAAACTTGCGAATAGTCGTTCGATCGTAGGTAGTTGGTCGCTCTTATGTGAATGGTCCTTTAGGTATTAGCGTGTTCCTGTTAAGATTGGTCAAAATTGGACAAAGGAGCGTGGCGCCTCCCATACAAAAAACATCTTATATGGAGTGAAACTCGTTGACGTTAGATATAACTCGATAACCGCTGGGCCGATTTTCATGATTTCTTTACAGTCGGCAAGTTCCTGAAATAAGTCGGCATTTCAATGAAAGTCACCTCCCATGGCTCGAACCCTCACTACGCCCTGCAAGGCTGCTGAACCGTACGGCATAATATACCTGCCGAACTTCAGTGGAATATTAAGCGTATCCCTCTTGTTCATTAGTTGCCCAAAAGTTACCTGGATTTGGCTCACATTTCCAAGTAGACGGAAGTAAATCTGATTTTTAACAACGTCGAACAAAAGGTGCTCGACGGGCCTTGGAATTAAGACGTCGATTGGGGAATTGTTGAACCATTTGCTCACCAACAGGGTCGTCAACTCAAAGCTGGGCGAAGTTTCGGTTTGGAGGTTCGTCAGTATAGAGGAGGACACAGAATTAGGTGTGATCTTTCCTTTTCCTTTTGGAACCTAGTGGTCAATGAACTACCTACTTCTAATACTAGAAGGGGAAGGGTGCAAGGTAATTATAATTATGCCTATGCAGATGACGTTGCTATCGCTGTCTCAGGAAAACATCTCAACACGCTTAGTGATCTTCTGTATAATAACCTATAAATACATATATATATAATCCCTCCAAATGAAGCAACATATATGTGGCCTTGGAGTCAATCCTTAGAAAACCGAACTGGTCCTGTTTTTAAGGAAGAACAGAATTCTGAACATTGTTCTCCCAACAAAACCAAATCGCACTCTGTTGGTGCTCTCTAAAACGGCCAAACTTATAGGTTAGACAGCAAACTGAGCTGGAAACGCATAACATCAGCAGAGGGTTCAGAAAGCCATACCACGGCTCTGTATACTGCTGGAATAAAAGGAGGGCTTCAGTCTCAAATTACATACCTACTTGAAAATGCCATTCACTACAATCACCTTTGTCGTGTTCGATGCGTCTGCATTAATGGAGCCTTTAGAACCACTCCAATAGCGGCTATGGAGTATATACAAATTTAAGTTAAAAGAGAATGCATCCCAAAAGAAATTAAAACTGTTTTACATTTAAAAAAAAATTAAATTAAAAATTAAAATTAAGAAAGTAAATGTAGTATCGGCACTGTGCGATGCCAATACTTGACTATATAAAATGTAAAACAATGGAAATAAAGTCGCACTATATAAAATAAAAATACGGAAAATAAAAGTCAATTGATAGTAAACTATAGAGAAATCGGTTCTTTAATATTGGGTCTCTACAATACCCTCTCCCAAATTCGATTCAACAAGAACTTTGAAACCTACAAACCCCCCCACCAGGTCAGTCTGCTTTTATACGCACGGGTCCAAAACGGTAAATAGTAGTGGGTGGAGGTATTTTATCCCAATGTCTAAGCTCCAAAAACTCTCTACGCCTTAATAACCACTGTAGCGTATCATGGCGATTAAGGATGTCCCGTCGTGGCTGCGGTATATTATAACTAAGCCCCTGGATTCTGTCACGTGCAAGTTCAAAAATGCCCTTAATTGCCGCTTCTTTGACATTTAACTGTGTGGGCTATCTCGCTAAAATAAGCATCAGCCTCCAACGCTTTGTTCTATTGCGTTAACCTGTAGTTTTGAAATCATTCGATCCTGTGGTAGCACAAATTGGGCCTACTTGGGCCTAAGTGAGACTGCACCCTAACCTTATCTATGGTACATCGACCGCCAAGAAAGAAAACGGCTACGGCCCTTTAAGGGCCATTCAGTGAACTATGATAGAGTTTAGACAGTTGACTACGGACATTTTTCAAAATATTTTGCATATGCACGAGTTATCCAAAATCGGACATTTGGATGACCACCGTCAAACAAAGTCATGGAAGCGATATGAACAACAATATGTTTTATTATTATCTATATTTATTTTAAAATAAAAATATTCGCTGAAATTCAAATGTAACTTTTAAATTCAAAAAGCAAAAGTCTTCTCCCTATCAGAAGATGGTATAATTTTTGCAAATGGCTGCAAATATCAATTCTATACTTTGACATTTGTGAGGTAAACAGATACACGACATGAATCGCTATACTCCTAAAGAACTATGACGTTTAGCCGATTGCCTATAGAAGAGTATGGGACAACACGAAATGCTGCCAGAGCGCCAGGTCTGGCCGGGCCCAGAGCAACCGTTCTACTGATAATATCGCAGCTGTGGGTGAAGAAGACCCCGAAGTATCGACTAGATGATGTGCCACGCAATTGGACATCAATCGGCGGTCTTTGTCAGAGAATTTTAGTGAAAGACGTTAAGATGTTCAGCTGTTAGCTGTTGACCGCCAAGTGCGTGTATCTAACCTACGCTCATGCTCAAGCATCTCGTTTTGAAGATTTGCACTGGACGGTAATATCGCCTGATTTAACCGTTCCAGACTCCTTTTTGTTGTTGTTTTTTTTTTTTTTCAATTCACGAGTCACAAGCCTCAGAATCTTGAAGAATTCAGAGACAATATCCGTCAATAATGCGAGGATGCTATAAATCGGGCCCGAATGGGCATAAATTGAGGAGGCCAATTAACCGATATCATTTTTTTAAACTAAAATTAAGACATCAAATATGTAGGTAAACCAGTTTTTCATTCATAAAAAATACATCCAACAGAGTTCTGAGCCAATTCACTGGAATTAAGCTCTTCACACGCCTTGGTTATACTATACCCCTTCTTCATTCCACTGAAAGCTTTAATACTAAATCTTCAACACTATTGTAACCGCATATTTTGCTAATATGAGCCAACTTTGATAATGAAATGCATTTTTATAACTCAAAATGGTAGCCATTCTTTTTTGGTAACTACATAATATAATATGACAATAAAATGCATGTAGGTATTAAAAAAGAGAAACATCAGGTAGGTCGGTATCGGTACCTATGTCCTATATGGTAAGAGCAATAAATAAATGTAATCTCCTCAATTATCCCTCGCATTAGCACATCACACAATGGTTTCTTTTGACCGAGGACGATTGCCGCACGTGCCTAAGCACTACTCGCTCTTCTCACCCGTGTTTTGTATATACGTACTTAATTATTGTCACATTAAGAGCAACCCTAATAGAACGCGTGCTCTGTGTATACACAACCATTAGAAATATTTGGACAAATTTTTACAGCATCAACCCTCTGTATTTTTTTTTTCTCAGAAATGATTCGTATATAGCATTTTCTCTCACACCCTGTTTCATTATCTTCTACAATCTTTGTAATCTCCGCAGGAATAATTTGCCCAATCAGGCCTATAGCATCACGACTTGCCACAGAATTCTATTCTACTATACGAGAGGGATTGATTTAACCACATGATCCACTACCAGGAGGGATGATAAATAAGGACCAGATTACGGTCGATGTCATTCGAAACTCTTGACTGTCATTCAAGTCAGACCGACCTATTGTGCGTGCGGTTGTATTAAAGCAAAATTTAGATAAACATCTTGTGCATACATCGTGTGACATTTGATTGAAATATCTGATCACTGGATTCGGTTTCATTTGCTGCACGACTAATAGCATCCTTTTGAGAGAAACATGTATTTGCTTTGACAGAACGGCAAATAAAAGTAAAACGGCTTTTAAGTTTATGTCCATTCCAATGAATATAGGTGCCTATACAAATGAGTTAACAGCAAGCAAAAGCACGCACCCATACAACAATTAAAAATGAGTTACAACAATTGGTACCTATACCTGTGTCCTTAAAAATTACATCAACAAATTTGACGAGCAAATATGTACAGCCCGAGCGCAACGTGCAGTAAAATGGTCTACGAACAAATAACATCAATCAGCTTAAATCGTTCACACCTCTGAGACTGTACCAGTTACATGGCTCACACCGAGTTTGGTCTTTGGTGTAATATGAGTGTGGTGAGCACAGACCACTTCCACTCACAACGGGTTTTAATGTGATTTTAACGACACCAGCACCAGCCTGAGCTTGAAACATAACACTAACACATGCTTTTCAGTTATAGATACGAAAATTAAGAAAAGCTAGTTTTATGTCTTAACCACTTTGTGGATTGGGTTCAATCATTTTGAGTGATTGACCAAGTACCTGGATCAGGAAAGTGTGGACTTGTAATGAATTTGGTGATTACAATTTTATTGAATTCGTTTGAATATTTAATAAACCTGGGACCTGGTATATGCAGGTTTGTCTAGCTTTCGGCTATTAATTAGTTATAACGTGGCTGAGCAATTTGATTGTGATTAATTGAAATGAAAAACAATTTGCGGCTTTAAATGAAAAGTGTTGATTGATATAATTCAAACGGAGTAGCGGTAGCATATCTAAATATATATAAATATTCAGTACCTAAAAGAATTTGCTTTGAGAAAAGAACGTAACAAGTGCATTTAAAAAAAAATAGGTAGCTATCTGCGGAAATAATTACAACACAAAACAATTAAACATAAACAAAAGCCAGTTGAAGAAAATTGTGAAGAAAAGCTCATTTTTGTATAATTTTTAAAGAAAATGACTTCTGCGCTGGTGATTGGAAAGAAATGCCTTGTGTAGGTTAGGCTAGGTTAGTGTGTTAGCAAGACAGGAGAAACTTGTACGTGCCACGCTTAGATCAATGTAGATCCGTTGTGATGACCTAGGGGTTTATGACTTCCACACACTGGAAACCTATGAAAAACCTACGGTGTACTTACAAATTTAAGTAGATCATTAATGGACCTGTTGGAAAATTCTTCTAAATACCCGTAAAAGTAGCTACCAAGGATTTTATTTCGTATGTGGCAGAAAGGCTGGGCAGTGGCAAAGAAAGAGTGGGGTGTCCTCCATGCACCTCCCCATTACCGCATCCTCTGCACAGGTCGTCTGTGCGGACTCCCATTTTTTGGTATGGTATATTTCAGCATATTGTGCCGGCACAAGGATTTCTTGTTCAATTGTAAGATTCTCTTATACATTTCTGTTTGTTATAGATTTGATTCAGGAGTCAAGCTTGCTCCATCTTTCATATGTCGCCATTATTTTTTGCTCCCAATCGTCTGTCTGAGATTACAAGGGGAATCATTACTGTGGAGTCGGCCTGGTTTAGTTGGTGAGATTTAATGTTGAACGGCTGGAATCGCAACAAACCGCCAGAACTTTTGCCAATCGATATCGAGTATCCGTTAACCCACCTAGAATTCCTATATACCGAGTGCTAAAGACCAATGGTATCGATGCCAAGCGGCCATCAGAGATGCGCGTCGCAAATGAAACCCTTGGTTTGATGGAGAGTGCAGGTGAGAACTATTTAAGGCACCGGGAGATGACTTGGTGGAGAGCATATACACCAATTCATCTTTAAGATTTGGTCGGAAGAAAGTAACACTGATAAATAGAAAGTCAGTATTTGTATACCCTTCAAAGGAAGCTATATTCACTTTGCCATTACATTTGCAACGCCAAGAAGGAGTCACCGGAAACCCCATAAAGTATTCTGAATCAAGATCACTCTGAATCGATTTAGCCATGTCCGTCTGTTGAAAACACGATAGCGTCCAAAAATGCAGCTGTCTGATGGGAGAACAAAACATGCGATAAAAGATAAGAACTCCGTTCGACCAAAATTAAATCTGAACAACATCTGAACGCAAGTCCAACAAGACTGATGGACCAGATGGCCTCCCGCTGTCAATCGAGTTATTTAACCCATATTGCTGAGATTGAAATCGTATTATATGTACCTACCTTTAAAAATGTTTTTATATAGATTTCGCGTCCTATCGACCTCTTTCTTGACATGCTTTGGTATACCACAAGGTAGTTATCTAGTCGAGGTCACCTTCTCTTCCTTAAACACTCCGTCCTCTTTCCGTACGCTTACTATACCAAATTTGTCAAACCCATAGTTTTTCCACCTCGTGCCTCATAAATTCCCTAAAGCTTAATATCACCAACTACCAATCCATTTACCTTATAAGTCCTCTTCCCGAATTTACCTTCTTAACTGTCAAAGTCAACCTTTACCGGCCTACGACAGTAAGCGAGCTTAATTTCTGCTCGCATAATATTGATGAGAGCATTCTTAAGAGCAACTAATGACTTGGCATTGGCACCGTTAAACGGTTTTCAACCCCCTACGTGGCCAGATCTCTCTACATATCTGTTGAGAACTAAGCATCCGATAGTATACACTGCCGCTCAAGGATTGACATTTTTCGATCTGTCAAACAAGTTGTGCAAAAAGAGCTCCTAGATAAAAAGTGTGAAAATAAAAAGAGATAATAGATAAATATCCAAAAGTTTGGTATCGAATGAATCTTCAGACATTACATTACCCATAGAAAATAAAATCTGAGTAAGTTATAGCATATAAGACAGATACATCCCCAGTCGAAAATTACGCATCAAAACTAACCTCAACAAATGAGTAAAAGAGGCCTACTGGAAATATCCCCAGAACATAACAACACAGAAAAACGACGACCAAGCCCCAGCAAGTCCAAAATGCCAAACGACAAAATAACAGGCATAAGCATTGAGCAGTTAAAGCAAATATTGGATGAGAAAAACAAAGACCTTGCCAAGGACTTAGCGTCCAAATCAGACTTTCAATTGCTCGTCTCTGAAATTGCATGCCTTAAAGAAAAGCACGATACACTTTCGAGCAAGGTTTTGCAATTAGAAGCCCGAAATAGATTTCTTGAAAATACGATGGACAAACTCCTACAGAAAAGTTCTGAGTCCAACCTCATCGTACACCTGCCAGCAGAAGAAAATACTAACATGAACGAGAAGGCAAAGTCCATTTGTGCCGATCTACTTAAAAATTCCACTTCGACGATAAACGATATAGAATCAGCTTACAGTATTCCCAGTCGTGACCCGAAAACTGCAACAATAATTGTCAAAATGAGAAATCGAGACTCCGCTTTAAACGTCCTTCGCAATACTACGAAACTAAGAAAGACCAACATCCGCATAAATAAAGACTTACCATACAATGTGCGTCGACGAAGGGCTAAGCTTGCAGCAATAATGAAAACCATTCGAGAAGAAAATCCAAAGCTGAAAACCACCCTAAGAGATGATAGGCTATATATTCAAGATCGGATGTTCACTTGGGATCTGTCCGAAGGACTTAAATACGACAATATGAATGGTCTACATGCTTTAAAAGATTTAATTGGAACAATTCCTACAGGTATGCACGATATGGTGAATGAACTTACAAATCAAAACAATGCGTACGAAACGTCAGTTCGAAGTTCAGCCGGTCCAGCTAACCACCTGCTTAAGAAAACAGCCGCTGTAAGCAATAATGGGGTCATTGCATGTTTACACGAAAATGAGGAATCCAATTGAAACGTATCCGTCTACCAGAATAAAGAAATAATAATTGATGAAGTTGATATGAATAATTTAAAAATTTTAAGCTACAATGTTGCAGGGCTAAAAAATAAATTGGAATTTGATGATTTTTTTAGCTACGTAGAAGAATTTGATATTATTATGTTATTTGAAACTCATGTGTTAAATAAAGAAGAGACTAAATTTAATAATCTATTTAAAAATTATGAATTAAAATGGATCCCTGCTGTAAAAACGAACATATTTGGTAGAGGAAGTGGGGGTGAGCTTATCGCATACCGTAAAAACATAAATACAGTAGATATACAAATCAAGATGATAGAAGGAACGTATGTCTTGGAACTAAAAATAAGTGACTCTGTCTCTCATATAGTACCTACTTACCTAAACCACAACCATTGGCAACGAGACTATGATAAGCTAAGCGATTTGTTAATAAATCTTAACTCATTAAATTTGATGCTTATCGGTGACTTCAATGGAAGAATTGGTCCTTCAGAAAACGACTTCGTAAGTGGACCCCCTTCACCATTCATAAAACCATACCGCAATTCTAAGGATATAGTATACGATCAAAAAGGTGCTAAGATAATTGAGCTGGTAGATGCTTTCGATGGCTTAATTCTGAATGGAAGTTGCGACGGTGATTCTAATGGCGAGTATACGTTCCTACGTGGTACTGCGTGCTCAGTTATTGACTATTGCTTTATTGCTGGAAACTGGCAAGCATGTCTGTCTGACTTTAGGGTAGGCATAAAAACATTCTCCGACCACATGCCACTGGAAATCACCTTTACGGCCCCGGGATCCCCGAATATAGTAAACGAAAATTACTTAAATTTATTGCCAAAATTATATTGGAGTGACAGAAATCTTGAGCAGTACCAAATAAACTTAACCAGACAAATGGAACATTTAAGTAGTACATCGAATGAAATACCAGACATTGAAAAACTTTCGGAGGCAATTAAAAAAGCAGCACCACCAAGACCAACATCAACCTATAAGAGTAGTAAGAATAGGCAAAAATGGTTTGATAGTGAGTGCATGCAAGTTAGAGATAAATCTTTTGCGTTTTTAAAACTTCTAAGATGGTACAACACGAACACATTTAAAAGTCTCTATGCGTCCGCAAACAAAGAATATAAACGCATATGCCACGCTAAAAAATCCAATTATGAGCAGCAAAATATTAACGCTTTGGATCGTGCTAAATCTTCTGCGGAGTTCTGGAAAGCAGTTAAAAGCATAAACGGAGGTAGAAACACCATCGCGCCACATTTACATGCTCAACAGTTGGGAGATCATTTCAAAACACTACTTAATAGGGAGCAAACTTCTTTAGCCCACCAATACGCAGTACCGTTCTTCGTAAACGAACACTTAGATGCACCATTCACTTTAAGCGAGGTACAAAGGGTAATTATGAATTTAAAATGTAACAAAGCCCCGGGAGAGGATCGCATCCCATTCGAATTCTATAAGAATTGTACAGCCGATTTTGCCAATGCCCTTACATCAGAATTCAACCGAATATTCGAAACTGCAGATATACCTCAACGCTTTCGAAAATCAATAATATATCCGCTACACAAAAAGGGTAATTATAATAACCCGAACAACTACTGAGGCATATCATTTTTTTAAATACATCGGCTATAATATTTGGAACACTGCTGTTCAACATGCTAACGCAATGGGTCACAAATAATAGGATTCTACACGAATTTCAGGCCGGCTTTAGAGCACAATACTCAACTGTGGACCAAGTTTTCACTCTTGTTAATATAGCCGATGTGTACAAGAGAAGAAAGAAAAAGCTTTATGCTCTATTTGTTGACTTTAGTGCAGCTTTCGACTCCATAGCCCGAGAAGCACTATACTATAAGCTCTACAGAATAGGAATCTCGAGCAAAATAATTAACATTCTGAAAGCTATGTATGAAGACAATATGGCAATGGTGTGGGACGGGTGCAACACATCTGAGGAGTTCGCAACAACCATGGGAGTTAAGCAAGGATGTGTCCTAAGCACACTCTTGTTCATCCTGTTTATCATTGATATAACAGACAATATCGGAGGAGGAGTTGAAATTAACGGGACAAATGTCCCTGCACTAATGTACGCAGATGATATTGTCTTTTTAGCAGAGACTGTAAATGGTATGCAGCTTTTGATAAACAGGCTGAAAAGCTACTGCAATACATGGAATCTGTCTGTTAACTTAGATAAAACAAAAATAATGATATTCAGGACTGGCGGCGGGCGATACTCAAGAAATGAAGCTTGGATGTATGGAAGAGATCGCATAGAAATAGTTAAACACTATAAGTATCTAGTAGTGCTGATTTCATCCAATATAAATATGAATAAACACCTTGAAGCCAAATTAAAAGAAGCTAAGCGCGCAATTTGTTCAGTCTGGGGTAAATGTATCCAGAATAAATACATCGAACACAACTCAAAACAAAAAATCATCCGTGCTACTGCAACAACTATAATGCTATATGGAGCTCAAATTTGGGGTTATAACACATACACCGCTGTCGAAAAATTTCAACGCTATAGCATAAAAAGAGTGTTTAGCTTGCCGAGTAGCACCCCCAATTACATGCTCTACTTAGAAACCGGGTTGGCCCCTCTGTTTTTGGAAACACTTAAGTTGCACTTCAGTTATGTTGTAAAAGTAATGGGAATGGAGCAAGAAAGGTTACCAAAGGTAATACTTTCCCACATAATCTCAACAAGAGGAGGACTAGTCCAAGAATGGGAAAAATTAGCTCGAAACTGTGGGCTTAACCTAAGTTTTTCACGCAGAGAAGATGGTATGTCCCTGAAACTAAAGTTCGGTACTATACTGGAAGAAACCTTTACGATTCATGTGTTAACGAAGCTCAGTCATCGCAGTATAGAATGTTGTACAGTAAATTGAGTTACAATCTCCAGGAAAAAACGTATTTTTTGAATTGTAATTCAACTGACAAAATAAGCACTATATTTAAAATAAGAGGAGAACTACTAAGCTTGAATTACATACCACACCGACCTGATCTTCCAATCATTTGCGATCTATGTAATCTCAAAGAAAGAGAGGATGTGTTTCACTTTCTCGCTATATGCCCTATTCTTCGAGAATTTCGTATGATGTTCTTTGGATCACAAGTACTAGAGATGGAGGATACGTTAAGTTTTTTAAATGGAGACCGTGGTTGGGACGTACTATATAAGTACGTAGTAAATGCTCTACGATACAGGAGACGCATCTTGGAAGGCGATTTTTAGAAAATAAACATATAAAAATAATGAAATATGAAATGAATATTACCTTAATAAAGCAAAATATCTACTATAAATGTTTAAATAAAAATAAAAAATTATCTAGATTAGCTATGTATGTATATATTTGAATAAAAATTAAAAATGTAAATTAAAAATGTCAATCTGGTGGACGGCCTTGGCCAAACCAATAGACTTAAGATAATAATTAAAATGTATCTAACTATCTTTCTTTTTATGGAAATAAAGTCAATAACTAACTAACTAACTAACTACACTGCCGCTCAACTGAATAGGTTCAACATTAAAAAAAAAGTAAAACGACAATATCTCTTTAACCAACTTTCCGATTTTAATGAAATCAATTTTTTTATATAGAATAAACAGTTGTTAAGAAATACGAATTTATATTTTTATGACTATTTTTCCAAAAACATATCAAAAACTTCCCATTTATTTTGGCTCAACTGAATAGGTTCAAAAACTTAAAATTAAAAAAAAAATTATATAACGTATTTATTCACAGTTTTGGTTCTTTTTAACATTTAACTACATATTTAAGTATAATTTAGTATGTAGGACTACCTCCTTTGTTCAATATAACTTTCATAGATACGATTTCGAAAATACTTATATGTACCTACTATTTTTCAATAATTCCAAGTGAAATTGTTGACCCGACCTTTTTAATGGCGCCAATTAGGATTAGGACTTCTTTACATCGGAAAACACGACAGTCTGGCACTACTTGTTTCACGTCATATGCTCTCGAGTAAACTGAAGTCGTGCAGCTGTGCGCACATAATTGAGATGTGTTACCAACTACATTTTGGCTTCGGCCAATCTTCTAAGCGATTTGACGCTGTTTTAAACCAAATTCGAAGTATCCCTTTATTTGGCCTTTTTCAAAATCGTCCAATTGCTTTCCGCGACCAGTTTTAGAAAAAAACGGCAGTAATTATTTTCAATCTAAAATATCTAAAGAATTGTCGTCGTTACATAATCGTTGTAGATCACAAACTAAAGTGATCCCTTGAACCTATTCTGATGAGCCAAAATAAATGGGAATTTTTTGATATGTTTTTCCAAAAACAATAATAATTATATAATACGTGTGTTAGAGACAGCAAACACACGTATATTTCGTGTTTCATTAACAATTGATTATTCTGTATAAAAAACATTATTTCATTAAAATCGGAAAGTTTTTTAAAGAGATATTGCCGTTTTACTTTCTTTTTAATGTTGAACCTATTCAGTTAAGCGGCAGTGTATGTATAACTACCCTGAGATCGTTTTTCAATTCACCCATTAGGATTAGGCATAAGTTTGTAGGTAGGTTCCTTCTATATTAGTCTTGAGCTATCTACTAACGTTGATCAAAGGGGTTGCCAGCATTTGGGTGGAATTTTGCAAAAATACAGTGATAGATAGAAGATAGGTAGATATTCCATCATTCGTGTTGTGGAGTACCTAGGTAGGTACCTTTATAATGAGTGGGGAAGCGAGGAGTAACAATGATTCTCGCTTGTTTGGGATTGTCCCTTACAATTTCTGTTGGGAAATTTTTGTCGAATTTCAGACTAAAATTCTTAGACTAAAATCATAATATCCTGAAATGCGTCGCCAATATAAAGAAAACACTAGTATCGTGTTGAATTTTGCACAATATACTATACGTATACCACTTACAAAGAGTACATACGTAGGTACTAGGTACATATGCAAGGGCGGACTAAGAGGCAGTGGCACCCGGGGCGGTAAAGCAAGCTTAATTTAAGAAAACAATAGGAACAAAGATTTTATTTGAAGGTGCTTTCGAGCACTGAATGTTTCGATAAAATCATTAAAATCTATATTTTTTGTGTGCTCCTTTTCGATTGAAAGTATAGCCAAGCCAGATAGACTAAGAGGCAAGAGCCCACAGTAATTTTTGGGTGTGAATGTTAACACAAAATAACTCACATAATTAGGTAGTTCTTAAGTAGTTGTTCCTAAATGTTACCGTCTTGCATGCTGCAATGGTGAGTAATACCATATCAAAAATGCAGTTTTTTCTGAATTACAAATAATTGGTAGGTATAACAACTTCAATATCATTTCAAAATGTAGAGTTAAGTGTCCTGACCCTGATTACCAATATGGTAGTCCAAGACCTTTTTCAGGCGGCCTTCTGGCTGCAAGACGCTCTTAAAGAAGCCTAAAAATCAATTTTTTAAAGAATTGCAGGCCTAAATCGATTTTAGGCTACTGTAAGAGCGTCTTGGGAAATAACGTACCTATATAATATACATACATATCTATCTCCAAAAATTATGAAAATGTTCATTAAGGAAGGAGAGAGGTGATACCTACGTAGGTTTCCAAAAATTCTTTTTTCATGCACGTCTACAAAGCTAGTGGAATAGGTTAGGTATGTATACTACACCGTTAAAGTTTCATGACTCTACGTGCGTAAGGCCAATCTGGTATAGGTAATAGATTTAGATTACGCCTAAGGTAAGGTTACAGACATTATAGGTTTATCTACCGCAAAATGTCCTCTCAAGATCCCAATAGTACCTAGGTGTAAGTACCTATTGTTCCCAAAGTATGGTTTTGTAGTTTATAGGTATTCATTTTGTTTCAACTAAAAACTATAGCCATAGGTGAGGAACCTACCTATTTTATCGACTTTAATATTTCTGTAGATATTTGTTAATTTACAAGTCGCATAGCTCTGTACCAAGAATTGACTCCAAAATTATAACCTTTGCCTAAAAAAAATGTGTTTGTTAGAATTCTATATACGTAGGTATACCTATTTAGAAAATATTTCCTAATATGCGAGAGCACTCCCTTTCCCCGGCACATAAAAAAGATTAAATGTGGGTACTTATAGCTATAGGTATACCAACCTATAGACGAAAGAGAAAATCATTACTTTACATCAAAAGTGCGACTCATAAGAAGCAGAAGACGAAGACAATCTATTCAATTTCATTTGCTCCATCACCATAACCATAACCTCCAAAATCAGTCTAACCGCTTCCGGCCAACATACCTAGCAAAACCGAAGGCAACCCCCTCCCCACCCGCTCAAGGAAAAAGCGAGAGAAATCCAATTGATTCAAATCTGATTCCAATTTCCTGATTGAGCGGAATTTTTTTTTTTTCTTCCTTTTCTTCGCTCGTACATATGGAATTCGTATTTTGTAAGTCTTAGGTACATACATGCCGGCATATCCTTATCCTTACATATCCATTGACGCGCGTTCCCATATAACAAGGTATATAGCAAGTAGGTATACCTAGGTACCTACCTACTTCTTGCGGATGCGTGCTTTCATAGTTCATTTTCTGTTCCTTTTGCAGACGCTTCTCGTTTCTCGTATAACCAAACGTTGGTTTTTATCAAAGCACTTAGAATCAATAATTCCGAAAATTTTCCATTTTCCCGCAAAGTTTCGAACGGCGGCGCGCGGCGCAGTAAGGGGCGAGGAAGATGATATCGGAAATTGCAAAAAAGGACATAATAGAAAACTTGTAACAGAACGTCATGGTGCTGCAATGGAATGTAGAAAATTGGAAAAACAACTTAATTAATTGAATTTAGCTTCACTAGAGCGGTTGTTCCTTCCTAAATAGATCGTCCTTATAGATTCAAGAGGACCAACACCACCAAACTGTACCACATCCAACATTATACGCACACACTTGGAATAAACAACAGCCAGGGCCAAACACCAATCAAAATTACCGCCGTGTACATAACTTAAGATACAAAATGTGATGGAATGAGAGAGAGAGCACAAGGCGAGACACCATTTTCAGACAGCAATCTACTGAAAATTTCCCTGTATTTTTATTTTCCTTCAACAGCTTCGCTCCGCCTATAAATCCTTCCTTATTATTATTAGCGCTGTGTTCTTTCCCCTACAAACAAAACTGAACATCACGTTCTGTTCTCCTCACTCTCATGGGCGACTGTTTTGTTTCTCTTATTCTCACAATGGTATTCTATAGTTCCGGGAGTACGAGAGGGTCTGCAACACTATACAATGGGAAAGCAAGCGTGGATAGGAAATAGAACTGCAATTGTCACCACAATACCTCCTCCATTCGGACGGAACGTGAAGTGTGGTAGAACATGGTGTGTAATTGTTAAAGGAGATTTTTGGAAAGAGTGTTGGTAGGGTTTGGTAACGAACGTCAGAACGTACTACCTGGCTACCTTTGTGGTTATTTTCGAAATATCAGCTTCTCATTGTGAATGGGGCTGAATGGCGCGAAGTTCGGTTGTTGGCAATATCTTGAAGCGTGTTTCCAGCAAAATGTTGAGTGAAAATAAATCGGCAAGCGTTTTCAATTGGAATGGTGGTTACCTATACCTACCTACTTCCGAAATTCTATGGAAAATAACGATACATAATTATTTATTGGTAAGGTCCAAAATGGTAGAGGCCCTCAATGAGTTACGTTTTGTAACTAAGTTTTCTGAGCTTGTTTTTGTTAAACGACAAATAAGTACCTAACAATATTGTAAGCCGATCGGATCCTAGTGGATCCAGAATGTATGGGTAGGTAAGTTTAATTGCGGCCATAATTAAAAATCACTAAAAACATATTCTGTGCCTTATTGTAAATAACAGTTTTAAACGTATTTACATACATATCTATAGGTACCTACTATCAGGTTTGAAGGTGTTTAATATAGAAATTAGAAACTATTTTCATTTGGGGTTATGCCGTCGGTAAGAAAGCTAGTTTCTGGTGAAGTCTGCCTTTAATTTTTAACGAAAATTGTGTTCAGAGATAAACTCTCCTCAGGCTTCAAAAGATATTCGGAATACCTAAATAGTAACTTCAGGTTTTCGTACACATTTATATTTATAAATAAAACCAACTATCCTGTGGTTTACCCGACGGAAATTCATCCCACGTAGGTATTATCTACCTACTAATATCTAATAATTTAGTGTTTTAGGTACGATCTAACAGTAGATATCTAACGATAGAAAATTTTAAATTGTGACCTACAACAAACTGAAGATATCTAATGGTTAAAAAAAATTAAAAGTAGGTAGATAGCAGATAAGGCCATTTGATTTTAAAACTTGTGGTGAAATGTGTAACTGTGCGTCACTTAAATACTAATAGGTAGGTAAGGTACAGAAACCTTGACAAAGTATACCTATAGGGTGATGGGACCAGTAGTCAGCTATTTAACTTTTTTTTAGATTCAAGAGGTCTTTAAAAATCAGTTGTTAAACCGTTTAATTTAGTTTTTAGTTTCTTTGAATATTTGAAATGCATAGATGTGGAAATACTTACCTTAGATACCAAGTTTATTTGCTACCTATTGCAAACTATTTCCAAAATAAGTAAAGTAGGTAGGTATGTGGGCGCAGTAGAGCAGTGGTTAGTGTGCTGGACTACTGTGGACGATCCCAGGTTCGATCCCAGGAAAAACACAAATTACTTAAGGTTTTTTCTACTGCGCCACTTCTCGCGAACGTCTGACAAACATCCGAGAGTATGACTGTGCTGAAAAAGCTACATACTTAATTCAGCCGTTCGGACTCGGCATAAAATTGTAGGTCCCTTCCATTCGTTCCAAAAATAGAAACTCACACAAAACGAATGGTTGCGAGAAGATAGGCCTTGGGTGTCTACCGCCTGTAGCGCCGCCTATTTATTTTTTTATTTAGGTAGGTATGATTTTGGAGTAGGTACTCGGCCCCCTTAGTTCCAGTAATCTGCCACGCAAGTATCGAGTAGTCAGCCCCAAATACCTACTATTTCTACATGTTTACCATTTGAACAAAGTATGAACAAATCTTTTCATAGTTAATAACAAAGTCATAAATAGTTAAAGAATTAAAAGGAACATCAATTTCAGTCGTATAAGTTTGTTGCTTCAAAATTGCATCAATAGAACACATGGTTTTTCTTTAAATACCTACTTAGGTAGATAATAACCCTAGAAAGGTAATCTTCGTCGATTCGATGAACATCAATTTAATTTTTTTGATTTTCTCTTCGATCTTTATTCCTTTCACATCTTCTATCCATGTTGTTTTCTTATTTTTCTATTTTCTATAAAAAAAAAAGTATGAACTGATCTAAAAAAACAAGGGTTCCAGCACCTTTTTCCATATAAAGGCAAAAGTTAAAAAAAAGAAATGGTCTGTATATATATAGCTATTAACCAATAAAATTAACAAGCAATTTGTGCACACATTTCGTAAAAATTGGAGTCCAATATTACTTCGTCGATTATTACGAAGATTGGTACCTTTAATGTAGATACTAAAAAATATGATTACCTTTCTAGGGTTTAAGTAAAATAAAAAAGAAAAAATACATTTTAAAATCAACAAAAATAACGTAGGTATGTGTTTCAACATACCTAGAAGAACAAAAAAAAAAAACAATACATTCATTTAAAAACATCAAATTCGTAATCACTTTCTTCATTGCAATCTTCACAGTAAAATCTTTCGTCTTGTAGATACATTTTCTTCTATACATTAATCACATTCTTCAAATCGTTGTCTTCAGCAGCAGAAATTAGCTCCTCATCGCAATTGGAGCATATAATTTTGGGAATGCTTTTTTTGATTTTCTGCTTTCCTCTTAAGGTCAGTTTCTTGTTTTCGGTTTCTAAACGCAAACCTGTAGTAGTAGATATAGGTGTTTTTGAAAAGCAGGGCTGGCTGTGGATGGTGTGCGATGAGCTCTATTAATTTCAATAGTTAAATCGTTAATATTTTAAACATATTAGATAGGTGGTACAACCCATTCTGTTGTTCATCTGCAATATTAAAATGATCCTCATACTCCGTTTTGAGACCCTTAAATGCGCCCACATCGGCTCGCTGGGTAATATGTGTTGTATTTGGTAAAAGCGCATACAGCGCGTACCAATTCACTTGGCCATTCTACTGCGCAGGTTTCTGTGTATTTTGTTTTTGTGTTTTGTTTTGTGTCGTGTATATTCTCTTAAATCCTCTCTCTGCGCAACCGACGGTTGGCCAAGTGAATTGGTTCGCGCTATACAAAATAATCCCTTTATTATGTGATTTGTGTTCATCGAGCAGTCAAAATACCGGCGTTTGATGTTTTGTTTGTTTAACCAAGCTTTAAAACAATTGACAAGATTGAAGAACTAAGTACATATTTTCTTACCTCAAACATGCTAATTCTTAAATAGTGCCTAATAATTTTTGATTCAAGAAGCGTTTGTTGCAAAAAAAAATTAATTTGAAGTAGGTTGGTACCTAACCTACCATCATTTTTCTAAATCGAAAAGATTTGGAAATGCAATATAAAAAGTTTTTTTTATTAAAGTTTATTTTATTCAATATGAAATAAAACACTTCAAGCTACTGTTAATGCCCATATGATATATAATATATTATATATTAGCTTCATTTAATAGATAATTTTATTCCATTAGCTACTGTTTAAAAATAATTTCTGACATACATGCGCGCCACGGCTGTTTGAATGAAGCGTAATCATGAAGTCCAATTTTCGACAACTGGGGTCGTATATGAGCATTAGCACGACGAATGTTGACTTCCAAATCGTTCAACGTCTCTGGTTTATCGGCATAGACTAGTGTCTTCACATATCCCCAAAGAAAGTACCTAATCTAAAGGTGTGAGGTCAGTTCACCAGGTCCGTTACGCACAATTCTGTGCTCATCAAATGTTTCCCTCAATAAATTTATGGTGTCGCGCGCCATGTTGCACCATCTTCCTGAAACCAAAGGGGTTTCAACTCTTGTACAAACTGGATCTTATAAGCTTTTAAGCCAAGATCAGGTGGACGATTATGACGACCGTAAAATGGACGTAGCGCACGATAAGATTGGCGAACCGAACCATGGTTTTCGAAATAAGTTTGCACAATTCATTCGCGTTGTTCTAGCGTTAATCATTTCATCGTAAAGTGGCAAACGTACTACCTAACTATACAAATCAACTTTCAACTGTCAAATTGACCATTTGTAGAAACAGGTGTTGCCAGTTTAAAACCGAACCGAACCGACTAAAAGTCTAAACAGACGGTTCGAAAATGGACTGTGAAGTCTCTTAACATCTCAAAATAAAAAAAGGATTCCGGATACCGCCTTCGTATTTTGAGTCGGAACTATTTGCTATCCGCAAGGCCTTACCATCAGAGGGCGGAATTGTTTTATCCGTAATTGTTTATAATTGCTTTTACTTCGCGTGTAATTTGGTTTACATGCTAACAAGTTATCGCCTATATAGGCAAATCTCAACCCTCCCCTGTTCACTGGCGAAATCGGCTCTCATTTCGCTCGGATCAGTCAAACCAATAGTCCCCTCCGAAACTCCTATCGAATGCCAATTTCAGCTCCGCGAAATAAGACCCCAGGAAATAAGGCCCCAGAAAAAAAAATTAAATAGGGCCTCAAAAAATTATACAGGAAACAACAACAACGATTTTTAATAAAATTTAGGGTGTTATTTCCTTTTTTGGGGCCTTATTTCCTAATGAAAATTGGGGTCTTATTTCATTATGAAATAAGAGGAGACCCCAAAAGTAAAAATGAAATAAGACCCCAAACGAAAAACGAAAGCGTATGGGGGGCATTCATTATGAAATAACACCCCAAATTTGGGGCCTTATTTGATTTTTACTTTTGGGGCCTTATTTCGCGCAGCCGCCAATTTCAGATGGACGAGTCTGACGAACTGTGTCATATGAGGGTTCCCAGGTCTTAAGAAAAAAAATCCCCTTTTCTTAACACCAAAATGACTTATTTTCCCTTTTGAAAATCAAAAAAATTCCTTTTTTGTCCCCGAAGAAAAAATCTTTGAGTAACCAGCTTTTGAACTCGGACAATGCTTCCTATTGCGTGAGATATTTTTATTTTTTTTGTTGGTTCTTCCTTCATTTCAAAATCCTAAATAAAATGAATATTATTTTCACTTACCCTACCCATTAAGTTGTGCCACTTAAAATCGACCTGTCTCGCCCAAAACGACTTTCATAGGAAGGAATGTGTGGCCCAGTACACGGGCATGACTTTCATTCACATGAACGACTTGGCTTACTTGGCTATACTCAAAAACAACGCCTCATTGCAATGAAATAAAGTTTGACAGGAATAATGAAATCGAAAATACAAAAATTGTATGGTAAAGCCAAAGCGGACTCCCGCTTTTTACGTCCTTACTCTACCAACGCAAATACCAAAGATTTGTATCGAAAGCGATGGTTTCGAAAAAGAACCTTCATGCGTCATGTCATGCCCATGCGAGAATTATTTCTGAAAGTGGATTTTTGGTGCATTTTCTGTATGATCTACCAATCTCCTTTCTATACTCACTCAAAATCTACCTGTCTCTAACACGACGTTCATGGTAAGGAGTGTGTATGGCCAGGCCATGGTAATAGTTTTATGAAATAATGTCAAAAGAATGAATGCATTCAGAAAACAAACAAAAAAGTGAGATGTTGCATGGACACTTTTTTTGAGCATGGTTGTTTTTGTAGGTTGTTAACATTTATTTATTCTAAAAAATTCCCTTACAAACTGTTTTTGATACGATTTTAAGATTTTTCCCCTGTTTGGATTTGTTTCCCCGTTTTTATCCCTGTCCTCTTTTTTTCCCTTTCGTCTTAAAAAGTCGGCAAAAATGGCGATTTTCCCCTCAACCTGGGAACACTTCATATCAAGAAATATATCTATGGCCAAACTATATAGCAAGGAAAAAAATCACACACCTTTATAAGAAAAACGTGAAAAGACATTGCGATCACCACAGGCCACTGGTCTAAATTCCACATAAAACGCACTGCCGCAGTTCTAATGAAGCAGCCGAAAAATAAACCTTCGCTCACTACATCTATACCTACGCCGGCCGGCACTATAGAGCTAGGGCCAGACGGTGATCTCTGGGCAATCCCTTCTTCGACTCCCTCGAGAAGGTTTCGAAAAGTAGCATTAAAGAACTGATATCTAACCTTTCAGAATTCCACAGGCTGGATCTAAACTCTTCATTTCGACAAACTTAAACAAATAGGTCAAATGAGTTGTAGTAACTAAACGCCACATATAGTGCAACTTGGGGTTTTTAAACTGCCACTCCCACCTACCTACTTAAGATGGCGGATTGTGTGCTCAAATACCTACTTTATTTACAGCTCCGTGATCATAGTCTTTTCGCCGCAATCCTTTCAAAACATTTCTTTGGCTGCTTTAACAGAAAGCAAATGAATGAATCCCAAATGAATCCATACCTTAAATACTTTAGATCTGTTTAATTGCGGGGCACTTCCTAAACTCCGCGCGTTTTAAACGTTTTTTTTTACCAGCAGCCGCTACACCAAACCGCCTCGCACTCCACAAAATATTTCCAGCAGGGGCAATAGGTTCTGTTCGAAACAACCGCCATTCTTCCTCAACATTCGATGAAACTTTTGGGATTTGTTCAAGGTCAAACCTTTCAGGCTGTCTGTCCGTCTGTCTGTCTGTTGAAAACACGATAGGAGTCCAAACGAATCGACCTATGCGAATGAAATTTTGTGAGACTTATTTTTACCGTTGTCAGGAAATGGGCTTTGTCGGTCAAGTAGTCCTGGTACCTCCCATACAAAACCACTATTAGACCCATGTGTCTCTCTGTCTGCTAAAATCACGATAGCGTCCAAAAGAATCGACCTAGGCGAATGAAATGAGAGGACTTCTTTTTACCGTCGTCAGGTTGGTATTAAAAATGGTCCATGTCGGTCATGTAGTTCTGTTACCTCCCATACAAAGCCAATATTAGACACATGCGTGTACCTGTACAGTGTACAGTAGGTACAGTGGGGGGCACAAGTATTTTGACAAAACTAAAGTTAATTCTGCTCATAATTTGAAACTTACTTCATGTAAATTTTGGCACCAATGGAAAGGTCATTTAAATTCCGTTTGAATAGTAATACAAAACTTTCCTTAACCCATAAAGTACCCATTTAAAAATTTTAGAATTTAGAATTTTTGTCAATGTCTACTTTTTTTACTTTTATTCTCGGTCCAAAAAAAAAAAATGTTTTGATGCAAAAAGTTTCTTCAAACAATTCTAATAGTGACTGCAAAAAAAAAATTTTCAAAAATCTCTTCGCTAATATTTTTTATGATTTTTTGAAAATTGCTAAAAATGACTGTTTTTTCCTCCTTTTCATACAAAATTTTTCTGAGATCATCCCATTCTAAAAATCATAAAAAATATTAGCGAAGAGATTTTTGAAAATTTTTTTTTGCTGTCACTATTAGAATTGTTTGAGGAAACTTTTTGCATCAAAACATTTTTTTTTAAAAGTCAAAAAAGTAGACTTTTACAAAAGTTCTAAATTTTCAATGGGTACTTAATGGGTTAAGGAAAGTTGTGTATCATTCCAATGGCATTTTAATGACCTTTCCATTGATGCCAACATTTACATGAAGTAAGTTCAAATTATGAGCAGAATTAACTTTAGTTTTGTCAAAATACTTATGGCGGCCACTGTACATACATAAATATCTACTAACTCGCATGGCAAACGTTTTGCATGACTTTTATGCAGTGGAGGGTATCAAAGCATCGGCCAGGCCGATGATAACACTTTTACTTGTTTTACTTCTCTCGGGAAAGGCGAACCTATAACGCTTCATCAGCGCCCGAGATTCTTGTAGATGTATGTTAATTCTGCACTTAAATTGCAGTAAATTGTAGTCTTCTGGAAATATATCCCCATTCTTGGTTCACGCTTTGGCAGCAAAGGTATTCGATGGTTAAAATACAATACAGGAAGATGATGAGCCCCTCTCAAGGCTCGAATATCGCAAACATCTCCTCTCGGTTCTGATCGGGTGATCGGACTCACCCTTCCTTCCAAATCACGCTGTAACTATGATAAAAATCCTCATGCGTTATGGTTATAGTATCCCGGTAATATCAGTAGTAGGTATGTCAAAATCAAAGCCGTTTCCAAATAAACTCGGAACGAGATACTCGTACACTGCCATCTTTCAGAGGTGGCTCCCTAATTTGACAAGGATCACAGAGGCTGCCATTTTGGCTGTCTACTTCAATATGCTATGACTGTATGAACCTCAACCTAGAAATATTATCCATCACAAAGAGGTCACACTTTTTGCTTCAAAAAGTAGGTATAGTTCCATTCCAGTCCAATCCTTGAATTTCAACTTTTTTTTCCAACCCAATGCACTCTTTTCAATTACACACAACCACCCCCAAATTGAACAAAAATTACCTCGACGCAACATTAATTTAACCCAACGAGAGCAGATTGCAATGCAATCCACTAGAGCCAAAGATATACTGCATTGAACACTTCGTTAAATGAATATCTAAAGTTTATTTGTTGTTAATATTGATTGCGCACAGCGGTGTGGCAGTTGTCAGTGCTAAAGCCGCAGTTAATTTCATTCCAAAATATATGTTGTGATTATAGTAATATCCATTCACACTCACTCACTCCCCAAATGGAGGCGTCAACGCACCGTTTTGTTCTGCATCTCCAAACTACCTAAATTGGTAATAAATTAAATTAAATTCAGCGGCAAAAATACACTACCTATACCTATATACGCGCCATGAAACTACTTTCGGACTGCGGTAAAGGCAGAAACAATCCTGTTTCCTGCTCCCGCCACTCATATTTATCGTGTTAAAAATTAATTTCGAATTTTCTCTATAGTATTCATTAATAGGCATAGATATAGCTATATATGCGAAACTACGGACGCATCGCCACGCCACGCCATGAAATGCACGCACACAATCACTATCGCGCCTCGCCGGCCGGCCGCCGCCGCCGCACTAGGCGGGAGCGCACCTAATGTGAAATTTTAATTTGCGAATTGATTAAAATTGCGATTTCAACTTTATTGGTAAATTGAAATTCGGTAGGTTTTATTAATATTTATTGCGTAGACAAATTATTGTTTATTAAATTTTAATAAGCGTTGCTTTTGGGTAGCGGTAGAGTGGGAGTTTTGAATTGGAATGTGGTCTGGAGCTGATGGACTATGCTGTCAGATTAGCGCGACTACACGCCGAGATGGCATGATTGAGAGGTGGTATAAGCATCCAGTGAAAATGGATACATTTGTAGTTCGGTATATCTACAACTGGATTACTTTTAGCAGGTTTTATATACCAGTATCTACCTATTGGTACATTATGTATAGATGTGTATTTATATTAATTTAATTTTTGGTATCGTTGGGCGTTGGCATATTCTACTTAAAATATTTTATAATAGTGGTGTGTGATTAAAATTATGTATGTACCAATTTTTAGGAGAGCGAGTTATAAT
This sequence comes from Cheilosia scutellata, assembly GCA_955612985.1. Lineage (NCBI taxonomy): Eukaryota > Metazoa > Arthropoda > Insecta > Diptera > Syrphidae > Cheilosia > Cheilosia scutellata. Next base: position 53,893,571 of record OY015313.1, on the reverse strand, counting down.
ATAGATATTGGGACGAAACATACATTACAAATCATCATCAATAGTTGCCTCTACTCAGAAAGATTAAAATACTTTTGTATCTAATTATTCAATTCAAATGTTTTCAATTTTTCTATTGCCGCCCAAGAAATTTATTTTTGTAATTTTTCGTTAAAATTTATGTTTTGGCAGCTCCTTATCATTCTTTTCAAGGAAAACAGGATAATTACAAAAAAAAAAAAACATTTATGTGTTTTCGTTAACGTATGACAAATCATACGCTGGGAACTGACAAGTAAAGAATTTGTTTAGGTTTGTTTTGCTTTGAGTTTTATTATTATAAAATCTATAGACATTTTGACATATTGTTTAAGAAATATTAGGCCAAAGGTTGTGAAAGTTAACGACGCAGACAGACAGTGTCCGGTGATGACACCTATCATAGAGTTGATATGTCGTCTTTTTAGGAATATATCAAGCACTTAGAGCGTTTCAGATCCAGCTTTGGCCAAATCTGCTTTGTCGCCAGACATATTGTGCCGATTGACCATCTAAGATTTGTTTTCTCAAAGGCGTCTAGGGTCTAGCTTTAGTCTATATTTACATGTAGCGTTTGGTATACCTAAGCTAGCTTTATCAGTTAGGGAAGGTAAAGTTTTTCGACTTCTGGCGAGTTCATCGGCCCTACAATTCCCTGAAATATCTTTATACCCCATCACCCAGAACAGGTGAATGTTGAATGTCTGCCGTCTCTATGCACTGTCAAGTCTGAAGGTAGATGACTCACTTTGCGATTTGATTAAACTACTGCTTAGCAGTCGGATATTAATTCATAGCTGGGTGGTTCATCTGATAGAAGATATGTCAGTAGAGGCACCCCACAAAGGTGGTGTCTTATCCCCTCTTCTTTGGAATTTGGTGGTTAATAAACTACATATTGATAAACCTGGAAACAGAGGGATGCACGGTGACCGCTTATGCGGACGACGTTGCGGTTGCAATCTCTGAAAAACACCTAAATACTCCCAAAGAACTCTTACGCTTGAGTGTAAATCCCCAAAAAACGGAACTGGTACTCTACACAAGGAAATATGAAATTCCGCCAATAGATCCCCCTCTGTAAATGGCATTAACTTAACTTTCTCTAAAGAAGCAAAATATTTAGGTCTTATTTTAGATAGGATGTTAAATTGGAAGTTCAACATTAAAGAAAAAGTAAAAAAAGCCACAGTCGCCCTTTCCTCTTGCAAAAAGGCCATTGGTATAAAATGGAGCTTACAATCTCGTATAACTCATTGGCTCTATATTTCGGTTATAGGACCGATACTCACGTACGGAATGGTTATTTGGTGGACTGCACTAGAGAAGGCCATAAATTGGAACTATTTAAGCAAAGTCCAACGATCAGCCTGCATGTGCATTAGTGGAGCACTTCGCACTACACCCTCCGCAGCAATGGACATCTTGTTCCATCTCATACCTCTTGACGCAGCAGACAAATTGCTGGTGATTCAGCCGTTCGTTTGAAAGCAGTATCGCAATGGTCTAGTAAAGATTTTGGACACGCCTCGATTTGGAAACAGTTTTTGAAAACATAGACTACACTACTCCCAAGTTAAACTTTGACATAAACTTCAAGTCTACAATCCCCCCAAGTCTCTCTGGGAGGGGGAGCATTTGCTGAGGACAAGTCGGTTCACGTTTATACCGACGCATCAAAAATTGACGAAGGATTGGGTGGTGGTGTTTTCTCTGATAGACTCAATTTCAGTCTCTCCTTCCTTAGAGTGTTCCAGGCGGAAATAATGGCGATTAAAGAAGCCCTATCCTGGATCAAGAAGAACGTAAGGATATCCGTACCTTTTTAGACAGTCAAGCAGCTATCAAATCCTTGGAATCCTTCTCCAACAATTCGAAAGTAGCCCAAGAATGTCGCTCGTCTCTCCTCACTAAAAAAATATTGGTTGTCATATTGACAATCGGTAGTTGTTAACTGGAAACCGACAAATTGACGAACAAAATTGTCAATATGATGAATATTAATTTTTTGAATTTAACAACCGGATAGCTGTTGTCAATTCTTAGTACCACACATTATGACCAAACATATTAACAATTGCAGTTGTCAATATGATGTACGCACTTTCATTGTAATCACATTGAAGAATGCGTTTGTTGAATTGAAAATCTGGGTTGTCAATATGACTACCACATAAGTGTAGTATTTCAAAATCTTTATATTGATGAACTTTGTTGTAATATGGACAATCGCAGTTGTCAATATGAATACTCAAGAAAACACGTTTAGGTTTATGGTTCACTCACAGTCACTTTTGACTGTGAAACACATGATAGTCTCTCGGTAAACGTCGAATAAACTGTGCGTCTAGGCAGGAGTGGTGGTTCGTCTACTGATGACCCCGATGTGGTGGTTCATCGGGGCGAAACACATTCTGGGGTATATGCCACACATTATCAACATAATCGGCCTTACCAACAAACTAATTTAGACTCGACTTTTAAGCAAAAGTCGAAACTAAATTATATTGTGTACCAACAACCAATTTATTTTCGACTTTAATCTAATCGAGACTGTAACTTTCGATTCTCAGGAAGTCTATAGTCTAACCTAACTCATAGTTTAAGTATAAATGTCATCGCAGTAGTGTCATTTAAAGGAGGAATGCTAGTTTTCCATCACATATTTTTAATTTTCATTTGAAATTCTTTAGGTAGCAGTGATTCCATTAGATTTTATTCATAATTATTTTTAAAATTACATAGATCATGTTGGCGCCTTGGCGGTAGAGTGGAAGCATGAAATATGGTTTTTGTGTTAATACAACAATGGCAAATATTCGTTCATCAAAGGCGTTTTCTTTTCTCTTTTTTGTGTTTGTGATTTTGGTTTTACCTACAGAACATGCTTTGTGTATTTAATTCCAATATTTATTTTCAAATAGGTATAAGTAGTCCATTTTATCTGCGCCCTGACTCCTGTTACAAACCAATTGTGTGAAACTATTGATGAAATTTCACAAAACAAAAAATTTCATCAAAAAAAAGAGGGAAAAAGAAAAATCTGAAATTATGAATTGATTGAAATTTTGATTTGCGCTCGAATAAAATGTCAGTTTTGCGAAAATCGTACTAGCTTTGACTCATGTTGTACTAGAATTTGTATAGTCGTTTTTAGTAAAACATTCGATTAATTTGGTTATTAAGCTCAAAAGTTAAAGTAAAAGTTAATTAGTTAAACACGAGTTTAGTGATTGTTCATTAGTAAGGCCCAATATGTTGACACTCCACTGTAAGTATAAATTCCTTGATCTAGCAGGTGTTTTAAATCATGACGTTTTTATTTTGAAAATCGAATTCTTTAATTCGATTACTACGTTCATTAGATTGAAAATTGTCATTTTCATTATGAAAATTGAGTTCTTTAGTTTAACAACTGTGATTTCCGTTATGAAAATCAATTCCTAAAATTTAACGACAGCGATGTTCAGATTGACTACTGCGATTTTCATTATGAAAACCGAATTCTTCAATTTCGATTCGCCGGTCTTCAGATTGACGATTGCGATTTTCATTATGAATATCGAGTTCCTCACTTTAACAATTGCGATTTTCATTATGAACATCAATTCCTCCAATTTGACAACTGCGTTCATCAAATCAACAACGGCGATTGACAATATGAACATTTAAATGATTCAAATTTAATTGACAACCCAAGTTCATCATATTGACAACTACGGTTGTTGGCTCAAAAATAACAACTTTTTCTTCAATATGACGAACTTTGTTGTTAATATGGCGTACCTTTTTGGTTCAGTAAGTAAGTATAGTGTCACCGTCACCATTAGAACGTTGCAGAACTTTCAAAGTCGACCTACTCCCCCTGATCCACAGGGGGTCACAATTAATTATTAGAACTTTGAAATAATTTTTAAACGAAAAATATGTTCACATGCGTTTATGAAAAATGCTTTAGGTACTTTCAACAGCCTATAACCTGCACATATTTTATTTAAAATATTTTCCCGATAGCTTTGTATAGTTAATGAAATCCGGTATGCAAAAGCTGGAGCTGCGTTCTTAAAGCTTTAGCACTCACAATTGAGAATATCCAGCAAAATTTAAGTGAATAGCCTATTGGTCTAAGTAGTGCGACTCAGTCGTAAACATAGAGCTTCCAATATGAAAATGTTATGATGTGTCTCCTATTTTCTATCATAATTTGTCTATTGAGTAAAGTACATACAAGCCACTATAACTTAAAAACAACATTTTAAGTTATCCCAATCTTACATACAGCAAATGCAATTTCACTTTGTTAACATTTCCCTTCAACGTTCATTATTGTAATTTATAAGCCTTAACTCAGATTGAAGCATACAACGGAGAAATAATAATCAACCCAGGTAACTAATGATAATGACTCGTAATAAGCTCAGTCATTGGCTTCCTAGTCGTTATTTTTGCCGAAAACTAACAGCATCATATTAGTCGGAAGGAAAATCAATTTCCCTTTTGAAACACTGCCGGATGCTAGGCGTCTCTTTATTAACTGACCAATTTAAGTAAGGCGAACACAACCGCAGATGGAATCACATAATTACCACCCGAGGAACGTAGTTATAAAAGAAATATAAAAAAAAACACGAAAATGAGGAACGTACCTACCTAGTTACCAAAAAAGAAAACTATCCCATACTTATTAACCAATAAAGCTGACCAACACATTACTAAGCCCACAACCCATGACGGGCTGTTCTACTGTTTTTGTGAACGCAGAATCACTTGGCTACAAGTCAACTCCGCCCAACCTCGCGGTAAACTCGTTTTAAGTGAAATTACTTAATTTTCTCAGGCAATTTATGTGTGATCATAATCGAAGACAGCGAAGAAAGATGGACAGCGCTCAGCGGCCAGTCAACCGCATGACGGTCACCGCTTTTCCGTCATCGTTAAGCAACAGCCATTGTAGGTTGTACCTACACCAATAGGAGCAACAAAAAGAACAATATTCCAATGCATGGACTGATGGCTCCTTGTACGGGTCTCCCTGCAGCACTCCCCCGCAATAAAAACAAAAATCTGCAATCGAGAGCGCACCTACAACACAATTCTATACATAATACAGTTTGGACAAATTACTTAGAGAAAACCATCGCTTACGAGTGGCAACACTGTAACAGCCAGCAAAAAGCGATTACATCGGGGGCCGACTCTTACCAACAATGGCGCTTATGGCTGCCTGGGCTGTTACCTTATTATGGTGTGTACTGTGTAGTGTAACTCACACATACAATTTAATTTTCGTTTTTATTATTATTATTATTTCTGATTCTGACGCGATAAGACGCGGCTACACCAAGGCAACCCGCGCCCGAAAGTAAGAAACGAATAATGTTTCTTGCACCTTTTTCTGAAAAGGTAATTAATTATAGTCAACACAATGAGTACATGTAGAGGCATATACAGATACACAGTCGATTTTTGAGTAAGAAAGGAATAATGTAGGAGAGGCTGATTGCGGTTTTGCTAACTGGCGGGGCAATGTCTAATCACTATTGAAGGTGCTCAAATTTCTAAATAATTTCGTTTAGTTTCGATAAAAGTATTAATTAAACGAGTTGATTAAATTACAGTAGACGCGCGATATAGTGAACTATAATAAAAAACCGACCTGTATTTAGTGAGTCCAGAGTTGCGAGGGAGGTTGTTCACTATTTTGAGCGGGAATCTAAGAAGGCTTTTCAAAGTTAGATACTTGTCCAGAAATGCACATTGATTTTTTTGTAATTTATTAAAACGTAATACAATAATAAAAATACATTAACTATAAGTAGATACATGTTTAAAAATAAATAAACGAAGAAATCTGTTTTTTTTTTTGTTTAATTGTATTTTATAACTCATTTAAAATTCAGATTTTTTTTCCTTTTTCCAGGGCCACTTAAGAATGACAAAAATCTCGAAAAGTTTTTTTAAACTCTCATGCGAACATTTTGAATGTACTAAAATCTGGAAAGACTACTTATAACTCGAAAAAATCACGAAAATAAAAAGTAAATTCGAGATTTTTTTTTTGGGATCCCATAATATAAACTTTGCATATACCCAACCTTACACCTACTCCAAATCCTACAGTGATCACAAGCAGGGGGCAGTATGCCCCCCCTTAAGTATCCCACTTTTTAACACCATTTTTAGATTTGGTGTTATTAATTCTGTTGCGCGCAAATTGTTACAATTGTCTCAAAAATTAATATTAATTCGAGATTTTTATATTCGAGATTTTTGCTTTCAAAATGTTTTTTTTATATAAATATATATCAATTTATTTTTGGGGATTACAGTTGATTTGTATACTCCAAATTATTTTTGGTCAAACACATTTCAAAATGTAGTTTTAACTCTTTACCACATCTTAAACTTAGGTTAGGTTAGGTTTGTGGGCTGGCGAGTATTTCTCCGTGCCACACTCAGGTCAATACTGACCCATTGTGATGCCCGTGGGGGAAAGAGGTCGTCCCTTACCCATTATAACCCTATATTCAAATTACTTACTGTGCTGCTACATACAAACCATCTTGTTGATTTGACGAAGTTCATTATCTGGTCTATTGATGTGCTGCAAAAGCTCGTCTAGGTCGGTGAAGAAGTGACTCCCTAGGAATTTATACCTGGTGTGTTGGAGACCTGGGCAGTGACATAGGAAGTGGGATGTGTCCTCAAGAGCTCCCTTATCACCGCAGCCTCTGCAAAGTTCTTCTTCCGTTAAGCCCATTTTCTTCATATGGTACCGCAGGGTGTTGTGCCACGTTATGATACCTACGAGGGTGGACAGGTGCATCTTAAACTTAAGGAGAATACATTTATCTTACGCCTACCTGATAAAAGCTTCTTTAATATCTCTGTTTTTTTTTTTTTTTTTTTTTTTCAAGCAATGTTAAATTTTTTTAAGACCGTTCTGTACACTTAACAAACTAGGTACAATATGACTTGCCGCACTCGGAATCAGCATACAAATTTGGATATGACGACATATATAGCTATGATGCACATTGCACATACAGTGAACGTCAAAAGTAAGTGCGATATGATAACCAATTGCTCAGGGGTTGATTCAAAGACTCATCGGGCTGGTGCATTGCTCGACGTGTCTCAGCCATCTCAGCCGGTGTATTTTCGGCTTTTTAATCAGGTCAACGTCGCTGAGCCTATAAAGCATACAGCATAAAGCATAAAGCATGATTAAGGTCTTATATAATATCATCCTTGGTTCTATGAGAGGCTTTACTTCTTAGATGCCTTCTTAGCCCGAAGAAACAGCGATTGGCTAGAGTGATTCTTTCTTTGATCTCTGCGCTGATGTCATTTTGCGAAGTGATAGTGGAGCCCAGGTAGACAAAGTCTTTAACTACTTCGAAGTTGTATCTGTCCGTCGTGACGTTTTGTCCGAGTCGCCGATGAGAGTCCTTTCTCGTTGACAGCATGTACTTCGTTTTGTCCTCATTAACAGCCAGACCCATTTTCTCTGCCTCCTTTTCGATGCTTGCAAAATGCGCCACTGACAGCTCGCCGCGTTCTCCCAATAACGTCAATATCATCAGCATCAGCATAGACAAGTAGTTGAAGGGACTTTTGAAAAATTATACCTTTGGTGTTGGCTTGTGAGTTTCGTACAATTGCTTCAAGAACGATGTTAAAGAAAGTACATGATAGCGCGTCGGCTTGTTCCAAACCTTTTTCGACATCAAATGGATCGGTGGTGTTCTTGCCGACGATATTTCTACATCCAACGAGTTTGGCAGGAATGCATTAATTTTTGTCGCTCGCATGTGACCTGGATATGGCATCCTGTGGTCTTCTCAAACGAAAAAAAAACTTAATTTGGAAGCCCCCGATGGCTATAGCTGTCTACTGAAAGGGACATACAATTTTATACCCAGTCCGATCGGCTGAGTTGAGAAGCTTTTTTAAGACAGTGTTGTACTCTTGGGTGTTTGTCAGATGTTCGCGAAAGGTGGCGCAGTGGAAAATAAAAAGATGTAGTAGTCCTCCCACACTAACAACGGAGCTACTGCGCCTACTTAATAAGTATGTAAATCTTTAAAAAAAAGAATTATTCATTGTTTTTAAGCTCCGAATCTTGTAACACTCAAAAGATCCATACTAAGCACATTAGTAAGTGTCATCACGGGACACTGCATTATTGGGAGACACGCTTTCAGGCTGGGCCTATCTTCCAACGATTTCTGTATAGAAGCTGCATGGACGAGGAGGAGGAAGAGGCAATTCTTCACCTCCTATGGACGTGCCCAGACCTCGCAGCTCGTAGAAAAGTATATCTCGTAGAATACTTCTTCGACTATTTCGGCGAGCTCGCTACTGCAAGCATGAGTTGCCTCTAACGCTTCACTCTCAGCTCCTGCTGGTTCAACGGGTAGTGTTGAGAACGTTTGACCCTGTGGTATCACAATGGGCCTCCTCTGGCCTAAGTGAAGCTGCGCGTACTGCACAATTATTTGTGTTCTATTCACTAATTCAAGCATCTACTGTATTTTCATATACCTGGTATCTACATGAAAAAACTAGAACTAGTCAGTTTCTTAGGGACGGCAATTTACATTAGCATTTTCATTAATTGCGTTATCATATATTAAAATGCAATTATAGTTGGAAGATTAAAAATATACCGCCACACATTTGTTACCTTATTCATCTAAGTGTAGACGTAGACGGGTACCTACTCTGAAGAATAGCAATTCGACATGAATGGTATAGTAGAACGAAAAATAATTATACTTGACCCATATAATAAGCGGTGGTCTTTGAAGTGAAATATATTTATACGACAATATCTCCTACGTCAGGTTAACACACCCCCGCACAGCAATACATATAGTAGGGAAGTAGATTTTCAGGTGCAGTATAATAGGTATTTATGGTATGTTTTCAGTGGTAGATATCAACCCCTTTGTCGGAGATATCAACGCATCGTGCTATATGCTCAAAAGAATTCCGGAGATAAACTAGGCTCCCGTTGAGATCTCCAGGGGACTATCTGTTTCCAATTAATTACCCAAAAACAACAATTAAGATAGAATACAGAGCAACAACGGGTTTCCGGGTATATCAGACGCGTCAATTTCGTATATGCATCGACATCTGCAAGAAGAAAAGCCTGACATCCTATAGGCTTAATCGAGACACAAATAAATTCATCAACTCACTTCACATATAGCTTCGCTGTACCGAATACGAACTGTATCCTCATTTTCTATTCAAGGGTAGGCTTTGCCTAAATTTGGCCGAGAAGATTTGGCATGTGAAAGAAAATTTGATGATCTAAACACTATATGGGTAAAGATTGTTTTTCAAGGTTCTATTTAGTCGACTGGATACACATTCACCATCCAACCGCGGCGTCAGCAATGCACACAAAACGAATTGTCATCTAATTTATTCTAATATAAAGGACTAGGCAGGGACAACAAGTTGAAGACTCTGCAGTTTGCTATACAATCGTATACTCGGCTTGTAGAGGAGCCCACATGGGTTTAAGACAATCCAACATATTTCGGGACTCTCGATCCATTTCCCATAACAGAGCCAGATAAATATGAACTAAAAGTCTCCATATCCCCTCAGGAAATTCGGATTCCTCCTCCATGTTTGTTGAACCAGAACATAAAGCCCTGTCTCAAGGAAGAATTGCTCCATTAGTTACAACTTTTGTAGATACCTTTTTAATAGCCATCAGTGACCTGAAACCGGGAGGCCGGCAGATACTTTCTGTGATTATAACCTCGTCAAGGAAAATGGAAGAAGAAGAAATATATTCCTGCTCATATTTTCTAACATCTAAGCCTGGTACAGTGTACTCTCTCCTTACGGACACCTCTCATAACCGGACACCTCTTATAACCGGACAGATTTCAAAGAACGGAAATAAATACATAATTTTTCATATTAATAATTCTCTCATAAGCGGACTCTCTTATAACCGGACACCCAATTTCAGAACCGCAAAGGGTTTAGCTCTCTCTTAAACGGACAAACAAAACACAACTCGAGCACTTTTTTAAGTTTCTTACTCTGTTCTGCTGTTTGTTTTGTTTTTTTATTCTTTTGTTTCCTCTTTTGTGGCGTGTGCCACTGTGCCTGTCTGTTCGGGGTATGTTAAAGTACTACGCCACACTTGCCTTCTCATGAAAGTCTTGTCGGGGGAGACAGGGAATTCGGTGTATTCTACCCTTTTTTTCTCAACTAACCTAAAAATCTACCTGTCTCGCCCGACACGACTTTCATGGGGAGGCATGTGTGGCCCAGCACAAAGTCATGAAGAGAGTAGGCTGTGGAAACCGTCGACTATCCGTCTATGTTTGGAATACTAAAGTACAAAGTACAAGCCCCTATTCTGGGTCATTTATTTCCCGCTCATGAAAAAAACATAAATGATACAGCTGTTTGAAATATTTAAAACTGGTCAAACTATTTGCCCGCTTAATGGGTAAAAAATGTGCATAATTATGTGCATACATACCTACTTTTAAATAATGTAAAAATACATTTTCAAGCCTTTGTTTTTGTTTGTGTATATTTTTATTCGTAAATAATTTGTATCATATACAAATAATCCTAGGTCTAAATTCAAATTTAGATAAAATTCCATTTCACCCTTATTTTACATATAAGGATTTAATAGGCTTGTATGTTGTGTTTATTTTCTCGAGTTTGTCAATTGATGTTTTTTTCCTCACAAGCGGACACCTCTCATAAGCGGACAAATTTGTTGGTACCGTCGGTGTCCGCTTATGAGAGAGTTCACTGTATTTGTATTAGGGAAGGCTAAGGTATTTTTTCGTATCGTTCTACGCTTCCACGAAATCTTTAAATACTTGTTTGTTTTAAATGAATTGGTGCAGATGAAGACTCTATTCTACCCGGATTGACCATTATTCTTTCAAGTAAGTGTATCTACCTTCCGGTATAATAATTATACCTACCTACTTACCACGCATTGATATACATCTTTCGTTTAAAATTATTTAACGTATTAACTCAACTCTCTTTGTTCGCAAAGTTACTGCACCGTTTATTTAATAATCCCAACATTGTCAGCCACAATGTTCTATCAGAATTGTCCAATCTTATTAGCTGAACCTCAGAGAAAAAAAACCAAGTTAACGTCCCCATCGGGGAAACTTTAGAAATTAATTCAATTCAAGTTTCTCCAACAAACGCCTATTTTGCGGGCAACAATGGATACCAATTCATTGTGTCACCCTCCGCACACTCTGTTTTTTTGTCCTTTTACAAGGGGGTTAAATCCAACATTCCCAGTTATTACCCATCTAAATGAAGGCGGCATCAGCAACGTCTTCCATCTCTCCTCCAAAGGCGAAATACGAACAGAAACATATAGTCTGGGGCGGCCTAGAAATTGAAAGCCCTCGGTTAAATTTGTCTCCCTAACAAGTTGTATGATCCGCTCGATGGTTCTCCCTCTGGAAACCATGTTAGCTAAACCATGAAATTTTCTATTCCCATTCCACTCCGACTCCGCTCCTCACTCAGTACTGCACATAGTATGGTATATTAAATGAGTTTAGATGATGAGGATAAAGTATCTACAGCAACAACTTCTCCCCAAACTGCCTTCTTCATCCGGCATGGCAACGGCCCAAATGCCAAAGATTGAAATGAATTTTTCCCTCTTGATATTTTCGTAATTCCCCAAAATGACATTTATATCTGCACCATCCCCCCCGGTTTGGCCCACCGACCGGTTTGCGCATGTTGTGTCATTCTGCTATAGCTATTGTGTTTGTATACATCAGACGGGGTAGTTTCCTTCATAGATTTACCAGATGATGGTACTTTAGCTTCAGTCAACTATATAACAGAATCGACCTTTATACTATGTGATGTCTGATGTGTGTGCGTCTATGAGCATAGATGGTTTTTGCATTTCGCCACTGTATCGAGATTATTGGATATTTTGTTTGAGGCAATGACAAGTGACTGTGGGCCAATTCTGGAACACACCCTGGACCTTCGCTCGCCTCGCACCCCCTTCGCATCTCCCTTTCCTGATTTAGCTCAGCAGTGAACAAAATATGTAAAACTTAAGTAAAAGATGAGCTCGTCTGAAGTTATGACACCCAGGGGATACAAACTAAAACCAACATATTTGGGGAAGCATCAGAACACATATACAGAAGGATGAACGAGAAGTCATCCACCCCTTATATTGAAACAGATTGCTGTGGAAAACGAGATTTTGGTGGTTTGTTGATTTTCTGTGGCTTCAAGTCTGTGTGTACATGAGTTCATGTGATAATGGTGGTTAATCCAATTCCAACACACAAACGCGCGGGTCCTTACTTCTTATGGTAACCAAAACAATTTGGTGAATTTGTATTTAATTTCGTCTCCTTTAGTTGAATATACGTAAGGGATGATGGAAGTGGAACCTGATAATATGGACAATGAGCGGGGAGTACGAGTAATGTATATTGTATATATGTACATGTATTCTGAGAGTATGTTTGTGTAGCATCGTTTTATTATTCATAAAATGTCCTTTCGCCGAGGATTGTGCTGAGCTGGTCATTTTGGGGTTAATAAAATAAATATAATTTAATTCAACATCTATTATGATATTCAATCGCTAATTAGAAGTAGGTCAACGAAAAAGAATTGCCATAGTAGATACTTAATTATTTAAAATTGTCTACAATAAATTAAAATCTATAGCAGTCAATTTTGGTAGTCCAATCAGAATCTTAATTTTAAGCGAATTGGACTTGGACATCATTTTCAGAAATCTGCGAATACGGCAGGTCTATAAGCCTCCCTAGTGAATGGTTTGAAATATAAATAGTTCTAGCCCAGTCTTTCTGGGTGCTAGAAATCTACTGGTATAGGCTATATAGAGGAAATTGGCGTTGAAGCGGTATAAGAGGGCAATGTTTCGTTTGTGTTTTTCTCCATTAAATAAAAAAAAATGAATAAACGAATGGAAGAGACCTACAGACAAATTTGGACAAAATTAGACGCCAAAATAACTAAAAAACTCCTTTGTATCAATAGAAGCAAAATTAGCTCCGTCGTAGGAATACTAACAGGACACTGTCTGATAGGTAGAATGGGAGTACCCTATAACGATTTCTGCAGAAGCTGCATGGACGAGGAGGAAGAGGAGACCACCATTAACCTCCTCTTCTCCTGCCCGGCTCTTGCCACCTTACGCATGGCTACCTTAGGGGCTTATTTCTTTGAGGACCTGAGCGATCTCTCCCGGACCGATATTTTCTGCATCAGCAAGTTTGTTACAAAGTCGAATTGGCTTCAATGAAATATCAACACACAACTCAGTCGAACTTTCAGACTCCGTCAGAGGAGATAGGCGGGGGGTTAGACTGTTTCGGACACCCTCCGTCGCTCTCTCCTGCCGCAGCCTACCCAAATCTGCACCAGCCACCCTCCTTACTAACGGACTGTCAGAGGCTACCAGCGGGCGGTTAGACTGTTTCGGTCACCCTCTGTCTGTTTTTCCGAAGACTGACCGCCAATAGAAAGGGCTGACTACGTCCATATAGAACTTTCAGACTCCGCCAGAGGAGATAGGCGGGGGGTTAGACTGTTTCGGTCACCCTTCGTCGCCCTCTCCTGCCGCAGCCTACCCTGATCTGGTTGGAGTGCTTCAATCAAGCTTTTCTGCTCAGCACCAGCCTCTCTCTGGCGAACTGATCGTCAAAAGGAAACAAACGGGAGGCAGACTGCTACGGTTGCCCCCAACCTTTTTTCAACAGACGATTCAATCACCCACCTCTGCCACGCACCAGTCTCCCTCCCTAGTGATGCCCGCGTCAAAGGTAATAGGCAGGGGCAGACTGCTGCGGTCGCCCCCCACCTTGACCCGAAGACTAAGCCGAAACCAGGTGATGAAACTCACATAGGATTCGACTGCCTCAGTCACCAACAAAAACCTCCTAACGAGGTAGAAGCACCCAAAGGCGCAAATAGCAACAGAATTCCCCAAGGCAATGCCCGGCACAAAGAACCATTCTGGCCAACTCCCCCCCCGCCCCCGTGGTATCACAATGGACCAAACTATGGTCCTAAGTGTGTCCCCCTTTTGGGGACAGCCACCTTACCTAACCTTGTCGAATGATATCAATCTTCAACTTCAACGTGACGACTTAAATTTGATTAAAACAACAAAATTTCGTTGCTGCTTTCGTAGCCAAACTGCTCTTATACAAAACTAGCAATGCCCGCGGCTTCTTTTCTTCTAAAAGTGTATGCTTACACTGGATAAAATGTCAGATTTAATAAAATAAAACTCACTTTATACGAGACTACAGATACAGAACCACATAGATGTCATAAACTACTGCAGCTCTCACCCGAACATGCAACATATAGCTGTCCATGTGAAAAACATGGCTGTCGGAGTTCAAATCCAGCTATGACTGGAATTTTCGAAAACGATGAATGAGACATGTATTAATTTTGACGTAAATATTAACATACAAAATTTCAAGTTCATACGGCAAACGGTTCTTGAGACCCCCCTTACTCCCCACGATCCCTTTACTTCTGAGCAATTCTCACCCACCATACGGCCTAAGTTGGGCACAGATCTTTAAGCAGTAAAAAAAATCATGAAAATCGGACGAAAGGTTTTCGAGTTATAAAAAAATGAACAGACGGATGTTGCATTTTATAAGTACCTGCATAGTATGGAATGGATATGGATGGATATCGCCATATCGGCAATAAATAAATAAATAAAATAAAAATTAGATTCAAAAATGGTTACTAAGAAGTTTGGTTACAAAATGCCGATTTCGCAATTATACCTTTGATTGTTCAACAATTTTTGATAGCATTCCCATCGTCATATTTGTGTGAATGTAGATTTAGTGCTGTAGATAAAATAAGTTTGGGGAACCACTTAACCGAATTGTTTGTTAACATAAAGTTTTTGTTCTCTCAAACAACAATTAAATGATAAACTCAAGAAAATTTCTAACAGAAGTTGGTCAGGGGTTGCTCCCTCTCCCCATTTAAAGCGGAAAAGGTTTTTACTCCTCGATTTTCCCCTTTCAAATGTATTTTTATTCATCTAAAAATGTGCACGACTGGGCCGCAAGTAACTTGTGCCTTTATGCTATTTATAGACGGCTGTAGTAGGTTATGGGGTTATTAGTAAAATCAAGGCAATAGCTATGTTCCTTCTAACTATGGAAACATGTCTATTGTCTATCCTAAAGGACATTTTTGAGTTACAGTAAATATCCATTTGAAGTTCTATACAATTCCACCCACCCGCGTTAAGACTGCATCTAAGTTAACACACAAGTTTAAAGCCAATAAGGCGATTAAATTACATAAAATTACTGTACTGAAGTAATGTTATTTTACATTTCTTCAAAATCGAAGTAATCTGTTTGAAAAGAACGGACAGATCCACTTCTTTTGGTCTCTCAAGCTACCCATACCATCGTAATGGCGTCTCTGATTAAAGCCTCGCGACCAACATTTTTCTTGAAAACAATACCTACTCCCACTTTTTAGGAGCTTGACTATGAAATGATCCTTGATATCGCAGGCATCAGATTTTCATTGAAAATAATACCTTTCTCTTATACGAGAAAGTTATAAAATACAAAAGCATAACCAAAATATCACACGGAAAATTAATAATTTGTAGGTATCTTGTTATCATTTATACGCCTTGTCCTTTTTTTCCATTTTCATCCTTTAACTTAAAAGCCAGCAAAATTGAATAACAACATATAAGTAGATATTCAGGGGTTGGAACACTAAGAAGTAGGTATAGAAGGAAAGGGCCGAAGCCCTAATTATCTTTGCACCAGTGCAAGCCTCTTAGGTATAATTTGCCTGATTGATTTACATAACGATCGAAAATGATCAAGACATTAATTTATTTTTAAACAAAAAATTTATGTTGGGCACCTTTAGTCAGTCGGCATTCACACATGTACAAGTACACGGTTTGGGATGATCTTCGAGTTGCCAGACAAAATGGGTAGCGAATTCCTTGCCACTGCGACTGCATGAACCTGTTCAGCGCAGTCTCGGTTCTTCCCCATCATCATCATCATCATCATCATCGATATGAGGATCGGTTTGGTTATCGTTTTTGGTCCTCGATCTTCTTATTTTATTTTTTGTATTTTTTTCATTTGGCCATCCTCGGCCGTGATGAATTGAGCCATTACATTCTCCTTATAATATTGGCTTTGTGCGTCTCCAAACACAATGCACGTGGATGGATGGATTGCCCATTGCCCCGATGATCATCGTTTGCGCCGCCGACATAATTAATGTTAGTTTTAACGCTGGTCCCGAAAATGTTATTTTCATTGATTATACGTTGGCGGCAATATCTGCGGAAGATCGTGACCCTCCGCTGGGTAATTCTATACGCAAGGCACATTGTTTTCATTAATGAAATGGCAGACAGATTATCACCTGGATATGCGCCGGGCCAGACGATCGCCAACTGGCCAATTGATTCGTTCAGGTGATCAGTCGATTGGTTCTTACTTAAGACAAGTTTTCAATATTATTTTGAGGGTATATCAATGTAAGCGTTTTGGTATGAAAGGTATTAACATTAATGATAACGGATTAGGCTGTCAAATTTGTATGGTACATATTATGTAATAGGGGCTAAAAAATGGAGATACTTGTGAAGTATACAATTCCACCTTGAAACTTGATCAACCTCTGGGCGGTTTGAATCTGAATTTAAAACATTATCATAATAATAGTCATATAATGTATGTAAAATATTTTTTTAAAACAACAGTAGTTACATACACAGACTCTCAGAAAATGGTTGCTGAATTGTAGCACCTGTCTTAGCAGTGTTGAGCAAAACATTAAAAAAAAACTTTTTTTCAAAACCTTTCTTAAATATACAATGTTATGTCGCTGTCAGCTGATTAATTTATATTTTTTGAAATATGGGGAAACATGTGGGAAAAAAACTGGCATGGCAACACTACTGTAAATTCAAGTGTCTGACAAACAATGTGGCCCTATTTCATAAAACTACAACACCAAAAATGATTATTTGTGAATTTATTTGCAACCAGCGTTGGTGCCATGTAGACTAAAAATGTAGACTACACGATTGTCTACGTGTAGACAACTCAACGTAAACAATTCTCAATTGTCGACATGTCCATGTTAACAACGTAGACAATGTAGATAATTATTAGAACACATTTTTTCTTGATTTTTCCTGTAAAGTTTCCTAATAAATATTAAAACAGAATCAAGTTTTGTATATAAACTTTTAATTCAATATCGTATATATTTATTTAAAAACAAAACAAAGTAAGTTTATGATGTTTAACAAAAAAAAAATGTTTCAATTCTAAACATATTCAATTCAAACTAAGATGTATTATACAAGAAAATACTCACAAGAGTATTGATAACCATTGGATTCTAATTATTGTCACCTTCACCAATATTTGTAACAGAAACAGACATATAAAATAATAGTTTGTGTTGTTCACTATTTTTTTGGTAAATCAATGGAAATTAAAATACACTATTATTTACCTGTGTCTGCGAAGACGCTTTTCAGAAGTATTTTGAAGATTTTGCCTGCAAACTGTGCAATGTTCTGAGTATTTGTTGTTTGTTTTCACCAAAACAAAACCTTGATCCTCAAAAGCCTTGTTTCTTGGTCGACCAGACATATTTAAAGTTTTATATTTATGATACACAGGATTTTAATTTTCAAGAAAAGAAATTCTTAATTAATTCTTAAAAGTGTACTTTCTCGATTGAAGTTTACAGATGAATGACAGATTGACAGATCTGAAAGGTATTGATGACATTGACCGCGTTCCATTGACCGCTAGATGACTAGCGGCATGCCAAACTACATATAAAAAAACTGACATTTCAGCATTTGCGCTAGAGCTCTAGCACATTTTGTGAAATATCCATTTCTGGGAAATTTTTCAATCTAGCGCAAAATGAACTGCTAGATTGAAAAAAATAACGAACTGTCAAAATAAAAATGAAAGTGCAGAAGTCAAATATTTCCAATTTGGTGTAAAATGGGAATTCAAACTTCTATGTAATTAATATACATTGTATTTGTTTATTTAAAATATAGTGTATTAATAAATATGCGGCATGATGGCACAAAATACATTTTTGACTCTCATGAAGATAAAATAATATGGATTCAAAGTGGTTCTAATGTCACTTTGCCGCTGCCGCTAGATCTCTAGCGCCAGCGTTCCTCCATCAGGGATATTATGTGCTAGATGACTAGCGGTCAATGGGACGTGGCCATTGTCGACATATTGTTGACATTTTCGACATTGTCGACGTTGTCGACATTGTTGACGCAATTGTCTACGTTGAAAAGTCGACAATTAAAGTCGACATGTAGAGGAACAACAATGTTTGTAACTTGTAAATTATGTGCAAATTTTAGAGCTGTGGCGAACTTTTCTGTTTTATAATAATAGCTTAAAATATAATGAAACCAACCAACGATTTAACGAAAGCGATTTAAATGTTCGAATAGTTTCATGTAAGAGCGCCTAGATCTAGAACGACGTACGCTTTTGGAAAGCTGTATTCCCCAATATTTTTCTTAGAACATTTTGTACGAAAAGTAGTTTAAATTGCTTACAATAGGAAGCGGTGAATTCTCTGATCCTGTATAGCGATGATTGGAAATTGAATTGATAGGGCTTCTAGGAATACCAGAAAAAAATGACGAAATTAGCCATTATTGGACAAAATGGACAACCATTGGCGGTTCGAAGCGTGGTCAGATATCTTGGCATCTGGCTCGACCAGTATCTATATTTTGACAAACATATACATAGATGCTTGTCTTGCTGGAGCCAAGAGGGTCTACACTGAACCAAATGTAGCTGAGCTTGTCCTGGTTTACAAACAAAAGAATAATACTACTATTCGCGCCACCAACTCTTGACGGAATAGGGCGAAATATCTTGGAATGATATTAGATAGACAACTTAATTGGAAGCCGAATGTCAATGAGAGAGTGAAGAAAGCAGCTAATGCTTTCTATGTTTGTAACCGCATCATTGGCAGGAGGTGGGGACCAAAGCCCAAAACAATCCTGTAGATGTACACGGCAATCGTGCGGCCTATACTCGCATATGTTAGCGTAGTCTGGTGGCAAGCCGCGGCCAAGGCGACCAATCTTAAGTCAATGACAAAAATACAAAGACTAGCATATAAATAAGGACAACAAGTGCGATGAAAATCACACCTACGGCTGGACTGGAGGCAATTATCAATCTGACTCCTCTAGACCTATACATGGAGGAATCTGCTACCAAAAGTGCCTTAAGGATTAGCCAAACTAGTACTTGAAACCCGTGCAATTTTGGTGACGCACAGATTCTAGAGAAATACATTGGGAACGTTGTCACTTCTGACTATATGATTCCGCATCTAAACTTTGATAGACCATTCTTCTGCTCGTTTCCGAGTAGAGATGAATGGAACACAAATGAACCCAGGAAAAGGACAGTGCCGGTATATTCTCGTAGGAATTAAATATACACTGCTCATAATCAGGCTTCCTGAAAGCAGTAGTGTCTTTCAAGCAGAAGTAGGTTTTGGCAATCGCGGAGGCGCGTTATTGTTGGCAATACCAAGAAATGATATTAGGTACCATTTTCATTGACAGCCAGGCGGCTATTAAAGCAGTTTCTGTTACTGAAATAAAATCCAAGTTGGTTCATCGCTAATGCGAAGAGCTTAAGGTTCTTAGCTCGCAGCACACCACCACCACCACCAATGGGTCCGTAATGGATCATGACCAAGCACTACAGTCAATCAAGCCACCACTCTGTAATCTGAGAGAGAGAGCGGAGAATAAGATTCGCATGAAAACCAACAACAGGTGGAAAGGACTAACTACCTGTGAAGTATCACGGAAGCTTTGGCCAAAATATGACATTGGCCGGACCATCAAACTTTCACAATTTGACAGGTCTTCGCTGCCAAAATTGGAACCATACAATGAAACTCAATCTCAAAGATGATGATATTGTAGAGGCTGCTGCGGAGACGAAGAGGTTCATAAGGACACACCTCACTTCCTCAGTCACTGCCCGAGCCCGATATTATTTTCTGTTTCGATTTTTTATTACAAAATATGTACACTTGTGGTTGAAACCATGAACAATATAATGGGTGTGTGGCAACCCAAAGCAGATCCGCAATTGGAAGCCTTCACCTTTACAATGTGTCTCATTTCGATAATATAAAAAGTTCTATAAGTTCTATATTATTTTCTTTGAGAATATGGATTGGGTGAGTAGTTTTAACGTGAAGCCATAAGGCATCAGTGCTACATATCTACCTACAAACAGACACACGTTACTATTTATTATGTGCGTATAGAGATTGTTTGTCACTGTAAAAAAATGTATTCCAGAATTTAAATAGAACTTCTTCCGACATTAAGGGCCAGTTTCAAAGGTTCCGGAGTTAGCCGACACATAACGCTTTCCACCAGATAAAATTTGCTGATATTTTTTTTCTATTTCATCGTCAAAGTCTCTGATAAACTAACTTGCAGAAAAATTTATCAGCCGCTACGTTTGTTTAGATACACATGTCATTTGTTTTGTATTTTTTTTTTTTTTTTTTGTTTCGTGTTTTCTAATATTTTTTGTTGTTTTAGAGGTAAATCAAAAGAAAAAACACCTTTGAAAAATTAACAAAAGAAAAAAATAAAAGCACAAAAAATCCAAAAACCTCTAACGGAGGAGCTGGAGCAGGTATCCGGATAGTCCGTTTGAGGCTGAGCTATTCTTTAAACTGGAGAAGAGGAGAGGGCGAGCGCGAGAGTCTTATCGAGCACTCTAACTAAGAGTTCTGTGTAGTTCTTAGTTCGTTGTTCATCAAAATAGCCTGTCTGTCGTGGGTGACCCTACTGGCGACTAAAGCCGCCAACAGCCACCTCCACACCACTAACGTCCAGAAAAGGACGCAAAGGCAAGGTGACCACCCCTTCGTGGTAGGAAGCAGGTTTAGGAGAAAAGTGAAACAAATTTTCCTTTTAAAGTCGCTTTGGGCGAAATACTCTATACTCTATAATACTCTGAAACTATATTTTTTCCAGCCACTTCAAATAAATATTTTGTTTATCTTCCGGATATAGGATTTAACAGCCAGTTTAACCGGCTGATAGTCTATCCGAGACTATATCTGTCAGATATCACTATCCGAAACCTTTGAAACCAAAAGTTGAAATTTAGCTGACAGATAAGTTCCGGATAGTTTATCCGATACTTTATCAGTTAGTCTTGAAACTGGCCCTAAAGGTACTAAAATAATTGTCAGTGTCTTGGTTAAGTTTTATAAACTCACATTTGCATATAAAAATATCTATTGTGACCTACAAAATAATAAGGTAAAGATTAAAAATAATTAGTAACCCCCGTGAGAATAACAAAAATATAACATTCAGTTTCTCCATATGTCCCCGCCCTAATTAACTCCAAATTTTGGAACTCGTTTCAAATCTGAGCTATTTGTAAACCCGACGTGACGCCCTAATTGTGATTGTGATATTTATATTAATCGAACAAGCAATTGAGAAATCATTTTGAAGAAAATTACGAAACAGATACAAAAATGGCCCACAAATTACCGCAACAAATAAAGTACAAAAACTTCATTCATTACTCATTAAAATAAGAATACCAACAAAACTGTTTTTGAAATCATATTCTAAACAACACCCATTTGCATACTACTAACCCAAATCAGTTGAATTATTGATAATGTTTATTGTGTATCTAACATCAACCGTGTCACGTCGGATCAAATGAATTTAAATTATTTTTTCGAATATGGAAAACGACACGGTGAATGAAAAACACTTAATGTTCAATCAAAGCCAATTATTCGTATTCAACAAAAGCTAACAAATGGCCGGATGAAAATAATTGTGGGATGAAAAGATACAGAGAGAAATAAATGATACACAATCATAACGAATCAAAACACATCAGATTATGTATGGAAACACATGAGTTACACAAAGACCTACAAAACGATATCACTCAAAATTAGCCATGAAAGAGAAAAACAGTATAATGCGTGAAAGGGGAGAACTAACATCAAGCAATTCAATGTCCATCGTTCGTAACAATACAAATTACCAACGAATTAATTATCGAAGCGTTCTTGCCACGGACATACACAACACATAGGTGCTGTGATTAATGCGCGAAGATTTAATTAACTTGTCTTGCAAAAAAAAAAAAGGATTCAAGTCGAGATAAAACATGGCTATACCTATACAGATACGTAGAACGTAGGTCTTGAACTGATGGTTTTTGTTGTGTGTGTAATTTGTGTGCACATTTTCTTAATTTATTTTTCAATTAATCGGAAAGAATGAAGACGGCTAACTAAATGAATCACACTCTTAAAACTGCTAGTAAGATAAATGGGAGCTGCACAAAATGAATTCGCATACGATTAGGAGCAGGAGGAATAGCAAGAAATCTGCTTTGCAAAATGGACGGGTAGGTATCCACAGTTATAATATTTTATTAGCTAGAAATACTATAATATCGACCTAACCACACGGTGGAGCAATCTGATTTCCTGGAGCAAATATGTGCCTTTAAGTGCACCTTTCCCATTTTATGAAATTCTTAAAGTACAGTAAAACCTCGTTAATTCGTAATGTTTGGAGGGAAGGTCAGTCCGAATAAACGAATTTTCCGAATTAATGAGAGATTTTTTTAAGAACTCAAAACTATTGATGAAAAAATGCAAAAACATTAAACCAAAAATTATTATAATAACACAAAAGATCGGAAATAATACATAAAATGTATTCTTTCATTTTTGTAACTATTTCAATGGTACTGGTGTTTTCGAAATAACATCTAAATGTGGATTACCCGGGATTCCCCCAATAAAATTTGTTTTTTTATGGTTTTTCCCGACTTCTAAATAAATGGGGACTCCCCCAATAGACATATTGATGATTTGTTCCGACTACGTTTTCAATGTTCAATCATTGCGTTATTTAATTTTTTCTAATTTAATTTAATTTTTACATAAAAAAATTGAAAACCAACTCTCATTTATTCGGAAAAATCTCTTTCATTTTTTTTCCGAATAAACGAGTTTTCCGAATTAAAGGGGTTTTACTGTAGGTACTCTCATTGTCTTTGCAATATCGAAACCGGCCGAAATCCATTTGCCAGCGGGAATACGGGTCCACTTTTCTTGGTTTTCTCTTTGTTCTAATAGTTAAATTCTAAAATTTTGGGTTTTTTTTTTTGTATTCAGATAAACAATCATTATCTTATTGGGAGAACTCTGCGAGCTGTCGAAGTCGCGTTTGCAAGCATAGAAACGGAGGGGTGAAGATGGGTCTGGCTGATTATAAGGACAAAACGAAGAATATGCTGTCATCGAGAATGGACTCTCAACATCGGCGATGCGGCCAAAACATTCACAGTAAACAGATATAACTTCCAAGTATTTAAAGACTTTGCCTACCTAGGCTTTACAATTACCTCGCAAAACCACATCGGGGTAGAAATCAAACGATCACTCTTGCCAATCGCTGTTTCTTCGGGCTAAGAAGGCATCTAAAAAGTACTGCCTTCTCTCGCAGAACCAAGGATATATTGTACAGGACCTTAATCATCCCGGTACTGCTGTATGGTGCAGAAGCATGGACCTTATCGAAAGCTGATGAAAACCTCCTGCAACGCTTTGAGATTAAGAAAGATTCTTCTAGTGATTTTCGGTTTACCTAGTTTGTATCGACGGAGAGCGGGGGAGGAGATTCAACGCTTTACGGGCTATATAGCGACGTTGACCTAGTTGAAATGCTCAAAATACAGCGACTGAGATGGCTGAATCACGTAGATCATATGGACAACAACGCACCAGCCCGACAAGTCTTTGAGTCCACCCCTGTATGGGACAACGAAACAAACAGCGATGCCAACTCAAAAATATGATTTAGAGCTAGAAATATTATTTCAGGGCTAGTTCAGGGCCAGACCAAACGATTTTAGTATATATCTACAATGTTTTAACGTTTTGGACGTACAAAATACTGAAACAAAATTTTAGTTTTACATCTTCTCTAGGTATATATTGATACACTGCGCGAACTCGCCAAGCGCCCTGTTCGACCAGATACGGAATGAGAGCTTAACTCAATACGTCTGTCTCACTTGACGAGCTGCATTGTGCAGACCTACTCTAAACTGTTATACCTTTGAGCAAGAGGGATTTCCCTGCTCAATAAAGCTAGATCGATGTTGTGGGCAGATGACATTACGGATAACAACTCGGCCATCCTGCAATGCACTGTCCTCAGTGTAGTCTTCTTAGTTGAACTGTTTATTCTTTTCATCGTTATCTTACTCAGCTATTATGTCGAATACACTCGAGCCAATATTTAATTCGGAACTTAGTTCACCGCCATCCATAATCATCATATATATCGAATAACTCGCACAGTTTATTAAACTCATTCATGTAATCATCGTATAAAATGTTATCCACGCAGTCCACTTAATTCACTCAGCACACAGTAACACGAAGTTTTTTTTTTTTGTTCGTCCAGCCATTTGTAATTAAGTTTTATTTATTTTTCGTAGACACACAATTAACTTTTTAATTTTCTAACTTTTTTTTTCTTCGATTACACTTTTCCAACCAAGACTGCACACAATTCTCGAGAAACTGCGTAGTTAAAAACCATTCTAACCCCTTCGTAGATATATCTTTTCCAAAGTATCTATCTTTCGCGGTATGAACTACTATACTACATTTAAAAGAGAAGGGTGCGAAAGAGAAGAATAACAGAAAATTCGATGTTTCTTCAGTTTACGAGTACAAGGACAGGGTGGGGGTGTACATTGAATGGCCTTTGCAAGTTGCGACTTGTTTCTGGCTTGATCAATGACTGAGATACAAATATTATTTAGATTGCCTGGTTTTACCTGCCGTCTCTTTCTTTCTTTTACATCAAGTATGTCATCTCAACCAGCTCAATTAGAAATAAAATAAATTTTCTTACCAACCAGCAGAATCAATTTTTTTTGTTTGTGTTAGGATGGAATATACTTTATTTTATTAATTTTTATGTTTTACACTATGCAGATGGATTAACTATACCACTTCTGAAAATGATACACTGCGCGAACTCGCCAAGCGCCCTGTTCGACCAGATACGGAATGAGAGCTTAACTCAATACGTCTGTCTCACTTGACGAGCTGCATTGTGCAGACCTACTCTAAACTGTTATACCTTTGAGCAAGAGGGATTTCCCTGCTCAACAAAGCTAGATCGATGTTGTGGGCAGATGACATTACGGATAACAATATGTATATAAAAATTGAGCCCTGAATTTACGCATTTACCGTTTTTAACCAAACTTTCACACATCTTTGGTATTGGTCCTTATACGGTTTCTGTGAAGTTTGGTCAAAATTGGACAAAGGGGTGGGGCACCTCCCATACAAAAACATTCAAAATCTTATATCTCGAAAACCGCCGAATCGATTCATGATTCTTTTTTTGTTTTGTTCGTATTGCTGTATTTCAGTTTACGCAGAAAGAAAATTCCAGAAAATCGATTTATTCTCATTTTTCGCATTTTACGAAAGAACGTTATTATCTAAGATCTATAAGCAATACAATTTCTGTGCACGGGCAAAGCCGGGCGGGTAGTATTTAACTAAATTTTCACAGAAAAACTGTTTTATAGCGTTTTATAGCAGTAATTAAATGCGTATTGCTTGAAAATATAAATTAAAAAAAAGTGCTAAAAGAGCAATGTACAGTGCTAGATCGAATTGAACAGTGCTAGAATTTCACAATTGGGCTCCACCTCAAGTGTCGCGAACAATTGGATGGAGGCATCAGTTTCCTTTATAACGCATACAAGGTCCTGTCTGCTGTGATGGGCAAACGAACAAACTTCAAACCATTTGTGAATAAACCGATTGGTACCTATTCGTGCTGTTTTAGACCCATGCGGTCTACTAACTGATTTTAAGGTAACGAATGACAGCACTTATAGGGACGAGTTCTATAGAGTCATGTGAAATTTTGGTATCGCTGCCAAAACTCGTCAGATTGATGAGAACACTCGTTACTGCATTAAGCTCGGAAAGAACCTCATTGATATTTTTGATGGCACAAAAGGGTGATGAGACAAAGTTATGTGCTGTCATGTAAATTGTTTACCAACATATTTGAAAGAATTGTGCGAATTGTGCGAAATTCACAGGCTAACACCATCAGAGGCACTATTTTTCACAAGTCTGTAAAATTACTTGCATACGCTTATGACATTGATATCATTGGCAGGACTCGGCGAGTTATCACTGGCGTTTTGCAAATATTGAGACAGAAGCTGCAAAAATGAAACATAGGCTAGGAATTCAGAAGCAGGTGCCACAGAAAGCAACAAGTGGCTTAGAAAGCAATTGGTGGCACTGCGAAATTTCACTGACACCAGCACAATGGAGAACAAAGCATAGAGTGCATGGACACACTTTCATGGGCATGACTTTCATTCTCATAAACTATTCTGCAATGTTTTTAATTTTAATTTGTATTTCTCACTTTGTTATAAACTTTTCACCAATAAACTAAATTGAACGTTCGCGTTAGTTTTCCGAACGTCAACCTCGGGACCTCTATTTGACCTTTTAACAAAGGATAGGAAGATCCTGGTTGCTGAGTTTGACCGATTGCCAAACTGGTGCGAAGATGCACCAACGAAACGAGTTACGTATTTTAGCTATATACTGTGTTTTAAAATAGAAACGACAGCACCTTTGTGGTTTGCGACATCGAAAATAGCGAAAAGTTGCGAGCGAAAAATAAAAGACGAGATTCCACAATGGTTTTCAACTACGAATTCATAAAAGCTTTATTTTGTTTGGGGGTTTTTATACAAAATTAAAATAACAGTGTTTCGCTTGAAAGAGAGACATTACGTTAATTTTAAGAGTTTGTAAGTTTTGAGGCGAATTACCAAATTACAAAATATGGCCATTGGTGTAATAGAAGGCGGCAGATTTAAAATCAAATTAAACTACAATTGCGATTTATAGATAGGATGTATTCTATAGATAGGATGATGAAGAAGACGATGTTGATGACGATGATGATGGTGATGACGATGACGATGACGATGCCCCAACATAAGTAAATAACCCATCTTGGCATATAAAATTTCGTTTGTTTTCCTACAAGTTTTTTAGCTGTCTCGTAAATCGTAAACACGAAAAAAATCTATATGGTAAATGCGAAACAAATGCTCGTTTTTGACGTTTTCAAACTCACATTATCAACGAAAATATCAAATGAAGATTTGTATCGAAAGTGTAATGGTGGAGTAAAGAACCTTTATGCCTTTATGCGAGGATTATTTCTGAAAGTGGATTTTCGTTGCATTTTCTGTGCCATCTCTACGAATTAACTGCAAACGAACTAACTTCAACAGAAATAAAATGAAATAAGTCCCAAGAATTTCCATATAAATTTAGGAGTTATTACAGGTGAAAGAACTCCAAAATGTTGGGTCTTTTTTCATCAAGTTTTGGATTTGTAACACCTTGTAGTGTTAAAAGTTATTTCATATAGAAATATGTAACTCCCAAAGCCATGCAGATGAAATAAGTGTAAATTTGGGCATTTCATCACGGCAGTGGGAGTTATTTCATTTGTCTTAAAATAGCAATTTGTAAGAACATTTTGCCTTCCAATAACTGTCTATTTTTTTGTAGATATTAAACCTTTGCAGTTTATAATTTTCCGTGGTTGTCATCATTTAAAATCCGTTTATAAAACCTTGCATGCCGCGTTTTCAGCTTTTCTTATTAGAAATTTCTGATGAAGAGACATAGAGCCCCATCTAACCCATCTTTCTACACACTCAAAATTTACCTGACTCGGTGAACACGACACGTTCATGCGAAGGCACAAAGTTCATAGTAAAAGGTTCACTATTCTTGTACCTGCCATTTTATTACAATAAGGCCTTGTTTTTATGGGTAACCAAATTGTTCATTTGAATGAAAGTCATGTCCATGATCGTGTGTCCATGCACAAAGGAAATCATGTGTTCCAACTTGGCGATATTCATAAAAGTTCTGTTGGCTTCAGCTTTCTGTCTAAATGAACTGCTGGCAGGCGAGGTTTAAAAAAATTACACCTAATATAGAAGAACCAAACGTCGGTCGTAAGTATTAAGAGACTTCATGCACCTCGGCTTCGCTATGAACTCTGAACTGTGCCATGAAATAACGCCGAGCGAAATAAGGCCAAATTTTAAAATTCGTCTTTATTTGCCATTGTGAAAGCGAAACAGCGCAGAATTTTGAGATTCGACCTTAATTCACTTTTAAATGAGTCGGCTTTATTACACTTTAAATTTATACACATATTTAGAGAGAGTTGACAGTTTGCATATTTTCACACTAGAAATATTACCGTGAGCACGTATTCACAAATATACATACTTGAAACACATTCAACATTTATGTTTTGGATTTATTTCGAAAACAATGTTCGAATATCAAAATTCGGCGTTATTTCGCTTCAATTGGGATAGGTACATGTATTCACGCAACTTAATGTTGTTTTGGCACAATTTAAATTGATGGACTTCAATTTATTTTAAATAAATATCTAATTCTAGTTCGGTAGCCAATTTGATATATAAGCTGCTTAACTCAAAATAACCTGACACCGCACTGATAATCACTTCTCCGGGAAATTTATAAATTCATTACTGTAGTAATTAGTTTTAAAGTAGAGTGCCTATATCCTAGTAGCACTCATGTTGGGGCTCCTTTGACCAGCTTATACACACAAACATATGTTAAGCAGTTTGTTACATTTTGCATACTCTAATTGCACCCAATTAAGCTTTGAAAGGCAATTTTTCTCCACCGTAACCGTTTGTGGAGTGTGCTGTGGCAGTGGCTGCCAAATAATTCTTCGCTTGCCGGGCTTCTGTATGGGCAAATCGGAGAAACCAAAACCATCCGAATCATCTACACAGGATAGATATAGGGGCCGTGGCCACTACCACACCGGTGTTTAACATTTAATTTGGACCTCGCCTTCATTTAAGTGTTTCTATTCTGGAAAATTATTCGGCACCACCGCAAACCGGGCTAAAACACATCCACTATTAAAATATTGCTAAAGAGTGAGTGGTACCTACAGTTGGAACAACACTTGCAATAATAGCCTGCTGCCCCGGTAATGCGATAGCTTGGGAGGTATTGTTGGTGCGATCCAGAGCCAGTTAAATGAGCCTGGTTCTATATATTTATTATGTCCTTCTTGCTTTAGAGAGAAATGTGTGGGTAAATAGATTAATTGCAACCCGAGAGATTCGTTTGAAT
The DNA here is from genome assembly GCA_955612985.1 of Cheilosia scutellata. Classification (NCBI taxonomy): domain Eukaryota; kingdom Metazoa; phylum Arthropoda; class Insecta; order Diptera; family Syrphidae; genus Cheilosia; species Cheilosia scutellata. Next base: position 53,864,093 of record OY015313.1, on the reverse strand, counting down.
GCGGGTAATTAGAACTATATTCGGTTGAAAGGATTTGCTTTAATGACAAGAGTAAGTACACTACACAGGCTAAACCGTTTAAAGTCGATACTTCGACAGCAATCTAATTAGTTTTCGGCTTAACTCTAAAATCTCTTCGCTAATATTTTCTATGGTTTTTTTTGAATGGGATGGTCTCCGAAAAATTTTGTATGAAAAGGAGGAAAAAGTTGCTAAAATAGTCATTTTTAGCAATTTTCAAAAAATCATAAAAAATATTAGCGAAGAGATTTTTGAAAAACATTTTTTTTTGGACCGAGGAAAAAAGTCAAAAAAGTAGACTTTCACAAAAATTCTAAATTCTGAAATTTTTAAATGGATACTTAATGGGTTAAGGACAGTTTTGTATCATTCAAACGGAATTTAAATGACCTTTCCATTGATGCCAAAATTTATATGAAGTAAGTTTCAAATTATGAGCAGAATTAACTTTAGTTTTGTCAAAATACTTAGGTATGCCACCCACTCTATTATGGACTTCTACGTATCCGCGATCACTGCAGAAATGTACAATATTTGATTGACATATTGAATTCAAGGCGCTTCTTCTCTGATGAGTCGAAACTTAATTTGAAGGGATCTGCATCTGACGGCTTAAGGACAGTATACGGAGGCCATATGGAAAGCGATTTAGTCCCCATTTCATTAAAGGACACAATCGAGCGCGTAGGAGGTAATATTATTGCCTGGGGACAGGATGGGTTCCTTAGCCCCATTGTCAAGCCCCTCTTTTTGCACATACCCCATCCACGATCCACCACTTAGGTCCGCTGACCAAAACGGCGCGCGGAGGGCTGTAGCTACACATATTTTGCGTAGTAGAGGCGCGTTCTCCAAGTTAACTTGGATTTACCCAACGAAATCAACTTCATCTGTCGAAAACAATTGCCAAACTGCACCGAAAGAAAAACGTTGGTAAAATCAACCAATATCCTTGTTTGATTTTGCGTCAACCAAGCAACGTTGTTATTTTAACTAAGCTTGCATTGTCAACTTTTTTATCAAAACTTTACAATTTTTATGGTTGATTTCGTGTTTGAATAACCATCAAGCATTTTAGCGTGATTATTAACGTGTTAAACTTAAAATTTGCGTATTCAAAAAGGATCACGTCTATAGTTAGGTTACCACGTTTCGTGAGTACGTTCATATTTGCCAGAATTTTATTTGAACCCTAAACATGATGAATTAACAATGTTTGTGTTTAGCTTGTATGTGTCCATGATAGACTAAGCATAATCATTGTTAATCAAACACGATAATTTGGAAATACGTTTGTGATCAAACTTAAATATTCATGGTCATATAACTATGTTTGTGTTGAGTTAAAGATAATCCTGCTTGCATTTATATGCATCCATGATCGGCTAACCATTATCGTTGTTAATCAAACATGACAATTTAGTAAAATATTTGTGCTCATTCTTTAATGGCCATGCTCACTTAACTATGCTTGAATGTTTAATTAACTAGAATTGTTGTTAATTCATATTATTTGTGATTGAATCAAAATGATACATTTTCCATTTTTTTTATACTTACTTTCAACTTATTTTTCCTGCTAAAAATATAGGTATATAAAAAAAGATTTTTTTTTTGTATTTGAAAAACTTTTTTATTTTTAATTAATACCTATTCAAGTACAACAATGAATATACATATTGCTTAAAAACTAACATATTATTTTTTATTGAAACAAAAAACAGAACTTTAAATTCGTAATTTAAAACAACTTAATAAAAGTATCTATAATTGCGGCCATTCGGATTCGAATATAAACAAACAGGAGGGCCGTCAAATTCATTTATGTTATACACGAAATAATTATTAGTGGCATTTAAAACTTCATAGGAATTGAAATGATCAAGGTACACTGATGTTACAATTTTTTCACAAACTGTATAAATAATTTTGTTTATCAAAAATAAACATTCGATCCGATAAATATCTGAAGATCTACTGACAAAATCATTATTTTTGTAGTTTATTTTGCAGAATGTAAGAGTATTGTAGCAAAATGTTTCATTAAAATGATTCTGATACCCAAAAGCGTGTTGTATCTTATGAAAACAAGAATGGTTCTTGAGCAAAAGTTTACTATCAGATATCTTTGAATTTTCTGGGGAAATTCCCACATTAGAAATAATTCTTTTACAAAACATTAAAGAACTTTTAATCCCTATAGACAGTGGTAGGTTTCTACGAGAAGTAATATTATTGCAATAGCTTTTAAGCACTTTGTGTTTTGATTCAAACCTGAAGGACCAGTAGTGTTTTAAGGGACCAAGCATTTGCATAACATAAGGATAATGAGTCATGAAGTGAAATTTGGGCTTCAAATTTTCATGGAAAAGGTGAATATATGTCGAGTGATGTGTTGATATAAGATCTTGTAAATTAGATAGGTCAATTTGTTGAAAACTTGATTTTAAAACAATATTTAAAATTTTATGGAGAAGGGTTAAGAGTTCCCAATGAATGTTTTTTTGGGGAACTAGATCACCAATGATTAAGGGCAAAAATCTGCAAAACGTCCACATTTCTTTAGCTGACATGTTCAATTTAAGCTTTTGAATATGCTCAGATTTTATCAATGGTGGAATATTTCCGATTTCAGACTCACCATATTTAAAAAACTGTGTTCTGTTGTTTAAAACGTCTAAAGAAAAAAAATTGTCATGAACTATAAACTGATTTAACAGCTTACATAAATCGTAATGGCATACTCCCTCAAACACGTCATGCATAATATCAACAGTTATGTTATGAACAACATGAAATGATGGTATGGTGTTAAAAACTGATTCAATTCTTATGCCGGTATTCATCACTCTATCACTTAATAGCGGGTACAGACAAAGATCATTATTGTAACTTTCAATTGTTCTGTGATTACTAAAATCATCGGAACACATTGAATACATTTGAGTCTTAGAAGATTTGCAAATACGGCAATAATAATGTGAATTAAAACTTTTGGTGTAACCTAAGATGGAATTAAGCCCAAGGTTATCACCTGTAATGAGTCCTAATACAAAGTACACCTGGTAAGTTTCACCAGATATCAATTTAATAAAAATTCCGTTTTCTTCCAGCTTTTTGATTTCATCAACAAGGTGATAAAAAATTGAATTTTCACCATGCGACTTATATTTTGAATAAAACAACATTGCAACAAAAATGTTGTTTAGTTCCGAATTAACGTATTGGGGAAGACTTGGAAAATTGTAGTACACGGCTCCGATAGAATGGCATCCACCATGGGATCCTAACGGATTATTTGATTCGAAATCATCGAAATATAAGTTAAAGGGAATAACTTTGTCACGCTTGTTTTCTGGAAATTTTGAAATTCTATCTTTCCAAAGTTTGCTTGTAATCAAATGAGGAATAGCATTGATTTCAAGATTTTTCATATTATTTATTGCAGACTTATAAACTCCTGGTAGCTCAAAAAACTTTCGGAACTGAAATTCTAATGGTAATATAACACCATCAGATTCAATAACATCGATAGAGGGTGTTATACCACTTTTAACAAAAATCTCGTTATTGATAACATAGCTGGAAGGATCCCTATATAGGTCGTTTTGTTTTGTTTTTTAAATGAATCTGTAGAAAGTTTTTACACTTTCGAAAGGATTCTGTAAAAAAATTAGAGTTTGTTTAAATTGTTCTTTATTTTTAGTTTGCATATGGTCAGAAAAGCCTTTATATAGCTTTGAGAAAATAATTTTAAAAAATCCATCTGTCAAATCTGCAATAATTTCTTCAACTATTTTTCGAGATAAATTGGGATTTCCATACAAGTTACATACAAAATCCATAGCAGAATTTTCTATTGTTTTAAAAATGTCACATTTCTCATAGAAACTCTCATTTTCTGCTACTTTTTCAAATTCATCATTATCTGTAGCTTCCTGGGAAAGAGTACGATTTTCTCTTCTCAATGAGTTTGGAACGATAACCGAGTTGAGTAAAAGACTCTTACAAGAACGTTGGAAATGCCTTTTAAAGCTTTTTAAATTATAAATTTGTTTACAGTTAAAACAGTGAAAATCATCAGATTGCTTTAAATAATGTACAGTCTTATAATGAAAAACAAGATCTTTTACAGTGGTAAAGGATGTTGTTAAGCACAAATGGCACTTATACATTATGTTTTTTTTAAATATCAAATAATATTAGAACATCTGGTGGTACTCTTTCCGAGGTTTCAATTTTAAAAAAATACTTTTGAATAAAAAGCCAAACTGACTTACATGCCATAGGATACTTAAGATTAAGGACAAAACAAATTTTAAAGCATGTATCTAGTGCAGGCAGTAATGACTCAAACTTGTACTTAACTTCATTGAAGTAAACGATAAATGATTTATTAAATTTGCAGTATATTATCAATGGCTGCAAGCTTTGTCCAAATTGTCTCACCTTGGTTGCCAGTGTGTCAATGGTTGGATTAAAATTATTTGCATCTTCAACTGCTACAATCAAAGCTTGTTGGGAATCTTTAATTGTTGGTTTAAAGAATTTTCTTTTCCTAGGTTCGTTGCTTGATGGAACTGTTGTTTGTCTGGCTGAAGGTGGGAGAATCGCATGTAGAAGATTGGTGATCAACACGTCCTCTGGCTCTGAACAAAATAACAATAATTATTTAAAAGCATATTGAAAAGATTGTTTTACTGAAATTACCGTTGTCAAAATCATTTTTATTTAGGAGACCAAGCAACTCTTGGCAGTTTTTGTCTTTAATTTTTTCATTTAAAACTGGAATTATGCCAGCTTTAAAATCATTCCACGATTCTATTAGACAATTTTGCTTCCCAGGAAATAGGCTCTCAAAATCAATATTTATCTAGGGTCAAAAATGTACAAAACACAAAAATCGGAATTAATATTATAATAATAGTATTGTATACATAAGAGTAAGTACGAAATATGTATGTAATTATAATAATATAAATAGAAAATAAAATTACCAAAGTAACTCCAGCAGAGTGCTTAAATAAAGGCCAGTTGTTTAAAATTGTAGTAAAGTTGTGATTTTTAATTTCATGTTGTCTTGTCCTGAAAGTAATCCTCCATTTAGATTTTACCTCATCCCAAGGCTCTTTATGAATTTGGAGCCACGTAACATCTGCCGAGTGGTCCTCTAAATCAAAAAAGATAGACATAGTGAGAAAGATTAAACAAATTTTAGTTGTTTGAAGTTCGCAAAGTACCTCTTAATAATTGAAGTTCTTCTTCGGTACAATTTTCATTAAAAGAATTGCCACTTGGGCTAGAGATTCGTTCGATTTTGCTAAAGTCTAGACCAATTTTTCGTTGGCGGCGCTTTAAATTGTAGTATCGGCTGTATAATCTTCCTGCAGGGTTTTCTTTCGAGCCTCTCATAGGTGGTGCAAAATAAATGTTCTGCAATGCATGTATTGTGTTAGTATAATATAACAAAATTTCGCCTATAACAATAATAGGTACTTACGGGGTCTTCATGAAATCGATCGTGGATTCTTGTGGCAATATACTGGAAATCCTTACGAGAGACAGATTTGTTATTCTGTGTGAGCCACGTTGTTATGCTCTCAATTACCTAATATTGCTCGGGAAGAATCTCCAATTTTATTGTTCTTGTTAAAATCATTGATGACGTAGTTTCCCGATGGATACGATTCAAGAACCGCGTTAATATCCTTTAAAATATTGTTAAGAAATAGGTATTAAAATTTGGAACTCTTTTGAATTTAAGAAGTTTTTAAGAACGGTTGCATACAAAGTTTGCAAAGCAAATGCTGGGTGATGAAGGATTTGAAACGTTTGAAGCGTTCGATGAGGGCGATGGTGACCTTATTAAAGAATGTTCATGACTTCTGGAATAGGTTATCATATGCTCCCCTAGATGTTTTCTAACTTCTTCTTCTATTAAAGTTTTGACATTATTCAAAATTTCTTCCGACGGATCTAAATGAATTTCAATTCCCTAAAACAAATATATAAGTAAATTGTTAAAATAGATATGATACAGAAGTATTTACATTTTCTTTTCGCCATTGATTAAGCTTATGCTTAAATTCAACTCTTATTCCAAACGCCTTATTTGCGAAAAGTTCTTTCAAATCATCATTGCCAATGTATTTGAGGATATTTACATTCAGTTTTTGATTTGAAAATTGTTCGTATAAATCTACAAATCCCCATGAAGAAAGTAATTGATACATTTCAGCATCAACTGTATACACTTCCTCTTCAGCTGTGTTGCCAAGCATGATATAATTAGTGAGAATTTTCGATCTCATTCTCAGCCATATTGTCTACTTGTTTAATGATTTGTGGTGAATGTATGAAATTTTCATCATTTGGCTCTTCCATGTTTATTGTGGCAACAAGACTAAGAAATAAAAAACATCGGAAAAATTTAACAGTGCTGAATATTATCCAAATTCACACGCCCATATTTTGCTTTTCTGAAAACAATTTTCGGTACTCTCTCACCGTTTAGACGCGGCCCTCTCTTAAGGTTTCGAAAATGGGTGCAGTCTGCAGTGACATAAGGCCATGCGACATAATTACACTTTTACAAAGTGACATAAGGCCATAAGTCATAGAGCCCTGTAGGCCTTATTTTGCTCAGTTAAAGTTAAATTCTTAACGATTTGAATATTGATTTTTGAATTCGAGGTTTATATTGTACGGTTTGTTATACAAATTCTAAGGTTCATCAATTCAAAACTGGGCGAAGCATCGGCTCGGAGGTTCGTCAGTAGGGGTACGCCACAAGGTGGTGTGATCTCACCTCTTCTATGGAACCTAGTAGTGAATGAACTACTACTAATACTGGAAGGGGAAGGGTGCAAGGTAATTGCCTATGCTGATGACGTTGCTATCGCTGTCTCAGGGAAACACCTCAATACGCTTAGGGATCTCATGCAGAACGCCCTCTCTAGGCTCTCTAAATGGACCAAAACATGTGGACTTGGTGTCAATCCTCAGAAAACTGAATTGGTTCTCTTTACAAGGAAGTACAAAATTCCCGTCTTCATTCCCCCAAAACTAAATGGCACCCAACTGGTGCTCTCCAATACGGCTAAGTACTTAGGCCTCACTCTAGACAGCAAACTGAGCTGGAAACCCAATATACTGCAGAGGGTTCAGAAAGCCACCACGGCATTATACTGCTGCAAAAAAGCTATTGGTAGCAAATGGGGACTCCAGCCTCGAACCACATATTGGCTTTATGTATCCGTCATTAGACCTATACTCACATATGGCGTCGTAGTCTGGTGGACTGCGCTTGAAAAGGCTATTCACTGTAAACAACTTAGTCGTGTTCAACGAACGGCTTGTGTGTGCATCAGTGGCGCGCTTAGGACCACTCCAACAGCGGCGATGGACATACTATTCCACCTAATACCGCTAGATCTCTATTGCAAACAAGTGGCAGCGAATGCAGCCATCCGCATGAAAGCAATCCGTCTGTGGACTAGTCGACAAACTGGTCACTCGTCTATTCTAGATAAAATAGAATGCATTCCAAAAGATACTGATTACACCCTCCCCCAATTCCAATTCAGTAAAAATTTCGAAACCTGCATACCCTCCAGGACTGACTGGGAGAGTGATGTAGTGTCTCAAAAAAGATCCGTCTGCTTCTACACAGATGGGTCCAAAACGGAAACAGGAGTAGGGGGGGGTGTTTTCTCCCAAGATTTAGATTGTATGATCTCATTCCGTCTTCCTAATCACTGTAGCGTGTTCCAGGCGGAAATCATGGCGATCAAGGAGGCCCTGTCGTGGCTACGGTATAATGTAATATCTGCTAAGGATATCGTAATCTTTACCGATAGTCAAGCCGCGATTAAATCCCTGGATTCGGTCATCTTCAAGTCCAAGACCGCCCTCAATTGCCGCTTATCTCTTAACGAGATGGCGGAACAATTCAACATTCACCTTATATGGGTGCCGGGCCACAGGGACATTCCGGGGAATTGCAGGGCCGACGAACTCGCTAGGCATGGCACAACTTTGTCGATTCTACCGGAAAAGGAGAATCTATATATGCCTCTCGCTACGTGTAAACTTTTAATTAAACAAAATGCAATAAACGCCACCAATCGAAGGTGGTCACACTGCACCACGTGCTCCATTACGAAACAGATCTGGCCCACGCTGGATCCTAAACGCTCCAACAATCTTGTAAAACAAAAAAGATCCAACATAAGCACACTAGTAGGTGTCATCACGGGACACTGCATTATTGGGAGACATGCTCTCAGACTGGGCCTCCCTTCCAATGACTTCTGTAGAAGCTGCATGGACGAGGAGGAGGAGGAGACAATTCTTCACCTCCTATGCACGTGCCCAGCCCTCTCAGCACGCAGAAAACTACACCTAGGAGAACATTTCTTCGACAATCTTGGCGAACTCGCTAATACAAGCATACGTTGCCTCCAGCGCTTCATTCTCAGCTCCTCTTGGTTCAATGGGTAGTTGTGAGATCATTAGATCCTGTGGTATCACAATGGGCCTCCTCTGGCCTAAGTGAGGCTGCACTTAATGCGGCCTGCCACTCTAACCTAACCTAACCTATACAAATTCTATTAAAAATTGACGTTTGGGATAAATCCCTTCCACTCAACACGAGTGGCTGCCAAAAGTTGAGAAAAACTTGAAATTGACATAAGGCCATAATTGCCTTATGACGCATTGGCAAAGCGACATAGGGCCATGTGTTATTAAATGATATCTACCAACATTTATGGAATAGTGGTCAAATTTTTAAAACTTTTTTTTGCTCGTGAAATGTGTAGTTAATTGATAAAAAAAGTTTCATCAAAATCGATTCATAAATACCTGAGCCTACAAAAAACTTTTCAAAATGCGCTTGTCTGACGAAATGCACCTACCCCGAGCGGAGCCCCTAAGTTTCATGTGCGGGACATGCCGTCTACGAAGCGCAGGTACTTTTCGATAAGCCAAATTGGATCTTTTCAACTTTTACACGCAAATAAATTTACGGCGTTTCTCACTAGAATTGGTAAAAAACAGCGTTTCCTTCATTTGCACATACTTTTTTGGACTTTTAAGAAATTTTTAACAGTTTCGACGTTGTGTTTTATTATGATTTTAGTCTTTGTGAACCGATTTTGATTAAATCTTTTTTAATTAAATATTGAATTTTATTGAATTTAAATGAAATAAGATGAAAACAAAAATACACCATTACTTACCAAATAACTGATTCTAAATTCTCTGTAATTCTTAAAGTCACACTTTTTTCTATTTCCAAAATAGCGTAAAATGAAAACCGGCACTTATTCTTCAAATGAAATAACAAACAACTAATGGATTTTATATTACATATATTATAAATGATATTATATTCTACTCTTTAACACTCGCGTTTTACAGCCGGCACTTACTCTTCAAATGAAATAAAAATCTGAGCATTTTGCATGTGCAAATTCCGTTATAATGAACGCGTCCTTTTGACCACGAACGTGGTAGTCGAGCTAAGAAAATGGAAGGTTTAAACACGTTTGTGTTAATTCTACAATTATTGTGATCATTTCACAATGTAAATGCTTAATCAAACCGAAACGTTATCAATAATGATAAATTCAGCTCCGCGAACAGTGTCTACTTAAAAACGTTTAAAGGTCCATTTAGATGACCATTTCAGCTTCAGTTTCAGTGTTGTCACAATATACTATTCTTTCTGCAAATAACAAAGAGCAATAGGCGGAAATAATAATATGATGGTAGAAAGTGGATTGAATGAAAGGAGGAGATATTTAGGTGAAGACTTTTGGTGAAGATAAGGTGCTTTAAATAACTTTGTTGTAGGGGTCGTGGTTTGGACAATGCACATCAATGTACTTACAATTTTACAGCTTTAGCTCCCATGAGTGTCGAGAAATAGCATTTGAAATGTATTTTTTTTTTGTGTATAGGAAGTGCCCCTTTCCTCAATTTTGACCAATCTTCCGGGCAAATACCTAAGAATGCCTGCAAATTTTAGCTGAATCGGTTACATACAAAATGGAAATTTCGATTTTTTCGATTTTCATTTGAGGTTTTCCGATTTTTTTTTTGCTAAACCAAATCAAATAGAATAGAACAAAAAAAAAATCATGCATGAATCATGCACTAACTAACCTTTCAGCATGAGTGTTTTGTGGGTCTAAATCAGAATTTTTACAACGTCAAATTTGATCCTGAAATTTGTTCACGCGAACACATATGGTTTTTAGCCATATGTAATTCTAAACGAACCAAAATTCTGTATACAAAATTCTTATTTCAAAATTCGGTTTTTCTACTACTTCAAATGGAAATAATATTGCAACAGCCCTTGAAAATTGGAACACCCTGTAAGTGTGAATTTGTAATACATAATGTAAAATCGGTACTTTATTTTACTGAAACCAAAAACAGTTGAAACATTTACGCAAATATTCTTTACGGTTTGTTATACAAATTTTATCAAAAATGTAGGTTTGTATTTTTGATTGTTTGTATTTTGTTCATACAGCATTTTGTTTATACAGAATTGTGGAATATAGAAAAGCAACCCCCTTCTTAAAAAATGTGTGTGAATCCACACGTCCGCATTGACATAAATGTTGGGTCTAAATAAATACTTTACCACGGTGTGGCCAACGAAAATATTTATTAATGTGAACGATGCTTTAGACTTCCAAAAACAAAAACTTCATCTGAGCATTCTGCATGTGCATATTCCGTTATAATGAATGCGTCCTTTTGATCACGTACGTGGTAGTCGAGCTAAGAAAATGGAAGGTTTAAACACGTTTGTGTTAATTCTACAATTATTGTGATCATTTCACAATGTAAATGCTTAATCAAACCGAAACGTTATCAATAATGATAAATTCAGCTCCGCGAACAGTGTCTACTTAAAAACGTTTAAAGGTCCATTTAGATGACCATTTAGCTTCAGTTTCAGTGTTGTCACAATATACCTACTATTCTTTCTGCAAATAACAAAGAGCAATAGGCGGAAATAATAATATGATGGTAGAAAGTGGATTGAATGAAAGGAGAAGATATATGAATTTATTTACTACTAGATGACCGGGTAAACTTCGGTTTTGTAAAATGCTTCAGGTCCATGTGTCCATTTACCAAATTTCAAAGATAAAGTTTTGGTGAAGATAAGGTGCTTTAAATAACTTTGTTGTAAGGGTCGTGGTTTGGACAATGCACATCAATTTTTTACAGCTTTAGCTCCTATGAGTGTCGAGAAATAGCATTTGAATTTTTTTTTTTTTTTGTATAGGAAGTGCCCCTTTCCTCAATTTTGACCAATCTCCCGGGCAAATACCTAAGAATGTCTGAAAAATTTAGCTGAATCGGACATACAAAATGACTTCCAAATTAGACTTCCAGAAAAAAAAACTTCATCGCCAATATTTGTATTATACCTTTTACCTATTTTATATGAGCTATTGAGCCCGGATTGAATTCGGATTCATGTCACGTAATTTTTGTTATTATAAACAATACATGTGCTATCACAATGGATCTTACTTGGTCTAAGTGAATTACTCCGTATTAACGGATAATTGCCACCTAACCTAACCTAACCTAACAATAAATAGGATGCACGTATTCTGGATTCTATTTCAATTCGATCTTTCAATTTGCAAATGTAAACGGGTTATAATAGATGAAATAGATGTAAGAAATAGATATCTACATCTACTTTTCTTTTTACCACGTTCATTTTTGATTAACAATTAAAAAAACAACTTAATTGTTAGTTTAGAATGAGATCATATTAAAAACAACTACAAACATATTAAATCAACCATTTTTGTGATATTTAAAAAAAAAAAATTAAACACCGCATGGTTGGTTGATTTGAATACGAAACGTTGGTTGTTTTAATCACAAACGTGTTCAATTTTTCAATTTCTAGCCAGTTTTTCCGTCCATCACGTTCATTGTTGTTTAAAAATGAAAACGACAATTGAATTGTTGATTTGAAATGAAATCATATTTAAAACAACTATAAACATGCTTAAATCAAACATTTTTGAGATACTTAAGATAAAAAATATTAACAACGGCCAGTTAGTTGAATTGAATACGCAGCGTTATTTGATTTCATCACAAACGTATTCAATTTCACAATTTTTCGCCAATTTTCAGTCAACAATGAAACGTGCTTGAATCAACCAATGATTTTTCTTTCGGTGTGGAGCTGCAAGTAGAAACCCTTTGGAAATCAGGCGCGGATCGTTTCTGACCGTGGCATTCAAGGACAACAGCTTTGAAGAATACTGCAAAGGAACATTGAGCATTTTGTAATTACCACAGGAGTGTCGAGAGGAATCGGCCAAGTATATGTAGAAACTAGAAACTTATTATCATTTCAGATCTTATACTAAGTTTTCAGCGATGCCGACGTGTTCAAGCAAGTGGTACACTTGCAGTATATTCTTCAAAAGCAGGCATCATCTCGATCTGCCAGCGGAGTATGAAGAATACACCGTTTGAAATCATATTTGGAATGAGAAGCAACATGCAACACTGATAAAACTAATAGACGGCGATATAAAAGAGCGGTTTACTATGGAGAGGGAGGTGGCAACTGGCAAGCATAGTCAATTGGCACGAAATGCTTTCTCAGAGATATAAGACGAACATCGAGGGACTTATAACCGGAGAAGAAGTCCAGGGCATAAACATTGACAGGGACAAATCCACAAATTTGCTGCACTCGTCAGCAAATTTTGATTTTATAAATATTCACAGGTTTCATAATTGTCCGTTAAATAATATGACTCTTTTATTATCGTTGAAAAAAGTTTTTTTCTTATATTATTGTCATATTGTGACCAATTTTTCGTAGGTCTTAGCTTAGGCTTCAATTATAGCTATCAGTAAAGTGCATCCGTAAAAATACGAAACAGAACAAAACTGACACATTTAACCATAGCATATCATAGGAATTCAGTGGAATACTTCGTGAAACTGAATGAGAAGTTAAACAGAAAAAGTTTTTCGTACGGAAAAATTTATAAATTCGTTTTCAAGAAAAGTTGTAGATCAATTGCTTATTTTTTTTAGATGAACTGACTTTATAATTCAAAAGCAACATTTTAAGACCAAGATTGAGTTCAACGATTAAGTTTAAGAGCTCCAAAAAAGCAAAAAAAATATTTTTTCGGTTGCATTTTTCTGATAGCTATAATTGAAGCCTTAGCCCTAAGAGAGTGATTCATTTTTGTGGGATGGGATGCTCTATCATTCCAACGGAATTTAAATGACTTTTCCATTGATGCCAAAATTTACATGAAGTAAGTTCAAATTATGAGCAGAATTAACTTTAGTTTTGACAAAGTACTTATGCCGGCCACTGTAACTGTAGGTACCTACCACTGATAAAATTGTATATTTTTACTGTCCCAAAAAAAATTGGGACCCGGTGGTGGTTTTTTTCGTACGAATGAAATTTTGTGAGAGGACTTATTTTTACCGTCGTCAGGTTGGTATTGAAAATGGGCTATGTCGGTCAAGTAGTTCTGGTACCTCCCATACAAAACCACTATTAGACCCATGTGTATCTACGTCTGTTGAAATCACGATAGCGTCCAAACGAATCGACTTAGTCAACTGAAATTTTGTGAGAGATCTTATTTTTACGGTCCTCAGGTTGGTATTGAAAATGGGATATGTCGGTCAGGTAGTTCTGGTACCTCCCATACAAAACCACTATTAGACCCATGTGTATCTAAGTCTGTTGAAATCACGATAGCGTCCAAACGAATCGACTTAGTCAACTGAAATTTTGTGAGAGATCTTATTTTTACGGTCCTCAGGTTGGTATTGAAAATGGGCTATGTCGGTCAGGTAGTTCTGGTACCTCCCATACAAAACCACTATTAGACCCATGTGTCTCTACGTCTGTTGAAATCACAATAGCGTCCAAACGAATCGACTTAGGCGACTGAAATTTTGTGAAAGATCTTATTTTTACGGTCCTCAGGTTGGTATTAAAAATGGGCTATGTCGGTCAGGTAGTTCTGGTACCTCCCATACAAAACCAACATTAGACTGGCAAACATTTTGCATTACTTTTATGCAGTGGAGGGTATCAAAGCATCGGCCAGGCCGATGATAACACTTTCACTTGTTTTATTTCATTAAGAGCTTGAAGCTCTGAACTCCACCTTTGGGTGTTCGTGATTATACTGCACATCATTTTTCGCGAACTCACATTTTCCTTCCGGAAACGATTTTTCTATAAATAATTTTTTGTTCTATATAACATATAGAAATATTCACTATTCGTTTTTTCCCCGTTAATTTAACACATTCCATTGTATGCATTTTTTTTTCACTTAAAACAAAAATATAATTTATTTGACAATTTAAAAAAAATGTTAAAAATCTTTACCTGCCATGCCACCTAAAATCGATACTATTTGTGTTTGTGTGGACAATATCTTGGTAGGGTAGACACATAATTTTTAAAGAGTCCTTTTTTTACGACTTCCTTTTTCTAATAGTATTTTGGGGAAATTTTTCATTTATTTGGGGCATTTTTGCATAAATGTAATGGAGCCATTTTTCATTATGAAATATTGTCCTAATTTTTGGGGCATTTTTGCATTGGGGTATAATTTTATGGAGCCGCCCATATAGGTACTATATATATTTTTCGTAATTTTCTAGTGTAAAATTATAACTTTTTTTAAATCCTTTAGGTATATGCAACATTTTAATAAGTTTTTATTTTCACTCCAAGAAGTTTTCCATACAAATTGATAACCATTGGGAGAAAGGTAATCACAATTCAGGTTCTCTTCAGATAGGTGGCAGGTTACCGGGTTCCAATTGTCAATACAAATTTATCAGAAAAAAAAAATCATGACAATTCTTTGAAAATTCGTACCTAACATTTTTTATGAAACGAAAACTGGACAATTGTTATTTTCCAAGAATTCTAAAAAAAATGCTTCAGTTTACAAACTGTCACCTCTCGCAATTGTCAATTTTTTTATGAAAATTAGCTCTCAGCTTGCAACTACGAGAAGGATGACCTGATAACTATTCGTCGCACACGTCCGTCTTTTTTTTAGAGGCCCTTATTTGATAATATTCTTCCATAGTAAAAGTAATGCCGATTTCTTATTATTCCTACGTAATATTATAAGGTTGGGTTAATTAGACTAATTTTGTCAGTCACAGAAACCATTTCGTTGCATAAATCTTAAAATAAAAATCGGAGCAAATGGGATCGTTAACTCAATTCAAAAATGTTTTTAACGTATATATACTATATAGTAGCACTACAACAACACTCTCACCCTGATAATACGTTCACTGAAAAGGTTTGCCTTTTAATTTCATCGGTCGTTAAGCAGTCTGAAGTGGAACTAAATGACTGGGATCTGCATGGTGCAGAGCTTTTACGGATTATTTTATGCCTACCGCTACCAGCGAACAACCCTCAGAATTGTTTTTTAAATATTTTACAACAAAAAAAAATTAAAAGAAAAAAAAAATGTCACCCTGAATTTTCGATTACCCCCGTGCAGTACTTTGAAGGCAGTATACCTAACTGTTCTGATTTTTTTTAATGTGTTCCTTTTTGTTTATTTGAATTACCACCGGTTGTGATGGGTTGTATTTGTATCTATGCCGAGTTAATTAGCAGCCCGCCAATTGTTTTTTTGCTTACATCTAATAAGGGTCGGTGAAAGGGGATGCAATACACTACACAGTTTGGGAACTTGGCCGCTAATTTATTATTTGTTCGTAATCGTAATGGAATATACACATTTTTTTTTATTTTGTACCAATTTCAGGTAAAAGTGGTTGCATTTGGTAAGCAGAACTGCACTCATGGGAGCTGTATTTAATTTTTTTTTGCTGAGTAAAAAATAAAAAAAGGTGTTACAAATTTGTGTGTCGAGCGACACACGTTTGTCTTATTTTCTTGAATTATGTACGTATAGGTTATAAAGGTATAGAAAAAACGTCGGGGTGACGGTTTTTTTTTTCTTAGTCGTTTTCACCCCTTTCTCTGGGGTTTTTGACAGAGGGATAATGGGCACATCGCTGGTGTCAGATTTGATTCACTGAACCAAATCGCGTAGGTCATATTGACGAAAATATTTTGTCAATCTTTGAAGAATTTATTATTCGAATCGACAATTTTTCATCAAACTTTTCGTTTTATTGAAAACTTAATATTCAAAATGAATAAAATTTCTTCAACAGCTGTCCGATTTAGTATTTTATTCAAACGAATGAAATTTCGTCATATTGACAAAATGAAGTCGTTGACTGAACTAAATCCCGTAGGTGATATTGAAGAAAATATTTTATTAATTTTTGAAGAATCAGTTCTTCAAATCAACAATTTTTCATAACAAATTTTTAGATTTTTCATCGTTTTTTTCTTCAAATTGAAGAAATTCGTCAATTTAAAGAAGTTTCATTTTTATTGTGCAATATTGAACTCGAAGTGATAACTTTTATTCTTGAAAGTGTGACAAAGTGAAGTCGTGTCAAGGAAATTATAAATTAAAGTGAGGCAACTGAGCAAACTTCACAAACAGACTTGTATAAGAAAAACGTAAGTAAAATAAATATTTTTCGTCACTTCCTTTCTGGAAAAAAATATAATCGCAGTTAATGAGTTTAAAAATAACGTTCACTTTTTATTATAATTTTTTCCCCAAAGCCAACATGCTTTTCTAGGCTATCTTTCTCCTAGTTCGATAAATCGAGGGAAATGTGCGGAATAGATGCATCAAGGCAAATAATCAGCCAATAATCATCATAACTGGGCGGTAAGTAAGTCGTTGTATTTCTAAATGACATAACTAAACAAACTTTAATCGATTTGTTTAATTTTTCCAAATTTAGCTAGGACCTGTACCCAAACCTGCTTTCATCAAGTCAAGTCTAATAAAGAAAAAAAACATATTTAAGTTAAATCACTTATAAAAATGTAAGTTAAAATAAAACTTTCAATTGTATTATATATCTACCTAATGATAATAAAAGAAAAAAAATGTTTTTGACCTTAAAAAAATGTTTTTTTTGTTGTTTTGTTTATCATCATTTTTGAGAAATAGATGTGTCACAATGATGAATAAATAAGTTATTTTGTAGAAAATCGATGATTCAAATTGAAGAATATTTATTTAATATGAATAAAGTGAATTGTTGAAATGAAGAATTGATTTTCAATTTAAAGAAAAGAATACGTAAAAATGAAGAAAATTTCGTTGATTCATAATGCACAATGCGTCGAATTGAAGAATGTTTTTTTCAATTTGAAGAATATTTTTTTAAATTGAAGAACACTAGTTTTGATGAAACTTTCTTCAAAGTGACAATATTTTTTAAATAAAACAAAATATTTGTCAAAACAACGGACAGGAGGTGTTGACCTTATATTGATCACCATTTCTTCAAGTCTACGTACTTTTTTGTCAATATCACTACCAAATTTGGTTCAGTGTTGATTAAAAGTTAATTCCATACGTTAAACGGGTCTAATTGCATGTGTAAGTGATTGTTCCTTTAATGATTGTAGGTTGTTTTTATTTTGTTTGTTATAAGGCACATTGGCTCCAGTGGGAACTCTCTAACTTGAAGGCATCTGATGTTTTTACATAATAATACTGCTGAAAATATGGCCATCTATTTGATAATTTAGAAGTCTGTCTGTAATTTAATTCTTGCACAATTTTGGGAAAAATATCCTGAACATAAATTGAAATAGCTTTCAGAGAATTGAAACACGAACGTTTCCTTAGCTGATTTTGTTGTGCATATCGAATTAAACAATTTTAAAGGTATGACGCGCTGATTAGTAATGTAAAAAGATAAAAGGAAAAAGTCAACCAATGAAGAGTACCACGATCAGCTCAAAAAATCGTAATATTGTAATACTGTTGCAATAAGTCATTTGCATCTTTGGTTCAAGTGCTATTCACGGTAAAGGACTTAGAAGAGCTCCGCAACCTTCCTCCAATACACACAACATACGGCTTAATAATACTGCTGCATCAACGAGCGCTTGCAAATGTCAGTTTGTCGAAAAATTCAAACCAGCTGATCTTAATGGTCACATATAAAGATCTTAATATAAATGAATATTATGTCAAGCTCTTCCGTTCAAGTGACTGATATCATGTCCTCAAAACTCAACTTTCTTCGGCAACACAAAGATCTAGGCTATAGATGGATCCAAATGTTGTTGGGGCAGAGATCAGTGGCCTTCACTGCAATATCTCAGTTCCTCTTGAACACTCAACAACAGTGCTAGTGCTCTAGTTCACAATGGATTCGAAGGTAATGGAAAGGCTGATGATATTTTATCTCGCGGAGGCAGAATCGAATGAAGGGAGATGTTGAGCTTTTGCGAACTAACTCATGAGTTCAGAATCATTTCCTGACCTATCAATCAAAAATATTAAGGCAAAGCTAGACTCTCGGCAGCTCTAAATGAGGCTGACGAACTCGAGCTCCACAGAGGTCATGCTTCATGAAAAGTTTGTCAGCTGTGCTTATGAGAAGCGTTCTCTTTGATTACGAACTCTGTACACTGAAAAAAATATTGGTTGTCATATTGACAATCGGTGGTTGTTAACTGGAAATTGTCAAATTGACGAACAAAATTGTCGATATGATGAACATTTATTGAAAATATCAAATGCATTTAACAACCGGATAGTCAATATGAAGAACGGGCGGTTGTCAATTCTTAGTACCAAACATTATGAAAAAAGTTGTAAGATTAACAATCGCAGTTGTCAATATGACGTACGCACTTTCATTGTAATCACCTTGAAGAATGGGTTTGTTGAATTGAAAATCGGGGTTGTCAATATGACTACCACATAAGTGCAGTATTTAACAATTTTCATATTGATGAACTTTGTTGTAATATGGACAATCGCAGTTGTCAATATGAATACTCAAGAAAACACGTTTAGGTTTTTAGTTCACAGTCACTTTTGACCGTGAAACACATGACTCGGTAAACGTGTGGTGGTGGTTTGTCTACTGATGAGGCCGATGTGTTTGGTCGTCGCGTCGGGGCGAAACGCATTCTGGAGTGTGTATAGTCTATGTGTATTATCAATATAATATGTTGACACTACACTGTAAGTATAAATTCCTTAATCTAGCTAGCGGGTGTTTTAAATCATGACGTTTTATTTTGAAAATCGAATTCTTTAATTCAATTAGGTACTTCGTTCATTGCGATTTTCATTATGAAAATCGAGTTCTTAAGTTTAACAGCTATGATTTTCATTATGAAAATCAATTCATAAAATTTAACGACTGCGTTCATCAAATCAATAACGGCGATTGTCAATATGAAAATCGAGTTCTTCAATTTAACTTCTGCGATGTTCAGATTGACTACTGCGATTTTTATTATGAATATCGAGTTCTTCACTTTAACAATTGCCATTTTCATTATGAAAATCAATTCCTCCAATTTGACTACTGCGTTCATCAAATCAACAACGGCGATTGTCAATATGAACATTTAATTGATTCAATTTTAATTGACAACCCAAGTTCATCATATTGACAACTACGGTTGTTGGCTCAAAAATAACAATTTTTTCTTCAATATGACGAACTTTGTTGTTAATAGCCGTTTTTTATTATCAGCTATGATCCATATAGATCATCGATTTACATGCACTTACAACAACAACATGTGATTCTGCTTTTCATCGAGATCACGAAATATGATCTGAAAATTAATTCAACTATTTCTCGTTGTTGTTTCGTGGCGTTGTTTATTTCATTCACTAAAGGTTGGTGTCCCTGTAAATTATAGCCACACAGTAATGTTGCCAGACCAAAATGTGAACCACAATTAACAACACAAAAAATCAATTAGCATTTTTTCAAATTCGAATAAGTTACTACTCCGACTTTCGAGATGTTTTGTTTCGCTATATAGCACAGAAATATAAATGGAAATATTAGCAGTATACAATACGGTTAATTATGATGCATATTTGAACATAACATTTGAACATAGTTTCCCCAAAAAAAATATTCAATGCTAAATGTATGCAGATTTGTATCCATATGGTAACACCCCGACTCAACAAGCGAAATGTCAAACTCAAATATGAGCAAGTGCAATGGAAAAATCATCGCATTGTGACGTCACATTGTACCGTGTGGCTGCAAGATGGCTGGTGGCAATACGATATTTGTCATAATTGGTATGGGATTTTATATGTGAAAAACAACTGTTGCCACAACTTAATCAATGTTCCAGTTTGTTTTATTTTCATGATCTGATCCGGATCAGATCACGCTGATAATAAAAAACGGCTAATATGACGTACCTTTTTGGTTCAGTGTACCATATGAATGCATACCATATGAATGCCTGGCAATTGACAAAAGACGACTGAAAACTCATCACGGACGACAGCCGTAAAGTACCTCGAGATCGAGACCTTGATTTACTGTGTTGAGTGCTAATAGGTACCTATATATATCAATCAGCCAACCTTCCCCTATCTAAGAATACATCTTTGAGTATTTGTGCCGTTCAGAAGTGTTTTGTATGTAAAACTGGTAAGAGTTTTCTGTTTTCAAACTTAATAAAAACAAAACATTTCTATAATAGTCCGGGAGGCAGGGGTCCATTTTGAGCACTGTTTTTATGCCGATAGATTATTACCTTTACTCATTGATAGGCTTTGGTTGATAAGTAAAATGAAGGTCAGCTGACGCACCCGCGGTGGGTGCGGTTGTGGGAGGGTGTGGAACTTGAAAAAAATTTGTTTAAAATCATTTTATGCCGACTGATTTTTTTTTTTTAATAAATTATTGACGTCATGTAGTGTTGAAAAAACATAGTCAGTCGCGTGGTGGAGGGGGGATTATACGTCAGCTGGTCGCATGAACTTGCAAAAAAATTAATAATAATAAACAATATCCCAAAAGTCCCCAGCGATACATGTGTCGCTAAAAATGTTACGCGGGGTCAAAGGTCATGAAGAACAGTTTTTCGTGAATATCTGCTTAACAGATACTTTTATCGAAAAATAGTGTGTGTCGAATTTGTAGCTTAGGAAATTGCCTACAAAAAAGATCATATTATTTTTTTTCGTAAGACTAACGGTCTTCGAGAAAATTTGATTTAAAAAGTTGAAACATACGTGCGCGCATCAAGATTTTACTTTACTCCCCATTCAAAAATAACGGTTTTTTTTACACAGTCCGATTGGTTGCAGTGCCCTAAATACAAATCTGGAAAAAATGTGTTGGCTTTCTCTTACCGTTTGGTCGTGGCACGCCCCCAAAGTTTCAAAAATACCACATAAAATAGTACCAAAATTTCAGGAATGGAGTGTCAAATCTTTCCAAAGTTATTTATTTTATTATAACTATGTGTGCAGTTAACTAAAAAAAAAGTTTTATCAAAACTGCGATCCAGGAGATACGATGGATAGGATCAGGCATGATGAAAAGAAAAGATTGCGATATTTTTACAGGTGCAACAAAAGACTGCATGTATTAGGATGCGGATTCGTCGTGGGAAACGCCCCTACCGACGAGGCTGAAGATCCCTTCAAGGAGGAGTTTTTTGACCTCCTAGATGGAGCCTACGGAGCCTGTCCGGAGTACGATGTAAATGTAAAAGTTGACTTCAATGCTAAAGTCGGAAAGGAAAACATCTTTGGCGGGTTAGTTGGTAAGCACAGAATCCACGAAACGACAACAGACAACGGCTACCGACTAATCGATTTTGTAGCAGCTCGTAATACGGTGATAAGTAGCACTAGGTTTCCAAGGCTAAGGATCCACACAGCAACCTAGCGCTCTCCAGACGGTCGAACCGCCAACCAAATAGACCATGTGCTAATCGATGCGAGGCACGCATCCAACATCCTCGACGTGCACACAATCCGAGGGGCAAACGTCGACTCTGACCATTTCCTTGTCGCGGCTAAATTCAGAGCTCGACTGTCCAACGAGAAGAAGCTGCGAACCGCCCAGAAGAAGAATTTCGACGTTGGACGCCTTAGCACACCTGGAGTAGCCAGAGCCTACAGCGAGCGCCTGAGTATGAGACTCTCCTCTGTGCATTCACCTACCACAAACGTCAACAATCAGTGGTGCCAGTATCGCGACATCATCAAGGTGGTAACCGAAACCACTGTAGGGTACCAGCCACCGCAGAGAAAGAGCCCGTGGTATGATGATGAATGCGTGTATAGGAAAAAGGTCACAGAAGATGCACAGAAGAAACCGCTGCAGCGCAAAACAAGGGCAGCGAGAGAAGAGTACTGAGCCAGGAGAAGGGAGGAAAAGAAGATCCTGCGAAGAAAGAAGAGGGCTTACGCAGCTTCCCAGCTCAAGGAGATCGAAGAGTCGCGCGATCGTAATAACACCCGGAGGTTTTATAAAAAAGCCAAGCAACTGGCTGCTGGCTACAAAACCGGAACGCAGGCTCTTCGAGACAGCGAAGGAAACCTAGTCACCGACGGGCAGGGAATAGTAGATGTGTTTAAGCAGCATTTCCAGCAGCTGCTTAATGGGCATCATGTAGAGAGAGTGATAGGGCAAGAAGATAGCCCACGTCCATCAGTCAATGAAGAACTAGTTCCACCACCTAGTATAGAAGAAGTTGGCCTAGCTATAAAAAAGCTTAAGAACAACAAGGCCGCAGGCTCTGATATGTTAACAGCGGAGCTCTTTAAATACGGTGGTGATGTTTTGGTAGGGAGCATGCACCGAATCATTAACCAAGTATGGGTGGAAGAAAACATGCCCGATGACTGATGGACTATCAGCTCCATATGCCCCATCTACAAAAAAGGCGATCCTATGTCTTGTAAGAACTATCGAGGCATATCCCTGCTTAATGTCGCTTACAAGATCCTATCCAATGTACTGTGTGAACGCCTTAAACCGTTCTGCAACACACTAATCGGCACGTACCAGTGTGGCTTCCGGCCCGGCAGATCGACTATAGACCAAATTTTCACACTGAGGCAAATCCTGGAAAAGACCAACGAATTTCAAGTCGAAACTCACCACCTATTCATCGACTTCAAAGCCGCGTATGATAGCATACATCGTCAGGAGCTCTATATGGCGATGGCCGAATTCGGAATCCCGGCAAAACTGATTCAGCTGTGTCGCGGCGAAGAATTACCCTAGGAAACCGTTGCTACTTCGGTTTGGCAAAACAACTGGGACGAAATGTTGCATCTTTATTAAGTGCGATTCACGTAGTACACATTAGGTAAAACCCTCGCAAGTCTATGAACTATGATAGTTCACAAAATATAGTCGGCTGTAGAAAATGGT
Source organism: Cheilosia scutellata (assembly GCA_955612985.1). Lineage (NCBI taxonomy): Eukaryota > Metazoa > Arthropoda > Insecta > Diptera > Syrphidae > Cheilosia > Cheilosia scutellata. The sequence goes on along the minus strand of OY015313.1, from coordinate 53,840,705 downwards.
CTGTCAAACTGAATATACGTCCTCATTATTGTCTGTCTTTTACAATAATCAACATTTTCAACACACCTACACTATAAAAGTGAATCCAACCTTAACACAAGCGATACCTATAAGAAATAATCTTTTGTCTTGTAAAACCCTTATAAAAGCTTATTTAAACTAATTTAATGAAAAGTCACTCGCATAACTCAAGTCCAATTCGATTACAATATCCACCGCTCCTTCCTTCCGAAAACGGATTACACTCATGCGCTTGTAATAATAGCGCAATTAATTTCAATTCCGTTAAGTTGTGTTGAAATCCCCGTGCTAATAAATACTCACTTACAACAATCATTTTTGTTTCATTTTATTTTGTTGTATATGTTTTGTGATGTGCTCACACTGGGGCAGTTTTTCTATTTCAATCCCCCAAAGAGTCAGGAGTACTTGTCCAATGTGGTATATTGGTATATTCCCTGTTCACTGTAAGTAATAATATAACACATGAAAATCCTTGCAAGCAGCAACCACAACAACAAAATGCCATATGCTTACAAAGTAACCCTTACCCTGTATAGAAATCGGAGTACGACGAAGTCGAAACAAAGTCCGATCCCAGGGGTGTAATAAATAAAAGTTATCCCTTGTTAACTTTTTGAGGTTGTTCTCTTTTTACAAACGAACAACAATGCTATTATCATCGGAATGGTCTAGCAGCAAATGCAAATCTTCTCGATGCTCTAGCTATATGTATGCAATGCTGGATATAGTGAAAGAAACAACTTGTTTAGTGTCAGTGAACTTAAGTCAGGTGGAAAACATAATTTATGAGGATTCGAAAGGGTGTCTTCATTCTAGATGTTTTCCTGGTCTTAAATGACCAACAGATGCAATATACATGGATGGGGACTTTCTTAATATAGCGATCTTCATTTTAGTTAGCAGCATCCGATTTTGATAGATTAATAAGACGGTTGCAGAAACTACCATACTGCTTTGTAACTTGGTTTAACTTTTGACTACTAAAACATGTTTAAGCGGCCATACATCGACTATGTAAAAAGTTGACAGTTTTAGAAGGAATATCGTCAAAGATGGGGACTATATACTGTGCGAGGGTTCCTAGGTTCGATTCGCGGAAAAACACAATTTACATCTTAAGGTTTTTTCCAATGCGTCTCTCACGAACGTCCGGCAAATATCCAAGAGTATAACTTTCCGGAAAAAGCTTCTCAATTTAGCCGTTCAGACTCGGCATAAAATACATAAAAAGCTCAAACAAATGAATGATTGTAAAAAGCTAGGCCTATCGTGTCTACACGCCTGTTGCACTAACTATTTATCGTCAAAGATGAAATTATCTGATAGGCCTGCGGATTTTTTGAAACAAGTTGTGTTTCTCTTTTTTATTTGTGAGAATTTGTTGCAACAAACAACTCCTAACCTTAAGCACATATTCTGTTTTTAGTTTACAATAACAAATGCACATGATGCAAAAGACCGAAAACACGTTGCGAACATGGGATGAGTCTTACACATGTCTACGACAAAAACTGATGCACACACGGTGAAGCAGTACTTGAAAAACGGTGGTCTGTCATTTCTCAATTTCTTAAAAAAAATTTGGGGTTCGCAATTAGAATGCAACAGGAGAAATCCAATGCCTCCTCTATTCCCTGGTCTCGGGTGTATTGTGCTGAATCCATGTTTTGGAAACGGTTATGAAATGGCGCAAAATCTCGTTCGGACAGTGAAAGTGAATGAACATCGCCAAACACTCATTTGAAATTGTCAAACGATTGCATTTGTTGTCAATTGTAACAACATCCAAATATTTTTGAAAAACTAAAATCACTGATCCATGTGATGTAGCCTATAGCCTCTTCAAGTTTGCGGGTCTTATCGACTACTTCTGGTGTGGTAAATTCAAATTGAGTGACCAACGTTCGGCGTCGCTTGAGCTGGTACGACCGCACAGAAATTGAGTAAACCAGTGGTGGATGGTTCCAATCGATGGTGAAGCGAGTCCCAATAACACATTTCAAGCTTTTGCTTGGTTTGCGTGAAATTATTATTTTCGCGTAAAAATTATTATTATTATTATTTTTTTTTTAATTTTTACGAAAATTGTCACATAGGCGTCAGAATAAATCTGTCTGAAAATTTTAGAGTTTCTCAACAACCAAAGTATTGGATTTGTGGTGGCAACGCCATCTGTTTTAAATTTCAATAATTTATTTTTTCACTCGTAAGTGTACCTTTAGCCGGTATCTACACCATTTTGAAGAAAATAAGTTACAATTTTAGAAATTACTTCCTATGGTAATTGCAAGAAGTTCCAATTCTAGCAGATGCTAATCAATTAAGGTCTGCAAACTTAACAGTCTATAGTCCACAGTTAATTTCTATTGAGACTTGATACCTATACTGCTGCCACTCAATGCCAATTTTATAGACTTCGCACGTTCCACCCAGGTACCTCGTTTATAGTTACAAGTCCCAATTAGATAAATTCATACATTTGCTATGCATTTACCTCATTTACGACCAAAATCTCTGCTTAAATAGAGTACCATTCCGTTATTCAAATGCTTCATCTATATACCCCGTTGGCTTTTAGTTTCTGTTCATTAACACTTCGGACGTATCCACCTAAATCGCTTAACGTGTTAACACCTATTAAATGAAAAAAGATAGAAAAAACCAACTGAAGCGTTTGACTACTGCAACACCGCTGGAGCTTATTAGCTACACGCTGCAGTCAATGTTATCAGTACTGCCGAGCCGGCCATAAAATAGCAACAATTAAAACGCAATATCCATGCTTGAGGAAACTTGTTGTTCACTATAAAACGGCAACCTCACTCATATTAACAATTCAAATTAGCCAATCTACAATCTGCGACAAGCATTACTAAGACCGCAAGTAAAATTGTTTCGAATTCAATAAAAAAGAAAAAAGAAAATCAAACTAGCGGATATTTAATTTACCATTCCAACCATTAATTAGGATATAAATATAGCAGTATATCTGCTCGTTGCAAATACGATACAGTCTACACACAGACTCACAGCACATCTACAGGCGGTTATCCGTTTATCGCTATGATTCGATCAGATTTCTCCGAAAGCAAAAAATGGAAAACGAGAAACGCATGACGCTGATGTATCCTGCGCTTCTAGTCCGACTTAAATCTTCCAATTTTTTTTTTGGGGGGTAATACGAATCCATGTTGTTATTGTGGATGATTGTCACGTGCGCCGAATAATATTGAACTGTAAATAAACTGTTTTGGTCACGTGACCTGCATGCGTTATCCAAATTTCACGCCAAAAACTTCCAATTTTACGTTAGGGTGTGAGAAAAAGATTACACACCATGTCTGCGGAAGCCTTGGGGGTGAGAAATGGTTCTTGTGCGGTAAGGACTAAGATATCGAAAATTAGGTTTATCAAATCGAGTTCATGGGCATACTTAACAGTTTTTGTTTTGTTTCTTTATTATATGGTTGGAGGGACTGTAATGGGATTTATTGTGACATGTCCGGCTAAAGTGTCACCTGACACATTTTAATATTCTTTTGAAACAATAGATACAATGCCATTATGGTTATAAAATTGAATATTTATAAGAGATACATGTTTTAGATACACGTTTGTGTTAAAGTTTTATTGCATAACTAGGGTATCGGGGCAATGCGAATCGGAAGAAGCAAATCAATGTTCAAAATGTTTACAGAATAGAATCATAGAAGAATTAACCTGGATCAAATGTGTAGGATGTTAAACGGTTCATTGCTTATTTTAGACAAAAACTAGTTCAAAGAATGTAAGAAGCATTTTGGTACGGTCTTACTCTTACCGAACATCTACTACTAGAAACATGAACCCAAGTCAGAGTGAGCATTTCGATGTTATGTGAATGCTCTGAAAAACAACGAGGCGTTATAGCCTTGTTATATTCGCAACCGCAAGCTCTTTAAGAGCAGTTGCAACAACATAATCTATATCTCTAGAGGCTTGGACGGTCGAAGGGTTTTCCAATGCGGAAGAAGGAAATTTGGTATTAATCAAGATTGACTACGATCAAGTTTATTTTTAAATTCTTATGTTATAGTAATAATTTCTTGTATGTTATTTCCTTTTCCATGTGGTATTTCTTGTACCTAAATATAATAGGTGTTTTTTTTTTAGAAACAAACAAAAATTATTGGGCTATAATCAAAAGACGATTCAAAAAACGATTTAGAAAACGCGCAAAAAACACCACAAAACGCCTCAAAAAACGTTACAAAAAACTCTTCAACAAACGCGTCAAAAAACACCTAAAAGCACCACAAAATCGCACAAAAAAGCCAAAAAACGCTTCACAAAACGTCTCAGAAAAAGGTTAAAAAACGCTACCAAAAACGAAACATCCGAATAAACGCCTCAAAAAACACCACAAGAAAACGCCGCAAAAAAAGCGGAAAAAAAGTGTTTTAAATAATTTTTTGAATGTGACGTACAACAACTCCCTGTTTTCCAATCCCGCCCATATTTTGAGAAGGGCTTTATTCCTATAACAGATAAAGTGGCTCGCGCTTTAAAAATTCATGTACCCATTTTTTGCGGCTATGGCTGCTACACTGAACCAAAAAGGTACGTCATATTAACAACAAAGTTCGTCATATTGAAGAAAAAGTTGTTATTTTTGAGCCAACAACCGTAGTTGTCAATATGATGAACTTGGGTTGTCAATTAAAATTGAATCAATTAAATGTTCATATTGACAATCGCCGTTGTTGATTCGATGAACGCAGTAGTCAAATTAAAGGAATTGATTTTCATAATGAAAATCGCAATTATTGTTAAAGTGAAGAACTCGATATTCATAATGAAAATCGCAATCGTCAATCTGAAGACCGGCGAAGCAAAATTGAAGAAAATCGCAGTAGTCAATCTGAACATCGCAGAAGTTAAATTGAAGAACTAGATTTTCATATTGACAATCGCTGTTGTTGATTTGATGAACGCAGTCGTTAAATTTTAGGAATTGATTTTCATAATGAAAATCATAGTTGTTAAACTGAAGAACTAGATTTTCATAATGAAAACCGCAATTTTCAATCTAATGAACGAAGTAATTGAATTAAAGAATTCGATTTTCAATAAAAACGTCATGATTTAAAACACCTGCTACCTAGATTAAGGAATTTATACTTACAGTGGAGTGTCAACATATTATATTGATAATACACATATACACACTCCTGAATGCGTTTCGCCCCGATGACCCACCACATCGTGCAAAGACGTAAAAACGCAAAGATTTCTCGACGTTTAACGAGACTATCATGTGTTTCACAATCAAAAGTGACTGTGAATTATAAACCTAAACGTGTTTTCTTGAGTATTCATATTGACAACTGCGATTGTCCATATTACAACAAAGTTCATCAATATAAAGATCTTGAAATACTGCACTTATGTGGTAGTCATATTAACAACCCCGATTTTCAATTCAACAAACGCATTCCTCAATGTGTTTACGATGAAAGTGCGTACATCATATTGACAACTGCGATTGTTGATCTTACAACTTTTTTCATAATGTTTGGTACTAAGAATTGACAACCGCCCGTTCTTCATATTGACTATCCGGTTGTTAAATGTATTTGATATTTTCAAAAGATGTTCTTGAATCGATTTAGCTATGTCTGTCTGTCTATCTATCTATGATCTGTCTGTTTGTTGAAAACACGATAGCGTGCAATTTTGTGAAAGGACTTACATTTTACCGTCGGCGTTCTTCGTCAGGTTGGTATTAAAAATTTGAAAATGAGTTATATCGGTTGAATAGTTCTGGTACCTCTCATACAAAACCAATATTGTGTGTTACAAAACAAAACGTACATAGGTACGTACTAAGTCACATGCCTAACATTTTGGATCACTTGTATGCAGTGAAGCATCGGCCAGGCCAATTTTTTTTTTATTTTTTTTTTTTTTTTTTGTACGGAAATTACCATCTCTTCCAATAATCCGAAACTCGTCGGATAGTGTTATTAGAAACACTCTCAGAAGACCTTCAAATGTTTGACGGCCCTTGAATTTCAGATCGAATAAACATTCTGGAGATATACAAAAGACATTCGGAACAGTGTTGCCACTAAAAAAATTGAATCCGGTCAAATCTGTCCGATTGACAGTTTTTTTTATTTTCTAAATCCGAGTAAAAGTTAAAATCAGAATTTTTGACCGAAATTCTTGTGAAATCAGAATACATATAGAAACATAATATAAGGTATGTTTTTTTGGCTATTCTATAATTATAGACTTAGAAAAATAATTTCATACAAATTCAATTCTAGATTTTGTTAGCCTGGATAATTATCGTGGCCTTAATTATCCTTAGCCTCTATAAAAACACGGAAAAGAATATTTTGGTATCGTCAAAATCGCAAAGTGAACAGAATTATAGAACGATTTTGATGATACCAAAATATTCTTTTCCGTGAATAATTCCCCCCGGCGGATTCCACGATAGGGGTGAATGATTTGCGATCTCATTTTTGCGCCTTTCTCTCTCGCAAGGAATTACATGGTTGATGTTGTAAATCTCCGACTGTTCTCAATAAATTGGTTTTTGTTTGAACTTTTGAGCGTGTTCGTTAAGCATGACAAAATTTCATTTAAATTAGAGAAATCTATAGTTATGTATAGTCTATAGACCAATATTATTTTTCCCGGTCAAAGAAGGATTTTTCGGTTAAAAAAATGGTTCGTTTCGATCAAAAATCCGTTAGACCAGATTCTAAAATTTCAGGTATGATATGTGAGATATGACCGGAATCCCGTCAGAATTGCATCAATTTGTATAAGTAGAAAAATACGTTTGAGCTATTCTGTAAAACAAAAGCTATTTAATAAAAGCTCAAATGCCCATTTTCCTAATTATGCGCATGTTGCTTTAAAAAATGTGTCCTTAAAAAGCACATTTAAAATAAATCAGTCAGGTATAGTTTTAATAAAAAAATACTCCCTGGACCATTATTGTCGGAAGACACATTTCACATGCCATTAGCATGGTACAAGTCCTCTGACGACTTAAAACGTGATAATTCTTTCTGTGGGTTGAGTGCATATTGAAGAATAATTGATCCAAACCACAGACACAAACGCATAGCTACCCTAAACTGGTTATATGAATAGACAGGCCTATATTAAAAAAGTATTGTATGTAGCTATTACACTTCAAATATCCCTATAATGTTCCTGCTTTCTTATTAAATTGCTTCCCAATTTTTGAATACACGAAATTTGTTTGTTTGGACCCAATCGACGGGACTAGGGCTCACCTATCATGGATCGCGTAATTTGCCAAATGATAGTCAAATATGACAAAAACCATTTAAATTGCAAATCGTTGCAGTGAAAGCCTCCTTTTTGAATAAATAAAAAATGGTATTCGTAAATGCATTATATTTCTTCGTACAGTGAGGTATAACTTCTTCCCTTTGACAAGTAGACCAATTTAAATTGGATTATGTAACTTCTGTCTGTAATTCACGAATTGGAAGGACATGCACACTCTTGGACTCATGTAACACATTGTTTCCCATTAGAGATCCTCATTCATTCTTGACCCATTATTACGAAGTCATTCTTCTCTGCTGACCACAACATTATATCCACAGAATGCCTAACTCACGTATAATATGTAGTGAATTCCACCACACTGCATTTATGTCATTGTCGTGCTCACCATGCTCAACGCTTAGTAGTAAATGTGCATTGTGCACAATTGTGCCATTTAAATGCACGAAATGTTTCAATTTGATGTGTGCGCTCAATTACAGGGTAATCTAACCACCATTGGGACTGCATATCCTTTTTATTCTCAATCTAATTCGCATTGCAACTGTATCTGCGCATACCACCATTTGCAATTGTATTGCCGATTACTTCAAGTCTGTCAATCCCATGCTACCAGAGTCAGGCGATGCAAATTGTTTTATTATTCTCTTCTCTGACAATGAGATATCAATTTGTTGCATGAAAATGAGAAATACATTTTCAACCCTTTAACTGTCAGCCAATTTGAGGTCTCATGTCAAGAAACAATTTTATGGAAACGCGAACACGCCATGTGGATGTAAAGTGGCCTGCATATTATAGCATGGAGTAAAATAAGTCAGCCAACAACAACAACAACTGTCTTAAAGTCATTGAAGTTCCGATTTTGTTTCTTCGCGTTTTCTAAAATAATCGAATTAATTTATTGTAATGTTCATTTGGTGACTTGCATATGTATTTGTGCATTGCTGGCAAATATTTAATCTATGGATTGCCATTGCCAAAGTAAAACTGAAATATTTAGAAAGTATTGCACCAAATCCCTTTTTCTTCTCGATGTCATCAGCTTTAATGCTATCTACACATCTGTCTGTCTGCCTAGCATCTTTATCCGATCAGATATCCATAGGCAGTCGAATAGAAGTGAGTCTTCTGAGTCTCGGTATTCCTAGCGCTATATACATTACAAAGGGTTTCGGAAAATGGGGGTGCCGTGAAATAAGGCCAAGCGAAATAAGGCCAAATCTGAAAATTTGGCCTTATTTCACTTTGCAATAGTGAAAAAAGCGCGGACGCGCGAAAGGCGGTACACGTCGCAGCGGCGCGCGCAGCCGCGGCCGTTCTCCGCGCCACAAACCGCTCTTCGCGCCACGCGCACGCCGCCCCCCCCCCCCCGCCGCCGCGGTCACCACACTTCAAATATCAATATCAGAAATCTTTATCCTATAGTAATATTCACATTCACGTATGAGTAGCTACTTACATGCTCTTTCTCAGACCCGGAATAAACTGGAAACTTACTTCTTCTAGCTGCTATGCAAATACATATTTTAGTGAGGCGGCATAGTATAAAATCTACATATAATAAAACTGTAGGACTTTTCTTTGTCAGCTAAAAACTCAAAAACTACTAGACAGATTTTGATGAAACTTTTTTTAAATGTTCATTAAGACTGTAGGACTGCTATAGGCTATGTCGTTTATAGCCACGTCCTTAGGAACAGTTTTTAGGCAAAATGTATTTTCTGAAGTGAAAATATATACATACACATATACCTTGCTACAAATGGATGTTTATACTTTTGCGATCGTCAAACAAAAACAATACGTATGCTACGAGTACACATTCAAAAAGGCTTGATTTGTTTTCGCAGGGAGTGCTATGGTCAGTTGTATATATAGTGTAGGTATGTATATTATGATCGCATGTCCGATGCATGCAGGATGGGGATGGGGTGCGTCGTGCGTGCTGCAGTATGGCATGGGGTATATTAATAATCTTCATAACGGAAGAGACGTGTAATACAAAACAGGTTTCATTTCAGAATTTCATTTGATATGTGTGTGGTATGGTAGCAGTGTAGGGTTGGGGTAGGTAGTTGTTAGGATTCAATGGGAAGAGGGAAACAAAGGAAAGGAAAGGAAATGCAATATACATATAAATAAGTGGCAAGATCATGGAGAGGGAGGGCGATGCAGAGGGTGCACATTATCGCATATCGCCACGCAACGCAGTAGGAATTTCATTCTGATCTGACGTATGTATTTTTTTAAGTGAAAATATATACATTCAATATTATACCTTGCTACAAATGGATGTTTGTACTTTTACGATCGTGCGATGCGACAGGACAAACAAAACAACATTAGCATAGGTTGATTTGTTTTCGCAGTGGTCAGTTTAATTATGATCGTATGTCAGTATGGCATGGGGTAGGTATAGAGAAGAGAAGAGACGTATAATAGAAAACAGGTTTCACATCGGGATCAGAATATCATTCGATATGGTGTATGGTAACAGTGTAGGGTTGGGCGGGGTAGGTAGTTGTTCGGATTCCATAGGAAGAGGGAAACAAAGGAAAGGAAATACTTACAGCATTACAAACAAGTAGCATGATCAAGGAGAGGAAGGGCGATGCAGAGGGTACACATTAGTATATATCCAATACATTACATCCATTATTGATATCGCCACGCCAAAATTGGACAAACAGGGGTGATGCCTCCCATACAAAAAACATCTTCTATGATTTTCATGATCCTTTTTTTGCTTTTTTCGTATTGCTGTATATTTCAGGTTTAGAAAGAAAATTCCAGAAAATAGATTTATTCTCATTTTTCGCATTTTACGAAAGAACATTATTATGTAAGATCTAAGCAATACAATTCCTGTGCACGGGCAAAGTTGGGCGGGTACAGCTAGTTGTATAATAATTGTGCACTTTGTGATGAAAGCATGAAATTTTTACCATGATGGACACATTATATGAAAATGATTTTAAGATATTGGGGCACTTCAGATTGCGCCCTAAAGGGGTAAAAGTGGGGGGTCAAAGTTTGTATGGGAACATTTTTATTTTTCATCCGATTGACTTCAAACTCGGTTTGCAAAATAAAGAAAACTATTTTCACCACCACAGCTTCGTAGGTACTTCATCTCGCGATGTTTGGCTTCATTTCGCTTTGGAAAAGTGAAATAAGGCCATATTTTCCCATATGGCTTTATTTCACTTTCGTAAAGCGAAATTAAACCACATTTGGTCTTATTTCACAAACTGAATTGGCCTTATTTCACTTTACTAAAGTCACTTTACTAAAGTGAAATAAAGCCAAACGTTGAAATATGACTTTATTTCACTTTTGCAAAGTGAAATAAGGCCAAATTTTAAGACTTGGCCATATTTCGCTTGGCCTTATTTCACGGCACCGAAAATGATACCTATGGCACCTACCACAATTAGATAATAAAAAACACACCTATGACTCTAATCTGGATGGCAACGATATATCTTGGCACCTGTTGCAGAATTTCATACTCTGCAAAATGTGGGCGGTAGATTTTGGATATGGGACGTGACAGCTTTTACATAACAAAAACTGTGGAGCTGTAAACTTGATACTGGTGGAAATTAAAAAAACACGCCATGCTTTTGGAAGAGGGGAAACTTTCGCCTTTGACACTGCTATTAAATTTTGGAGTTTCCGATTCTCTCGTATTAGCAAAAGCTTTGGTTACGAGCCAGTTTTTGAAATTCGCTAATAATTATGTATACTAGGGAAGAAGTGTATTATGACTCTTTTAGCAGCCATCCGCAGAACACTTTTCCCTCTTTTATGTACTCCATAACACTATTGGATGTTTAAGGCTTGTCCACACCAAAAAGACATTTAGGAAAACCTTTCAGAAACGTGTTAAAAATGTTTTAGAAACATTTTAGCTAAATGATAATAGTATGTTATTCCAAAACGTTTTTTTGTGTGGACGGTAAATTTTGTTTCCCGCTTGTTGGCGAAACCTTTCTCAAATGTTCCACTTGAAGCGGAAAAATAAAATGTTTCTCTTTCTGTAGTTGGTAAAGAACAGCCGATTTAAAAGGCTTTATGCAATAGGGATACTCTCTGGGCACTGTCTTCTAAGGAAGCACGCTAAGAGATTAGGTTTAACAGACACGGACACATGCAGGTACTGCGAAGACTTACATGTCGCAAAGGATATAACTCATCTCCTCTGTGAATTTCAAGCTATTGCTCGGTACAGGAGGAAATACCTTCTTCGACAATTTGAAGGTGGTTGGCCTCGCAAACAAAATTGAAACAATTTTCAGGTTTTGCAGGGAAATTAATTGTTTGGGCGAAGTGGTTTAGGTTTGTTGACCGTTAAGGTTCCCGAGGGATGGCGATGGGCTCAATATGGTAGGTACCTAGTCCAATGTGATGAACTCACACCCTACTCAACCTAACCTAACCTAAAAGGCTTTATATTTTTAGATTAAGAATGCAGCTATAGGGCTTTGGAAAAAAAAAAATATATAAAACTGAATCGCAAAATTGTATTTCGAAACAAATTTTACGAACCTACTTACAAATTACACGGATTTACAAATTTCTTTTTTTTTAAATAGATATCTTTATATATAAAAATAAGTTGTATTGTGTAGTAATTAATGTTCTCTGTAATACGTGAACCGATTTTGATTCTGAAAATTTCCCAAGAAAGGTGACATCAATACACACCATGGTTCATATGATTGTATATACGGTCTTTATATGTGCATTGGTTCATGAGTTATAGGGCGTGGGACCTCCTATACAAAAAATCATTTCAAAATCTTATATTTCGAAAAGCACGGAATCGATTGAGTTCATATTTGCATAGGTATAATCTTAGGTATTGGCTCACCACCTATTCATCGACTTCAAAGCCGCGTATGACAGCATACATCGTCAGGAGCTCTATATGGCGATGGCCGAATTCGGAATCCCGACAAAACTGATTCAGCTGTGTCGCGTGACGCTGGAAAACACGCGCTGCAACGTGCAGTTTGGAAACAGCTCCTCCGATCTATTTCAAACTTGCACCGGATTTCGGCAAGGAGACGCGCTGTCATGCGATTTCTTCAATCTCGTACTGGAGCAGATAGTGCGCAGGGCAGGTGTCAACACGGAAGGTCTTCAACAGATCCGTCCAGCTGATGGGCTATGCTGGGCTGGGCGAAATCCGTTGGCCTTGAAGTAAATGAGGACAAGACTAAATACATGCTATCAACAAACAAACAAGCATCTGTCCACCGCCTAGGACAAAACGTCACTATTGATAGCAACAACTTTGAGGTAGTTAAGGAGTTCACCTACCTCGGAGTAAATATGAACTCCACGAACGACACCCTAGTGGAGATCCGGCGAAGAATTACCCTAGGAAACCGTTGCTACTTCGGTTTGGCAAAACAACTGGGTTCAAAACTCCTAACTCGAAGGACGAAATGTGTGCTCTACAAAACCCTCATCCTGCCAGTTCTGCTTTATGGCGCCGAGTGCTGGACGATAAGCAGGAAGGGAGAGCTAATACTGGGCTCCTTCGAAAGAAAAATACTTCGGCGGATTTTTGGTCCTGTGTGCGTGGAGGGCGAATGGAGAAGAAGATATAACCGCGAACTCTATGAGCTGTACCAAGATGTGGATGTAGTCCAAAAAGCCAAAACACGTCGACTACATTGGCTCGGCCACATCGAGCGAATGGACAATAATGCTCCAGCTAAGAGGATCTTCGAATCCCAGCCCCCAGGTTCGAGAAGACAAGGAAGACCGAACCTCCGTTTCAAAGACCAAGCCATCGCGGATGCCAGAGCGCTTGGTCTGGACAACTGGAAGCAGCGTGCCCGGGATCGTAGAGGATGGAAGGCTGCAGTGTCTCAGGCAGATACTCTTCACGGGTCGGGAGCCCGATAAGTAAAGTAAGTTATTGGCCCAGGAGTGTTCCTGTGAAGATTGGTCAAAATTGGACAAAGGGGCGTGGCACGACGTCCCATAAAAAATGATTCTAAATCTTATACTATCTCGAAAACCACAGAATCTATTGAGTTCAAACGTACATACAATCTTAGGTATTAGTCTAGGAGTGTTCCTGTGAAAATCGGAAAAATTGGACAAAGGGGCGTGGCGCCTCCTATACAAAAAAGAGTCATTACAAACGCTATTCGACAGTCATGGGAGCCAAAATTTTGTTTTATCACTGTTTATAACTGATTTAAATTTGAAATTTGTTTTTATTATTTTTTTTATTTTCCACTACGAAGTGTGCAGGGTGTTCGCTAGTGTGAAATAAATATGTGCAGGTAATAGGCTACTTCAGTTTTCAAGGGAGGGGTAAAGTAGTGGTAGCGGCTTTCTCTGAAACTACTCGGACGACTTAAAAAATGGTTGTAATGGTAATATACATAATAGCTTATACTTGAGGTTGGGTGGTGCAATGAGAATCAGCCAATCAGTAAGCTGTAAATTGAACGAAACGGGACATTCGATGATCCTACAGAAATACTTTGGCCGTGAACGTGTCACGGACTACTTACCTAGAGTTTACAAGAACCTTCTCTAGCGCCATGCCATCAGGGAAGAACGGAGAGATGGACTCATACCTAGCACGCACACCATAGCCGTATTTACAGGCGGATCCAAAATGGACACTGGGTAGGGTCAGGTGTCTTCTTCCGAATCACTGGGCATATCAAAATAGATACGCCTCCCCAACCATTTAGCAGCGTCTTGCAAGAAGAGGTCCTGGCAGTGACAACAGCAGCCCGTGAGCCTGTGGTAAGGGCAATACCACCTGGAGGTATATTACATTCTTTATCGACAGCCAGGCAGCAATAAAAGCCATAACTGCACTAGAAATATAATCCAAGCTTGTGAAGTGCTGTCGCGAAGAACTCAAGGCTCTTGGTACACAGCACAAGGCATCGCTCTGCTGGGTTTCGGGACATGAAGACATTCCAAGCAATGAGAAAGTAGACGAATTAGCAAGACAAGGTTCGACAGCTGTTTCAGAACAAGCTGATCCCTCTGTGAACATCCCGCCCTTTTTCTGAATCGCCAAGCGATGTTAGGAAAGTCGATCTAGAAAATGTATTTCACCGATGCATATGATTATTGGCTAAGTTGTAGATTCATGCAAAAATATTATAGACCGTTTCAAATCTCTTTTGAGTGTAACCCGTTCTCAGCCCCATCTACATTTCACACCCTATCTCTCTCAATCCCATACGTCACACTCCACAATAATTTGAAACGCGCTCTACCTTTGAGCTCACTCCACAATAAATCAAGCGTCAAATGCCTAGATACAAATAACACACTTTAAGAGACGATCTCATATAATCCCTTTAATAGGATATTCTTTAACACAAAACCATCCCTTATAATGCAATAATGTGAGTTGCACAAGGAAAATAAACCCACAATACCACAACCACAACAAACGTCAAGAGTCAGCAGGATTTTCTTATTTCTTACCGAAATTGGGGTAAATCAAACACAAATATGTGTACAAGCTAACAAGGACCATCTTTTGCGCATTTACTGCCTAAACAAACTGAATCAAAGTGGCAGGGCAATAATGAGAGGGTGTTTATCCCATTTATTACGGGTAGAAGGTAGAACATGATCTGCTCTTATCCCATCGTTAAGGGTGCTACAACTTCATTCATATGTGTGATTTTGTATAGGTCGCATATTATGCTGAAAGTATCTTTTGATTCAAAATTTGTAGGGGGGGGGGGGGGCTGACGATGACGATAGAACGATTTTGGACTTGACTTTAAGCTGGTAAAATAGTAGATCGCGTTTCAAATGACCATGGAGAGAGAGGGTGTGAAATGTAAAAAGGATTGAGAGAGAGAGTCACAATCAATACTGGAATTAAAATCGAATAAAAGCTTCTCATGGTAGTCTAAAGCCTATAGCCTAAGATTAAAGCTATAGATGTCTCAAAACCCCTGCATTGCATACATGGTATTTAATGACCTTAGGAATATTTGATAACTCAATCGGATCCCATATTAAAATAGAAATGAATATTAAAATTCTATCAGCGACGTGGAACCGAGCAGAGATTAGCCACCAACACCGGGAATTCAGCCATACTGTTGCTACTATTTAATACCAGTGATTAAAAGTAAATCAATTCGCATAATAGATCATAGAACATTTTAGCCCAGACCGTCAAATAAATCATGATATACCGCACCACCTAGCTGATTAAATCGAACATTTCTGTGACACCCATTCGCAGCTATAATTACACGGGCTCCAATAATTAAGTTGACATTAAACGCACAAAATGTCCGATAATTAAATGTGAATTAAATAAATGAGCTTATAACCACACTGCTGTTGAGGAAAATGACCGGTTCGTCACCGCGCTACAATGGGGGTTGCTGGAAGAACTTAACATCTCAGTGCTGATAAATGTAGCTAATTGCTTCTTGGTATATATATGCCCTTGGGAATTAGCACTACCAATATCAGGTGCAATCCCTAATACATATTTTCAATGGGCCAACTAAATTGATATAAAAATGTATAGCAGCTACCAGCCATTGTTGCGGTATTCCAACCATGAGAACTTGCTCCCCTCCGGTTATAGGTATTCAATATCTTCTGTGTATGTAGTATGGCAAACAGCTACCATGTTTCTATTTTAAACCGCCACTCTAAGAGTATTCTGTCTGGCGCAAAAGTTGGCATTCAAACGCATGGTTTGGTCATGGTAGTGGTGTCAAAAGATGGCAGCGCTTGAAGTTGCATTATCCTTGTTAGTTTAACTTCCGTCAGCAGAAAGTTGTTGCGCCAGCAGACAGAAAACCACGCCCATGAAAAGTAAAGAACCTGCAACCCCTTGTTCTGCTGCGGAATATATGTATAGTAAGGGCCAAAAAGGACTTGTTGTTCACCTGCAACATGGTGTATCGTGTATGCCATACATGGACATGCACAGGAGAGTGGAATTCCAACCACGTATGTCCTATTGGGTTGAAATTATACTTCTTCAGATTTCGTGTGGTAAAATCACGCGGTAGTAATCCCACAGCCTTTTGACTTGTTGTTTATCCGGTGGATCCTTTATCGAAACAAAATCCTTTCCCCTTGTGTACGTGTATGCTTGGATTTTCCGCCCATTTTGATGTGCATTTCGTGGCGTTTTCTGGGAGTTGTACGAGATATGTTAATGTATAACCAGAAAAAAAACATTAACTATAGAAAACAATCTCCTGCAGGACATTTTTTTTTTGTACATGCATACCTACATAATATGAACGTACTTGTGTGTGGATATTAGAGCCCCATATGTTGGCAAAGGACTGAGAACACTGAGCCAGTGACGTTGGAACCATGCTATCTGCTAATTGGTTTTCCATTGTCGTATATTTAGAGACAACAGGGTGAATCCCAACCCAAGAAGGATTCTGTTTTGGTCCATTCATTTTTTTTTTTTTGTCGGAAATGGAATATGCAATAGCAGTTCCAGTTATGTCAGCCATGCAACCGTGCCCATAATACTCGGAGTGTGGTATTGAAATATCGAGTAGAACTTTTCGGTGCAGTGCAGTGGTTCGTTGGTCGTTGGTCATAATAGGTGTACTGAGTCAGAAAAAAGACACTTTAACGATCTTATTCTTATTTGGTTGTAAGAAATCAAAAAAAGAAATGTTTATAATCACCCTTATTCCGAGTGGCGTTTACGACGATTTATGAAACGCTAATTTGAATTTGGAATTACGAGTGGCATTTTTGAGTCGTTGAACGCCATTTGTCACTGAACGGCATGTGGAACCTATTGGCGAACGACGAACGTCATGTGAGAAACTTCACTGTCATTCTGTAAGGCGTTGAACGCCACAAAACGACAAGAAAAACGACGATTTCTGTCGTTAACAAATTAGTGAACGCCAAGTAATGAAAATCGACTGAAAATTTAACTTCTTGAATTGTTATTTTATTCAATTTAATTAGATTCTTTTCAAGGGTTATAAGTACCAAACCAAACACAATTTAATGGAATTTAATTAATTGGCAAAGGGATTTTAATAGGAGTCTTAAAGGATGACCCAGCCTAGACCACCATCAAGAAATGGAAAAGATTGGCAGAAAGTTTTTGTGAGCATCACTTTAAAACATTTTTTATAAATGTAGGCTGTGATCGTCTCGTCCTTAATTAAAATGTTTTCCTACACCATTCTGGTAGCTACCCTTCGTCAAGAATCTCGCTGTCGCAGCAAATTATATCGCCTGCACAGACGGCGACCATGTAGGTAGGTATACTTTCCACGAGCTTACCTTTTATTTCGTCCAATGAAGATTTCCTTACATTCTAAAAAACATTATGGAATCCGGAAATAATTAAACCGAGAATTTCTTTCGAAAAAGATAAAAAACAAAACACTGATACAACCAACAACAATTTATCTGTCAGCACTGATTAGCTCGTTTGGATCGTATGTGGAATGCGAACTACTTACCGACGACGTCGTACCCTGTCGTGGAAGTTAGGGAATAAGTCTTCCAAAATGAAACGCCTCCAATAACGACAAACGTCGTGAAAGTAAAACGCCACTCGGAATAAGGGTGAATAATTATAATAATGTGGGCGCAGTAGCGCAGTGGTTAGTGCACAGACCAGAGAGAAAAAACATTTCTCTCTGGTTTGTGGGTTAGTGTGCTGGACTACTGTGAATGGGATCCCACGGTTCGATCCCCGGAAAAACACAAATTATATCTTAAGGTTTTTTCTACTGCGCCTCCTCTCGCGCCTCCCTCAATTCAGCCGTTCGGACTCGGCATAAAATTATAGGTCCCTTCCATTCGTCCCAAAAATAGAAACTCACACAAAGGAATGGTTGCGATTAGCAGCCATTGGATTTTATGTGCGCGCATTCATATTGAAATGTGTGTGCTTAATTTTTTGAGACTAAACAGTCGCGCGATTGAAATCGCATGTGTGTTTCGGGCCTTAGGGTAGGTAAACATTAGACAGAGATTGTTCCCCAAAAGCGTTGAGAGACTGAGTAGTGAGTTTGATCCAGGCTTCACTGCACACTCTGCAGTTTTATTGTGACTGTGAAAACGCACCCATTCTTGAACCAAATCGTCCTCACGAAAGACTGGGGTTTTTCTGTAATTTTTTGTGTTGAAGGTTCCGTCATTTTTGTTAAAAATGACAATTTTTCTTTAAAGTTTAAGTAAGCATTATGCATTCTCAGTATTTCAGTCCTCAGTCTATCAAGGATGACCAAAAAGGTGTTCACTCTGAAATAATCTCTGGAGCCGGAGGGTATTTCAAGTTCTTCATTGGATGTTTCATCCGTAATTTTTTTTTTGAAGTTGCCTCTTTATTTCACTTTGATATTGCTTAAGTTTAATTGCTCATTTCATTTGCTTTTTTTTTTCGAAATAGTCAAAGTTTTCTCGTTCTGCTATTGTAAACTCTACTAGAGATCCATAGAGATCAGATACCGTCAATACAGATGAGCTCTGAATCTGAACACTCACTTTATTTAACCTTTCCAAAATAGCATTCCAAAATACGACCATGAACGCAGTTTCAAGTTTTTCTAATTTGATGCGAATTCCCTTTGCATCATTGTTTAAAACTGTAATAATTCATTCCAGGAATCTCTTAGACTTTTACAGGCATCTGCTCTAGCCGACCAACGATTGAGGTTCACTCTCTTGAGTGTCTTTCCTCTTCCTGTGGCAGGCTTCTGTACCAGACTCAGCGGCCGAGGTTCCCACCAAATTCAATGATGAATGAGCTACACAAGAAACAAATATAGCAAATGGTGCTTGCTGCTTGTTCTTGAAGCTTGTAAACCATTGTAAATCCCTGACATGTTAGAGGCAATCTTTGAGATTAATGTTTTATTTTTATCCTACTCTCATTCATCACTCACGCAGTAATATAGACAAAATAGGTGCAATAACAGTAGGTACCTAGGATTGATAATTTTCGATAGGAATTTAGTATTAGTAAAGTGACCAACTGTACAGTTTTTCGCTGTATACTACAGTTTTTAAGTCAGTCGATACAGCGCGAAATTATCAGAAAAATGTATACAGCGAAAACATGAGAATACAGCATTCATACAGTTTTTCAACATGAAAAAAATATTTGGTAGGTTCATACCGAATTCACTCCACGGGTGCGTTCTATGTGCAACGTAATTAGAAAACGCGCGAATTTTACATAATAAAATCCCCGAAAAACATATCTACATACATAGGTATATCCAAATAAATTCGTTTCCTTTACCTACTCCTTCACTGTTCTGAAATACATAAATACTTTCATTAGTGAACTGGAGGTCCACTGCTTTCATAACTATCTTTTTCTTTCAATCTGAATTTGTATTTTGTCTTTTGGTTTCGGCGAGTATTATAAGACAAGGGGCGCACCGAAGTGGTGTGTCAGTGGCGTGGTGTCCAAGTGGCAGGTGTAGAGGCTGGTGAAGACGTGGATACTGGCATTACAACAACGACCAGGAATTTAACATATTACGATATTTTTTAAGAACTGTTGAATCGGTAGCACCATACGTTTTTTATATGGTGCGCAATGAGTTAAATCACTTTCATACCACTTCGCCGCCATTTCATCCACCTGCCACTTGGTCACCACGCCACTGCCACTTCAGTGCGCGCCTTGTCTTAGAATAGAAATGTTATTTGAATAGTTAAAAAAAAAACATATACTTCGCTGGTAAAATGGTACAGTTTTTATACAGTTTTTCGGTCTCGGTCAGCGCTGACCCGTCAAAGAGTTGGTGACGTTAAGTATTAGGTAGTATAAAAAACCATGTGAAAACCAGTGAACTTGTCGGACTTTTATCCTCTGAAATCGAGTGCGCGTCCTCTGAAATCTGCCGCCCCTAGGACGATACCGCCCTTAGGCCGCGGCCTATACGGCCTATAGACAAATCCAGGACTGAGCAGTGAGCAGGCTGAGTAAAAAGTTGATTACGCACTTACAGTCACATTTGGATTTGACAGAAAAAAAAAAACAAAATAACAAAATAGTTTAAATGGTCGACGAGCCTTGTTGTCCTGGCCTGGCACAGAAGGTATACCTTATAAGCTTATAAGCCAAATTAATAAATAACAATATGATAACTGTGTACTCAAGTGTGTTTCATAATACAATTCAGAACGATCTGAGCATGCTCGGTTCAGAGCACTCTCAAAATGCCTATCATTAGTCATTGCCGAGAAACTAGAGGCGTCGGACGATTTGGAAGTCAACATTCGCCGAGTTATTGCTGATATACGACCCCAGTTTCTCGATAAAGTTGTCGAACATTGGACTTCACGATTGCGCTTCATTCGGATTAGCCATGGCGCGCATATGTCTGAAATCATTTTCAAACAGTAATAGCATAAAATTATCTCTTAAATAAAGCTAATATCATAGGCATTAAAATTAGCCTCAAGTGTTTTATTTCATACTGATTTTGTATATATACCTCTAAAAAAACACCCTTTATAATATAAACAAACTTGACCCAGTTTTGCTTCAATAAATGAATATTAATTTTTCTGACCATTTCCTATTCATTTTCTAAACATATCCATATACTAATACCTGCGAAATATAAATTGCCCCATTCAGCCTTGTTCGGCGAGGCCATTAAAGTTGGACTGCTGTTCCAAGGGCTTTGCTGAACCAATCACCATGAATGCGAACGCAACCATCACAAGAAGTAGATATGAATAAGGGAAACATGCAGGCAATAGTAGGTATGTCTAAGCCAAGTAAATGTACTGGTGGTCTACAGGTGCACGACCACCCCTTACCCAAAATAAGTATACGTTTGTATAGGTAATAGGCTTAGCCTAAGGTACATGTACACAATTCCCGAATAGTTTCACCCCGCAACATAACTATTCACATACCTAAATAGGGATATAGGTACACTACACATCCATCCTTTGCGGCTGCTAATAGACCATGGGGGAGTATAAACTAGGCAAAAACATTTCCGATTACAGAAAAAAAGGAACAACCGAGAAAAAAATATAGACCTTCCGATTGAATTAGACGAAAATTGCTTCTATAAAATGAACTCGTCCATGTCGGGCTTAGGTCCTTACACACACACTGCAGTGGTGCGATATAAAGATTGGATTTTCACTATGGTTTTCCATTTCCTTTTTTCCTCCTGGTTGTGGCTAGGTTGTGCTTGTACAC
Source organism: Cheilosia scutellata (assembly GCA_955612985.1). NCBI lineage: Eukaryota > Metazoa > Arthropoda > Insecta > Diptera > Syrphidae > Cheilosia > Cheilosia scutellata. Next base: position 53,819,152 of record OY015313.1, on the reverse strand, counting down.
AGTCACACCCAATTGAAATTAATGACTGCATTGAAAGTTTTAGTTTAGTTAACACACACTCGGAACAACGCAGCTCGAACTCAGAGACAGAAGGAAGGTGACCATCGAGTCTTCGTTTAATGTTTTTTTTTTTTTTTCAAAGGACATCATATATACACACAGTTAGTTAGATAGTGATTGTATAATTGTAATGGAACATGTAATTAGTTATGAGGGTGGCAGCAATTAATGATTCAACTCCCGAATTGTTTTTTTTTTATCGCAGAAATGGCTATAGAAAACAGCCCAATGAAAACAAAAAACGCTAGTAATTCAACTTTGGTGATAAATAAAGTATGTATAAGTTAGCGCCTTAGCGGTTATTGGTTTAAGCGTATATTACAGACAGTCCCGGAATAAGAGATTATAACAAATAATTAGTTTCAACAGTCCAATATGGTGTACGGGGTAGTAGCCATTTTCAGTATATACAATATTATACATATTCAAAGATGCTAATTATAGTTCAGGAAATATACATACATACATACATACATATACATACAATATACATATTCAAAGATGCTAATTATAGTTCAGGAAAAGTATCAATTTTTAAGACAACACTTTTAATCAAACAAACTGCGATAAGCGTTCCAACAATCATGTATCACTAAAAAGATCCACTAAGCACATTAGTAGGTTAGGTGTCCTTTCTGGGCACTGTATATTATTCGGAGAGAGCTCTCAGGTTGGGCCTTCCTTCCAAGGATTTCTGTGAAAGCTGCATGAACGAGGAGGAAGAGGAGACTATTCTTCACCTCCTATGCACGTGCACAGACGCCCAGCCCAGTGATCTCATCCCGTAGAAAACTACATTTTGGGGAATACTTCTTCGATAATCTCTGCGAACTCGCTAATATAAGCATCAGCTGCCTCCAACGCTTTATTCATATATGGGTCTTCTCTGGTAAGGATGCGTGGCCTGCCACCCTAACCTAACCGAAGACAACATGTTAATTAAAAAAAAAATAGGCGGCGCAACAGGCGGTAGACACCCAAGGCCTAGCTTCTCGCAACCATTCGTTTTTGTGTGAGTTTCTATTTTTGGGACGAATGGAAGGGACCTACAATTTTATGCCGAGTCCGAACGGCTGAATTGAGAAGCTTTTTCAGGACAGTCATACTCTCGGATGTTTGTCAGACGTTCCCGAGAGGTGGCGCAGTAGAAAAAACCTTAAGATGTAATTTGTGTTTTTCCGGGGATCGAACCTGGGATTCCTCGCACAGTAGTCCAGCACACTAACCACTGCGCTACTGCGCCCACATAATAAATATGGAAATATGAAAGGAAAGAGGAAGTCGTATAACTCCTACAGTTCCGAGAAAATAGAATGTTCCCACGCCAAGGTCAAGACATTTTAGGAGTTCTCCACCGTCATCGAAGCATTGGGAATCTCTGGATAAAGTCTCTGAAAAATCCAAGAGTTTCAACATCATAGATAACACTGGCTGTAAAACAAAATGGGTCTACCCCGATATCTCGAAAAAAAAAAATCTCGAAAGCAAAAATCTCGAATGTAAAAATCTCGAAAAAAAATCTAGAAAGCATAATCTCGAATGACAAAAATCTCGAAAAAAAAAACTCGATGCGTATGCAACCCCCCTGCCTGGGTTTACTGTCTGGCTATGTGATGGGTGCAAAGAAAAAATCTCGAATTTACTTTTTGTTTTCGAGATTTTTTTCGAGATAGAGTCTTTCGAGATTTTTGTACTTTCTAGATTTTGACCCATTCGAGATTTTTGCATTCGAGATTTATCAAATTCATTTTCGAGATTTTGACCATTCTAGATTTTATAGTCGTTCTATGTAGTTAACATCATGATCCCAAACAAAATATTACCAGGCGCGTTTAACGATTGCTCTTAACGAAACGAAATCGGTCCACGTGGATTTTACATATAAGCAAACAAATTATTTGTCTGTTTTTATAAATACGGTCCATATTCCGGATAAACCATTTTGTCGTTTCCTTATTCATTCTGGAATTTTTGGAATGTATTCTTTTTATTCCTTGTGGGAGATGGAATAAAAGGAATATTCTCTCGTTTGACAGATGCACTTGAACAACACAATAATGGCACTATGGCAGTGGCAGCAACATCAGGCAATCAAATGGGTGAGCATTTATTTCAAATTTATAATATTTTTTATTCATATTTTCGATTTTCTTTTACAATTTCCAGAATTGAATTCTTTTTTAAAATGGTCTCCTGGGGACATAAGGTGCCTCATAAACTAAACAGCTGATTGTCATTCTTTGCATTCCAGTTCTGTTTCTTTATTTATTCCATTCTGGATATTCCGGATAAAAGAATCGAAAATTCTATCTTTTCTATTCCTTATCCGGAAAAAATAAAGAAACACGCTGAAAGTGTTAAGATCATTCGTCTGTGCACCGTAACCGTAGTATATTAGAAGAAGATCTCCATAGAGACCTCGGTATTCCCACTGTTAAAGATGAAACGAGAAATTGCGTTCGAAAGCATAGAAATCGATTATTAGGACACGTTAGTAACTCGGTCCTGGAAATTCTCGATGAAACAAATTTAACCTTTAACTAAAACTGCCTGCCAAACGTGTATAACTCTTGCGATTTGACGACGCTGGACTATTTTTTGTGGGGATATGTGAAGTCTTTCGTCTATACGGATAGTGTTATTGGTGAGATACCAGTCGATATGTTTGATAAAGTATGCCAAAATTCGACATTCCAGATGGACTACTTGAGGCGTAGTCGCGGTTAACATTTACGCGAAATAATATTCAAAAAGTAAATGTAAAAGGTAAATGGCAAGTATTGATTTATCGACACTAATAAAAATTTCACTAAATTTTTTCCCGGATGGACTGTTTTTTGTCTGTTTTTACAGGTCTCGGTGAGATTGTTTCCGACCTTTATGGAGCAGCAAGCGTTCTCAATCGTCATTCTGCACAGTCTGACAAGTTTGGCAGGGATGCGAAAACTAGGCATGGCTCTGTATAGGCTGTCATATGCGGCTTCAAAATCGATGAATATAGGGTGAGTATGGATTTGGACTTCTTGCCTTACCGGCCTAAAACCGCACTGATAGGGTCCAATCAGCTCGTTGACGAGTGGTTTCAGGCGCTCACACAGTCCAGCAGATATGATCTTATACGCGATGCTGAGGAGACTGATGCCTCTATACTTGGTGCAGTTTAGAGGATCTCGTTTCTTGTGGATCGGGGAAACAATATTGAGGCTCCATTCATCAGGCATACTTTTCTCTGACCAAATCTTGGAGACGAGTTGGTGTATGCTGTCTACCAAGCCATCTCCCTGCTACCGTAAAAAGCTCGGCAGTTTAGCCGTCCTGTCCAGCAGCCTTGTTAGACTTCAGTTTGGATATTGCTATCCTTACTTCATTTTGATATCAGGTGGACGGAAGTCTTGACTCTCATCGCCCAGGTTGAATGGTTCATTCTGTCTGTTTAGAATAAAATAATTTTAGACTGAATTGTCTAAATTGAAATAAAGTAAAACACTGGTTGAACGTTAAAAATGACTGTATTTAATCACTGATAAAAAAAACTGACTGAAAAGAATAATTCCAATGTTCTGTCTTATATATGAATACAAATGTTTATAAATAAAAATGTGCACATTGATGTGTTCCAGTGAGGGATGATTATGTGATCGTGGGAGATGTCTTATGGCAGTTCTTAAGATTAGGATGTTTATGATCGTGGGAGATGCAAATAGGTTGCAACCATATTGTTGATCGTAAATATCTTTATCTGGAACTTGGTTTATTGCTGTTGTATAGATACCTCCATCGAGGGCTAAATTCGTCTTAAACAGAATTCCCCCCAAAAGAAGAATTATTTAGATTAGTTGCACGCTATTTGATGGAGGTCCTTTCCAATGTACGAACCATCGGTCGTTCTCCAAGGGACTTGATGTTGGTATGCACTGGTTGTTATCTGAGGAAATTGGGTTCAATTTGCGTCTCAGGCATAATCGAAAGAAATATAGGAGAGAACCAATAGTTATACTCCCAAATATTCCTAGTATGATATACCAATAATCGGATATGTTGAGTGGACTTTCATTTATCTGCTTGTCCAAGTCGGCAGCGATCTCTTTTAAAATACTCATGGACCTTTTTGGAATAACATTGGTAGTTCTTGGCTCCCAATGTATTGGAACGATGGGATTGTCAGTTACCAGTTGCTCTAGATCTCGTTTGCTTCTTGTGTTAGAGGTAGACCAGATATTTTGATGACTGTTTATTAGACTGCATCTTGGATAGGTAATCAATGCTGCTGAGTAATCGATATTTTGTGTTTGTCCGCTGCACATGATGTGTGTTCTCTGATGACATCCTGGTAATACAAATGCTCTGTAATTATCAATTGGGAAAATACTTTCCAAGGTTTCACAAGATTCTGATATGTGTTCGCAGGAGTGCGCTGTATATGTATTTAATATTGCACTTTCTGTGCAGTTGTCTAATGGTAGATAATTCAGTTTTACAGAAATAAGTTTTGATGTTAAATCGAGGTTAGTTACATCAATATATGAAGTGTTCATGAGATCGGTGAGGACTCGTTGAAAGTATCGTTTATTGCTGAGTCTGAGAATACTTCCATCTTTATTTGGAGAGCTCATAATAGCCCAATGTCGAAGTCTCCTTGAGTTCACGATAGGAATTTGGAATGATATTACTACCATCCCGTCGTCGTTTACACTTTTTATTGGTTGACCGAAATTGAATATCTTTTCTCCAATGTTAGGGATATCTATCATCGGAGTAGTTTCCTTTAAGGTTTGCACGACTGTCAATAATTCCTCATATGGTTTCACGAAAATGATGTTCTTGTGTCGTAATCGAATATTTTCGAACTGTACTTGGATTTGTTGTGCGTAGTCAATTACTGTTTCCATTAGTGCTTGTTCTCGACGTTGGATTTCTAGTTTATCTAAAACTTCTTGCATAACATCGATTGTAATCACATCGTCCTGTTGGGTCAGGAAGCTGAGAGTTTTTTGTAGGGATGTTTGAGTCCGATCCAATTCTTGGCGTAGCTGAGAAAGCCTTATCTCATTATTGATTAAAGCCGCTGATAAGAGGATCGTTGTTCCATGTCGTAATGTGGCCATGATAATGGGTTTTATGACTGCTCCGAGTAATATATATCTCTTTTTACGAGATGTATATCCTAATTGGATGTCTTCGATGACCAATTTCGCCGTGGAGTTCAGGTTTCTCAATAATACCATACAATGTTGATGTATTGATTCCATTTTTGATTTATATCCTTCACAGTCTTCTTTAAAATTTGATAGTGAGATATTGAAGAATGATAAATCTTGGGTTAGGTTGACTCTAGTATTCACGGTGAATGGGATATCATAGAGTTTGTAATACACATCTCCTAGTGGTTCTACATGAATACCTGGAGAGAGTGGAATTATTGTAGGGGATGATGAATTGACTGATGGTGTCCACATGAAGCAAAGTAGTAGACATAGATGAATTAGTGATATGCCTTTTCTTTTGCTCCTTCGGATTGTGCGGTCTTCATTAGGTTCGTTACTGATATTTCGTTGTTCGGGCTCATCATCCGGTAATAAAGGAATGAGTTGATTTACTGCATGTACTCTTGTTTCTTTTCTATCTTTGGTTGTAGTTACTACGTCAACTTTCCTTACTACACCCGCTTGGTCTGGATATACTTTTGTGACGATTCCTTTCTTCCAATCGCCAGGTGTGATGCTCGGTTCCTTAATGATGACAATGTTATTAGTAGCTAAATTTTGTCGGGGTACTAGCCATATAGTTTTCGTTTGAAGTTCCCTGAGATATTCGGTCTGGAATCTCTGCCAAAATTCCTTCATTATTTGATGCATCATCATCCATTTTTTCGTGAGAGGTGTTTTTTGTGAACCATCTATGGAGGAAGGCTTGTAACCTCGTTGATTTATAAAATGAAATGGTGTTAATGCTGGTTGTTCTTCAGGCGTGAGAGGATTTGCACAAATTGGTCTACTATTCAGTAGGGCTTCGATTCTGCATAAAAGTGTTGAGAATTCTTCGTATGTGAGGTTCTTTACATCGGCCATTCGTTTCGTGAAATATTTTAAGGATCTCACGCAGGCTTCCCATAGACCTCCAAAAGTGGGGCTATGGCGAGGGATGAAATGCCATGTGACTTCTTGGATGGCTGTTCGCTGTTCACTATCTTTAATTATCTTCTCCCATGTGTCTTTGAACATTCGATTTGAGCCTACGAAATTTGTGCCGTTATCTGACCATACTTCAGAGCTTACTCCTCGTCTGCTGCAGAATCTACTGAAGGCGGCTAAGAAATGTTCCGATGATAAGCTTGTTACTAGTTCCAGATGAGTAGCTTTAGTAGAGAAACAAACGAAATTCACGACCCATACTTTGATAGTCCTATCAAATTTAAGAGGACTGGCTTTGATGGTAAATGGACCGCATAGATCTACACCAACCTTCTCAAATGTTGCTGATGATGATACTCGTTCTTTTGGCAATTGACTCATTTCAGGTTGTATGGTGCGAGCGTTCCATCTGATGCATGTTGTACATTTTCTGATGCAAGTTCTGATAGCCATTTTGATTCCTGGGATCCAATATTCTTCCACAACTAGACGAAGCATAAGTGTATTGCTAGCATGACCATTATGAAGATGGATGAAGTTTATGAATAATGTTAATCCATGACTTTTGGGAAAAACTATTGGGTGTCGTTGAGATTCTAGAAGCTCTGATGCGTTTGATAATCGTCCTCCAACTCTAAGTATTTGATTTTTGTCCAAGAATGGTGAAAGTTTATACATCCAATTTTGTTTTGGTACTAGTTTTCCTTTTCTGAGGTAACTTATGGCATCTCCAAGATATAGATTTTGATAATATTTTATGATGCGTTCTTTTGCTCTGATAATTTCTGTGGCTGTTAGGGATCCATTCATGATATGTCTCCACCGTAAACAGAATGCTGCTACTCTTAACACCTTTTTCCAGTCGGAAAATCGTTCAAAGATGTCTTCTTCTGAAGAGGTTTGTGTTATTAGGACTTCAGTGTCAGGGGTATATGGTGTTGTAGGGAGCTCATCGTCTTGAAGCCAATGTGGACCATTAAACCAGATATCACACTTTGATAATTGCTCAGCTGTTAATCCTCTAGATGCAGGATCTGCAGGGTTGTCTTCAGATTTAACATAATGCAAGTCCAAAGGATTGATGATGTCTCGAATTCTGGTAACTCTTCTTTCCACGAATTTTGTTGCGTTGCACTTCTTGCTTCGTACCCATGCTAGGGACACCATACACTCAACGAAAAACATGTGTAAAATTTACCTAAATCGAGTGCTAACTTGCATAAGCCCTAAGGCCGTTTTGAGCTTACTTAGTTTTAAGGCAAGATGGGTTAAATTGCTTAGGTAAATACACTGCCACATTATCAGTGTAGAACTGCCTTAGATATAGCTTGAATTATCCATGTTTGCCGAAGGCAATATTTCCTAGGACTAAGGCAATTTTTGCCAATATTTTTAGCCAATAACTGTGTTGAATTGCCTTAACCACTAAGGTCATAACAAAATGTTTTTGCCTTAGAAATTGCCTAATTTTTGCAAGATTGCTAAAGCAAATTTCGATTACCTATACTAAGGTGTTTATTTGCTAGCCTATAAGTGTGGTGAATTATTGACTGCCCGCCTGGTTATTAGGAATATGCCTTTAACCATTATGCTAATTGAAACTCAAATTATTTATTTTATTATATTATATTTTATTATGTACATATTTGTATATACCGGACAGTTTCACAATTTTTTTTTACGACTTGCATCATTGTTTTCGTTGACCATATTTCACTGTTTCATTCAAATATCCCAGCAGTTACCAGTTTCATCCAAAGATTCTGTAATAAAAAATAAATTTGTTCAAACATAAATTTCTTTGTCCTCGATATTAATAAACAAAAACATACCTTCATTATTACATTCCTCGACAACATTCGTGTTGAGCTTCTTTTTTTTCTAGAACATCAATCTTCATCTTTGGGGACATTTTGGTTTTTCCTACAACAAAAAAGTTATTGATAATGAACGAGGGATGTTGTTTTTTTATCAGCAGTTATAGTCCATAATAGAAACTATTGACACTATTGTTAAAACTCACCTTATTATTGTAATCTGCAAGCCAGAACGCAGTTTGAATTTTGTATACTTAACAAAAACTGCCGCTGTTTTGTCTAAACATTTAGGCACACAATTAACAATTGCTTTACGGAAAAAAATAGATTGAATAATTTTTGGACGCCAATTCAACTAGCTATACCCTAAGGCAAATTTACACAATTTAAGGCAATTAAAGGAGTGTCTTTCTAGATTTAAGGCTAAACTCCTTTAGGCCTAAGTTAAGTTAAACCGCTACCGAAATTTTTAAGAAAAGTTACCTAAGACCTAAGGCAAAATGACTTAGTTTACCTAGCAATCAAAGGCAAAGTTAAGAAAGAACATGTTATTTCTTGGTTAAAACTACTAAGCAGTTTAAGGCAATTCAGCCTATTTTCCATTAGTTAGGTCGTATACAAGTGTGCTTAGTTTTAAGGAGAAATATGCTTGTCTAATAACATCCATACAAAAAACTTTACCTAATGCGGTTAAGGCAATATTACACAGGATTTTTCTCTGAGTGTACTATCAGTATACATAGTAAACTTTAATATTCTATTAGAAAAGGATTCTTTGATGGACTTCAAAAGAGTTGATAACGTCACTATAGCCTCTAATTCCAATTTAGGAATAGTGCTTTGTTTGCTTTCTAGAACTGCTACGGTTTTGATCTTTGCCACATTTCCTTTTGCTGCTATAAGTGTTATCTTGTAACCATCGGATGTTTTTACTCTGCTATAAACTACAGCTGCTTGTGCCAGGTTAGATGCGTCCGAAAATCCAATCAACTCTACGTAGTTGTTAATATCGCAAGGAATGAAACGAGGGATTCTAATTGAATTGAGACTAATGATTCCGTTAATGCATTTTAGGAATTGGTTTTGAATGTCTTGAGTAAGTGTCTCGTCCCAATCCACTTTCTGTTTCCATACTTTTTGTAGGAAAATTCTCAGCATCATTATGAATGGTAAAATGAATCCTAAAGGATCGTAAAATGTAGCGGATATAGAGGATATACCTCTTTTCGTGAACTTGATGGATTTTGGTTGTTTCAAATTTAGGCGGAAGTTATCTTCATTGCAGTCATAAGTTACTCCCAATATTTTGAATTCCGGGCTGTCAGATTCTGAATATGATGTGATTTTCTGTTTGTCCGGTAGGTTCCTCAAGACTTCAGGATTGTTAGTCATCCATTTAGTGAGTGGCAGTTTGGCTGCATCCAATGCTCCTTTTATCTCTTTGATTTGATACTGGGCTTCTTCTATGGTGTCGGCTCCATATAGTAAATCATCCATGTAAAATGCCTTTTGTATGATTAGTGCGATGTCTGCTGTAGCGTTGTCTAAGGCGCACTGCTTCATGGTTCTTATGGCTAGGAATGGTGCCGCATCTGTACCATAGGTTATTGTGTTCAGCTTATATTCTTGTGGAATTGAATTCTTTGTAGGTCTCCAGATGATTCTCAGCTTATTTCTATCTTCTGGTAGTATGAAGATTTGTCTAAACATCATAGAAATGTCTGCCGTGTAAATGTATTTGTAACGCCTTGCAGTGGTTAGGATGTCCTTGATGCATGTTTGAAGTTTTGGACCTTCATGCATTGTGTCATTTAAAGATATGCCATTGCTTGTCTTTGCACTGGCATTAAATACATTTCTTAATTTGGTGGTTAGAGAACTTTCTTTTAGGATAGAATGATATGGTATGTAGAATACTTTATTGCCATCATTTCTTTCTTCTTCTGGTTTTAGTCTTGACATGTGTCCTAATAGTTCATATTCTTTCATGAAGTGGTTACTCATCTCGTAATGTTTGGGATCTTTCTGCCATCTGACCTCCTGGTGCATGAACATTCTCAAAGCTTTTCTGTAGGAGTGTCCTAGTTCCTGAGCATCTTCCTTCCATGGTGTTGGGACAACATATCTTCCATCAGGTAGTCTATAGTGACGTGATTTGTATAGTTCTTCACAGTAGTCGTCACCTTCCTTTGAGTCTTCTTCCGGTAGTTCGTAGAATTCCATGATGCGTTTTGCTAGTATTTCATCTTTGGAAAGATTTTGCAGAGTTTCATTTGTAGTGATGAATGTTGACGTAATTTGATTTGGTCTTGTTGACTTTCCCGAGATGATCCACCCTGCTCGTGTTGGTTGTAGGAGCAATCCATCCTTTGTGATTTTGTTTGGCACGTCATGTATAAATAGCTCTGATGTCACATCTCCCCCGAGAAGAAGTCCAATTATTCCAGGATTATTTGGAGCTGGATCTGCTAATGTTAGGTTTTGAAGATCAGGATCCAACTGATAGTGTTTTATTGGTAAGGAATCCGTGATTTTTGGAACTACTAGTGCGTTGACCTCAATTTTTGTTGAATCTTTTAGTTGGATTTTTATGTGAACCTCGTTCCTTGCCTTTCCAGAAATACCATTTATTCCTGATATTGTTACATTTGCTTTTTGTTTTTGAAGTTTTAACATTTGAACGATGGATTCGCATATGTATGTTCTTTCGGCACACAAGTCAATTAAACATCTGATTGGATATTTTACCTTATTTTTGTCTAGAAGTTCCACAATGGCTGTTGGTAATATTGTGGTTGACATAGTTTCCTTTTGTTGAGTTACATGTGCTCTTGATGTCTCAGGTTTTGGAACTTCTTTTAATGGATGCATTAGGGTAATGTGTTTCCCTTTGATTTTGCAAATTTCACAATATGTTGATGATCTGGACTTACATGGTGAGAATCGGAATGTATGTTTTACACAATAGAAACAAATTCGATGGTTTTTCAAGAGTTCTGATCTGTTATCGCTGCTCAAAAATATGTCGCAATCTATTGTTTTATGATCATTTTTTCGGCAAATTAAGCAGTATATTGATTCTTCCTGTCTTTTTTCAGAAGTTACCAGAGCTCTTGATTTTGATGGTGTTTTTTCATTTGTTATGTTTTGGTATAGTGGCACGTGTTCCCAGATTAACAGCTCCTTCTCGAAAAAGTCATCTAGGTTCTGGGCAGACGGTGTGTGTTTTGTTCTTCCTAAGAAGTCTTCAAATCTGGACCTTGTACGATCATCTAATTGTGTTAACGCGACTTCCATTAAGATATTTTCTGCGGTGATTCGAAGTTGTTGTATGTTGGCATGAATTCCTCGAAAAGTATTGCAGAATGACTTTGCAGCTTTTATGTCTTGATAGCTGACACGTTTATCTTTATCTTGTAATGTTTTTAGTTCCATCGATAGTAATTTCCTGGGGTTGTTGAATCGGTTGTCCAGTATTTTCCAGGCGAGCTCGTAACTGTCATCTGTGAGCTCTATGTTTTCTATTGCTTCTTTTGCTTCTCCTGTGAGGTTGGATTGCAAAAATAGGAACAGTTTTTTCTTGGAAGTTTGACGCTTATTTAGAATTGCGTCTGTGAATTGTTCTCGGAATGAGTTATACGTTCTTAAATTACCATCATACTGTGGCAATTTATAGTCTTTTGCCTCTATATTTGTTCCTCCTAGTTGGTTTTCTGTCAGTAATCGGAGAATTTTTGCTAGTTCACCCATTTGGTCTTCCTGCTTTACTTCTTCACTAGGTTTAGGATGCGGAATTTTTTGGATTTCCTCTGATAATGGATTTCGTGTAGGATCAATGGTCCATGCATTTTGTTTTTCTTCTTGATGAGACCTCGGAAGTGGAATTTGTAGTTTGGGATGATCTTGGATAACGACTTGCTTTGGAGTTACTGATAGAGTTTTCAATGGACTGGTAATTGGGGTTTTCGGAATCTTCGGGATTGCTCCTGTTACCCAGGTTTTCATTCTATCCACAAATTCGTTGTTTACTTCTTCTGCCTGCAGGAACTTCTCTTCGTATCCTTCCGGTGGTTGAGACGACATTAGTACTGCATGGTTTGTCTCAATTTTAAACCATAAGTCACTTCTTTCTTTTTCATGATCAAGGAGTCTTTCTGCTGTTCGTCTTGACGAGGATTCTTTCTTGAAGTTCTCAAGCATTCTTTGCAATCTTATGATTGCATCTTGTTGATCGTCCATTAAACGAATGCTAATTTTGATGATTTTTTTATTAAAAGATTTAATCGGTGTTTTAACTTACTGGTCTTTGCGCTTAGTACCAGGTGAATTTAAATTGCACTTTTTGATATAGTAACCGTAGCAATAATTTTGCCTTTGTATAATTCACGGATGTTTTACACTTTCTTCTTATCGCAATGCAGTAGATTTGTTGGTTGATAATTCTTTTATGTAGCAAAGAATATTAGCATTTGTTGAAGTACTGGTTTTCTCAATGCCGTGTGGTATTTGCACTTCTTGAAATATTTATCTCAATGCAGGGAGTATCTGATGGCACTCAAGGATCTTTAGATTCTTAATTATGTGTCACCACGTAGTCTGTGCTCAATTCGTCAAAAGGCTCAGCTGCGATTTTTGTTGTGTGTTGTGTTTGTTTTTGATTTTTTTTTATGATTTTGTGTAGTAATTTGTAAGATTACTAGTTTGAAGATCTTCTTACTCGGTTTTTGGTGTTGGTTCTGGATATCCACTAGTAAGCCCCGGCCGGTAGCAAACTAGTTTCAGGAAACGGTAAAGTGTTTTTCTCGAAGGACCACTTGTTTAGAATAAAATAATTTTAGACTGAATTGTCTAAATTGAAATAAAGTAAAACACTGGTTGAACGTTAAAAATGACTGTATTTAATCACTGATAAAAAAAACTGACTGAAAAGAATAATTCCAATGTTCTGTCTTATATATGAATACAAAATGTTTATAAATAAAAATGTGCACATTGATGTGTTCCAGTGAGGGATGATTATGTGATCGTGGGAGATGTCTTATGGCAGTTCTTAAGATTAGGATGTTTATGATCGTGGGAGATGCAAATAGGTTGCAACCATATTGTTGATCGTAAATATCTTTATCTGGAACTTGGTTTATTGCTGTTGTATAGATACCTCCATCGAGGGCTAAATTCGTCTTAAACACTGTCTGACAGCGGTATTTGTGTCATCTTCGCCGTTTAATAATCTGCATCAGAAATGTGTTTCCATGTCCTCAGCACCGACTGTGCCTCCATTACAAGGTTTCCTTGTTCGTCTCTAAAGGTCTCTACTCGGGTCTTGTTACCACGTTCTTTTTACCTTTTGGTAAAACTTCCGAACATTGTGCCTAGAGTAACACCTGTCTATTTCCTCGATCGCGCGCTTCTCATGCTCTTCCTTTTTCTTCTGGAGAATCCGGTGTTCTTCCCTCCTCTTTTGCTCGTAGAGCTCATGAGCTGCTCTCGTCCTTCTCTGCTGCGCCGCTTTGTAGGCGAGTTGCTCTGCTGCATGTGCTTGCCGGCACTCTTCATCAAACTAAGGGCTTCGTGGTGGTGGTCGGGTGAAACTTTTTTTTTAAATTGTGTAGTCTTTGCATACAAAGTAGCCACGAGCAGCATTGTGCATTATCATATTGGACCTTTGGACACACCTTTTATGCATTGCAAACCATTAAAGCTCCAGAAATGCTTCTTTCTTTTAATATCTTTATTGTTAGGAATGGTTTTAACTGTTATAATAACAAAAATTATGTTATGTCTAAATGTGTTACTTTTTGGAAGTTACATGAAAATAAGAAACGTCAATGAAACAGCTTCTGTTTCTTTTGTTTGCTTTAGCGCAAACGAAAATTCTTTTCGTTTTCCAAATGACCTAAAGCAAAACGTTCGTGCAAACGAAAACTATTAAACGTTTTCATTTCACAGAATCCCACCCCTGATCAGTTTTACAATACAAACAATTAATAAAATATAATGGAAAGTGATTATACTCACTCCACTTTATCATCTGAATTTTCGTCCTTATTCGTAACAAAACTTAATCAAATTGTAAAAAGTCTAATTTCGCAGCAGTTTTCTTTTCTTCCAGTTCTGCTGCTGTCTTTTCTTTAATTGAATTTTGAATGGCATACCAAATGGTTTGCACCTCGATAATTCGCGCCAAATGTTCCCATCGTTATCATATATATGTAGCGTGAACTTGTTCTTGTAGTGCTGTGCGGGAGGGGTTCCGTTCCACTATACATTTAACCGCTGCATTTAACCGCTTAACTCTTTGATGGTAATTTTTTGCGAACAGGTATTCCGAAAATCCCTCAAGGCGGCCAGGTACACAAAAATATCTCAGGTCGCATTTCAGCCGTGCCAACGCAACGCCAAGCAATAAAAGAAAACTACACAGTCATCACCTGAAACGTCATTATTAGTGTGGCCGGGCCGGCACTGTATGTTAGACCGACACTCTCTTACGTTATTTGCACGTTATCGCCACAAGAACAAGCGTTCTGTCGGTTTTAAATTAAATAATTTGCTCTTCTGCAGTGCTGCCTCATTCACGCCGCGCACCGAATAACGACATAAGCACAAACACGCGCTTGGTTATATGTAGTAAGGAACTGAGGGCCTGGCTCAAGCCATGCCACATCGAATCAATTTCGTCGAGAACGTGTAATAAATCATTGAGAAATCGGGCGGGTGTAAGAGCTAAGAGCTAAGAGATGCATGCAACGGCATTCGTAATTGTTGGACGTATGGAGCTTCCAGAGAACTGCAGTACACTGCACTGAGTATAAGGGAACACTTTGCTCAGTCTGTATAGCTGCGATACGAGTACAACGATGACGACGGAGATAAATCTATTACCCGAGCACAAGCCATTGTTTTGGTGTTAGAAAGGCGGTCCTTTGGACGATTGTGAGTAACTAATACGCTGCAGCATCAGTCCGAGAAGCCAAAGTAATAAACGGCCCTGTACGTATACCCACTCCAGCCGCCTAAAGGTAGTATAAGATAGTCGAAGACGAAATCTATCCAATCCACAGATCACACTATCCTTACGTAGGTACACTACATACGTGCATCATTAGATACTATGCTCGCAGTTTTCGTTTTTCTTTATTTTTGTATTTCCAGGATGCATTTAGCCCTTGGGGCAAACGAAGCGGATTTTCTGAAACTGAGTTGTAAGGCTAAGAATGGTATATACACGCATTCCATTCGCCTTGACGAACAGTGCCAACATTTCGGGAAGATTAATTAAAAGTATTTAGGACTTGAGCTGCGCTAGCAAGGTACCCCCAAGGTACCATCATCTTTGGGATGGGATGAAGCATATGAAGAGCTCGAAGTGTAGATAATGTGAGTAATGATATCTGCAATCCGTCATGCAGGTGCGAATAAAACATTAATTTTCCTTTGATGTCGGCCAGTATTCTACCTGCGTTTGTTGAATGCGCCTGCCAGAACTGTGGAAGTAATTGTGTTTCCTGCCTTCTTTTAATTAATTAATTTTTTTGACATCCTAATTCAGAGCCCCTTAAGACTTAATTATAATGGCGCTCCGAGTTAATAGAGACACAAAGGACACTGCACATGCTAGTGGTTTGCGAAGTTAATAGTTTTTTTTTTTTTCCTTTTTGGAGTAGTATAGAGATATTAATAGTAAGATTGGATTCTATCCATAGTGCCTCCTTTTATCTTAATCTTAATTGTGGAGAGGAGTTAGAAGCATATTGTTGCAGTTCATTGCAACACAATTTTAGGAATTGTTGAGGTATTAAGAATAAAAGAAAAACTGCCAGTACAGAGGACAGATAAAATGTTTGTCTTGTTGTAATAGCTTGCATACATCTGGCACTCTTTAAAGCTCTGTTAGATATACATATGTCAAAAATTGTGTAACTTTTTGAGCATTTGACGTTAGCATGTAAAAAATGTTGTCAATTTTTATTGACTGAGTGTAGTAGAAGCTTTACCCGTACTAGGGTTACCATCTGCTGATTTAAAAATAATAATGTGTTTTTTTAGATATTGATATTGATTGAATTATAATTATGTGTATTGAGGTATTGAGGAAGAAATTTTTCAAGTATTTTTATATTCAAATGTACGGCGAGGAAACAAATATGTAGATACATAGTTTATGAGCTATGAGCGAAAATAAAAAAGTTTATGTGCCAGTTTTAAAGGTTCCCCATAAAGTTTCGGATAGTTATCTGACACAATGCTATACAATAGATTAGGTACCTAAGGTTGCTGATAACTTTTTTTCTGTTTCATCGTCCAGTCTCTGACAATGACAAACTATGTATGTACAGTACATAGTAACATAGTATAGAAGAATGTATCTGCCACTAATTGTTTGATCGAACGGCAGTGCTGTTTTCTATCGTTTCGATATACCTACATACTACACAGGACACAGCACAGCACATGTCATTTGTTCTGTCTTTCTTTATTTTGTATCTACATATTATAGAAGCTTAAACAGACGGAATACATTTTTAAGTGTTAACAACACAATCCACTTAAAAATGTTTTGGATGTTAACATCTTAAAAAAAAAACAAAGTGCACGACTTGGTCGCACGAAACTTTGTCTTTTATTACGAATCTCGATGAATGTCAGAGTAATTTCAAATTTTTTGTGGTTGCTATTAGTTATTGGATTTGTATTGCCAGCGAAGTTTTCGGCTATACAAAAATATACCGTGTGTGATCAGGATCAGGATTGGGTAGTCATTATTGAGAAATATGAATTAAACGAATTTATTTGCATTTTTTGGAAAAAACTAAGTACGTGATTTTGTTTAGAATGCTTATGTTGCCTTAAATATGTATCGTATATGTATATGTATATGTATATGTATAGTATATGTACAAAATCGTTAGAGCGGTTTTTTTGTAAAATTATTCAAAGAAATATTACATTACAATTTTGGGTTCAAAAAGCACCGCTGTTCTTTAACATTTTAGCTGAAATCTGAGTATACAAGGTACATATTCGTTTTCGAAAAAATCTAAATTATTAAATACTAGCTGACCCGGCAAACGTTGTTCTGCCTAAAATAGTTATTTTAAATATTTCAAGATCTAGTTTGATATTTTTTGTTCAATTATTTTTTTTAATAGAAAATGAAGGCGGATAGCTTCACTGGTTCAGCGGCCATTCTGAGAACGCCGGCTACTGTTACCATTGTCTCTTCTTGGCATCGTTACAAATATCTAACTGTAAATGATCATCACTTTGTATAAATCGCACATAAATTTTTCACTATCAATAATTGACCTTTGAAATAGCCAGTGAAGAAAGTTAATTAACGAAAAAGATACAATTGAAATTTGGAAATCAATTTGAGAAACAAAACAAATCGATTACTTTTACGTTTTTTTTCCTAAACGTTCGGGTAGCAATTACGAACAAACCCGTAGAAGAAAGTATCCAATTTGGTCGCGCCATGCCCCTTTGTCCAATTTTGGCCAATGACCACTCCTAGGCCAATACCTTTGATTGTCTGCAAATTCGAACTGAATTGATTCGGTGGTTTTCGAGATATGTATAAGATTTTGAATGTTTTTTTTTTTTGTATGTATATTTATATTGTATATTTTAACCAATCTTCACAGCAACACTCCTGGGCCAATGCCTAAGATTATCTGTAAATTTGAGCTTAATCCATTTGGCAGTTTTCGAGATATATGATTATGAGTGGTTTTTTTTGTATGGGAGGTGCCACACCCCTTTGTCCAATTTTGACCAATCTCCTTCAGTGCACTCCTGGGCTAATACCTACGATTATCGGTAAATATGGGCGCAATAGAGTCGGTGGTTTTCAAGTTATACGTATCCCAACACATTTTAGAACTCATTTTTATATAGTATATAGATTCCGTAAAATCTTTATATGGGAAGTACCGTTAATATTAGGGCTAGCATCAATAACAAAAAGAAAGCCTCCTAGCGGTGACCCCACAAACTCTAAATACGAAGTTTGAAACAAATCCGTCCAAGCGTTTAGGCTGTAAGCCTATGGGTTAGACAGACATGCGGACGGACAGAATTGCGAGACCCACATTTTTGAGTTCCCCTATCATCGTAATATCCGAATTGACTAAAATCTCGAGTTGAAAACTTTGTACGAAAACAATAAATTTCTCTTACGAGAACGCTATACGACAACGTTAAAAATAAGGACAATTCAGAAATCTTTATCGTCGAACGTTTCTCAAAATAATTTTAAAGATTAAGTTTACGAATGGAATGTTTCACTTACCTTTATACAGCAAATATCACTTTTATAAAAAGGGGTTGAAGTGCACAACCGCCTGTTTTTATATTCCTGACCACTGCAGAAAAAAAAATAATTCTTACAAATGTTGGCCAGTACCTACTTACAAAAACTGATATACCGAATTTGAAAGTTTAACAACTAAACTTTAAGATTTCGAATGACTTTAGGCAGGATCAAATCACGCATATTTTAAATAAAAGAAAATCAAATATACCAGTTATTGCAGTGGAATCTTTGGTATTGGGTTGGAAAAGTCTTCATAAGCTTACTCCAATTATATTATAGTTGTCTTGAGATGTATTTATTTTGTGCGCTTATATTTGAATGGTTGACGAACCGTTATATCCAGGTTGATTTACCTTCAATGATCAATGACTGAAATGGCTCTTCGTTTAATTTTTTGTGGTTTGGGGGAGTTGATTACCAGTTTTTGTACCTATTTTGTTGATAGGATTTTTTTGCTTTTGAAGGAAGAATACATTTTTATTTTTCGTATTTTTCTGACGTACCTACTAAGTTTGAATTGTTTTTTTTTTTTTACTTATTCATTTTGTTTAGAGTGTTTGGTTTTAAAGTTTCGTAATGTATTTCCAGTAGGTAGGACAATTGTAAAACAAATCTTACCACCACTGGCAAGTGGAGAGCTATAGTTTTTCATCAAAATTCCAGTACACCCTTTTTCATTTTATTTCATCAATCATCAACATATCAAAAGCCCAAACTTATTTTTCTTTTCTTGTTTGTTGCTTTAAGCTGATATGCAGTGCCGGCACCTGGAGGGCGCTGAAGTGTAGGCGCTCCAGCTTAACATCACTGAAACTGATCGAAACTGAGCATTTGGGAGGAATGAACAAAATACGAATCTCTATCGAACTCGAAAGTTGGAATGTCAGTTGGCTGAAATCGAATCACTTTCAATTCGATTCGAATCTCAGAAATAGAGTGGCTTTTTATCAAAAAGCACAATCTTCAAGAGTTATATCCCAACACCTGGATATTGCTTCGTATTCTATTAACAATACCAGTTGTGTTGTTTGGTTTAGTGGCAATCACAGGTGTCTGATTGCCAAACAACACAATGGATTCTACAGACAATAACCACTTAACAAACAATACCAGTGACAGTGGCCGTTTCAAATGGCGAACGCAGTTTTTCTAAACCAAAGTTGATAAAAACGTACTTACGGTCTACAATGTCCCAAACAAGATTAACTAGTTTGTTTGGCCTCACTGACCATTGTAAATCAAATTGCAGAAAACCTAGACAGTCTTATCCGAGAATTTGCTGACAAAAAAGTTAAAAAATTAAGATTTTAGTTGTTTTTTAATAAATTTTTTTTTCATTAAATGTCTCGTGAGTCGTGACTAACTGACACACCTTTCTATTAATTCAATAATAAATATATGGTACACAATTGAAAATAAGTTTTTTATACCCTCCATAGAAAGGTATGTATAGCATATTCTCTTTGCCATTACATTTGTATCGCCAATAATGAGTCAGCGTAGACCCCATAACTCTGAATCAGGATCACACTCTAAATCGATTTAGCCATGTCCGTCTGTCTGTCTGTTGAAAACACTATAGCGTCCAAACTAAACAACTGAGGCGATTGAAATTTTCTGAGAGGACTTCTTTTACCGTTGTCAGGTTGGTTTTGAAAATTGGGTATGTCAGTCAAGTAGTTCTGGTACCTACCATACAAAACCAATATTAGATCCATGCGAGTACATATGCCAACTCACACGGAAAACATTTTGCGTGGATTGTATGTAGTGGAGGGTATCAAATGATAAAACTTTTACTTGTTTTAAATTTTAATGAAATAAAAAAGGGTGCCAAGTGCATGACTCGCCCGGGGCGCCAAGATCGTTAAGGCCGGCCCTGCTGATATGCACATACATTACATATATGTATGTAAGCTTTTGTTTTATTGTTACGTTGCACATACGTTGTTGACAAGTCAATCTGGTTCTTGGTGATAATGATGATGATGATGCTTGTTGCCAGCTTTTGTTGCTATGTAACTCTCGTCATGCCACATAGCCAATGCCACAATTGTTCTTTTGCGCACTGTATTCTGTTTCTGTAGTGACCTATGCTTAGAACATGAATCATGATTCATGAACATGATCGATCACACAAATCAGTTACGTGCCAAAGAGTAACATCTGTTGTCTCCAGGGCTGCCGAAAGTACTGCAATAGCAGTATTATACTGCGATTATTTCATCCAATACTGCATAGTTCTCAAAAGCAAATTAATTATACTGCTCAACCCAAAACAAAAAATTAAACTAAGAATGCGAATTAAAATATGTAATAGTTTTATTTTATAAAAAATAAGTCTCTGGCCTAATTTCAGTTGTCATTCGATCTTAGCCATGACACTGTGCTGTGAGTGTCCACTGACCAATACGTTGTTACATGTTTATTTATTTGTGTCTGTTGGTTTCTATATTTATGTTTAAAATATTAAGGATAATTGCCGAGAATTACAAAAAACTCTGCAAACAAATTTTGTCTCGCATCAACTTAAATGACAAAGTTTTAGTTGCATTGCAAGGCATTGATCCAAAGCAATTAGCATCAAGTCTTGTCCCACTAATGACTCAATTTCCTAATTTTCTGGTAGGCATCGATGAGGAGCAGTGTTGGTAAGTCGTGGGAAATTTACCTTTTCGTGGGAATTTTGATGGTGAAAAACCGTCTCGTGGGAAAAAGGGGAAATCTAGTTCTGCAATTTTGTGGGAAATTCTATTTACTCAAACTTCTTTTTGTTTTCATTTAAATTCTCAAACTTTTTCAAACTTATAATGATAATTTTATCACATTTCTACTACGTTATCTTATTTTCAGAAATTGAGCCCATCTAAATCTTACCATAGATGTAATAAATCTACTATAACTAAAATCGATTCTGATCGGTTACTTTTCGATGTATGTATATGCAATTGCCATATAAAGTTTGCTCTTTCTCTTTCTTACTTTCTTCTGCATCTACATTGTTTTGGTTTTCGTTGTTGTACTTGACACGTGTGTCTCTGTGGTTGTTCTTTTCTCTCCGTTAGCTGCGTAAACATTGGAGTTTAACTATAGGTAGTGTACGTTATACTGACTATTCGAAATAAACCTAGTTTTTATAATAAATGTACATACTTATACACTACATGTAGGTACATAATATGAATTCAATATATTTTTTTATATTTTATTTTATAATGTAAAGAATAAGTAATTGGCTGAAATAGGGTGCCTATAACCACTTTCTTATTTTTTTCGTTCAAACTTTCAAATAACAAAACTTTTATGTTATAGTTTTCTTTTTTACTAATTTTTAAGTTATTTAGTTACACGGGTATTGTGATATTGTCATGAATTATGAATTACATTTTTTGTTTATCTATTGATGAATTGTTTTGATTTTTTTAATAATGAAAAATCCTTTTTAATAAAACTGTTTAAAAAAAAATATGTTTTAGTTTATTTTACTCAAAAATATCATTGTGGGAAAATTATGGGAATATCCGACCGATGGGGAGTGAAAAAAGGGAAAAAAAATATTTTTTCGTGGGAAAAACCAGTTGAAAGACATACGAACACTGATGAGGAGTCATTAGATGAAGAATGGCGAAATCTACTTAATTTAGAAAATATTTCAAAAGACCTAAAGCTACGGCAATTTTGGAACAACGTTTTCAAACAGAAAAACGAGTTGGGTGAGAAAATGTTTCCATTAATAAAAGATTTTATTGGTTCGGTCCTATCATTTCCACATAGCAGCCCGACTGCTGAAAGGAAGTTTTTGGAACTAAATAAACTAACTAATAAAAGATAAGAAAAGACATACTTTAATGACGGCTACCGTTAATTCAATTTTTATGTCAAAAGAATTAATAGACAGTAGATAAAGATTACGAAAAATGGAAACCGTCACAATAACTGATTATATTATAAAAAAAACCAGTAAGACAATTATCTTCGACTATGCCGAAGCTCAAATACCCGGTACTATATTATTCCAAAAAAATATTTTAGTATTAAAAAAATATTTTAGTATTAAAAAATTATATATTTGTATGGGAGGTATGTGTAATTTTTATTCGACCAAGCTCATTTTTTGTCAAAAAAATATAAATATTATTAAAACAATATGTGCAAAGTTTAAACTTGCTATCTTTACTGTAGCTATTTAAATTTAATTTTTAACATAAAAAGCTATATAAATCTGATATTTTTGTATGGGAGCTAGTAGTAGTTTTCATCCGATCTTGCTCATCTTCGAACTTAGCCTCAGTTTGGTGGATAAAAGCTTACGTACCTACCAAATTTCAAGTCGATAGCTCTTAAATTACGGCCGTAATCGTGCGGACAGACGGACAGACAGACGGACATCGCTAGATCGACTAAGAAAGTGATGCTGATCAATAATATATATAGTTTGTCATACCTACAACGCCTCCTTATGGGCGTTACAAATGGAATGACAAAGTGAATATACCCTCACCACAGTGTGGTACATACCGGGTATAAAAATTAATTAAAAAAAAAATCTTTCATTCTTAAAGAGTACTGCCCGGTACTGCGCAAAGCAATCGAATTATACTCCCCAACAAAAATCTGAAACGGCAGCTCTGGTTGTCTCTCTATAAAAGCACTAGAATCGCATTTCTGCACTTCTGCAGCAGTGCTGTCAGTTTAGCGCTTTCGACGCTAGATCTGGCGCTTTCTTAGTGCATTCAGCGCGCTTTAAAAAGTTTTAGCTCCTGGCGGAATTTCTAGCGCATTTTTTTTAAATGACTTTTATGAGTGGAAGCTTCACTCGGAAATATTAGTATTAAACTTTAACATGGCATCGCCCTACAATTCATGTGAATCCCCGATTAGGTTTCAAATTATTGACTATCTCTTTCTTATTTATTACTATGTACTGCATCCTTAGTGACAGTCACTATATCTATGCGTCAGTTACGAATTAAATTGTTTCAAGGATTTTTATTAGATAGATATATGGAAGTGACACCGCAGAAAAAAAAAATATAAGCAACACTACAATATACAAATTTAAAAAATCTAATTGGAATTCGCAGATAATGTTTCTGTTATTGGGCAAGAGTTCATACAATTTTAAGAGAAAAGTAAAATCTACCAAATCACAGGCATCCGTACAAACTAGCTATACCAACTCAGAATTTAAAATTGCCTACAATTTTAATGTCACTTTCGGCTTCTATAATTATGTCTGAAAATTGAGATATGCTAAAATGTATCAATTTGGTTTTTGAAATCAAAATTTTGCTGTTTTGTTGATGAAAATAAAATCTAGCGCAATCTAGCGCTTTTTGTGATTGTTTTTATCTCCGAGTGGTTAAAGCGACCTGGCTGGCAGCACTGTTCTGCAGTCAGTCGATTCTGCGATGTCGAGTGGAGCACATCTAGTTGCTCCCGAACAGCGGTCATTACATTGGCGACGAGGATAAAATCAGTGAGTATAGTGAAACAAAACAAAACAAAACAAAACAAAACAAAACAAAACAAAACAAAACAAAACAAAACAAAACAAAACAAAACAAAACAAAACAAAACAAAACAAAACAAAACAAAACAAAACAAAACAAAACAAAACAAAACAAAACAAAACAAAACAAAACAAAACAAAACAAAACAAAACAAAACAAAACAAAACAAAACAAAACAAAACAAAACAAAACAAAACAAAACAAAACAAAACAAAACAAAACAAAACAAAACAAAACAAAACAAAACAAAACAAAACAAAACAAAACAAAACAAAACAAAACAAAACAAAACAAAACAAAACAAAACAAAACAAAACAAAACAAAACAAAACAAAACAAAACAAAACAAAACAAAACAAAACAAAACAAAACAAAACAAAACAAAACAAAACAAAACAAAACAAAACAAAACAAAACAAAACAAAACAAAACAAAACAAAACAAAACAAAACAAAACAAAACAAAACAAAACAAAACAAAACAAAACAAAACAAAACAAAACAAAACAAAACAAAACAAAACAAAACAAAACAAAACAAAACAAAACAAAACAAAACAAAACAAAACAAAACAAAACAAAACAAAACAAAACAAAACAAAACAAAACAAAACAAAACAAAACAAAACAAAACAAAACAAAACAAAACAAAACAAAACAAAACAAAACAAAACAAAACAAAACAAAACAAAACAAAACAAAACAAAACAAAACAAAACAAAACAAAACAAAACAAAACAAAACAAAACAAAACAAAACAAAACAAAACAAAACAAAACAAAACAAAACAAAACAAAACAAAACAAAACAAAACAAAACAAAACAAAACAAAACAAAACAAAACAAAACAAAACAAAACAAAACAAAACAAAACAAAACAAAACAAAACAAAACAAAACAAAACAAAACAAAACAAAACAAAACAAAACAAAACAAGAAAAACGTCCGCAGATACGGACGGTACATGTTCTTATCGTTTGAGCATACATACCGAATACGTTTTAAGTGGAATTAAATATGTTGGATCAATCATACGAATCACAACCAAATTTACATCCTAGATTAGAGGAACTCGACTCAAAACAAATAATTAAAGGAGAATTGAACATTGGCATAATTTAGGTCCTTTATAAATTTACCGCTGCAATATGAAATATTGAACATAGCAAGAGAGAACTGGTTTTAAACATTTAATGTTGATAATACCTACCCTTATACCAAAATATCAGTTTTTGGTTGCCGTAGAAGAGTGCATAATAAAATTAATAATGAATTATTGTAAGTTATTTATAGTAGAGACGCCTGATAGTACTAAAAAAAAACTACTTTCATAAAAAGGAATCAAAGTACATTGCGTATGTTCAAGTCGTTAAAAACCTGAGTATCGAATTCGATTAAAAGCTAGCAATCGCTACTAGCTATCTATGTATTTTCAAATCCCCAAAGGGATTACGGGAACAATAATCACAATTCATGTCGAACATGGTATTCGATATAAGAAGGAAAAAAGCTTCCAACGCTAATAAGCTATTTTCTTATGATAAAAACATATAACACTGTAGTATTCTAAACAAATGACAACAACTGTCTGGTTCTGTAGTCTCGTATAAAGTGAGTTTTATTTTATTAAATCTGACATTTTATATAGTGTAAGCATACACTAAAATTCTGACAATTTATACAATATTTCAAGATACTGCAAAGCACATATCGCCTTGGCTAACTTCATTAACCCTGCATTCAAAGAGTACACGCTTTTGCGTGAGCGTCTTATTATGCCAGAGTTACGAAAAACGAAAGGAAGTTGAACAAAGTTGAAAAGTTAAATACGGATCGATTGTCCTGAATTCAAAAGTTCATTGCCTCATTGAATTCTTAAAGATCAAGTAGTATTTGTATGACGCATTTTCTTTTTTAAAAACAAAATGGAGGAGGAAGTGTGTTATTTATATAGATTGTATAGATTCATATTATTCTCTGATTATAATGAAGGATGACGAATGATACAGATGATACCTACGGTGATACAGTTTGTGGAATAGTCTATGAACGTATCTGGATATTACAGTAATACCAAATGTGCTACAGAATAAAATAATTAGGTATTATATATCTGTGATTATTCTTTATCCTAAAAGTACGTTTTAGACATTGAATCTGAATCATTCGATTTTAAACAATGTTGTCTAAATTAATCGAAATTCAAGAAAACAGGAACGACGTGAGAGTCAGGTTAAACAGGCACCATAATAGGTTTTTATCCCAGTCCGGATCGATTAGAAACTAAAAATCATCTACTAAAAATGTCTAGAAAATTCTGAGGAAACATGTTGTATTTGAAAGGATTTTAGTTAATCGCAAGACTGCTGTAAAGGAAAGCATATCTAACGCATTAAGATCGCTCAGTTATGGCATTAAATGTTTCTTCGGGAGTTAAGAAAAAATGGAAGGGATTTCTAGTCTAGCCATTCTTGATGCAAAATTAGTCCTTTTGAGTAGGCTGACGATAGAAGAATGTCGCTGCTCGGTAAGGACCTTACTGAAACGTTTTATGTCAAAAAAGAATTTAAACACAAGGCATCATTTTAAAAACAATGGGGCATATTCATAGATCTTTCATAAGCTATTACTATGTAATAACTAATCTAAACCGGAGTTTATGTAATTCATAGACAATTTAAACCCATTTCTAAACGATAAACTGGAGTCTAATATTAATCACGACAAAACGTATGTTTAAGTTGTTTTTAACTCTATTAAACGACAAAACCAAGTGAAAAAGATTTAAGAATTTTGCAATGCTGTTGCTTTTCTCACTGATGGATAATAATTAAATAATTGCGATGTCTGTTTTGTTTTTTTTTTTTTTTTTTTTTTAAATTATTTTAATGACATTTCTTTGATCGTCTACGACTTTTTTTTAGATACTTTCGGACCAACTCATGCAGCGGTAGGATTTTGTTCCTGCTTCTGACCAATTACGTTCTCTCGCTCTTTGAACACTTTTTTTGCCGGTCATAATTTTTTGTTTACAAAACAGCAGAACAACAACAAAATAAAAATTTCAAGTCAAATTCATCGACATTTTGTTGTCAGAAATTGTATATTGTAATAGATTTGTAGTAGATTACACGTTAGACTCGGATCTAATTAAACAGAGCTGGCAAGTTCTTTATGAATAGCAGTCGCGTTTTACCTGTGGGTTAACTTTAGAATCGAGTTTAGTTAGACTCGGGTTTATAGTATGACTATGAATATGCCCCATTTTTTTTTGTTTTTGAAAAATCATGCCTTGTGTCTAAATTCTTTTGTTCTCGCATGGTGTATTTGAACAGAAGAAAATGCGGGGCGGGTTTCCATTATGAACACTGAGGAACATTTTTTTTCTGGCTTAAAATGGCCTAAAAAGCATAAATATAATATTTTTTCTTGAGGAAATGAAATTTTTATTTTATTTTTTTATTAAGGGTATTCACATAATCAAATAAATTTATGCAGCTCGTAAATGTATAAATTTCTGCGGTGCTTTAAGTGAACACCCCTAGGAAATTGTCATTGCGTAAATAGCGTAAATCAACTGTATCTGGAATCACACAAACAATTCATATGACTGGCTCTCAAAGTTTGACATTTGTGATTTGCGTAACTTTCCGCGATAGATTTCCGAGCCCAAATCGTCGCGGAAAATTATGAGGTCTGCGTAAACTATTCTCCATACAAAATCTGACAGTTCATTTACGAGGTGGTAAATTTCTGCAGTTTACGCATTTTATGAGGCTTTTACGCGTTTAAGTGAATACCCTTATTTTTTTTCTCTAAATTTTAATGTTTTTTTTTCTCATCAAACCATGTTTATCTCTGTGACTCATTCCAGTTACATAGCTGAATAAGTCTATACCAAAAACTGTCAGATAGGCGACTGTAAAAAAGTCTGGTGTATTTAAAGTATGGGGTGGGTGGCTCGCTTCGCTCGCTAACAGGATTTTAACCCTTGTTTTCGCTTTTTTTGAGCTTTGTTTTTTTAAAGCTTTTATTAAGTAAAGCCCACCCTATAGTTCCCCACCAACAGCTTGAAAGCAGAACATGTATGCTGTCTATACAATTAGGGGTATCTTGTCTTTTATACTATTTTTTAAGGTTTATCGTTTAAAAAAATCTGCAGCTCAACTACTCGCACCATCTATCCCCTTGAATGTAATTATACTTATACCTCACTTAATGACCGCTTAATAGATTACCAGTGCACAGCGAGATTGAATAATACACGGATTGAAGTTCACTCCATTCCAAATCACGTTAAATCGCATAATTTATCATTTAATTGGATTTCCTCTGCGATCGGCCCTCGTTTGCCGTCACGCCGTAACAGAGTCACACGTTTGTATTCAGGTCCAGGCCATGTGTTCGGCCGGCTCTTCTGATTGAAAATCACATTATTTGTTGTTATTATTTCTTTTGTGTGTCTGCTGACTTCTCTTTTTGACACCTTCACTGGGGTTTTTTCTCACTCTCAGATTCATTCGAGGGACAACTCAATTAAAACCGCAGCACCGACAGAGATCCCTTTCCCATCCCATCCCATGGACGATGGACGCATCCAACACTGCTCGAGGCTGCCGTTTGCTTCGCCTTCCTCCTTCTGACGTTGTTTCTCTCATATCTCTTGATGGTATAGGTTTGCCTTTGCTTATGCACTGGTTAGAGAGGTCTCCGCTTTCAGAACACCATTATTATTAACAGAGAGTGAGGTGGCCACATGCTGGGCCGGCTTTCATATCCCTAATTTGTTCGAATGCATAAGCCTCGATGCCGCTGCACTCATTGAATGCATTTTAAGGGTCCACACTCTACCGATCGACCGACGCGATGCGACGCAACGAGGAGAAGCGCTTGGGTCAATTGGATTGTTTCCTTTATCGTGCCATTGTGTCTGTTGTGTTCTGTAAAGAGATACAACACGTTTTATCCTCGCTGTTATATTTAATGTTTTACAAGTGATTTGACAGTTTTGCTTATTTCACTTTGAAAATTTCAATCCGCCACTACTAAGGGATATGTTAATTTATAATTGGTTAGAGCACGGGAGGTGATCGTTAATTCTTTTTGAAGTCTGAGTCGAAACGAAACTCATACGGAGAGTTCGTCTCGGTTTGGCGATGATAGATATGAATCAACAGTTTGTATAAATACAAATTTGATTAAATTGTAAAATTGTATTTCTCATGAAGTTGAAGACGGTTCAGTTCAACTGTTGAGTGTAATTAATCATCGCATATCGGTTATGAATTTGCTAGAATCAATAATTGTTATTAGTTTTCGCTAAGAAATTCGTTCCGGCCGAGTCAAATTCCCCATTTAACTCTCAATCCTCTTTTTTGGGGCTACATATTCAAAAATATTACTGTTGCTGAATGAAACGAGAGTAATAATAGTTGGTGGGTATCCAGTACCCAGTTATGGATACCCTTAAGTTAAACATTGTCTTTGAAAATTTAGACAGATTTTCTACTGATCTGATTTTAATAGTAATTACTTTTCATAGTCCAAGTTAATAAAAGTACGACATTTTAAAGCACTAGCACTTTTTTGGTTATATGGACACTATTTTTCGAGTTGGTTGCTATGGCTGGTTTACGGCGTAAGTTTATAGCATATATTCCTTGAAATTATTAATTTTGCCAGATTCGTCCACAAGGTCCTAGCCTTTGAAGTAAATTTCTCGTAAGCTCCCATTACGATCTTGAAGGCAATCTCACGAAAATTGTTTTTTTTTTTCCGAATTTGTGGATGTTATGTGAGTAGAGTTACTCTATATTAAAGCCGGCGGGGAATATGTGATGTTGGTATCTTATCTAGGTCAATAGGGCCTAGCACTCGGATTATTTAAACCTAACTGAACTACACGCTAAAATTATTTTTATATGCAGATCCAGATACTGACTTTTTTTCGTGGAAGCGCAGCGCAGTCACTGTGATTTCTGGAAAATGAGAGTATAGACAACAAAAATGCTTCTTGACTATCTTTTTCGTTCGAACTCGGCATAAAGTATAGGTCCCTCCCATTCATTTGTCCTAAAAAATAAAAACTCACACAAACGAATGCTTGTGAACATATAGATCTAGGGTTCCTATACGGACAACAATTTGTTGTTTGTACAAAAATGTATGAAGAGTTTTGAAATCAGTCTTTGGTCTTCAAATCCTTCTTCGGTTTCAGGTTTTTTAGTCTGACTATATAATTTAGCAGCCTTGTTTATGCAGTTTTTTTCAAGTTAAAGCAGGCATTTATTATAGCATGGGCCAGATCACGTAAAATGAAACGATCGAACGATATCGTCTCTATCATACACCACTGATACTATTGTCGAAACATTATCGTTCGATCGATTTCATTTTACGTGATCTGGCACCTGGAAGATGTTTTCTCATCGCCTTGATTAATGTCTGCTCAAAGCAACGCGAATGCGGGAGCGGGAAATAAATATACAAGTCGATGGCGATGAGCAGACCATTAGTCCTTAAAAATTCGTAGGTACTAGCTCTAAATATTTCTGAGTAGCTTAGGTAACGTATCGCTATAGCCCTAGCTGATGACAATACCGGTTGATTTGATCTATACTAAACTCATCCGTCTTGTCATTTTAGATTTGAGGTAGCCCAGCGATAACTTCGTAAAAAAAGATAGCTCAAATCGGACGATCCGTTTTCGAGATATGGGCGGTCTTACGTATGCAACTTTGTTTTAAAATGTATAGACTTCAGAATTTGCGTGAAAATTTGTTATTGAATAAATTTGTGAACGGATAATTATACATTTACTTACTAACTTACATAAGGTGGCGCTACAGTCCGGGATGAACCTGCGCCTCCAGCCACCATGATATTTAGCGAGCTGTCTCCAGTTTTGCACGCTAAGTTGGTTATAGTCCCCTTCCACTTGCGTGCGACATCGCCACCTGAAGCGAGTTTTTCCTCTACTGCCCCGCCACAAACGCGCCAGTGGCATCACGCTGCGTTCTGTTTATTATGCATGTTATGTTGGTAAGGCGGACAAAGAGGCAGTGGCACCCGGGGCGGTAAATCAAGCTTACAAAGTTACAACCCTTAACCCGCCAATGGTGACCTACTGGTCTGTGAGACCGGGTGTGTTAAAAAATTGGGATAACTTTATTCTCCGTTATTGTTTTTTGTTGCAATTTCGAGTAGATGCCGCATTGCACGTCCCCCACCATCAGTTCACGTCGAAACTACTTAGTGAGGACACGTTGTGTATTTTTCTACTAACCCGGTGCGTGAGACCGTGTCCGTGTGTCACCGTGTATGTAAGTAAAATATTTGTTTATTATTCGGGTATTTTACCTAGTATATTATTTTTTTATTGTTTTATTGTGTATTTTGTTCATTTTGTAAGAGTTCCATATGTCGAAAGACTAAAAAACGTTATTTTCCTTTATGAATATGTGATTTTTTATTTTTTTCTTAATTTTAAAAAATGTATTACTAAAAACATTGTTATTTTTAATGCTCTATTTAAAAATGTTTGTGAATTGTAATATTGAAATAAAAGAACTTAAATTGATTAAATATCTTTGTTTTATTGTCAAAGAGCATATATTTAAAGAAAAACATGAACTATTAGTAACACGTTTCGAAAAATCTTTAGTTGAAAACCCCGGTGCGTGAGACCGGCGTCACCATTGATCAAAGTGAAATTCGCGTCACCATTGGCGGGTTAAAAATTTAAGAAAAAAAAAGACGAACAAAGATTTTATTTAAAGGTGCCTTCGAGTTTTTATTGCACTGAATGTTTCGATTAAATCATTAAAATCTATATATTTTGTTATTCAACCTACTTTGGCTCATTGTTGATCTTAGATAAGTCTTAATTAATTTTAATTTTGAAAAGCTTCGTTCACATGATGCCACTGAGATGCAAATTGTTAAATAAATTCTCATCGCCAATGACAGACTCGGTCTGAAAAGTCCCAATTAACAATGAAGCTTAAAAATTCAAATGCTGTCCAAATTTCTGCATCCTTTAAATTTATTTTTGCAGCTACCATGTGACGCAGTTCAGCGATAGCAGATGCGCTATCAGTTCTGAATGTTGACAGCTCACTTGGTGAACTGATTAATCTGCTGCTTAATGGTCGGATTATCAACTCCAAGCTGGGTGAGGTACCCGCAAGAAGATCTGTTAGTATAGAGGCACTTTGCAAGGTGGTCATTCTATCCCCCCCATCCTTGGAATTTGGGGGTCATCGAACTACTGATAACTGATAATCCTAGAAGGCGAAGGATGCACGGCGAATGCTTATGCAGATGTTATTGCTATAGCTGTTTTAGGAAAGCATGCTTTAAACAAGCTATCTAGCTGGGCGAGTCGCTGTGGTTTAGATGTGAACCCCACACAAAACCGATCTGTTGCTATTCACCAGGAAATATAAAATTCCGACAGTCGACCCCCCTCACTTTCTCTGACAAAGCAAAATATTTGGATCGAGTCAAGAAGGCTACAGCTATACAGTAGCACTCTTCTCTTGCAAAAGAGCTATTGGTAATAAATGATGGGATCTAACCTCGAATTACTCACTGGCTCTATATCTCAGTTAAAAGACCGATACTTAGGTACCTATGTGATAATTGTCTGGTGGACAGCCTTGGAGAAAGTTATAAATAGCGACTACACTCTAAAAAATGCGTGTAAAATTACTACGAAAATGTATGTAATTTTTAATGTAAAAATAGGCAAGTTGCGTGTTTATACACACGACAGTAGGTAAAAAAAAAATTTAAACACATAATGTTAGATATTACAAACATTTGTTGCAAATGTACACCTTTTGTGTACCTTTCAACAACTATTGTTTAAACATTACTCTGAAAATGTTTATAAATAAACAAATTTTGTTTAAATATAAACACCTTATGAAATTTACACACACAGTGTTTAAAGCCCAACAACCAATGCTTATATTTACACCCATCTGATGAAATTTACACATTTTATGTGTAAATTTGCCATTCGATTGTGAGTGACGGTGCATTTGCGAGCTCATATGTGATCAGACCTTTGAATGGAGCGGTTCAACCTTTAGTCCCATTACATATTTTATTGAAAACAAGTTTTGTGCGCGTGTGTTCGTTTTTATAATCCAGTTGGTTGCCCGATTTCCCAAACCAGACATATCGATTTTCTGGATCTTGTGGTGCAAGTAATTAATTATTATTACGCGTTTAATATTATGTACCCCACGCATCTGTCGCAGTCGATGGAGTTCCTGGTGCGCTTTTGCTACAGGCACTATCCTAACTCTACGCGTGGCTCAAAAAAACATGTTAATAACATGCAACGAGTGAACACGCTCATTTCGGAAATTATTGGAAGCTAAAATAAATAATAAGAACAGATCTTTTAACGCTATGAATTTTCAATTTTTTTTTAAACTGAAGTATGTACATATTTAAATTTTTTTTTTTTTGAAAACGAATAATTTATAATAAAAATATCTTAAGCATTTTTGGATTGTTTTATTTCGTTTAGACAGGTTCACTGCAGTGGCGGGTATCAAGGCCGATGATAATACTTTTATTTGTTTTTACATTTTTTTGAATAGACTTTTTGACGATTAAATATTGAATTTAAGCAATATTACATAAAAAAAGTCTAATTTTAAGCTTCTTCATAGACAATTTTGTTGGAGCTTACACATTATATGTAGAATTTTGCTACAAATTTGAACATAAAAGATTTGAATTTACACATTTTATGTTGATCTATAAACATTTCTTTCTAAAATTCTGTTGAATTTTAAACATTAATTATGTAGATGTACACTTAATTTGAACATTTTAAGTGTAGAAATACGCATTCATATTGAATCTCGATATCAAACTTAAGCAAAATTACACAAAAAAAGTCTAATTTTGAGCGTCTTCATACACAATTTTGTTGGAGTTTACACATTGTATGTCGAATTTTGCTATAAATTTACACATAAAAGGTTTGAATTTACACATTTTATGTTGATTTATAAGCATTTCTTTCTAAAATTCTGTTGGATTTTAAACATTAATTATGTAGATGTACATTTAATTTGAGCATCTTAAGTGTAGAAATACGCATTTATATTTAAAACCTGTGTTTGAATTTACACAACAAAGATTTAAAATTTACGCATTAAATGTTTAAAATTGATACGTGCGTAAAATTACTGCAATTAAGGTAGGCAAGTAGATTCCTCGCTTAATGATAGTAAAATTACACGATTTTTTTTTAGAGTGTATCTAAGCAGGGCCTGCATGTGTATAAGCGGTGCACTACACACAACTCCCTCTGCGGCAGTGGACATATTGTTTCATCTATTACCCCTTGATATTTTCAGCAAGCAAATGGCGGCAAGTGCACCCATTCGCCCTAAAGCTACCTCACAGTGGTCAAGGAATGACTTTGGCCACGCCTCTATTCTGAAGAACTTCGAAGTCTCAACCGAAAACACTGACTACACCACCCCATCTCTAAATTTTGACAACATCTTTCTCGTCACTATCCCTCCAGAGCAATCTGCAATGATGATACTTTCGTAGAAGAAGAATCAGTTCACTATACACTGACGGCTCAAAAACCAAAGACGGAGTTAGTGGGGGTGTTTTCTCCGAAAGTCTTAATCCTATGCTCTCTTCAACCAATAATATTTCCACTTCGATTTGGAGTGAAAATAAAATAAAGTCCAAATCCAAAAGTAGTTTCATTGTCTTATTTGTGATTTTATTTTGTGTAATGTGCAAAATAGTTATTTTGCTGTTACCGATGGTGCACCCCCTATTAGTCTGCCACCCGGGGGAGTTTTGCACTATTATTTCAAGGACAATGTTGAAGAAGTCACATGACAGCGCATCGCCTTGCGTAAGTCCTTTTTTGACATCGAAGGTGTCGGTGAGATCTTTACCGACCTTAATGAAGCAGTGTGCATTCTAACCTAACTGCTTACCTAACATGTTATTAAAAAAAACACGCCAAAACAAAACCTATCTATTTGTTTTCCAATTAATTACTATTGAAATACGTCCTTTGATAATGTTCTACGAGATTAATTTTACGCTCATTTGAAAAAACAAAAATCCATTTAAAATTATTAAATTTAATTGAATGTCGTGCTGAAATCCCTCCACATATAAGCTGAACGGGCTGAACGGTGCACATCCAACTGATATTAAATTCAATTCCAGTTTTTCTGGAATTTGCGGTTGGGATCTTTACATTTGTCTTTTACCTTTTGTAGGGACTTCTGCATGCATTCGCGATTCTATTTTTTAACGACGCAAATTTTATCGATGAACAGGCCCTTAAAATCACGCATTGCCATTCATTTTTGTTTAATCGGCCACAGTAACCTAATGTTGGTATCAAGACATTATGTTAGTAGTAAAATGTTATGATACCTACATGGCGCGCGAACGCGAACGATAGTTATGCCAAAGCCGATGACGGGACGTATGTATAAACGCTCTTGTGCATAAACGCACTATAAAAGCAGCCGCATAAAACTGGCAATCATGTGTAATAAAAATATTCCAGTAATCATAATTGTTTAGAATAAAATAATTTTAAACTAATTGTCTAAATTGAAATAAAGTAAAACACTGGTTGAACGTTAAAAATGACTGTATTTAATCACTGATAAAAAAAAACTGACTGACAAGAATAATTCCAATGTTCTGTCTTATATATGAATACAAATGTTTATAAATAAAAATGTACACATTGATGTGTTCCAGTGAGGGATGATTATGTGATCGTGGGAGATGTCTTATGGCAGTTGTTAAGATTAGGATGTTTATGATCGTCTTATGGCAGTTCGTAAGATTAGGATGTTTATGATCGTGGGAGATGCAAATAGGTTGCAACCATATTGTTGATCGTAAATATCTTTATCTGGAACTTGGTTTATTGCTGTTGTATAGATACCTCCATCGAGGGCTAAATTCGTCTTAAACAGAATTCCCCCCAAAAGAAGAATTATTTAGATTAGTTGCACGCTATTTGATGGAGGTCCTTTCCAATGTACGAACCATCGGTCGTTCTCCAAGGGACTTGATGTTGGTATGCACTGGTTGTTATCTGAGGAAATTGGGTTCAATTTGCGTCTCAGGCATAATCGAAAGAAATATAGGAGAGAACCAATAGTTATACTCCCAAATATTCCTAGTATGATATACCAATAATCGGATATGTTGAGTGGACTTTCATTTATCTGCTTGTCCAAGTCGGCAGCGATCTCTTTTAAAATACTCATGGACCTTTTTGGAATAACATTGGTAGTTCTTGGCTCCCAATGTATTGGAACGATGGGATTGTCAGTTACCAGTTGCTCTAGATCTCGTTTGCTTCTTGTGTTAGAGGTAGACCAGATATTTTGATGACTGTTTATTAGACTGCATCTTGGATAGGTAATCAATGCTGCTGAGTAATCGATATTTTGTGTTTGTCCGCTGCACATGATGTGTGTTCTCTGATGACATCCTGGTAATACAAATGCTCTGTAATTATCAATTGGGAAAATACTTTCCAAGGTTTCACAAGATTCTGATATGTGTTCGCAGGAGTGCGCTGTATATGTATTTAATATTGCACTTTCTGTGCAGTTGTCTAATGGTAGATAATTCAGTTTTACAGAAATAAGTTTTGATGTTAAATCGAGGTTAGTTACATCAATATATGAAGTGTTCATGAGATCGGTGAGGACTCGTTGAAAGTATCGTTTATTGCTGAGTCTGAGAATACTTCCATCTTTATTTGGAGAGCTCATAATAGCCCAATGTCGAAGTCTCCTTGAGTTCACGATAGGAATTTGGAATGATATTACTACCATCCCGTCGTCGTTTACACTTTTTATTGGTTGACCGAAATTGAATATCTTTTCTCCAATGTTAGGGATATCTATCATCGGAGTAGTTTCCTTTAAGGTTTGCACGACTTTCAATAATTCCTCATATGGTTTCACGAAAATGATGTTCTTGTGTCGTAATCGAATATTTTCGAACTGTACTTGGATTTGTTGTGCGTAGTCAATTACTGTTTCCATTAGTGCTTGTTCTCGACGTTGGATTTCTAGTTTATCTAAAACTTCTTGCATAACATCGATTGTAATCACATCGTCCTGTTGGGTCAGGAAGCTGAGAGTTTTTTGTAGGGATGTTTGAGTCCGATCCAATTCTTGGCGTAGCTGAGAAAGCCTTATCTCATTATTGATTAAAGCCGCTGATAAGAGGATCGTTGTTCCATGTCGTAATGTGGCCATGATAATGGGTTTTATGACTGCTCCGAGTAATATATATCTCTTTTTACGAGATGTATATCCTAATTGGATGTCTTCGATGACCAATTTCGCCGTGGAGTTCAGGTTTCTCAATAATACCATACAATGTTGATGTATTGATTCCATTTTTGATTTATATCCTTCACAGTCTTCTTTAAAATTTGATAGTGAGATATTGAAGAATGATAAATCTTGGGTTAGGTTGACTCTAGTATTCACGGTGAATGGGATATCATAGAGTTTGTAATACACATCTCCTAGTGGTTCTACATGAATACCTGGAGAGAGTGGAATTATTGTAGGGGATGATGAATTGACTGATGGTGTCCACATGAAGCAAAGTAGTAGACATAGATGAATTAGTGATATGCCTTTTCTTTTGCTCCTTCGGATTGTGCGGTCTTCATTAGGTTCGTTACTGATATATCGTTGTTCGGGCTCATCATCCGGTAATAAAGGAATGAGTTGATTTACTGCATGTACTTTTGTTTCTTTTCTATCTTTGGTTGTAGTTACTACGTCAACTTTCCTTACTACACCCGCTTGGTCTGGATATACTTTTGTGACGATTCCTTTCTTCCAATCGCCAGGTGTGATGCTCGGTTCCTTAATGATGACAATGTTATTAGTAGCTAAATTTTGTCGGGGTACTAGCCATTTAGTTTTCGTTTGAAGTTCCCTGAGATATTCGGTCTGGAATCTCTGCCAAAATTCCTTCATTATTTGATGCATCATCATCCATTTTTTCGTGAGAGGTGTTTTTTGTGAACCATCTATGGAGGAAGGCTTGTAACCTCGTTGATTTATAAAATGAAATGGTGTTAATGCTGGTTGTTCTTCAGGCGTGAGAGGATTTGCACAAATTGGTCTACTATTCAGTAGGGCTTCGATTCTGCATAAAAGTGTTGAGAATTCTTCGTATGTGAGGTTCTTTACATCGGCCATTCGTTTCGTGAAATATTTTAAGGATCTCACGCAGGCTTCCCATAGACCTCCAAAAGTGGGGCTATGGCGAGGGATGAAATGCCATGTGACTTCTTGGATGGCTGTTCGCTGTTCACTATCTTTAATTATCTTCTCCCATGTGTCTCTGAACATTCGATTTGAGCCTACGAAATTTGTGCCGTTATCTGACCATACTTCAGAGCTTACTCCTCGTCTGCTGCAGAATCTACTGAAGGCGGCTAAGAAATGTTCCGATGATAAGCTTGTTACTAGTTCCAGATGAGTAGCTTTAGTAGAGAAACAAACGAAATTCACGACCCATACTTTGATAGTCCTATCAAATTTAAGAGGACTGGCTTTGATGGTAAATGGACCGCATAGATCTACACCAACCTTCTCAAATGTTGCTGATGATGATACTCGTTCTTTTGGCAATTGACTCATTTCAGGTTGTATGGTGCGAGCGTTCCATCTGATGCATGTTGTACATTTTCTGATGCAAGTTCTGATAGCCATTTTGATTCCTGGGATCCAATATTCTTCCACAACTAGACGAAGCATAAGTGTATTGCTAGCATGACCATTATGAAGATGGATGAAGTTTATGAATAATGTTAATCCATGACTTTTGGGAAAAACTATTGGGTGTCGTTGAGATTCTAGAAGCTCTGATGCGTTTGATAATCGTCCTCCAACTCTAAGTATTTGATTTTTGTCCAAGAATGGTGAAAGTTTATACATCCAATTTTGTTTTGGTACTAGTTTTCCTTTTCTGAGGTAACTTATGGCATCTCCAAGATATAGATTTTGATAATATTTTATGATGCGTTCTTTTGCTCTGATAATTTCTGTGGCTGTTAGGGATCCATTCATGATATGTCTCCACCGTAAACAGAATGCTGCTACTCTTAACACCTTTTTCCAGTCGGAAAATCGTTCAAAGATGTCTTCTTCTGAAGAGGTTTGTGTTATTAGGACTTCAGTGTCAGGAGTATATGGTGTTGTAGGGAGCTCATCGTCTTGAAGCCAATGTGGACCATTAAACCAGATATCACACTTTGATAATTGCTCAGCTGTTAATCCTCTAGATGCAGGATCTGCAGGGTTGTCTTCAGATTTAACATAATGCAAGTCCAAAGGATTGATGATGTCTCGAATTCTGGTAACTCTTCTTTCCACGAATTTGGTTGCGTTGCACTTCTTGCTTCGTACCCATGCTAGGGACACCATACTATCAGTATACATAGTAAACTTTAATATTCTATTAGAAAAGGATTCTTTGATGGACTTCAAAAGAGTTGATAACGTCACTATAGCCTCTAATTCCAATTTAGGAATAGTGCTTTGTTTGCTTTCTAGAACTGCGACGGTTTTGATCTTTGCCACATTTCCTTTTGCTGCTATAAGTGTTATCTTGTAACCATCGGATGTCCTTACTCTGCTATAAACTACAGCTGCTTGTGCCAGGTTAGATGCGTCCGAAAATCCAATCAACTCTACGTAGTTGTTAATATCGCAAGGAATGAAACGAGGGATTCTAATTGAATTGAGACTAATGATTCCGTTAATGCATTTTAGGAATTGGTTTTGAATGTCTTGAGTAAGTGTCTCGTCCCAATCCACTTTCTGTTTCCATACTTTTTGTAGGAAAATTCTCAGCATCATTATGAATGGTAAAATGAATCCTAAAGGATCGTAAAATGTAGCGGATATAGAGGATATACCTCTTTTCGTGAACTTGATGGATTTTGGTTGTTTCAAATTTAGGCGGAAGTTATCTTCATTGCAGTCATAAGTTACTCCCAATATTTTGAATTCCGGGCTGTCAGATTCTGAATATGATGTGATTTTCTGTTTGTCCGGTAGGTTCCTCAAGACTTCAGGATTGTTAGTCATCCATTTAGTGAGTGGCAGTTTGGCTGCATCCAATGCTCCTTTTATCTCTTTGATTTGATACTGGGCTTCTTCTATGGTGTCGGCTCCATATAGTAAATCATCCATGTAAAATGCCTTTTGTATGATTAGTGCGATGTCTGCTGTAGCGTTGTCTAAGGCGCACTGCTTCATGGTTCTTATGGCTAGGAATGGTGCCGCATCTGTACCATAGGTTATTGTGTTCAGCTTATATTCTTGTGGAATTGAATTCTTTGTAGGTCTCCAGATGATTCTCAGCTTATTTCTATCTTCTGGTAGTATGAAGATTTGTCTAAACATCATAGAAATGTCTGCCGTGTAAATGTATTTGTAACGCCTTGCAGTGGTTAGGATGTCCTTGATGCATGTTTGAAGTTTTGGACCTTCATGCATTGTGTCATTTAAAGATATGCCATTGCTTGTCTTTGCACTGGCATTAAATACATTTCTTAATTTGGTGGTTAGAGAACTTTCTTTTAGGATAGAATGATATGGTATGTAGAATACTTTATTGCCATCATCTCTTTCTTCTTCTGGTTTTAGTCTTGACATGTGTCCTAATAGTTCATATTCTTTCATGAAGTGGTTACTCATCTCGTAATGTTTGGGATCTTTCTGCCATCTGACCTCCTGGTGCATGAACATTCTCAAAGCTTTTCTGTAGGAGTGTCCTAGTTCCTGAGCATCTTCCTTCCATGGTGTTGGGACAACATATCTTCCATCAGGTAGTCTATAGTGACGTGATTTGTATAGTTCTTCACAGTAGTCGTCACCTTCCTTTGAGTCTTCTTCCGGTAGTTCGTAGAATTCCATGATGCGTTTTGCTAGTATTTCATCTTTGGAAAGATTTTGCAGAGTTTCATTTGTAGTGATGAATGTTGACGTAATTTGATTTGGTCTTGTTGACTTTCCCGAGATGATCCACCCTGCTCGTGTTGGTTGTAGGAGCAATCCATCCTTTGTGATTTTGTTTGGCACGTCATGTATAAATAGCTCTGATGTCACATCTCCCCCGAGAAGAAGTCCAATTATTCCAGGATTATTTGGAGCTGGATCTGCTAATGTTAGGTTTTGAAGATCAGGATCCAACTGATAGTGTTTTATTGGTAAGGAATCCGTGATTTTTGGAACTACTAGTGCGTTGACCTCAATTTTTGTTGAATCTTTTAGTTGGATTTTTATGTGAACCTCGTTCCTTGCCTTTCCAGAAATACCATTTATTCCTGATATTGTTACATTTGCTTTTTGTTTTTGAAGTTTTAACATTTGAACGATGGATTCGCATATGTATGTTCTTTCGGCACACAAGTCAATTAAACATCTGATTGGATATTTTACCTTATTTTTGTCTAGAAGTTCCACAATGGCTGTTGGTAATATTGTGGTTGACATAGTTTCCTTTTGTTGAGTTACATGTGCTCTTGATGTCTCAGGTTTTGGAACTTCTTTTAATGGATGCATTAGGGTAATGTGTTTCCCTTTGATTTTGCAAATTTCACAATATGTTGATGATCTGGACTTACATGGTGAGAATCGGAATGTATGTTTTACACAATAGAAACAAATTCGATGGTTTTTCAAGAGTTCTGATCTGTTATCGCTGCTCAAAAATATGTCGCAATCTATTGTTTTATGATCATTTTTTCGGCAAATTAAGCAGTATATTGATTCTTCCTGTCTTTTTTCAGAAGTTACCAGAGCTCTTGATTTTGATGGTGTTTTTTCATTTGTTATGTTTTGGTATAGTGGCACGTGTTCCCAGATTAACAGCTCCTTCTCGAAAAAGTCATCTAGGTTCTGGGCAGACGGTGTGTGTTTTGTTCTTCCTAAGAAGTCTTCAAATCTGGACCTTGTACGATCATCTAATTGTGTTAACGCGACTTCCATTAAGATATTTTCTGCGGTGATTCGAAGTTGTTGTATGTTGGCATGAATTCCTCGAAAAGTATTGCAGAATGACTTTGCAGCTTTTATGTCTTGATAGCTGACACGTTTATCTTTATCTTGTAATGTTTTTAGTTCCATCGATAGTAATTTCCTGGGGTTGTTGAATCGGTTGTCCAGTATTTTCCAGGCGAGCTCGTAACTGTCATCTGTGAGCTCTATGTTTTCTATTGCTTCTTTTGCTTCTCCTGTGAGGTTGGATTGCAAAAATAGGAACAGTTTTTTCTTGGAAGTTTGACGCTTATTTAGAATTGCGTCTGTGAATTGTTCTCGGAATGAGTTATACGTTCTTAAATTACCATCATACTGTGGCAATTTATAGTCTTTTGCCTCTATATTAGTTCCTCCTAGTTGGTTTTCTGTCAGTAAT
Organism: Cheilosia scutellata; assembly: GCA_955612985.1. Classification (NCBI taxonomy): domain Eukaryota; kingdom Metazoa; phylum Arthropoda; class Insecta; order Diptera; family Syrphidae; genus Cheilosia; species Cheilosia scutellata. The sequence goes on along the minus strand of OY015313.1, from coordinate 53,776,823 downwards.
CGGAGAATTTTTGCTAGTTCACCCATTTGGTCTTCCTGCTTTACTTCTTCACTAGGTTTAGGATGCGGAATTTTTTGGATTTCCTCTGATAATGGATTTCGTGTAGGATCAATGGTCCATGCATTTTGTTTTTCTTCTTGATGAGACCTCGGAAGTGGAATTTGTAGTTTGGGATGATCTTGGATAACGACTTGCTTTGGAGTTACTGATAGAGTTTTCAATGGACTGGTAATTGGGGTTTTCGGAATCTTCGGGATTGCTCCTGTTACCCAGGTTTTCATTCTATCCACAAATTCGTTGTTTACTTCTTCTGCCTGCAGGAACTTCTCTTCGTATCCTTCCGGTGGTTGAGACGACATTAGTACTGCATGGTTTGTCTCAATTTTAAACCATAAGTCACTTCTTTCTTTTTCATGATCAAGGAGTCTTTCTGCTGTTCGTCTTGACGAGGATTCTTTCTTGAAGTTCTCAAGCATTCTTTGCAATCTTATGATTGCATCTTGTTGATCGTCCATTAAACGAATGCTCATTTTGATGATTTTTTTTATTAAAAGATTTAATCGGTGTTTTAACTTACTGGTCTTTGCGCTTAGTACCAGGTGAATTTAAATTGCACTTTTTGATATAGTAACCGTAGCAATAATTTTGCCTTTGTATAATTCACGGATGTTTTACACTTTCTTCTTATCGCAATGCAGTAGATTTGTTGGTTGATAATTCTTTTATGTAGCAAAGAATATTAGCATTTGTTGAAGTACTGGTTTTCTCAATGCCGTGTGGTATTTGCACTTCTTGAAATATTTATCTCAATGCAGGGAGTATCTGATGGCACTCAAGGATCTTTAGATTCTTAATTATGTGTCACCACGTAGTCTGTGCTCAATTCGTCAAAAGGCTCAGCTGCGATTTTTGTTGTGTGTTGTGTTTGTTTTTGATTTTTTTTTATGATTTTGTGTAGTAATTTGTAAGATTACTAGTTTGAAGATCTTCTTACTCGGTTTTTGGTGTTGGTTCTGGATATCCACTAGTAAGCCCCGGCCGGTAGCAAACTAGTTTCAGGAAACGGTAAAGTGTTTTTCTCGAAGGACCACTTGTTTAGAATAAAATAATTTTAAACTAATTGTCTAAATTGAAATAAAGTAAAACACTGGTTGAACGTTAAAAATGACTGTATTTAATCACTGATAAAAAAAAACTGACTGACAAGAATAATTCCAATGTTCTGTCTTATATATGAATACAAATGTTTATAAATAAAAATGTACACATTGATGTGTTCCAGTGAGGGATGATTATGTGATCGTGGGAGATGTCTTATGGCAGTTGTTAAGATTAGGATGTTTATGATCGTCTTATGGCAGTTCGTAAGATTAGGATGTTTATGATCGTGGGAGATGCAAATAGGTTGCAACCATATTGTTGATCGTAAATATCTTTATCTGGAACTTGGTTTATTGCTGTTGTATAGATACCTCCATCGAGGGCTAAATTCGTCTTAAACAATAATCGCTAAATACCTCGTGTTGTTGTCGATATGTGTGCATTGCATGCTTTGGTACAGGCTAACAGGCGCATGGTATGGTGGTTAGCAATGGACCTGCGCGCCATTGTATAAGCCGACAGGTTTCCGAAAACCGTATCACTAAAATTATGACTTGGAATCAATTTTGCGGGCAATGCCAACAGATAATTGAGGAAAAGAAATCTTATTGAAAAGGAATCATTTTTATAGTAGATTTTCATATAAGAAATTGGTTATGCGATGTTTGACAGTCTAATAATAAAAGTTGCATTGCCTAGGGTACAAATTTGTTATTCATTAGCGAAAAGTAAAGGCTTATTTGTCGTGATAGGAAGGACTTCGGACAGATTGCATTTTAATTTGATAGAATTTGACACGAGTTCAGTAAGCATTTATGTATAGGAGGTGGAAGAGTATTAATGCCTTTATACATAACAGCCAAGGGCGCTGTGGCTCAGTAGCTCAGTATGGTTAATTTCCCGGACTACTGAGCAAGGGGTCTCATATTCGATACTCATAAACCTTAAGGCTTTTAACAATGCGCTACATCCCGCAAACGTTTGACAAACATCCGAGAGTACAGTAGACGCTCGGTATAGTGAACCCTTTGTATAGTGAACTATCCAATATAGTTCCACCACTAAAATTTTACACAGACTAGCTACTCTAAATATTGAACTATGAAAATCTGGATATAGTGAACTCAGATTTTTTTTCGCAAAAGTCAAAGAAAAATGTTCCAGTTTAGCAATGCGCCTGTATGTCAACAATTTTTTACAACAATTTACCGTTCATTTGTGTGTTGTTTTGATATTTTAGTTATGAAGGTTAGGTTAGCCACATAGACTGTCCCAAAAACAGGACGCAGAAAGTGGCCAGAAAAATTATGGGCCGGACATTACAGGAACTCTATTGCTACCTACGAATTTCTTTTAAAGAAATTCTTTGGTGGCGGTTTGTCTTCGGGTATAGACGGAGGGTAACCGTAGCAGTCTACCCCCTGTCTATTGCCTCCGACAGTCCACCACTGAGGAGAGAGAGACTGATACATGGCAGAAATGGGTGGTTGAATCAATCTGTTCTTCTGCTTGACCAAAAGTCAGTGGATAGATTGTCTACTGGAAGAAAAGGATGGAGGGTAACCGTAGCACTCTGCCCCCGGTTATTTCCTTTAAAATCCCGTCCACGAGACAAAGACCAGAAGAGCTTGATTGAAGCAAACCACCATACTGCTTGGTATACCAAAAAAGGGTTAGAGTTTCTCCTTCAGGGAAAGCAAAGGCGAATGGTGACCGAAACAGTTTAACAGTCTATTGCCTCTGACGAGATGTTTAGAGTGTCGAAATGAAGTTGACTGATGTAGTGCTGTAGTCAGCTCCTACAGGTGGCGGTTAGTCTTCGACGATGGCGAAGAAGACACTTAATGAAGGTGACAAATTATTTTTTAAAAATTTAATTATGGAAAAAAATGATATTTATTTCTGTGTTCCTCAAAAGAAATATCTTCATCTCAGTGATTTTTAAAGATAAATACAATTTTGTTTTTGTTATTTTAGTGTTTTGTATAATATATAATGCCTATTATATCACCAACCCATTCTTCACCGACACCAACATGAGACAGCCAGACTTGCTATATCGTCGAATTTGGCATCGGCATCGTTGCCATGTGCTTCAGAGGAGAAGCTGTAACCGAAATCATTAAACTCTGTAACTTTATAATCTTCATTTATGACCTTTTTAAGAAGATAATGCAGCAAATTTTACAATTTTCCGAAATCGATGCAACCAAACTATAAAAGCGGCAAAGTCTATTTACAAGGAGAGAATACCTAATAAATCATGTCCTAATGGTTGACACCTAACAATCAGTAACTTTAGTTGGTCTTCCTTTCTACATTTAGAATGAAGGAAGATGGATCGCATGTATCAAGCACCTTTAGTGCAGATTTTTGGATCGATGACAGATTTATTCTAGAGCTGAATTATAAAAAGGAAACGGGAGCCGGAATAACATCTTAAGGTTCTTTGTACTGCGCCACGTCCGACAAACATCCGAGAGTATGACTGTCCAAAAAAAAAACCAAAAATAGAAACTCACACAAACGAATGGTTGCGAGAAGCTAGGCCTAGGGTGTCTACAGCCTATTGCGCCACCTATTTATTTAAAGGAACCCGAGAAGATTTCCAGCCATATTAATCAAAAATTATGCACCAGAACTTGCACAATGCACATACACTCCGCACCACTTGAATAGCACACCTCGTAGGTCGGTTTTCTATCGCCCACTGGTCCCAAACTGACTTAATTTTTTTTAAATTAAAGTTCGTTTAATTGTTGTAATTTGACTAGAAGGCAGATTTAAAACAAAAGCTTTAAGGATTAACAAAAAATTATTAACTAAAAACCGACAAAATGTGGGGTCATAACTTTTTGCCACTTGAATAAAACACTTAAACGAAAATGCATATGCATATACCTTATAAATATCCCATAATTCACTCAAAATTTGAATTTTGTGCAATTTAACAGTACAGTGATGCTAAGGCTAACGGAAAAAGGATAACAATGTGACAGCTGTGTTCGGGGTTAGTGAAAATGGAGCGCTATACGAAAGAACAACGTATTTTCGGCATTGAACTTTTTTTTGGGGTTTTTTTGAAGTTGAAAGGTTTATGCAAACAAGCCCACGACCACCAACGCCATCGATTGAAATTCAGCGACATTTATTCGAAACGGTCATAGAAAATTTCAATAGAAGAGAACGTACTTATGAATCAATAAAAAATGTAAGCTTTCGAATTCAAAATCTGTGTTTTCTATCAAAATTACATTTAGCGTGAATTATGGGACACCCTTTCCCTTTACAAATTGGTCAAATAATTTAGCGAAACGCGTTGTCTTTTCGGATGAAAAAAAGTTTAACCTTGACATTGAGGAGCTTATTTTGGCTCCTCCTTTCTTAGATCATGGAAATAAAAGTTGTAACCATCGGAGCCGTCAAGGTTTAGTTCATTTTTTGATCTTCGGAAATTCCAGCCGGAATTTTTTATTTACCTACCCTTTAATTATATGACTTCCTGTTGGGAAAATATGTACCTGTTAACAGGTATTAAAAGTTTACGGGTACAAAATTTCCAACAGCCATAAAGAGCGAAAATCGATTGCAAAATGTATGGCCTCATCCTAGTTGTCGCCAGTGTATATGTATATTTCAAATCTGAAAGATACTATCTACCTATAATTAGATAATGACTTTGAAATTTAAGTAGCACTGAACTAATGCAAGTGAAATTCTATTAGCATTGAAATTTTCACTGATAATGCAAGTGAAACTTCATTAGCATTGAAATTTGTACTGCAAATGCAAGTAAAATGGCATTAACATTGAAAATGTTAGTGCTAGTGCAATCGAACTTTCATTAGCACTGGATTTGATTTTTCTAGTGCATTAAATAATGCACTATCAAATTAGTGCACTATTCCCGGGTATGCCAAGAAAATCAAGCATTGGACGAAAAATCTCGTTTTTAGTTCTGTTCTGTACCTACTACGCTACTCCTGCGAATATCATGTTTGGAGTATGACACGCAGTAAATTATTTATATTTTGAGTTAGGATGCACACGATGTACCAGAAAAGATACAATAGATACATATAATGAAGTCTTCATTTGTGCCTGAAAAAATGTTGTTATCATTGCCAATGTACTTTATTTCAATGGCTTACTTCACACGACGCCGACGCAACCAATGTGTAAATAAATTGTAATATAAATAGATATATTTGAAACAAAATATATTTAATATGTAAATGCAAAAGTAAACAAAGTAAAAATTATTTTACTCCGGTATGTGACATCTCTCTGTCAATTGTTGAAGTTGTTCATATGATTTTAATCTTTTGAAAAATTGGTGCTTAATGAATTTTGACCAACCAGATTAACTAATTGGAAATCGGTTACAGCATAGTTAACTTTATTTCACAAAGGTCAGCAAGAGCCCATATCCACACAAAAAAATACTACCCAAACAATAGACACAAACAAACCATATTAATTGAATAATATAAGCATAAGCTAAGCACGCACCTGTAAGCCACTTATGTAAAGTTTAGTTAATCTTCACAAATGTTTTCCCCAGTCACGCAGCGTTCTTCTAGTTTTGTCAAACTGTCAACTTAAAGAGGACATTTTTATTCGTTCCCACTGTTTCTTCCCAGGTAACTGTGGCTAAGCATTCAAATCAAACGAATCGCTTTGTCTTGACCGTCCCGTAAATTAATAGTTATCCCAAAATTTACAACCCGTTTGCGTTCCCTATTCTATGTGAGAATTCCTCCAATTCCATTCAATGTTTTTTTTTTTCTTGGCTCAAAATGAACACTGCTCCGAGTGATCATCCGCACTCTGTTCAGATATGTTTTCGATTTTATTGCATCCCGCTCTCGATTGCCAACGCCAGCCAAGCATCAACGAGATTATGGTAATTTTCATGTATAACGATTTTAATGTGTTCATATTAAACGAAGTGAGTATCCTCTTTGGATAATGTATGCCTATTATGGCCATATGACTCCGATATGTTACTCGAGAGCCAATTCCAGTTGAGGTGATAATTTATCGGCCATTTATTATCGGATTTTTGTTCGAAGTTGGCTTGGAGGCCTACCGGTCAGTGTTATGTCAGTTTTGGTGAGTTTGGAATCACAAATGAATTTGTCAAAAGTGCACCGAAGCAGGTGGAAAGCCAAGGAATGCGTCGTGCTGTGCTATGCATAAGTGGGGGGCATTCTTATGGCAAAGACATTGGATACTTTTCATTCAATTAGAAGCGGTTGCCGGAAATAGGAAAACACTACGTTTGTGCGTAGGAAAATTTGATTAATATACTTGTATAAATGTAACGATGATAGCTAGGTATCGTTTGGTTAAACTAGCGAATTTTGTAGCTCATTCTCATTGCTAAGTAATATGCTTTCTAAATGCCTTTTAAAACTCTTTCTGAAAAGCAACATGCCTATCAGCCTCTCCTTTTATGGTGTATGGTAGTAGACTCTCTGCTAACGGTTCTCAATCTTCCTGGAACCTAATGCGAATGATGTCGCCGTTCTGATTGTCGGTTCAAACCTGCTCTCTGGCGCAGAGATCCTTAGGCTTGATCGATGATTGGTGCACAAGAAATGGACTTTCAGTGAATCCTCTTAAAACTACAGTTATTCTCTTCACGAGAAGGAGGAAGGGATTGGTCTGACTCAACTTGTGCTTAAAGATGTTACTATCCCGATCTCTGATGAAGTGAAATATCTGCTGGGACCTGGGAGTAATGCCCGATAGAAAACTTCTTTGGTCCAAGCATGTTGACTCGAAAACCGATAAAGCGCTGCCAACTTTCTGGCAAGACATGGGGCTTATCTCCTAAAAGTGTCCTTTGGATCAATTGTAAGACCACTTCTCTCATATGCATCGGTTGTATGGTGGAACAGGCTTTCGCGGAAACGTATTACTACCTTTTTTCTTGGCTTCACAGGGGCCTTCCCTAGCACTCCGGGCTCTGCTCTAGATGCTATGATGAACCTTCCCCTCCTTGATATTTTGACGCGGAAAACCATCTCTCGGTTAAAGAGAGGTGGCTCTTGGTACCACGCGCACTGGAATTTTGAAGAACTTGTCCAACAATGATACCTGAAATCCTACTGCGACAAAAATACCACGTCAAATTTCCTCAGGCAACGGAATGGCTTCGGCCAGACTCTGAGCCAGGGAAAGAATGGCATTGTGTATTCACGGATGGCTCCAAAACCGGAAAGGGTTCTGGTTCTGGAGTCTTCATGGAAAGCGAGAACATTAGACTACACTACCCCTTAGGTAACCATGCGTCTGTCTTCCAAGGGGAGATTTTCGCTATCCTTATGGCTATGCGCTATATTGTGACAAACAGGTGGAGGGCTAAAAGCATATGCGTTTGCAGTGATAGCCAATCTGCACTAAAAGCGCTGCACCAAGTTGGTGCTCGAACTCAAGCTTTCTCTGAACTTGGTCGGAAGGCTAAACACAGTGAAACTTGTTTGGGTCCCATAGGTCACACTGGTATCCAGGGAAATGAGATCGCTGGATGAGCTTGCTAGGCTGGGTTCAGAGGAAGCTCTCTCAGGACCTGACCCTACCTTGGGTCTGCCTGCATCTGTGGTTAGGTCATCCATTGATACTTGGGTTTCTCGTGAGCACAAATGTCGGTGGCGTGACTATGCTGGGTGTAGACATACCCAATGACTGCGTCTGGTCGTCTGCAAAAGGTCCGCGTCTTTCCTTCTGTCTCTCAGGACTGCCGAACATCTAAGCTCTTCATCACTGAAGCTCCTTCTCATCTTTCTTCGAAAGACGGGAAAACTAAGTTCAGTAAAGTCAGGTGTCTGTTTGGGAGTACAATGGACCAGTAGTTGTATCTGAGTGCTCCATCGGATAGTATCAACCTCCGACAAAAAGAGAAAAAAAAGGCAAGTTGCTTTGCTGCACGAGATTACCAGCAATCTTCATTAAACCAAGGGGTTCCTGGACATATTGGTGTAGAAGGAAACGAGGTAACAGATAAGCTGGCCAGTACTATTAGCTAACAGACAAGTATTACCAGCTTTCAACGCAGCTAAGGGCGTCATTGACAATGTTACATTAAACTTGGCTAAATAACGATGGAACAACACTTCCGGTTGTACTATAACTCGTAGGTTCTGGCCCGCAATTGACACCGCAATCAAAGATACTGACATCTTTTGATAGAAACCAAATCCGAGTGCTTGTCGTGGTAATAACCGGACACTGCATCATTGGAAACATGGCCAAAATTCTAGGTATCTTTACAAACGACTTCTGCGGAAGTTGCAGAGATGAATAGGAAATAGAATTTGTGGGGCACCTCTTGTGTCACTGCCCAGCCCTCCAAGAACGCCACCACTTTTGTATGGGAGCACGATTCTTCGACGGCTTGGAAGATCTAGAAACGATACCTCTATCAGATTTAAGAAGATTCATCAACAGATCCGAATGGTTTTGTTAGTTGCATGTCCTATCATGTACTATAAAAGGGTAATCACAATGGACATCAATGCCTTCTGGGAGAAAACTGCTAACTGCCCCCCTTAACTAACAGATTATAACTTAACCCGTTTTAAATAGAGTCCAAGCTGCAACGTCATAAAGCAGGACTGGAAAATAGCCATGTCCTTATCCCTATTAAATTTTAAAAAATAGTATGCAAAAAGAATCGCGCTGGAAGGGGCAGAAGCCACTTAAATGATATGATTGTCCGCACTTAATTTAAATAAAAATTAAAGAACTGAAGCATTTTCCATATTTATATATTTTACATATATAATGTGCATAATAAACTCTTGCGTCACCCTGTACCACAAAACATGAATATGAAGTTATCGCACTAGTCAAATGCTGGCAAAAGGTTAAGGTAGACTGAACTCTTGACCTGAAGCACCTTACAATGTGCGTTATATTCTGAAGTCCATCACTCGATGGGTAGAGTGGCATGAGGTATCGTAAAGTACTCCAAGAAGATGTATTTAAATTTTTTGCCACCCAACACTGGAGCGTTAAGATCTTTAAACTGAAGTACCTGGTGCATTGATATTTGTCTCATTGTCTGACATTATCTAGCATCTAAATTGTTTTGTAAGCATTAAGCACATTACGAAAACAAAAAAAACGGTTGACTTAACTTAATTGGTCAATATCAAGGTGTTAATCAGAATTCAATTTACTAGAACTGCATAACGAGTAAGGCATGCAAGCTCAACTTTACAAGGGCGTTGCATGGGCGTTTCCGCAAACATATATACCTACGTATACGCAGAAGAACATTTTATCCCACAGGACGCAGCATAAAATGAATATACTTATGTTGCGCGTTGTCCTAATTTACGTTGCTTGTTGCGGCAATAACTCACAACTTAACTCTTAGTTGTTGTTGTTCATTCACTCAATGCGGTCCAGATTGAGCAAAATTGATTGTGTTGAATTATTTCGAGCTGATTCCACGTTGAGGGCCCAGCCACACAAATTAATAACTCCACGTTTTATATATTTTGATTATCGTTTAATACGAACGCCCTCCCACCACCCATTTGGCACTTTGTGGTCGGTATCAATAGATATATATAATTTACTTCTTGTAGTGGGCTTCTCTTGCTACAGCTAGCTCTCTTGGCAAACCACCAACATCTTTGTGAGCCGATTTCTTCGTATCTTGATCCTGGCCAAGGAATTATTGGACTCTCACCTTGGTTTAGTGAATTTGCTGAGAAATTATTTCACACGAAAATGAAATTTCAGCCAAAATTATTATTCATTTAGTTGATTGCTGTTGAAGGGGTATTTTGGTGGGCGTGCCAAACAGCATTTTCAAGTGATAAGTGAGATACTGCAAGTTAATTTAACGCCTGCCTTTTGAACCTGAAGCACATTTCGCACTGGATCCGATATCTGAAGTTGTAAATTAACATGTGGAGGAGATTGGAAGAAAATAACTAAAAATAGCAGTGGGTAACTAAAATTCTTTTAGCATTGGTAGTTCCTAAGAAAAATAGCAATCGTTATTTTTAAAAGACCCAAGCTTTCTGACCGACTTTGATGGATTGACACTATACATAGGTACAGCAAGGTATGTTTCTTTATGGACTTTTTTTCTCATATCCGCATCTGGCTACCTGTTTTAGTTATGTGTTTCGTTGCGTATTCGGCCGTATTATTCACTCGGTATACATACGAGGTCAAAACGCTTTTAAACATCGAAAGTAAACCTAACTAAACCTTAATGTAAACTGCTTACGTAATTAAGCTTTTGGTTTATTTGAAGTAGGTACCAAACACTAGGTCTTAGCGTTGCCACATATAATTTTTTTCCATGCCACCACTGACAGAAAAATATTCATTTTGAGCTATTTCGTGCCACCACTCCAGAAATATATAACAGAGATGGTATGTTCTTCGAAACTTTTGTAATTTGAGTGCCAACAAACCTTCAAAAATTGAGACACTGCAAATTTTAAGCGCACACCAAATTTTCAAATAAATCCATTTAAAATTGTAATAAAATATTTTGACAGATGAAGTAAGTTCTTTTTTGAGCTATTAAAAAATACTATTACATTCTGTGCCTTTAATGGTAAATTCAGTAAGTAATTGCAAATTTTGCCTGGTGAACCTATAAGAAATATTTTTTTTATTTCGAATATTTAATCTTATTATACCAAGATAAAAGGACAATATTTATGAAATGCTTTCATGCCACGTGTCATTTTAATAAAAATGTGCAATCCGAACGCAATCGATATTAAATCGATCGCAACCGCACAAAGTCTATACACGTTCTCATCAAAAATGACCGGAAACGAGAAAATCAGCAAAATAACGAGTAACGAGTAGTTCAGCTCTTGGCTCGAAACAGCTCAGGGACTTTATTCCGACGTGAAGTGATAAAATTGTCAAAAGAAAAAAATACAGACAGCTAAGCGAAATAAAAAAAAATATATTTTCCAGCGGTTGCTCGACTAACATTGTTTTTGACAATCGCCTGATCTGAGGTTTAAACGGCAGAATACTGTAGTTTAACTTAAACTCCAGAATGAACTCTGTTCAAGGTTTAAACGAACCTGTGAAACCGAATGAATTGTTGAACTAAAGTTTTAACTAAAAGTGTAGTTTAAACTCCCACTGTGAAACTGGGGGTAAAAGGCTTAACTTGAGTGAATAATACGAAATTGCAAAATTTGTATGGCTTAAACAGATTTAAAACACGGTCTAAATTAACTTACTTGTCGCACCCCCCACGCTTTTGAAGAGTCGTTATATCAAGGAAGCTACATTTATTAGCTTGAACAACTAAAAAAAAATCAGCAAAAGGAGCAATTTTCAAAAACTAGCTCGGAACAAAATGTTAAAAAATAGGAATTGAGTTTGGATTTTCATTTGGGTTTCAAACTTGTAAATGTATAGTACCTACATGTCGGCATTTTCAAAGGTTCACCCTTTATTGTTTTATAATTATGCACCTTCTCCGAGTTTCGATTTTAAACTCTGGTCGGCATCGGTGATTTTGCGTTTTGTTCGCATTTCATCAATTCGTTCTGGGAATGTGAATGGTGCAATGTTGAAAATACATATGAAAAAATGTAAACTTTCTCAACTCAATTCAACTTTTAATTACATACTTTTAAAATTAACAATTTAAATTCAAAATTTTATATGTCGAAGGCCACCAACTCGATTGAGCTCAAATTTACAAGTGCTCTTAGATATTGGCCCAGAAGTGTTCCTGTAAAAATTGGTCAAAATTGGACAATGGGCCGTGGCACCTCCCATACAAAAAACATGTTCTATGGGGTGCAACTCGATGACGTTATAACTTGATAATCGCTGGGCCGATTTTCATGATTTCTATGCAGTCGGAAAGTTCCTAAAATAAGTCAGCATTTCAATGAAAGTCACCCCCACGGCTCGAGCCCTCCCTACGCCCCTGATCCACATCTTGGCACATGGCATCTTCTACTCCATTCGCCCTCCTCGTCCTCGCACACAGGACCAAAAATTCGCCGAAGTATTTTTCTTTCGAAGGAGCCTAGTATCAGCTCTCCCTTCTTACCTATCGTCCAGCACTCGGCGCCATAAAGCAGAACTGGCAGAATAAGGGTTTTGTAGAGCACACACTTCGTCCTTCGAGTCAAGAGTTTTGAACCCAGTTGTTTTGCCAAACCGAAGTAGCAACGGTTTCCTAGGGTAATTCTTCGCCGGATCTCCAGGGTCTCATTCGCGGAGTTCATGTTCACTCCGAGGTAGGTGAACTCCTTAACTACTTCGAAATTGTTGCTATCAATAGTGAGGTTTTGTCCTAGGCGGTGGACAGATGCTTTTTTGTTTGTTGATAGCATTTACTTAGTCTTGTCCTCATTTACTTCAAGGCCAACGGATTTCGCCTGTTCTTTAATCGCCGTGAACGCTTCTATCACGGAACGCTAGGAGCGACCTATGATGTCCATATCGTCCGTATAAGCCCAGCAGCTGGACGGATCTGTTGCAGATAGTGCCTTCCGTGTTGACACCTGCCCTGAGCACTATCTGCTCCAGAACGTGATTGAAGAAGTCGCATGAAAGCACGTCTCTTTGCCGAAATCCGGTGCAAGTTTTGAAATGTTTCGGAGGAGCTGCTTCCAAACTGCACGTTGCAGCGCGTGATTTCCAGCGTCACGCAACACAGTTGAATCAGTTTTTCCGCGATTTCAAATTCGGCCATCCCCATATAGAGCTCCTGACTATGTATGCTATCATACGCGGCTTTGAAGTCGATGGTGGTGAGTTTCGACTTGAGATTCGTTGGTCTTTTCGAGGATTTGCCTCAGCGTGAAAACTTGGTCTATAGTGTATCTACCGGGTCGGAAGCCACACTGATACGTGCCGATTAGTGTATTTCAGGACGGTTTTAGACGTTCACACAGTATGTTGGATAGGATCTTGTATGCGACATTAAGCAGGGATATGCCTCGATAGTTCTTGCAAGACATAGGATCGCCATTTTTGTACAGTGACAAATTTAGAGTTTGTTGAAAATCATGAATGACTTTTTGCATCCGGGAGCGTCCGGAATCAAGAAAACCATATTTGAAACCATTCGATTAGGGCAAAAAATTATCGAATTCAAGTTAGGCGGCTCTCAGATTGAGGCAACGAGCAATAAGCAACTAAGCAACTAGCAAATGTCAATAAGCAATACGCAATTTTATTTTTGCCTGAAATTGCTAGCTATCAGGGATATTCTTCAAAGCTTTATAGAACGTAGTATGCGCATGTGTCAATAATCACAAATGTTGCTACTAGGAATCAATATTATGTTGCTTTTCAACATGCGCCGCGTATCGCTAGCGATAATAATTGAAGCAAACAGCAACATTTTTCTTTCAAGCGATATTTAGTTGCTTTGATATGAGACCTGTAATTTAATTGAATGTGAAATAACTGTGAGCGATAATATTGCGTGTTTCCTATTGCCAGTTGCTTATTGATTGTTGCCTCAATGTGAGAGCCGACTTAGAATCTATGTACTTAAGAAACGCAATATATTTTACAGAAACCAGCAGCCATAGATTAATTTTTGACATTTCACCAGCACATGAGTGGATGTGGAGTTGAACAGATACAGTTTTCTTGTTCCACTATATTTCCGAGTGAGTGAATCCCTCTACTAGTCTAGCACCACACCTTTTTCTCCGATCCCGCCCACATTTTATTAAATTCCTAATTTACCTAATTTCAAGACTGAAACTGGCATAAATGTCAATATAGGTACAGTGTAATTTTGAGATTTGGGTGTTCTGCGACATTTGTCGTGCACTTTTCATTTCATAGAAAATATGTTTACGTTTCAGCTCAATCAGTACACAGAATTTTTATACAAAGAAAAAGATTCGCCAGACCTTAAGCCCAGGATGATAAACTATCTTATATGGTGAGTATGTCGTTTTAATTTCCTTAAATGTTCAATGCTAACAGCAAACAAATTAAGCCCGACCGTTAATATGATCGTACTTATGTATGGCACTCTTGCGTTTTACTTGGATGTCCTTTTTAACATGCGCAAATTAATTACACGCGTATACAACAGACAATATATTTATTAGCTTCAGTGAACGCTCAAAGCGAAAGCACCGAGAACCGAGTTAACATCTCACTTCGAAAGTCCCCTGATGATGATGATGAAGAAGTCAGTCAAAACGTCAAGGGATAGACGGGGCTATTTTCAAAGGATGTTTAAGATTCCGCAAATGACTTAATGTCTTCCACATCACACACGAGACTCGACACAGCCTTTGAGCAGAATAAATGAACAACCCCCTGGGGTGCATTGCTGCATGCCGCTGCTCCTGGTGGAGGTTGGATGGATTTGTACAAATTGGTATAAATGCCAAGCGTATGATTCTGGCTGCCATCATCATTTACACACATATCCGTACCGTATACCAGGCTCGGTACCTCGCGATCGCGAGGTGAGAGATGTCTTCATAAGGTGTGCGATGTGCCCGCGAAAGATTCCACTCTCGCGTAGACATCTCGGAAACAAATTTATGTTTAGCGCTCTATTATTAAACACCATAAATCATTGAGGGATCAGATTTGGGGGGCTTAAAGGGAAATTAACGTCGGGATATTCGGTTCGGATACGCGCTCGGACAAGCGCTCTACCCAATCCCAAGCCACAATGAATTAAATTCAGTTCAATTATCCCAAACCAGAAGAAGAATGATTTAGCCGTGTATTGGCTCTTCTGCTGCATAAATATATGGTATCAAATCGTTTTCGTGTCTTCGTTTGCCGTTTTGTCGGGGTAATTATTTAATTTTCTTTATGTTATTGATTTCTTCTTTTATTTGCAGGTATCCCTTGCTGGCGTGGTTTGTGAAGAGTGTTCCCTGTCCGATTGAGGTTGCATGTGTTTTGTAATTCAGGGAAATTAACTAGGGGTTTTTGGTCTTGTTTTGACGGCATGGGTAAATCAATTAATCCTTTTTGGCTTTGCAATGTGTTAGCCATAAATTAAATATTCCGTTCTAAGAGGAGGTGTGGTTGAAAACTGCCGTGGCTCAGAGCAGAAGTAGCGATTGCGGTTCTTTTGATCACGCGAAACATTTAAAATATGTTTGTCTGGTAATATTGTAATTATTGGAATTTACACAATTCTATTACAGCTTTGTGCCACACCGAATAGAAGTGAGTATGAGGTGGAGATAAGTTGCGTTTGAAATCAATTAAGAATATGTGTTACAAATAAATAAGTTGATAGTTGACGCAACAGGCTCAAATTCCATAGATATAATCAATGGTGGCGCCTATCGTACCCAGTCAGCCGAATTATTTACTGTCATTCCTGTAAGAGTTGCTTCGGTATATTCAGATCACAGATCTATAAAGATCAACGGCAGCGCTTATTCCGAAGCGGGTAACTGGAGCCCCTCGCCCTGTGAGTATAGTGTGAAATTGATCCTTCAGATTGGGGGACAACGACGGTGACATCAATACCACTAAATAGTTATATGAAGCAACACTGCAAGCCTTAGAAAAAAGCGGATATACTGTTGACGACCCTGCAAAACAATATCTACATGGGCAATGAATTTAAGTTGTCTATGAATTGTTGTTGAGAGAATAACAATAACAAATCGTAGACACAGTCACTTTTGGTAGGAATGATATCTATTTCCATCATTTCGAACTGCACCACATCATCCAGACTCTATTTTTTCAAAGCGATTGTTTGTTGAATTCTAACAGTCAATCCTCCGTAAATAATCCACTTGGCAAGACAAGTGGATTCCTGTTAGGAAATGAACCTTGCAAAGCCATTTTGACAATTGATCAAGTGACTACCACTTGCGCCGACTGGGCGATAAATACAAGTTCGGCAACTCGTGATTAGAATGGAGGAGAGGACCAACTGTTCTGCGCTGTTGTTGCTTTGTTGCTCGAGTAATGATGGTTCATCTGGCTGAGCTTTTGAAAACAGCTAGAGCATGCAACAACTAATTTCCAAAATTGTGTGAATGCCTAAAACCGGTGCCATGACATAAGACCATGCGACATAAGGCCATATTTCGAAATATAATATACAGAAGGCCATATTCGAACACATATGGCGCTATGTCGCTTTGATAATGCGTCATAAGGCCAATATGACCTTATGTCACTTTCAAGTGATTTTCAGGTTGGGTGTAGGTTAGGTTAGGTTAAAAAGGTTATGAGAGAGATGCACCATAAGGGTCCATCGCGATCCCTAGGGGGACCCAATTGCAGTGATCTACAATGGAAAAACACCTAAACACTTGCCCTTGAGAAAGACCACATTTCCCTGCAAAAAACAAGTAGCCCCTTATAGTTGGTATTGTCTATCTCCTCTACATGTTGGAAGAAGTACCTGCCCAGAAATTTCCTTCTACTGCGACGTATTACCTCACGTTCGCACAGTATATGTGTTATGTCCTCTTCGGCTTGCAGGTCATTGCAGAATCCCCGAGTCTTTTGGCATGTTTTCTAAGAAGACAATGCCCTGATAATATGCCGATCAGTGTCCTGGGGCTGTTGCCTGCCTAGTTTGAGAATTTCCCTAGATCATTTTCGGTCGTATTGCGGGCAAAGTGCCTTAGATACTGCGTGATCGGTGAGTTCCGCCCACCTCCGGTCAGCTTCCTTAGTTATTTTGTTCCTAACATCGCTTTTTATGATGCAAGGAGGTGGTTCAATATCCACATCTCCACCATCTAACATTTCCCCGCCTCTTCTCGCAAGCTCATCAGCTTGCTCATTTCCAGCTATACCGCAGTGTCCTGGTACCCAGCACAGTCTCACTCGGTTCTGACTGCATAATATGCCTTAAACATTGTGTGACAGGTCCTGACTAATTCAGAATTGATGTTGGTAGATTCCAGTGCCTTGAGCGCGGCCTGGCTATCGATGTAGATGGCTATATCCCTTCCAGATATAGATCTCATCCGCATTAGCTCTGCCACTTTCGGAACAGCCAGAACTTCTGATTGGAATACACTGCTTGTATCCAGTGGTTGGGTGTATCCAAAGTTTCTTTTTATCAATGTTTCGCGTGGATTTAAAGAAACTTAGCACGTACCCAACCGCGCACCTATCCCGTAACCTAGCAGTGAACCCAAGTAGGGGGGCAGCATGCCCCCCATATTTATTCCACTGATTATTTATTTTGGACTTAAGATTCAAATTGTTAAAAATTTAACTTGAACTGAGCAAAATAAAGCCCTCAGGGCATGATGGAAATATGGCCCTATGTCGCAAAAAAATATGGTCTTATGACGCTTTCGCAAAATGACATAAGGCCATACCTTCGAATATGGCCTTATGTCACGGGACCCCTAAAACCATTAGTACCTACATAAAATAATAATCTTGTTGGGGTCTGTCAGTGCAGTTTTATACCAGGAAAGTCCACCGTGTCGATCATATTTTCACACTTAGACGAAAAAATAAACTCAAGAAGTCCGAATCCATACTCACCATCTGAGAAAATCGTTTGTTTTCGAAAATTATTTACGAAAAGGATGTTGTGTTTCTACTTCAATCTTCAAAGGACGGGACTACACAGCAGACGACACGCGATGGACATTTTGCATGTTTTGCATGCATCTGTTTATCTCTCGCAGAGGTGACGTCAATTGGCCACCAAGATCGTGTGATTCGAATTCGACCTTGCTATACCGACTTTTTCTTGCCGGATTTCCTGAAGTCCCGTGGTCTATGCCAACAAGCCGCAATTGACCGATGCCCTTAAGGCCAGCATAACCAGTGCCAACTGGACCAGATGGATCCATGTCCGCAAGAGTAACCGAGGAGGACATACATATGTACGACCGTACTTAATATGGCATACATATGGGTCTTTCAAATAAATTAAGAATTTCGTTAACACCTCACACACAGCTTGTTGAATTAAATTTCAACGTCGGTCCGGCCTTGAAAACCGCTTTATAGTATGTCCATAGATGAAACCATAGATTATAAATAACTGTCATTCTTTTCGGAATAAATAAAATACATATTTGTATACAAAAAATCATTTTCATTCTCTTAACAATAGTTCAATGAAATTCGATTTTATTTTCTTAACAGAAATCGCCCAGGGGCTGCCGACAACTAATGTTGTCGCTTCCCAACAATCAATTGGATTATGCTACAAGGAATTGCCAACTCATAGTCGATCTGTAAAAATTATGTGCGAACTCTGTCGATTAACAATTTTTTTATAGTAAAAAAAAAAATTAAAATGCGTTCGGAAAAAGATAATTGATAATTAATTATGTATGAAACAACGTTCACTATTCTCTAACGTAAACACCAAAACATTCAAACACGCCTTATCCCAGGTAAGATACCTATACCTGTGGCCGACATGTTGAATTTAATCAAAGCATTGACTTGATTCGCATGTGATGAAGTCATTATAGCATATTGAGTTATTTCCAGACAGCCAGAGAGACAGACTATAAAAACGGACAACAAAAAGGAACAAGCGACCAAGAACCCCATAATTATTTTGGGATGAAACAATTAATCAATAGATACCTGAACAGAGCCGTCATCATAATCATCATCAACATGTGATCTGTATCATCTTCTAAGTACATGTAATTTAGTTTGCTGCTCCCCCTTTACATTTTTGGGTCAAAGTAGCAATAAAATTATGGTTTCATTGCTGCGTAGAGAATGTGAGTCCCGTGTCTATCCCTCCTTCATTTAGGATTAGGTATATCTGCCTGAAGCTGCACCGACAAACAGTGGTAAATCTTTACGCCTATAATTTAAGGCAATAACCAAATCCATTGAGACGAAAAATTAATATACGTATCCCACTCCTCTGCGGGGACCAACCAAGCACCCTAATTATTACCAAGCGTTTTACCAAAATTGATTCCACTTGGTTTCCGCACAAGATCAACAAGGCCAAGGTGATCAAGAAAAATGTGTTCTTTATTATCGGAAGATGGTGAATGCAATGGAGTACTCGATACTTAAATGATAGGCCATGGCATTACAAACAAGCAAGATTAGCATCTATCTGTTAAAAGGCTGATAACGATGTAAAACAGGTAGAACTGGCGTAATTTGAATAGTACATAGCTTGATGTTGATAAGTCTAATACAACAAAACTTTTCCACCTGTACTGCCATAAATTCTGTTACAAATATAAAACGGCATAGAAAAAATAAACAGTAAACATTTTGTATTCATTTTTTTTTTTTTTTTTTCATATTATCTTCTTCTATGTAATAGGTATACCTATATAAATGTTATGTTGGTTTGTGTATGCTTCAAAAACTCGAAAAGTTTTCCCCAATTGAGCTAAAATTTTAAGAGAATCTTTGATATTGGCTCGAGATGATTGTAATGTTGGTTTGGTCAAAATTGGACAAAACGGTGTGACACCACCCATACAAAAAAAAAAATTAAAATTGAGCATTACAATAAAAATTGTTTATCACTGATTTAAATGAATTTAAAATAGATTTGTTTATTTTGACAGCCAACATTTTAATAAAAGCTTTTGCCCTCTTAGAATTACAGATTTAAGCTTTATTGTGTACTTTGAATCAAAAGGTTTGCAACTTGCCAATAAGTTCTGTCCTCTGTCCCAGTGTTGTCAAGCTGCAGCTCTAAGATAAACCTAACGTAATTTACCCTAATGTCTAGTTCAACTATTCTATGTATTAATTTCATGCAATGTTCTGTTATTATGGTCTCTTGAGTTTTTTTCATGATTCCTCTTTGTGCTGTTATTCGTTGCCACTTGTGCTTAAATTTGTCATGAACTCTTTCTCTTTCGATTATCAACCAGCAAGCTGTAAGCATCACTCATCTATTGGTAATAAATTGTACATAGCTACTTAATCTGGAATTTCACCTAATTTTCATCGTCGTACTCATTTCATCGTCAATTCACTTTCATTGCTTGTAAGCGATATCGCCGTCGATTAATAAATTCATACATTGTGTGTGTATTTATGGAGAATGCCATTGATACGTTCAAAACATCACCTCCGTATTTGAAGATCCCCTCTGGTAAACCATCAGCATCCTGTTATTTTTGCTTTATATAGTTAAGGCAATAATAAAATGTGCTGGAACTAATTCTTAAGTAACTAATCGTGGGTCCTTCCTCTCGTTCTCTTATCGATTAATCTGCTGCTAGAAATGCTTTTTAAACATATTCCCTGCGCTTCGATAACTATACCTTTCATTCCATATTTCAAGGACATTAGTTTCAGGGTTCATATAGGACCCGTTTTGAGAAATGGCGTAATGATAAAAATATCTATTTAATTTTATTTTTTCCGAATATCTTAACGCAAAGGGTAAAATTTAGCCAGTATTTCTGCTGTGTGAACTGCGGAAGTCCGAAACACAAAAAATGATAAATTAAGATTAAGGAATATAAACTAGCTATCAAAAACAGAAATGGATATAATTGCTTTATTTATTGTGAGACTCAATTCAAAATAGACTGATTCGGATCAGTTGGTGAACTTCAAAATGATATATGATTAACAAGTTGTATAGAAATCAAATATTGGTGTCTAATTGACTCATCAGTTCAGCTTCAGCAACAGATCCAATTGAGATAGAGAGAGAGACCGTAATATAATTAAGACGCAATAAATTCAGTCAAACCTATCATAATCCTATATACCAAGTACACAGTAAGTTGTTCCCTAAATTATCCAATCACAATTTATTTAACGATTATTATCTCGCGCAATCTTTTTACGAATTTATGTTGTCGATCATAAATACCTACTGCAATTATTGTTAATTGCTACTTGTGACTTTAGACTCCATTATGTAGGGATACCTTTGCACATTTAGCTTGGGAAACTTCTCGGGATTTAGACATAAAAAAAGGCTGAAATTATAGTTTGCAATACATTACGTCAAATAGATCAACAATGTTTACTGTAAAACAATGCTCTTAAAAGGGCGCTACGGTGGTACACGTACAGCGCGTACCAATTCACTTGGCCATTCTACTGCGCAGGTTTCTGTGTATTTTGTTTTTGTGTTTTGTTTTGTGTCGTGTATATTCTCTTAAAACCTCTCTCTGCGCAACCGACGGTTGGCCAAGTGAATTGAAACGCGCTATACGCTATTCTGTCTATAGGATCGCTCTATAGTTATTATTATTATACCTCTCCTCATAAAGCATCCTGAGGAAATTTCTAAATTAAGCCATTCAAATAGGGTAGCAAATTTTAGCTTCTTTCGATTCCTGTAACGAAAATTTGTGTATTGGGACAATATTGGTAAGAGAAAGTTCCGTTACAGTGAGGTAAATTTTTGATTTATTATTTCCTATTAAACCGTTTATAAAAAATGTTATTTGGACCAAAAACAATTGTTAACTAAGAAAATACCGAATTTTTCGGGATTTTTTTTTTTCAATAATTTTTAGAGATTTTTAGATTCGGACAAAAAAGTATTCGGGATTTTAATTTTTGGGCTTTTTCCAATTTTTGTAATTCGGTCAAACGTTGGTTTCCTGATATACATAAGTTAAAATTTTTTGTTTTCGAAAACTGCTCTAAAGATTTAAGTTAAAATTTATACATATTTGGACTGATTTATATAGTTATAGCATAACTAACTATAGCACACCCAGTTTTCGCTAAAAATTCTAATCACGGTAATTTTGAAAACTGTCTTTTTCTCAAAAACTTTACATACGCGTACGATTGTTACTAAAAAGAAAGCACCAATTATTTTCTTAACTTCTACAATAAAATATTCTAAATTATAGTATTTGCCTGGTTTCTTTACGCAAATAAAAAAAAAACTAATTCAACAGCTGAAAAGTGAATCGCTAAAAATTCTTTCAAAAACATGTATCAACAGCAAAAACATCGGTAATCGCCAGCGTTAATAAGTTTATCTGATAAATAGCTTAATTTTGGATATGGGGTCTTCCTGTGCTTCGTTGTCCCTCAGGGGTGGACTCAAAGACTCGTCAGGCTGTCGCTATATAGCCCATAAAGTGTCGATGCAAACTGGACCGAAAATCACTCGAAGAATCTTTCTCTCACAGCGTGCCAAGAGGTTTTCATCAGCTTTCGATAAGGTCCATGCTTCTGCACCATACAACAGGACCGGGATGATTAAGGTCTTATACAATATTTCCTTGGTTCTGTGATGCCTTCTTAGCCCGAAGAAATAGCGATTGGCAAGAGTGATTCTTCGTTTCATTTCTAGGTCGATGTCGTTTTGCGAGGTAATTGTAGAGCCTATAGGTAAACAAAGTCTTTAACTACTTCGAAGTTATATCTGTCCGCTTTGACGTTTTGTCCTAGTCGCCGATGTTGAGAGTCCTTTCGCAGAGTTTCGTACTGGCTTGTTGACAATTGCTAGTTGCTTATTGCTAGATGTCTACTTTATTATTTCCGTAATCAGACCCCAGGTTTTAACATTAGGCCCAAACTAAAACCGAGAAGATAATGCAGAATGATAGGAAATCCCTGTCCACCCTCGTAGGTATCATAACGGGGCACAACACTCTGCGGTACCATATGAAGAAAATGGGCCTAACGGAAGAAGAGCTCTGTGATGAGGGAGCTCTTGAGGATACAACCCACTTCCTATGTCACTGCCCAGGTCTCCAACACACCAGGTATAAATTCCTAGGGAGTCACTTCTTCAACGACCTAGACCTAAAGATAATGAACTTCGTCAAATCAACAAAATGGTTTGTATGTAGCAGCACAGTAAGGAATTTGAATACAGGGTTATAATGGGTAAGGGACAACCTCTTTCCCTATACGGGCATCACAATGGGTCAGTAATTGACCTGAGTGTGGCACGGAGAAATCCCCGCCAACCCACAAACCTAACCTAACACTATAATAGTCCCAACAATTCTCATACGTTATCCGTTTTTATCTGGTTCAGTTTTCAAAATTCAGATAACTTTTCAAACTTTTACAGGAAGATGGCGCTGATTAGTATCGGTGAGAGGGGCAGTACAATTTATAAATTATATAATTATTGCGACGCCACTGTCTGTAAATGAAGTCTCCCTGAAATCTGGCTGCAATTTTTAGATCTCTAAAAATTCAGTTTTCCAGTAACTATCATATTTATTTTCATTATCTTCTACAGATTAATATTTTGAGGATAATAAAATACGACATATTACTCCATAATATTTCGCATGTATAGGTAGGTAGATACACTTCATTCTGCGACTTTTATGGCTGCAGCCATTTGACTATAATCACCTCTAATCGATTACAATCTTCAATTCATTTTCTCATTTATTAACGAGAAATCAATTTCGACTCCACGCAAAACTCCTCTTTTTCACGTCAGCGATTTGTGGCTCACGATAGAGCTCAAAACTGAATATCTCCATCATCTTCGTGTTTTCCGCTTAATTGCCGGTTGAGAACGGATCATCGGCAAACCTATGGAAGAAATTTTCTCCTCCCATCCGATTTCCGTCAATTGATGAGCTATTGATCGTTTGACTGCGTAGATGCATATAATCCATAGACAGACATACATATATCGTCTGGCAGAGCACGATCTATGAGTAAGCCGAACAACAGATTGAAAGATAGATTCCAGTTAAGATAGATTCCGGTAATGCAATACCCTCCATTGACTTTTCAGCGCGTGGTCTAAACGTAAGACTCTCAGTACCGCTGTATTTATTACACTTTAATTGAAGTGAAAAATGATAGTGATCGCGTTCGTTAATTAAGTTATTGTATTTGGGGTATACTCTCAATCTGACATGGGAACCAATATTTTTATTGCGTATACACGAATACTCATCTGCCTAACACACACATCTGGCTAGGTTAAGTTAAAACAATTATATTAGGTTATTAAATTGAATGGGCTAAAATTAATATTATTTTTACCTTATGGCGCTTGTGAAGTTGTTAACAGAGGAACCACTGTGCCATTTATTTTTTTGGCAGTGCAACATATGGCTGGAATGAAGAAGACGATCGTAAAAATCGATTTCACCGATCAATATAGCGGAAACGCCTTTTTAATTTTTACATTGGCAAATTATTTTAGCTTTTGTTAGCATATGCCATGATATGAAATAAAAACAAAAAAAATTATGCTGCAAGCTGCCATACTATGTCGGAGTAGGTATAGTACCTTACCTACCTACCTACCTAGAACAAGAACATGATTTCTTTTGTATCGTGGAAAGTCCATGAGATGCTTCTGAGTAGTGTAAGTAATACTTGTTTTTTTAGGTGTGGTGGTGATAAATATAGACCTACTCAGTACTCAACAAGGATATTCTAAAATGGTGTTGTCCATTTTTGTTATTATGTACTTATATGCGGCCTTACTATTGATTATTTTACTATTGCTTTTGTTTATCATAAATGCATAGTATCTATATGCATTTTACTTTGTGAGGAAGGGTCCAATTATACCTAGTATTAGCACCACCAAGCACAATTTGGTAGTACCTAGGATTTTAATTGTTCGCCTTATCCAAATGGCTGAATTTAAAAGCAATGCTCGTGTGAGTTGAGGGCTAGATTCTCTAGATTTTAAAGATTTCGCTTTCACATCTTAGTTCATCTTAAATGTGAATTAATTGTAACCCACCCATAAAAACATCAAACTTATGAGATATGGCAACAAAATAAATATTACATAAATTCATGGTGCAATTTAGTGGAACCATCGTAGATCTCGGCATGTCAGGAGTTTTGTTCTTTGAAAATAGGTTAATAAGTAGAGTATTTCATAAGGCTATATGAAATGTAAAATGTAGTACACAAACACATATATAAATTAGCCTTAGGTTAGTAAATTGCAACTTTAAATGAAATAATAAATAGGTAGGGTAAATGTGTCAACAGTGAATCAGTGTACACAGTGAATCACTTGCTCTCATAATGGCTCTTTTTATTTTAAAATGAATCTGGAAATGAGAAAAGAACATATTTTAACTTCCCCTCGCAACAAACCATAAGTCTGCGCGATCGCGTTGTCGAAGTGGGTTATCCTCGTATATTTGTGTTTTCAGGATAGGTAAGTAATTTTTTTTTTCTCTTTTATTTTTGATCTTATTAAAAAAGTGTGTATTGTAAATTCATTTGAGTTTAATATTTGTACTTTTGCTTATACTTATAGACTTAATAATTTTTGTCAATTTGTTTACTTTGGTGAAATATTTTATAAATTATTAACATGTTTCTTTGAAATGACAACACAGTACACAGTGAATCAATTGGAGGTGGTACACAGTGAATCAATGATTCTTATATCATAAATATCTTATTTTGTTTTTACACAGCTATTTGTTTTAATTTACCCCTAGGCACACCTCCAGTTACTTTTGGTTTGGCTACACCGAGTTTATGAATGAACTCGGAACTTTTTCAAGAAGTGATGAGGAATTTTATTAAGCATGAGGAATTTTATTTTATTCTATTTTATTATTTTCATTTTTATTATTTTGTTTATCCCTAAATAATATATGGATTAATAAATATAAATATATAATGAAAAAAACTTATATTTTTACTGAATAAATGGATTTTAAATCCCTGTTTCACTGTGTACCATTCACTGATTCACTGTGTAAACCCATAGTACACAGTAGATCACATGGGAAGGGTAATTTCAAATAATTTTTTCACTATCTCAGCATTAATAAAGCTTTGTGATTTTGTGCTTAAAATGAAGATAAAACATTGAAAAGGCTGTGGAAAAAATGTCATGGCTATACTATTATAAATGAGAGCTCAACGGCGCAAAAAGTAAAAATTGATCCACTGTTGACACCTTTACCATACATTAGAAAAAACATAAGAAATTTTGAAACACACCTATAAATTAGATAGTACCAGGTACGTATACCCTATTCTCTAGTCAAAAACTAATTATAAAATTTAGCAAATCTTAAGTAGGTACAAAGCGTTGCCGTCGACTTTTCGAAAAATGTATCTTGTTTTGTATCACTCAATTTCTGTCCGTAAAATGTATCACAAGAAAATATGTAATAGCTTTTCAAATAAATAAATTTATTAGAAACGAAAGAAACAAAAATCATCACATCACAATTCAAATATCATATTTCAAATTATTGATATTTGACAACTTGTTGACAATGGGTTTTAGCGTACTGCGCAACTGTAACTGTAGCTTATCTATCAACGAATTTGAATTGTAGGTACTGTATAAATATATAGAACTAGCTTTTGCCCACGTCTTTGCTCGCGCAGCCCTCAGGATTTGGTACAGAGAGATTTCTTTACAGGCAATTACTTAAGAAAATACATAAGGAGTACAATGGTCGGCATAAGTATTTTGACAAAACTAAAGTTAATTCTACTCATAATTTGAACTTACTTCATGTAAATTTTGGCATCAATGGATACCTAATGGATAAGGAAAGTTTTGTATCATTCAAACGGAATTTAAATGTCCTTTCAATTGGTGCCAAAATTTACATGAAGTAACTTTGAAATTATGAGCAGAATTAACTTCAGTTTTGTCAAAATACTTATGCCGACCAGTGTAGTTAGTATCTCTGAAAAATGTTTTTAACACCATATTGGAGAAAACAAAAAACAGGTAAAGCGCTGGCATCTCAACACAGATCATACTATAGTAGACTGGCCTCTATCTACGGGACAAAACATCTTTCTTTAGCTAGCAAATCCTTAATTATATTCCACACCGCCCAGTACTATAAAACATATGCAACCAGAAATATCCTGAGAATGTGTACCACTTTCTAGCAGCATATGGCCCCATTCTTACAGAATTCCACTTGAATATCATTGGAGGAGTACGTATGCTGGAGTCAGATGAAGCGATAAGAATATTAAACGGCGACAGAGGTTGGGATTGGGACGCATTACAACGTTTCAAATTGATAGGACAAACGGTTCGTGAGTTAAGAAAATGCCCCCTTAAAAGGTGAACTCGGACCCCAAGCTAAATTTCCAAAATCGAAACACAAACCGAGTAGTAAAGTCTTTCGAACTAAGTCCCAACTGGAACTAACTCCCACTAGCCAAAATGAGCTAAGTCCCATAAAATTTGGGACTTAAGCTAAGTACACACGATTGTAAGATCTTACAATATTGTCAGATCTGACAGTGCTCTGACAATGACTGACAATGAGCTTACAATAGCCAACTACCTTACAATACAAAATTGTCCGTTCAGATGGTTGTAAGATTTTGTCCCAAAGTCTGACAATTTCATTGACATCAGATGGATGTCTTACAATGGTCTAACAATGACTTTTCTGCCAACGTTGTCAGGTTGAAAATTGGGTGTTCACACGGTCGGAAGGAAAAAATTGGTCGATCTGTTGTCAGACATTGTCAGATAAATTCAAATTCTTGTGGGTTGTTTTTTGTATTACGAATAATGGAACAAAATATTGTACTTGCGAGATTTTAATTGCCTACGTGTTAGAATAGAAGACTGCGAGGATGATGAATTGATACAAAAACGACGTAATATTTTGAAGAAGGATTGGGTGGCCCGTTGTCAGAAGGAAGGATTCTACTTCTAATAGCAAGCTGAGGAGCCGGAACTTTTTCGCAATATTTTGCGAATGTACTCAACACAATGAAATGAAATTCTAGCTTTGGTGACTCCACACATCAAGACATACCAATATGCGCGCGATCATCCAGGAAATCGAGACGGTTTCATTGGCAACTTGACCCAACTTTTTTTTCCTTTATTACCTCTTCTCTCTTACCACAGGGCTTCTTTGGGTAGTTTATACTCTGCGCATCCAACAACCCCATTCACTCTGTACTTTCTTATCCTGTAAAATTTTTTGTTCGACTTTTGCAATTCCAATTAGAATTTAAATTCCAATTTCCAAAGTTGTTCATATCAATATCTTCTGAATTATTTGCCATCGTTTAATAGCTAACCTCGATTTCCCACGTTGTTATATTGGCTGACAATGAAGAAATTGTACGCTATTGTCAGCTTCCATAAACAACGACATCTGACAATATCCAATGAGTCTTACAATGTTCTAATAGTCTGACAATAAAAAAAATTGTGTTCAGACTTGTTCAGACGATCGTCAGTAACCTGATAATTTCATTGTCAGATGGATGTCTTACAATTGGCTGACCATGACATTTCTGACAATATTGGAAGACAAAATTGTAAGTTCAGACGGTTGTTAGACATTTAGGACACATTTTTCACTGACAGATCTGACAATATTGTAAGATCTGACAATCGTGTGTACTTACCTTTAGTTCAATTTTTTTTCACTTCGGCCGGTATAAAGGATCATTCACATGGGAGCGAACGAACGAATGTATGAAATGCGAACAAACCACTTTTTATGTATTTATAAACAGAAAATTGCACAGTTTATTATTCCAAGAGGAAGATAATTAATTATCCCATCAAAATGTATTAAGAAAACAAGTTTTAAAATAGTTTAAATAACGAAATTTCGAATTCCAAACTTTTTGCCGCGAACGAAAACACCCTGGCGCGAATTATCAGTCTATTCGCAATCCACATCATTTAAATCGCGTTCCACAAAGTAACGAATAAAAAAATTCGTTCGAACTTAACCTTATTCCAAGAGGAGAATATCTTGGAATAATAAAATGTGCAATTTTCTGTTTATAAATGCATAAAAAGTAGAGCTCTTGATACCCGCATACCCGGGTTCTACCCAGGTACCCGGGTACCCGAGATTTGCGGGTATTTCCCGGGTACCAAAATATCGGGTACCCGATTACTTGGTCCTTTTCGGGTACCCACGTTTTTTCGGGTACCCGCATAGTTTTTTTTTATCTCCCAGCACGTTTACAAATAACATTTTCGTACGTATTTTTAGCATTTTCGTATACCGCAGTCAGAAGTCTAAAAAAGTGTGTCCCGCAATTGCGTATGTTGGTCCAAATATGCGTGCATATGTACTTAAATTTAAAACAAATATGCATAGCTTATATAAAAATGTTATGTTGGTTTGTGTATGCTTCAAAAACTCGAAAAGTTTTGCACCGATTTAGCTCAAATTTTCAGAGAATCTTTGATATTAGCTCGAGATGGTTGTAATGATGGTTTGATCTAAATTGGACAAAAGGGCGTGGCACTGCCCATAATTTTGCACCACGAAGTGTGCACGGGCTATGCTAATAAATTCTATAACTTTTGAACTTTCTCGTATACTTACGTATTAAGAGAAAGATAGATACCTACATGTAGGTACAGTATTATTTTCGTAAAAAATTTCGAACTCGCGATTTTAATCAATTCTGATATTACGATGATGGGGGAACTCAAAAAAGTTGGTCTCGCAAATCTGTCCGTCCGTATGTCTGTCTGTCCCATAGGCCTGCAGTCTAAATGCTTGATTGGATTTGTTTCAAACTTCGTATTTAGAGTTATTGGGCTTTCCGCTAGGAGGGTTTTTTTTTTGGTTATGCTAGCCCGAGTCGGGAGCCCGATAAGTAAGTAATATTAACGGTAGTTAATATTAGGGCTGGCATAACCAAAAAACCATTTATATACAAATTTTACGAAACAAATTAATTTTAGAATTTCGATTTTTTGGAAAATGGTTTTAACGATTTGAACGAAAATTGATAGTTGAGTTAATGTAAGCATGCTCAAAATGACTGCATACTATGTTTCTCGCTAAAATGTCCAACAACGGTACTTTTGAAAATTGGCTCTTTCTCGAAAACAGTAGTAGATACCCACACAATATGTATACGATTTTAACAAAACTCATTTTTGACCATTTTTGTCTGACAAAATATGGCTTTTTTCTATAACTTCTGTTGTTCGTACGTAAAAAAGTTGCCATAATTTTTAGAAAATTTCTCAAGGATAAAAATTGCATAAAAAAATAAAAACTTATAAAGTCAAAATTTCCAGGAATCGTATTGCCTAGATAGTATTCTTGTCTATCAGGACAATGCATATCAATGTTACAAATTTTAAAAACTTTGGCTCCCATGGCCATGACTGTCGAAGAAAAGTGGACACTCCCAGGCCAACACCTAAGATTGTCCAAAAATTGTAACTCAATCGATTAGGTGGTGGTTGAACTAATGGATATTTAATGCTTTTGTTGTATTGGCGGTGCCGAGCCCTTTTGTCCAATTTTGACCAATCTTCACAGCAATACTCCTGGGCCAATACCTAAGATTGTCTGTAAGTTTCAACACAATCAATTCGGCGGTTTTCGAGATATAAGATTTTGAATGTTTTTTTTGTATGGGCGGTGCCACGCACCTTTGTCCAATTTTAACCAAATAAACCCTATATGGTGCCCATTGATAAGGCCTACCTTTTCCAAAAAGATCCATACCAATCGGGTTAGTAGTTCTTACGTGATAGTGGAACAAACAAAAAATCTACAATTTTATTATATGTATACATAGATGTAGCTCGAAAAACATTCATAACACCTCGATATTCAATTCCAGGTACTTCTGAATTTAGGATATCCATTACCCGGAACTACCGGGTACCCATTACCCGAAACTACCGGGTACCCGCGAACTTGGGTAATACCCGCATTTAACAGGTACCCGGGTACCCGGGTAGTTGTTCAGATGGGTATTACCCGGGTAAAATCAAGAGCACTAAAAAAGTGGTTTGATCGCATTTCATCAATTCGTTCGTTCGCTCCCATGTGAATGGTCCTTAAGAAAGTTGAACCTCACACAACAGCTGCTAAATTTTCAGTTTCAAACATCTGTTTGTAAGATAGCAAAGACAAGTACTTCAACAATATTTCTTCTTCTTTTTAGTTTTTTCTATTGCCACTTTGAATTTAATAATTTATACTGATAGAAAAGAAATTACACGAAACATTCAAAAACAGTCAAACAAAATTCGTACCTAAAAAAAATAAATAAATAGGCGGCGCAACAGGCGGTAGACACCCAAGGCCTAGCTCCTCGCAACCATTCGTTTTGTGTGAGTTTCATTTTTGGAACGAATGGAAGGGACCTACAATTTTATGCCGAGTCCGAACGGCTGAATTGAGAAGCTTTTTCAGGACAGTCATACTCTCGGATGTTTGTCAGACGTTCGCGAGAGGTGTCGCAGTAGAAAAAACCTTAAGATATAATTTGTGTTTTTCCGGGGATCGAACCTGGGATCCCTCGTACAGTAGTCCAGCACAATAACCACTGCGCTACTGCGCCCACAAATTCGTACCTATCCAGCTAAAAAACCAGCCGGCTGGATTTTAAAAAATCTTCCAGCTAAATGCATATCAATCCAATCAGATCTGACTGGAAAGCAGTCAAAATGGCAACACTCTCAAAGATTAGTAATAACGTGTTTAGAAATAATTTAGAAACACTTCTGTTTTCTTTAGTACCTACCCTAATTTTTTGAAAAATAGCATTCGCAGCATTGAACTTATTTTTGGATCGATATTCTTGATAATTTTCGCAAGCTCCTAGGTTTTTGAAAGCAGGGTACATTTGAACATTGTTAATAAAACCATATTTAAAAAAATATTCAATGGATCAATGGCAGCATTCAAATCTCAGAAGCGGGTTACTGGCTCCTGAATATACAGCCCCTTTCCTCCAAGGGGTCAAATAATCGACCTGGACATCCAAGTTGAGGTTTACGAAGCAACCAAAAGAGCGAGAGCAGCTCATGAGCTCTTATCGAGCAAAAAAGAAGGGGAAGAACATTGGATTCTCCGGGAGAAAAATAAAAATCATGAGAAGCCCGCGATGGAAGAAATGGAAATCCATAGGAGCGATGTTCGGAACGCTACGGGAACAATATACCCCAACAAAGACCTATAGAGAAGAACAAGGAAATCTTGTGGTAGAGTCACAGTCGGTAGTGAGGACCACTTCTGCAGACAGCAAACATGTCTAGTTTTGGCATCCCTGCCAAACTTGTCAGAATGTGGCATTGTGCAGAATGAGGATGGAGAACGCTCGCTGTTCCGTAAAGGTAGGAAACAATCTCTATCTCACCGAGACCTTTGATGTCAAAAATGGATTTAGACAAGGTGATGCGCTGTCATGTGACTTTTTCAATATCATTTTTGAGAAAATTGTTCGAAACTCATAAGCCCACACCAAGGCCACAAAATTTGAACGAAAATGGCTTATTATTGATATGCATGTAACTCATTCGTGATCTTATTAAACAAATAGGTAGGTATGTAGGTAACACTCAATTTCTATGTACCTAATTACTTTCATATGACAACTGACAACTGATACCTCCAATCGTTTCTGTTGAGTGAACTCTCATAATAACAACAATAACCAAATATATGTCATTCACCTAGCGCTCAACGTTGCAATTAGAACGGCAGGGCGGCCATGCGTCGGGACAATTACTTTGCAAATGTCAGGATTTTCTGACAGGTATAATTATAAGCCAAGCAGAAATCAACACCAAGGCATCAGGTAATATATGATGAATGGCTGTTATATTAAAATATCAATTAAAATAATATTTATCAAAGTAAACATGTGACATGAACAAATCAAAGATCATATTCATACATATGACAACACCAAGGCGAGATTTTATGGTAGGCGCCCTGGGCTATGTTGTGTTCACCTATCTTTGGTAGGTATTTGTATTTCTGATTAGACCCATAGCGAGCTATTTACATACCGATAATGTGACACGGGCTGACGGGCTACCGGTAGTCATTTTGACAATCTTCATATTTGACTAACTTCGCAGCAGTGTTGTTACACCCATGACAAATTCATCAAAATTCGATTTAATAAATTGTATCTAATAATAATTATGTAGGTATGTATATGCATATACACAGCAACACAAACAGTAAGCAAATGCGTGTCACTAGTTCAACGTATGGGTTGGGGAAGAAAATGAGACATTTTATTAAATTAAGTACATTATGCATTAATGTTTCGTCATGATAGGAATAATTGACAGATATTTGTTTTTTGTGTAGCAGGTTGATGACATGTACCTATTTATACATTAATGTTGCGCTTGGATCAAATCAGCCAAACCAAAAAAAAATCCCTATACAGGTGGGCAATCGTTGTAATATGATTAAGGTTGAAGTTAATTACTGATAAGGTGCCTATGTTTGGGGTTTACAATTCAATTTGATTGGTATATTTAGGTAGTATATAAATGAGCAACTGGGCATGAAGCAAACAGGTATCTACGCATATTTTTTGTTTAAATATGTAGGAAGGTACTTCTCCTCGAGATGTATTAGTTCTGCACTTAAATTGTTGGAAGTTGTAGTCCTCCTTAAAGTGTGTTCCCAAGGAAGCGGGTTCCAAAGTTTACTTGTCCTGTAGTCAAAAGAGTTTACTGATAAAGTGATGTAATCTCGTTGTCTATCTAGTACTTACTTACTTATTTAGGTGGCGCTACAATCCGGGGTGGGCCTGGGCCTCAACCAACATGCCTCTCTCCAGTTAGCACGATCTTTGCATAACCGCCTCCAGTTGCGCACTCCAATTTGGTTGAGGTACTCTTCCACTTGTGCGCGCCACCTAAGGCGAGGTCTTCCTCTACTGCGTTGTCCCTCCGGGTAGGAATCGAAGACTCTTCGGGCCGGAGCGTTGGTGTCCATTCGCTCTACATGTCCTAGCCATCTTAGTCGACTGATACGTACTTTTCTGACCAGGTCGATGTTGCTGTACAGCTCGTAGAGTTCGCTGTTAAATCTCCTCGTTCAAAGCCCGTCAACGCAAACGGGACCGAAAATCACTCGAAGAATCTTGCGTTCGAAGCGACCAAAGAGATCTTCATCCGCCTCTGATAACGTCCATGATTCTGCGCCATAAAGCAAAACTGGGATGATGAAGGTCATATAGAGAGTCTCCTTGGTGTTTCTCGACAAGGCCTTACTAATTACCTTCTTAGGCCAAAGTAACAGCGGTTGGCAAGTGTAATTCTTCGCTTGATTTCTGATGTGATGTCATTTTCAGAGTTAATAGCGGAGCCGAGCTAGACAAAGTCCCGAACTACCTCACAGTTATAGTTGTCTATCGTGACGTTCTGTCCGATTCGTCGATGTTGTGTGCCCCTTCTTGTTGACAGCATATATTTTGTTTTGCCCGCATTCACCACTAAACCAAGTATCGCCTCTGTACTGATACTTGCAAACGCTCCAGTGACAGCTCGCTGTGTTCTGCCAATAAATTGTGACCCTGGTGTTGGCTTGCGAGTTTCGCACAATATTCTCAAGAATGATGTTGAAAAAGTCACATGACAGCGCATCACCTTATCTAAATGCTTTTTTGACATCAAAGTTCTCGGTGAGATTGTTTCCGACCTTTACGGAGCAGCGAGCGTTCTCCATCGTCATTCTGCACAATCTGACAAGTTTGCCAGGGATGCCAAAACTAGACATGGCTCTGTATAGCTCGTCTCTGCTGTCATATGCGGCTTTAAAATCTATAAATAGATGCGGTGAGTATCGATTTCTGATGGTTCTTGGCATCGATGCCACTAGTCTTCAGCACTTGAGAGAGACGCGACCGGCAAAAGCTCTGGTGGTTTGTTGCGTTTGTAGCAGTTCAACGTTGAATCTCCTCACAGTATTTCCTCGTTGTTGTGGTGTCTGGGATATACGCTACAACATGGCTACAACAAGGTAATGATCCGAGTCTAAGTTCGGACATCTAGAATACTGGAGGAGTGCCTTGCGTCGATCGCAACAAATTCTCCTCCCGTACCTACATCGTCGTTTTTTATTTTTTTAGCGAACACTTCTGAAAAAGTCATCAGAATAGACAATTGCAATGCACCAATGCGTGTCACGCGTCTTCTGTATTAATTTTTTGTACGTGGCTTCATGGGGAACAACCAAACGTGAGCGACGATAAACTTAAAGCAACTCGCCTGACATTTCCCTCAGGGGCGTAGCCAGGGTTCGAGCCTTGGGGGTGACTTTCATTGAAATGCCGACTTATTTCAGGAACTTGCTGACTGTATAGAAATGAAAATCGGCGCAGCGGTTATCGAGTTATATCTAACGTTATAGAATTTCACCCCATAATAGATGTTTTTTGTATGGGAGGTCCCACGCCCCTTTGTTAAATTTAAAAAATAAGATTTTGATTGTTTTTGTTTGTATGGGAGGCTCCATACAGGAACACCCCTGGGCCAATACCTAAAGGACCATTCACATGAGAGCGACCAACTATCTACGAACGAACGAATATTCGCAAGTTTTGACAGTCCGTTCACATGAACACTTTTCTATGTCGCGGCAGTTCGCGAATTTCAGGCATCAGCTGTATTAAGAAAACATGTTTATAAACAGTTTAAATAACGATATTTCGTTTTCCAAACTTTTTGCCGAGAACGAAAATACCCAAAGTTCGCAATCCACATCAATAAGCCGAGTTACACAAACTAGCGAATAACAAATTCCTTGAAATTCAAATTAGAAATGCCGCCCGTTCTTTTTGAAATCGAATCAAAACTAAATTTTAAGGATTTCAGTCGGCATTATTCACCGGCCGGCCGTCCTTTTTAAAATCGTATCGAAACTCGCAAAATTTTAAGGATTCAGTCGGTAAATTCACCGATGCCGACCGTCTTCTATACCTTATGAATCTATACCTAATGAAAATCTAAACCTAAGACCTAATTTTTAAAAATGATTGCTCGTTGATTTGCTGACTCTTGAACAGCCTAATGAAAATCCAAACTCACTTCTTTTATTTTAACATTTTGTTCAGACCTAATTTTTGAAAACTGCTCGTTGATTTGCAGACTATTGAAAAGCTTGACCCTGATTGCCCGAAAAGCATTCATTAGCAATTAGAATACTTACTTCTTAAATTTTAGCAAAAGTAAGGAGAAGCAAAGTGGTTAATCAGTCTCGAAAGGCTGGATAGTCGTGCCCAAACGTCAAATAGTAAAACAAAGCTTTTAATAATCGAGGAATACTCGATACCTACTCTGGGAGATGGGGATTTTACTCGAAGATTTCTATTAACAAAATATACTACTTTGCGCTTGCTGGAAGACATTGAAGGTAATAAATTGGAATTTCATTGTTGCTCCATCGGTTTGTTTTTTTTTTTTTTTTTTTTTTTTTCTATGACGTTGTTATATGTATGTTTTAACTATGGAAAACAACAATAAATGTTCAGCGGTGCGTCGTAAAATTTGGATCCCTAGAGCGCCTATTGGAATATGTATTATGTATCTGTTAACTTCATCCATTTCATAATATGTTCATTTACCTAGGTCTGTAGCTTTTATTTGACAGTTAAATGTATTTTTTGCGTTTCTAATATTGGTAGTATTGTCAAATTTAAAATAATCAGGTTACTTATCCAGGCATAATTTTGCAATGGAGCAAAACAAAGGCAAAGACAATATTTAATAACCTAAATTTAATTTGATTAAAGATATTATGCGCCGTGTTGATGTCTCGAAGCGAAATGAAGAATTCAGACGGAAGTAATATTAGGTACAGCAACAGCTTTTCGTTACGAAATTCAAAAATTTCGTCTACGGGATGGTGGCGGCTTCTTCTGGTAGATAGCTGCGGTGGTGGTTGTACTTTCTTCTACGTCACATTAGGCCTTAGTTTGGCGACATCTAGTTTACGATAGAGAAAGCCTGACTTAACTTCACGAATTCCAAAACTATAATTTTGTGTAGAGAATGTTTTTGAGTTAATGTTGCATAGTTTATGGGTGTCGGAAATGAAAAGAAGTGTTATAATGTGTTATATTGTGTTATATTTATTTCCAGAATTTTTGCATCAATTTTTAAAATTTCATTCGCACAATTTTTATGTTTTCGATTTCGATAAACTTTCTGATGGATGCCGCAGATATTTCTGGAAGAAACTAAGGTTTAACAAAAACACGTTCGTCCATTAAAGGTTAAAAGGAAGCAAAAATTTATTTCGACATATTGACATAAATCAGTGTTACCAATAAGTATAAATAATTTCAAGTTTTAACATTTGAGAAATGCTACCAAATCAACATTCCCACTAAAACTTGTATTATTGCAACCCAATTGATTTTATCAAAATTTTAATTGTTGGTGATGGTAGCGGCTTTGTCATTATATCAGCCGCCATTTCTTGAGATGGAATTTGTACCAAACTCATTTTACCCTCTGCTATTACATCTCTGATGAAGTGGTGACGGACATCAATATGTTTTGTACGTGGACGGTAACTCTCATTGGACGCAAGGTGAATTGCGCATTGGCTGTCGCAAAACAGCTTCATATATGAATCATGTCCTGTTAGCTCGTACTGGATACCCTTTAGCCACATCGCCTCTTGAACAGCTGTTCCCATTGAAATGTATTCCGCTTCTGCGGTGGACAATGCAACAGTAGCTTGTTTTCTCGAACCCCATGATATAGCGCCACCTTGTGACAAAAATATATATCCGCTAATTGATTTCCTTTCGTCTAAATCGTTGGCATAATCAGCGTCGCAATATCCAACTATTTCACCATTTCCGTCACGGTTATAGCACAGTTTTGTATTCGAAGTTCCCTTCAAAAATCTAAGAAGTCTCTTAGCTGCTAGCCAATGTTCTTTGCCCGGGTTATTGTTGAAACGGCTTAAAAAATTAACGGCATAGCAAATGTCTGGACGACTAATTTGGGCCGCAAAAAGCAAACTGCCGATTAATTCCTGGTAAGGTACTTTGGCCATTTCAAGTTTTTCGTCTTCTGATTTTGGACAGTTGTCCTTGCTTAACTTAACGTTGACATCCATTGGGCTTGAGACTGGATTGCAATTGGTCATGCCAAAACGAGTTAGCATTTTTAAAATGTATTGTTGTTGATGTATATAGAGCTTTCCAGATACTCTATTATGTTCTAAATTCATACCCAAAAAAGAATTGACTCTAGAAAGCTCTTTCATTTGAAATCTCGATTTTAAATATTTTTTTAATTTTTCAGATTCTTTAATATCTTTTGAAAATATTAAAATATCGTCTACATAGACGGCCAATATTAAAAACGAATCATTTCTGCCATTATTAAAATAAATGCACGGATCATACCGCGATTGCTTCAAGTTAAATTCTTTAAGAGCTTTACTTAACTTGAGATTCCATGTTCTAGAAGATTGTTTCAATCCATATATAGATTTCTTTAACTTTAGAACTTTATTTTTTGGAATATTTAAACCTTCAGGTGGGATAATATATACTTCATCTAATAACTCACCTTGAAGGAACGCTGTTACTGCATCAAGTTGCTCGATGTGAAGATCCATTTTCGCTGCCAGTGACAGAAGATAACGTAATGAACTGTATCTGATAACGGGAGAATAAACTTCGTCAAAGTCGATGCCCTTCCGCTGACCGCAACCCTTTGCAACAAGTCTTGCCTTGTATCGAATAGATTCATCACAAACACCTATTTTTGTTTTAAATACCCATTTTGAATGCAGGGCTTTCTTGCCAACCGGAAGATCAACTGTTTCCCATGTATGATAACGAATCTTCCTCTTCGCTTATCGCCTTCTTCCAGCTTGATGCGTCGGATCTCGAAATCGCTTCATCGTAAGTATTAGGATCTTCAGCTTCTTTTACCTCGCTGACAAAATTTACATAATCTTCGAAATTCTTGGGCTTAGGTTCTCGAGTCGAACGCCGCACAGGTCCAGCTATGATATCTCTATTTGTATTTAATAATGAATTCGATGGAATGAAATCTGAGCTTGTGTCAAAATCGAATTCGCCATTAGGAGTCTCAGCATCAGCATACAAATCGTCATCATCATCATGAATTGACTCTTCTTCAGCAGACTCAGAATCATCACCAATAAAGTCATCAACAGCGCCATGTTCAGCAGCAGCAGGTTCAGCAACAACATCTTCAACAACAACATCCCCAGCAACAACAAGATTAGGATTTCTCTCATCAGTTCCCACTAAATTCTGATCTGTTGATAAATCAAAAGAATTAGTACTGCTTTTGATACCAATTACCTCACTTAGCCGAAGGCCTTCGTTGCTCTGGCTATCCAGCTGCCTTATAATTTTAATTATAAGTCAGTCATTAAATAAATAAATAAATACCTCATAAAAGCGCCGATTTTCCAAAAATTGTACTTCTCTAGTGATGTGCATCTTTTTGTCTAACGGGTTGTACATCCTGTAGCCTTTAGAGTTTTCTGCATATCCGACCATAATGCATTTAATTGACTTTACATCAAATTTCGCTCTCTTCTGTTTCGGCACCAATACCATTCCAATCGCACCAAACACTCGCAAATGAGACAAGTCAATTTTAGCACCAGTCCAAATCTCCTCAGGGCAGCGATTTCCCAAACTTTTTATTGGAGATCTATTTATTAAATAAGCCGCCGTATATACAGCTTCACCCCAATAACGCTTGTCCAAGCCAGCGTCAAAAAGAAGACAGCGCGCCTTTTCCACCAGTGACCGGTTCATTCTTTCCGCTTTTCCATTTTGTTCTGGACAATACGGAGTTGAAGTTTGATGTATTATCCCAGATGACTCAAAACATTTTTTCATCTCTGTATTTATGAACTCGGTACTATTATCCGATCGAAAGATTTTTATTTTTTTGTTCATTTGATTTTCCACCATATTTTTAAAAATTAAAAAATGTTTTGCAACCTCGCTTTTATTTTTCATTGCATACACAAACACTTTTTTTGAAAAATCATCTAAAAATAAAACATAGTACCTTGCTCCTCCAAGCGATGCTTTCTCCATAGGACCAGCAACATCCGAATGGATCAGCTGCAGAAAATCTGTTGTAGTAGTTGTTGATGGTTTAAAACTATGCCTAGACTGCTTTCCTTTACAGCACGTAATGCAATTTTTGCTTACATCACTGTCTGCATCCATTAATTCCAATTTTCGTAAAACTTCTGAACTTGGATGCCCCATCCGTCATGTGCCATAAATTGTTTTTACACTCAGTAGCAACCCGAGCGGTATTTATCATAGTGTTACATTCGGCTGGGATTCGAAAAGATAAAACACTATTCTGTTTACTAAACTTTAATAAATCACTTTTTATTACAAGACAATATCACTTAAAATCAACTTTTCCGCTTATTTCAATCTTTTCCACTTATTACAATCTTTTCCACTTATTTTAAATCACTACCGATACTATTCGAACTTTGCTTTACACGGTTTAAAAATAAACTGTCTTCTCGTCGGATTTCGCAACCCTTTTTATACTCCCCACTAAAGCTTCTCGAATATTCTATACTCCAACCGGAACAATCGAGAATGTACTAGTTTCGTTTTAGACCATTCACCATTCGTTGAGTTTAGACGATTCGAAGTTCCGTTGAATAAGTTCGTCTACTTTCCATTAGATGGCGTTATGGTCAATAAGTAGTACTTTTCAATCCACACTACAATATCCCCCTCTTAAACTTGTTCGTCCCGAACAAATGCGTCAACATTTTCCCCAATGTAACGGTGAAGACGATCCACATGGACAACTTTGAGTTTACCTCTTCCTCGTTGGATTCGATAGACCACGTCGTTGATTCACTTGACTACTCTATAGGGCCCCTCACAATCTTGTTGCAACTTAGGCGACATACCTTTTCTTCTATGGGGATTGTACAGCCATACCAGATCTCCTTCCTCGAATCCTGTAATTGTTGCTTTGGCATCGTACCTCGTCTTCATGCGGTCGCTGGCTATATTGATCTTATCCCTAGTTTTTCGATGCACGTCCCTGATGGTTTCTCTGAGGTCCGCAACATAATCGTCCTCATCCTTGGGTTCCTCAGTGGGAGATCCGAACATCAACTCACTAGGTAGCCGGACTGTTCGACCAAACAGGATTTCAGATGGTGTATGCCCTGTAGTATTATGCACAGCATTGCGATAGGCTAGTAGAAACATTGGGATCTGTTTATCCCAATCCCTCTGGTCGTCGCATACAACCTTAGATAGGTGTTCATTCAAGGTTCTGTTGAAGCGCTCTACCATCCCATCTGATTGCGGATGGAGCGGCGTTGTTCTCGTCTTTTTAATTCCGAGTAAGTGGCATACTCCTTGAAAAATCTTGGACTCGAAGTTTCGGCCTTGGTCCGAGTGCAATTCCAATGGTACACCAAATCTGCTCACCCAGTTGAAAACAATCTGCTCTATCACGGTTTTGGCTTCTTGGTTAGGAATGGCAAATGCTTCTGGCCACTTACTGAAGTAGTCCATAACCACGAGGATGTAACGATTTCCATTAATCGTTTCAGGAAACGGTCCGGCAATATCAACTGCAATTCTTTCGAAAGGGGCTCCAGCATTGTATTGGTGCATTTTGCCTTGGGTTTTCACTCTCGGGCCTTTGCTGGTCGCACAGGTTACGCACTTTCTGCACCAGTTTTCTACATCATCCCTTGAGTGGATCCAGTAAAAGCGCTCTCGCACCTTTTCGAGCGTCTTATTTATTCCCAAGTGGCCCCCGGATACTCCATCATGCAGTTCTCTTAGAACATCGCTTACTCTCGACCTGGGAACAATAAGCTGCATCACGAACGTTTTTCCATCAGAGCTTTCCCATCTTCTTCTCAAAATGCCGTCCTGCACATGAAGAGAGTCCCATTGCGCCCAGTATGCCTTCAGCTCGGGGCTCCTATTGGATATCTCCTGCCAGTCTGGTTTTCCCTCATGCTCCTTCCAGGCGAGAATCGGCTCGATATCCGGATCTTCCCTTTGAGCCTCCCGGATCTCTCTCGCAGTCCAGCCACCAATGGGTTCAGCTCTCAGCCTCTGTACGGAAACGGCATCTTTTTCCTCCTGACGCACACAATGTTTGCAATCGGCTTTGCAGGGTCGGCGGGAGAGAGCATCTGCATTAGAGTGAAGAGTTCCCTTTCGATGCTGTATCTCGTAGTCATACATCTGCAGCCGTTCGATCCACCTCGCGACTTGTCCCTCAGGATTCTTAAACTGCAGCAGCCACTTTAAAGACGCATGATCGGTGCGAAGAATAAATTTGCTCCCATAAAGGTACTTGTGGAAATGTTTTGTCGCCAGGACTAAAGCGAGAAGTTCCCGTCTGGTCACACAGTAGTTCCTTTCTGGCTTCGAGAGAACTTTACTGAAGTAGGAAACTACTTTCTCTTGGCCATCATGCACTTGCGAAAGGACGGCTCCAACTCCCACATTACTAGCGTCTGCGTCCACAATAAATGTTTTTCCAGGAGTGGGGTACGCTAGTATGGGGG
Organism: Cheilosia scutellata; assembly: GCA_955612985.1. Lineage (NCBI taxonomy): Eukaryota > Metazoa > Arthropoda > Insecta > Diptera > Syrphidae > Cheilosia > Cheilosia scutellata. The sequence continues at coordinate 53,734,539 of OY015313.1, read as the reverse complement.
CGTCACACAGTTGCTGCTTTAGTTTTTCAAAGCTCTTTTCGCACTCACCTGACCATTTAAATTGTTTTCCCTTTTCCGTCAGTTGATGCAAGCTCTTCGCAATCCCGGCAAAGTCCTTCACGAACCGTCTGTAGTAGGTCGCAAGTCCCAGGAAGCTCCTCAGTTGATGTTTGTCTTTGGGAACCGGCCAGTTTTTCACTGCTTCGACTTTCTCTGGATCAGTCCTGACTCCTTCGGAAGAGATGATGTGTCCGAGATATTTTACTTCTGGTCTAAAAAGAGCACACTTTTTCGGGTTCAGCTTCAATTGCGCGCCTCGCAGTCTCTGGAACACTTCCTTCAAGTTGTCTCGATGTTCTTCAAACGTTTTGCCTACCACGATGACATCATCTAGATACACCAAACAGGTTTTCCACGTCAGTCCCAGCAAAACGCGCTCCATTAGCCGTTCAAAGGTGGCTGGAGCATTGCACAGTCCAAATGGCATTACTGTGAATTGCCAGAGCCCGTTTCCTGCTGTAAAAGCTGTTTTCTCGCGGTCTTCGGGATGGATCTGCACTTGCCAGTAGCCACTCTTTAAATCAATTGTGGAAGACCATTTGGCGCCGGATAGTGTATCCAGGGTGTCGTCAATCCTTGGCAGAGGGTAGCTATCCTTTTTGGTGACGTTGTTCAGCTGACGATAGTCCACGCAGAATCTCGTGCTGCCGTCTTTCTTCTTGACCAGTACAACCGGTGACGCCCATGGACTTTGCGAACTTTCAATCAGCCCTTCCTTTTCCATCGTCGACACCATTTCTGCAACCTCCGTCTGCTTAGCCAATGGTAGTCGTCTGGGAGGCTGACGAATAGGTCTTGCGTCTCCTGTGTCGATTCGGTGTTGTACGAGATGTGTCCGACCATACTCGCCGCTCTTCGAAGCAAATATATCAGCGAACTCGTTGATTAGTTCCCCCGCCATTTCTTGCTGCTCCTGATTCAACTCACACTGTCCAAATATACTCCTTTTTATCTCTGCCATTTCCGTGGATGTAAGAGGTTTGGTAGGACCCTCATTGGATAATTTTGTGACCGCAGTAATTGGTACGCACTTACCGACCACTTCCCCTTGCTTTAGTTTCAGGCTGCTATGTTCGACATTTAGGACTCGTACGGGAACCATGTTGTTTTTAGGTTCTACAAGCATCTTTCCAACGACGTAGTTTTGATAATGATTTTCTGGATCTGGCTCAACTAGGTAGAATCGGTGGCTCCCAGGATCACCTTCCAGTTTGGTCCAAATAAGTGTTTCTGAAGAAGGTGGTAATATCTCGTCTTCACTCATGACTGTCCTTAGAGCTGTGACATGCTCGTCCCCGTAGATCATGGGAATTTCGACGTTCCTGTACTTTAGTACTTGCAAGCCGATGTCCAGTACTACATCGTGCGCCTTCATAAAGTCGATTCCGATGATGCATTCGTCACATATATCGGCCACTAGGAAGGTATGGGAGAAGACTAATCCCGCAAGATTTATTGTTAGCAGTACTTCTCCATACACTTTTGCTGTTGCTCCAGTTGCTGTTTTTAGACAGTAGCTGCTGGTGTTGTGCAGCCATGATTGGCGAACGATATCCCTCCTTATAATGGAAGCGGTGGCACCGGTGTCGATGGTGGCCACATACATTTTCTGGCCGATATGGACTTCCACTGTCAAACTCTTGTTACCTCGTTTGGTTTGGGAAACTTGAATGGTGGTCCTGGGGGCGTCGATTCCAGAAACCAACTTCTGCCCCGCGAAGTTGGTTCTTACACGTTTCCCGACTGATGATTTTGAGAAGAGTCATCCGCTGGACGCTCAGATGCCCCTTCATTACGACTCCTAGCGCTGCAGTACGGACAACTAGTGTGTCTGGGTGGAGCTCTGCATTGTCGCTGTAGATGTCCAATTTTGTTACAGTTCCAGCAACGAATCGGTCCCCTGCGAGCACTGTTCTGTTCTACGACGTTTGCCCTTTGGCACGAGCATTCGACGGTTGTCATCTCTCTCACACGGTGAAACCCTTGTGATGCTTGGTCAGCAGCTTTCATGATCAGGGCAAATGCCAGTGCCTCAGGGAGAGTTTTCTTTCCAGCCATTCGTACAGCCATTTGCAGTTGTCGGTCCTCTATGGCTTGGGTAAACGCCTCTACAGCCATTTCGTTGATGACATCCTCGCCGGCGTTGGGATACGACAAATGCGCCAGCCGTTCGATATCCGCTTGCAACTGCTGGAGCGTTTCTCCCCGCTTCTGGATTCTACTGCGCAGTTGCACCCTGTATACTTGCTGCATGTGGTCATCACCAAAGCGCATTTCGATAGCCTTCACCAATGCGTCGTAGTTGCGTTGCTTTTCTTCAGAAATAGTTTGAAGCAACTCTGCAGCTGTGCCTCGTAGTGCTAGCGTTAGTGCGATGGACTTTTCCTCGTCGTCCCAGCTGTTGGTCATTGCAGCTGCTTCGAACTGCCGCTTATAAATTGGCCATGATGTTTGACCATCGAAAACAGGCGGTTGCATCTCCTTCCTTCTAGGGCAATCAGCAGAATATTCTCGGGCTTTCTGTTTCTTGACTTTGTCCAGTTCTCTAGCTAGGTTCTCGAAGTTTGTCTCATGCTCTCTTGCTAAGTTCTCGAAGTTTGTATCATGTTTTTGTAATTTTTGACTCATTTCGTCAAATTTTGTCTCATGCTGGTTTAACTTGTTATCAATCGCGTCGAATTTTACTTCTAGAACATTCTTAAATTCTTCCACGGAATCTTTTTGTGCAGCGACAATAGAATTCTTCTGTTCTTCAAGAGAATTCTTTTGTTCTTCTAGAGAATTCTTTTGTTCGTCTAGAGAACTCTTTTGTTCTGCGAATTTAGATTCAATAGAATTCTTTTGTTCAGCGAACTTAGATTCGATAGAATTCTTCTGTTCTTCTAGAGAATTCTTATGTTCTTCGAGCTTAGCAAGAATTAATGCCATCATAGCGGCCATATCAACGCCTGTACTTACTTGTTCTTCTTTTTCTTCTGGCACTTCGAATATCATGGATTTTGGATCTCCTCCTTCGTTTTCGACAGGTTCTCGAAGTTTGTCTCATGCTCTCTTGCTAAGTTCTCGAAGTTTGTATCATGTTTTTGTAATTTTTGACTCATTTCGTCAAATTTTGTCTCATGCTGGTTTAACTTGTTATCAATCGCGTCGAATTTTACTTCTAGAACATTCTTAAATTCTTCCACGGAATCTTTTTGTGCAGCGACAATAGAATTCTTCTGTTCTTCAAGAGAATTCTTTTGTTCTTCTAGAGAATTCTTTTGTTCGTCTAGAGAACTCTTTTGTTCTGCGAATTTAGATTCAATAGAATTCTTTTGTTCAGCGAACTTAGATTCGATAGAATTCTTCTGTTCTTCTAGAGAATTCTTATGTTCTTCGAGCTTAGCAAGAATTAATGCCATCATAGCGGCCATATCAACGCCTGTACTTACTTGTTCTTCTTTTTCTTCTGGCACTTCGAATATCATGGATTTTGGATCTCCTCCTTCGTTTTCGACAGGTTCTCGAAGTTTGTCTCATGCTCTCTTGCTAAGTTCTCGAAGTTTGTATCATGTTTTTGTAATTTTTGACTCATTTCGTCAAATTTTGTCTCATGCTGGTTTAACTTGTTATCAATCGCGTCGAATTTTACTTCTAGAACATTCTTAAATTCTTCCACGGAATCTTTTTGTGCAGCGACAATAGAATTCTTCTGTTCTTCAAGAGAATTCTTTTGTTCTTCTAGAGAATTCTTTTGTTCGTCTAGAGAACTCTTTTGTTCTGCGAATTTAGATTCAATAGAATTCTTTTGTTCAGCGAACTTAGATTCGATAGAATTCTTCTGTTCTTCTAGAGAATTCTTCTGTTCTTCGAGCTTAGCAAGAATTAATGCCATCATAGCGGCCATATCAACGCCTGTACTTACTTGTTCTTCTTTTTCTTCTGGCACTTCGAATATCATGGATTTTGGATCTCCTCCTTCGTTTTCGACAGCTTCCTGCAGACGAAGTATGAGGTCACTTTTTCCCCCAGCTGTGGAGAGATTCCGTTTTTCCAGCTCAGTTTTTAACTGAGGTATGCTTAGTTGTAGTAATGCCAATGTGCGGACCATTTTTACTAATTCCTTTGGTTTTTTTTTTTTTTTTTTTTTTTTTTTTTTTTTTTTTTCACTTTATTTTATTTAATTTTGTTTCTTTCTGTAGGTACTGCACAAATTAATTCACTTTCACTTTTTTTTTTCAAATTCACAATTTAATTCACTGTTTTTTTTTTTTTAATTTTTTTTTTTTTTTTTTTTTTTTTTTTTTTTTTTACAATTTAATTCACTGTTTTTCTTTTCACAACACTTCCCACAGAATACGTTTTATCCCACTTCTGACACCAATGTTATATTCGGCTGGGATTCGAAAAGATAAAACACTATTCTGTTTACTAAACTTTAATAAATCACTTTTTATTACAAGACAATATCACTTAAAATCAACTTTTCCGCTTATTTCAATCTTTTCCACTTATTACAATCTTTTCCACTTATTTTAAATCACTACCGATACTATTCGAACTTTGCTTTACACGGTTTAAAAATAAACTGTCTTCTCGTCGGATTTCGCAACCCTTTTTATACTCCCCACTAAAGCTTCTCGAATATTCTATACTCCAACCGGAACAATCGAGAATGTACTAGTTTCGTTTTAGACCATTCACCATTCGTTGAGTTTAGACGATTCGAAGTTCCGTTGAATAAGTTCGTCTACTTTCCATTAGATGGCGTTATGGTCAATAAGTAGTACTTTTCAATCCACACTACAATAGGAATGTTCAGCTTGTAAACTTTATCAATCTCAGTAGCTGACGCAAAAATTGTTTGTTTACTGTCGAAAATTTTACAACCATCCAAATCGAATTTAATTGTGTTTCCATTTTTTATAATTTGACTTATCGACATCAAGTTAACACTAATACCTGGAACATGAAGGACATCTCGCATAAGAACTTCATTAGCAACGTCTGCACCGTACATCAGCATCGTAATATCACCTTTTCCAGCAACTTCCAACTTCGATCCATCTGCCAAAGTAACAAAATCCTAACCGCTCAACAGTAAACTACCCACCCACTCATCATCTACCTTCATTTGAATGGAATTTAGTTTGTGAGCAGTTCCGATGATTTTGTTTACATACTCGGATATCGAAGAACAGTCATCCAACCGAGTAGTGGTCAGTTCGCGCAAAAGTCCAACCCTCCTGGTGAGCCCTGAGTCATCAAATGCAGCTGCCAGCTTATCCCAGACTTCCTTTGCAGTAGTGGCTTCCTTAATGTGTACGTACAGCGACGGGTCAATCAGCAACACAAGTTTTGCTTTCGCTAATGCAATTTTTTCAGGTTTAACTTCGGTGCCTTGGACTGACTTCCACAAGTCATCCAATATCAAGTAATTCTCCACCGCAAACTTCCAACTATCATAGTTTTCACGCCCTTTAAGACGTTCAATTGCCGGCAAATTACTCGTCATAATTACACAATTAATTAAACCGAAAAAATGAAAAAATTGTATTCGATGGTATACTTCCTTAATTTTACTTTAATAATTCGTAGGATCTGGGCCCATAACCTGATGGATGCCGCAGATATTTCTGGAAGAAACTAAGGTTTAACAAAAACACGTTCGTCCATTAAAGGTTAAAAGGAAGCAAAAATTTATTTCGACATATTGACATAAATCAGTGTTACCAATAAGTATAAATAATTTCAAGTTTTAACATTTGAGAAATGCTACCAAATCAACACTTTCGCAGGGAATCGCCAGCTGAGAGCAAAAAAGAGAGTTCCAGAGCCAGTTTTGAAAAGTGAGTTTAGAAAAGACTTCTTTTAACCGTGCGTCGGTCGTCGTCAGGTACAGCGCGTACCAATTCACTTGGCCATTCTACTGCGCAGGTTTCTGTGTATTTTGTTTTTGTGTTTTGTTTTGTGTCGTGTATATTCTCTTAAATCCTCTCTCTGCGCAACCGACGGTTGGCCAAGTGAATTGGTTCGCGCTATATTCTTGTGTAATCGTTTCTCATTTCAATTGAGTTGTTTGTTATACTAAGCATCTTCGTTTTCCTTTTTTATTTGTTCGTTATCTTGGTGGTATTTTGTTTAAATATTAGGTCAAATCGAGCACAAGTTACGTAGAAGGTAATTTTCGTCGATTCGACGAACATTGCCGCCATTTTCCGATAAAAACAAGACTTACCCAAACAGTTTTATCGACGAAAGCCCACAAAGTAGAAGAACTTAGAGATGGTCTGACTCTGACACGGAAAGAAGATGCGATCGGAGTAAAGATCGAAGAGAAAGTCTAAAAAATTAAATTAATATTCGTCGAATCGGCGAAGATTACCCTCCTAGGGTTTAACTATTAACTATAATTTGTTCTCTTTCTAAACTGATTTCCTTCCGAATTTTGTTTATATTATTGTTTAATTCGCTCTATTCAATTATTGCAAACCACAAAAACTACTGACAAACCGATTTTTGTGAGCACTGTGGTTGATGCATTTTTATTCAAAGTACATGAAACATGACTTCGTGTCCGTCGAAGTTCTTTTTTTCTCAACTAACCTAAAAATCACATGTAACGACTTTCATAGGAAGTGAATGTGCATGTCCATGCACAAAGAATGTTTATTCAAAATGAAGAAAGCAGTTTTATAAATAATTTAACATCGGAAATGTGCATGTGCATTCATGAGTGTACATTGTACATACATCTTTCTCGCAGTATGTATAGTAATTTTCAGCGTGGTTTATAACGCAGTACAGCTATGGACAATGGTACCAATATAATTTACAAATTGATTTTCTTCCGGTAACTACGGCGTTAGTAAATATTGTTTTAAATCTTCACCTTGAAGCTCATAATTATTGCTTATTTTGTATTAAAAATGTCGCAAGTAATGCTAATGCTTCGAAAGATCAATTTCATGCAATTAAAACAATATTCGATCATATAATCAACAAATAAAAGGGATCAATTTATTCTTAACCATCATAATTTTTTTGTTCAGTTGTTCTTTATTTGTTTTTCATTATTTTCCAGTTCAGAGATTTTTCCAAAGTTTTGTTTCGTGTATAACTAGGTAAATATATTTTTCATTGACATTAAACTAAGTAAGATGACATTTTGTTTTTTCTTTTTGTGTAAATAAAATGAACAAAATAATAAAATGAAACTAAATAACATAATGGCATTTTGCTTAATTTGTATCCTCTCTATATGAGTTTTTTTGTTTGTTTTATTATTTATTCATGTGTCAAATGAGTTTTTTAATATTTAAATAGTTTATATAAAAAAAAAAAACATTTTTTGTAATTAACTTAAGAGTTGGATGGAAGAAACTCTGTTAAATGTAAGATTAATATTCTAGATTAAGCGTGGAAGTGATAAACCAAAGACATCTCTCTCAAATCAATGGAATCTCACCCCAGGTTGTTCTTAGAATATCGAATCTCTGCTACAAGTTGTCCTGGCTTTTGTTTGTGTTTCCTATTTCTACTCATCGGGAATTTTTGAAGAAACAGAAACACAAACACGCGCGTAGTAGGTAATCATTATTTTCATTTCATTATATTTATATATGTGTACTTAAGTAAGCAACATTTAAAATGTATCCCCTCTCTCCTGCTTAGTTTGTGGTTTTGTTGTATTATTCGTGGCTGGCGCTTTTAGTATTTTCTTTTTATTTTAAAGTTTTTGTTTTAAACAAAATAATAAAATTATTAAAAAAAAAATTATCTTCATAATATATGTATAATGAGAAACTCAAAATAATAAAAAAATAAGTTATGTATATATGCATATATCAATATAGTATATATAAAATTAAATAACAAAAAAAAAATATCTTTCAGTGAGATTTCTTTGTAACTATAAATTTCTCATATCCTGGTTGTATGTATCGTTCATCCTCATCGCATTTGTTTTTGCCTCAAAGTTGTTTAAATAGATTATTTCCTCTCTGCGGTTGGTTTTTTTTTTCTATAAAGCCGTGGCGGTTAATTAATATGCAAAACCAAACACAAAGCATGCAAACAAAGTTAAAGAAATAATAATTAAAAACTAAAAAAATATATAATTAAATTCGAAATTTTTTCATCGACCGTTTGGCGGTTTGAGAACACCTGTAGTTATCCCTTGCGGATTTTGTTGTTCTTGTGGCGCAGTAAAAACTGCTACAATTTGTTTTTCCTCATTTTATTTTGATATCGGTTTTTATTTTTGTTTGTATATAGTTTGTATTATACTCTTTTTTTATAATAATTTAGATTTAAATTAATTATTTTGTGAGGAGATTCTTATTACAAGTCTGTTTCGCCGTACAGAGCCGTACTGAAGGACATGTAATCGAGAGATCCGGGCACAGCATTGGGTCCTTTGTATGGCGGCATCCTTTGAATACAGTATTCCGCTTGATCTGGTGGCAATTCGCGGCGGAGCTCATCGGGCAAAATGTACGGCTGAGAATAAAACATACAAATTATTAATATGTAGTTTAAAAGTGCTTAGGAACAGAAAAGTATTTACCTTATCTGAAGCGAGAATTCTGAACGAATCGATGACCTGTTCAGCGGTGTCTGTATCTGTGCTCTCTCGTGTCATGAAATCTAGGAAAGCATCAAAGTGTACATAACCAGTGGAATTGGGATCGACGATGGCCAAGATTCTCTGGAAGTCCAGTTCACCTTGACGATCCTTGCCGATGGAGTAGCCCAGTGAGACCAAGCAGGATTTAAACTCTTCAGGAGTTAAGCGGCCAGTGCGGTTCTTGTCGAAGTGATTGAAACTCGAACGGAATTCATTAAGCTGTTCCTGAGTGATGCCCTTTGAATCACGTGTCAAAATTTGGTTTTCCACTTCGTTGATGTTTCTGTTGATCGATGTGAGCAGTTGTTCCCAGCCAACGCGTAGTGTTTCCATTGTGTAGTTGGTATAACGATTCTCAAAGATCATCGATTCTTGCACAGCCTGGTGTATTTTCTCGAGTTCTTCAATGTTCGACTTGTAAGCATACACAGCTTGTTCGTATTCCTTAAGACGATGCAATTGATCTTCCAGCGATCCTTGCAGTCCCATGCCAATCGCTGTAACCGCGTCCATTTGCCGTTCAATCCATGGACCGACAGTGTTGGCTTTTTCGGCGAATTGACGACGCAACATCTCGTTGTTTTGTTGCTTCCGCAATTCGTTGGCCAAGGTTTGGTCACGTTGTGGCACCAATTGACGGACATCTCCCCATTTGCGATTTAGATCGTTGGCGGTTAACGTGGTGTAGGGATTTTCCAAACCACCGGGTATTTGATGTTGCTTGACGATGGATTCGACTTCACGTACCAAATTTACAATCAAATTGTATTCCTTATCAGCTTCACCGAGAGTAGCCTTAAATTGATCATGCGCCTGAATCAATCCTTGGATTTCTTCCATGGTATGCACAATAAACATGTCAACGAGGTCTTCACGGGTACCATCTAACCAGTTGTTAAATGGCGCTGCACGTTTGGCGAACTCTAGATGAAGAATATCGATCTTTTCGAGAATGCGCTCGGCTTCGTCCAGAGCCTGTCGACGACGTTGGGTAAGGGCACCCAATCGATCCCATTGGTCACAGATGCGTTGACAGCGGGCATTCACGGATATACAGTCATGGTATTCGAGAGTGCTGGAAGGAATAAATTTCATTTTTAAATATTCCGAATTGACGAGTTCGATTGTGCCAACGACAATGAGAAATAAACTTATACATTAAAAAAATGATCCTCGGCTTTGTAACTGAAATGCAAAAACTACTGTTTTGAACGCAGAACTTTAAGTACTTATAGAAGTTGTAGGTTGGGATCGGTTAGGTAAGGTGGAGTGACCAGAAAAAAATATGTGCCGGACATTACAGTGGGAACTCTATTGCTACTTGCGAATTTCTTCTAAACGAAATGTCCTTGAGTGTCTTACCTCTTTAAGAGGTTTTGATGGTGACTGAGACAGTCAAATCTTTTGCGATGGAAAGGGCTTCTTATGGATACAACTGCGAAAAATAACTGTGTGAGAAAAAATTGTCGTTATTACTTTGAGATGTCATACGAAAATGTATCTTGTCTCTCTTATGGAGACAGTATATTCCTATACAAAACTACTGTGAAATTAGGAACCAGAGGGTTCCTTAAAAATGTATATGGAAAGTGCTTCTGTCATCGCTATGAGCCATAACAGTATAGTCACTGATTTGCACTTTATGCGCAGTTGATATCGAAATGAAGGTTGAAATAACTTGTTTAATGGCGGAATTGGGGAGCAACCCCTGACCAACTCTGTTAGGAGATCGAAATAAGAAGAAGACTAGAAAGATGGACAAACTTTGTATGCAAAAAAATTTACTACGGTGTCAACCTCTGAGTTGTAGTCAATAATTGCTGGCCTAGTTCCCAACGCTCAGTTTAGGTAGTCGCTTGCACTATTGATGCCAAATCAAAGCGCATCACTTTGTGCCTCGGAAAAACAATAAAACTTAAAAGGAATCTGATGGTAATGGAGTGCAGTAGTTTTCAATAGCTATAACTCCAACCGAAGTGGTTGTTAACAAAGTTGTCGTTCTCTCAAACAACACCTCAATCAAAACATCAACACCTCACTTTTTTTTTAATAGGAAATAGGAATATTGAATAACACTGAATGAATAGTGATAAGTATTTTTCTTCCCGCCTGATTTCATGGAAAATATAGCCAGAGAATAAATAATACTTTAAGCAGAAATAAGAAACAAACATATTGTAATAATGCAAGAGTGATATACATGATACATGAATTATGTGAATTTTGTACATTAAGTCGTGGTCCAGCTATTTTAACTAGCTACCTTACACTGATTCATGTTAGCCCATGGAAAGCATGCAAATATTTTTACATTAAATATATACATAATTAAAACCAATTTAGAACTTTTAGAATGCTTACTTCAACTCTTGAGCGATAGCTGCAATCTGTTCGACACGATCTTGGTGAGCAGCTAAATCGGATTCGAAAGCTTCATGCTTCTTCTTCAAAGCCTTCAGGTCATTCAGCTTGCACTGACGGAAGTCTTGTGATTGAAGCATTTCCTCTTTACCACGTGTCCAGTCTTCGTGAGTGTCAGCCTGCAAAAAACAATGATGAAAACAATTTTATAATTTGGAAACTATAAAAAAAATTGGTGCGTTAAATTAAATCTAGTTTTTTTTTTTTTTTATCAAGATTTGTTTCGTAAAACTAACGAAATTATTAGACTGTAATTTTAATTAGAATTTACCTTGTGCTTGAACTTTTGTGCCAAATGTTCCAAACGTTCCAGGCGCATCGTCTCAGCCAGAAGCCAATCTTCGAATGCCTTCTCAGCTAATTCTAAGCCCTTCCATGAGTTGGAAATATCGGCGACAGTTTTACCTTCTGTTGGCAAATATGCTGGACGATTCGATAGACGCAATTTGGTTTGCAAAGTGTTGAAATTCGTTTCGAGTTTTGCCTTTTGTTCAACACGTGGAGGCTTATGCTTGCGGCGATAGGTGCGGTACTCTTCGAGTTTCTTTTGGACGCCAGCCAAGGAGTTGTCAGCTTGGCGGGAGTTTAACCATGGCATTGTGCGGCGGATCCATTCCAACAGCTATACAACAATAAAATATATATTAAAAATTATATGCGTTGGTGTATTCACAGCAGACTTACATCGCTAGCAAGACGTTCATACTCTTCCATAAGACGTTCATTCTCTTGGTTAACCTTAAGAACTTTACAAATACGATTTGCAGCTGTTTCGGCCTATTGTTATAGAAATAAATTTATTAGAATATGTTGACAATATCAAGAGATAAGAAAGGAAACAAAGTGTAATATCAAAAACAGAAATCACTTTGCTTCCTCACGCATAGCAAAACTGACAAATTTTTTAGCGAAAACAACAATAAAAGGTTAAGACAAAACATGATCAAGTTACACTTAATATATAATCTAAGTCGAACGCATGAAATGTCCATTCTTTGAATTGGATTTTATGTTATGTAGTGTTTTCCAATACATAATGAATTCAAATTCAAATAAAATAAAATAATGTAGTAGACATTTAAACAATTGCATTAAGTCTGAAACCCAATTCACACTGCTCCCACTTTATGTACTTTATCCGATTTTATTTTTGATTTTCCTGCAATACAGCAGTTAGTGTCTTAAATCACGAAACCATTCAGTACCCGTCATTACCGAATACATATATGTAATTGAACTTCTTTTAAATTGCACGTTATATATAAAAATAATTAGTAATTACATATTTGTATTTTTTATTTGTAGGAAGAACGGACATTTCAAGTTCAACAAAAATTGCTATACAAATAGTAGAGAAGAACCGACCTTTTGGGCACCACTAAAACAATGGTAGTATGAGGAAACATATGTCATGACGGCCCTTTCATCCGGCATCGCAGTATTTTGCAGGTCTGTTAGATGGCAGTAAAAAAAGGCAAACAAAAACAATATCGATGTTGTTAGTCATTCAGCAAGCAAAACAAAAGAAAACAATAAAATAAACATATCTTAACAATAAAGGAAATATTAACAAAAATACGATTAGCCATGCATTTTCTGGTTACATTTATTTAAAACTCGATTATTGGCAGCAACGTAGAGTATCATACACACTTCAGAAAAAAGCCATTAATATTTTTCGGAACCAAAAACACATCCAGGTTAATGGCAGCAATGAGCGGAACACAGTTTCTTTGGTGAGATTGGAACCTAAGTCTTTTTGTGTCGTGTTATTTGTAGATTTTTTTTTTTAATTAAATTTATTCATAAGGAAAGAATTTATTATTTTAAACAACGTTACGCTCCAAGGAAAGTTTAGCTTCAGCATTATACCTAAGTTCGGGGAATAGACATTGAGAGCTGTACCAACACTTTATTTGCAGTCGTTTCACGTTAAGTGAAGAAAATAACAGAAGAAATACTGCAATACGCAGTAGCCACGGTATGATGGTTAGAGTGTTTGCTTGTGACCCGAGCGGGGTAGGTTAGAGCTTCAGCCAAAGCGACGAACATAAACAAATTTTCACCACAAAAAATTAATTTCTGATTGGTAGTATATTCCGTATTCAAGTGGGAGTGCTTCAGAATTTGGAAACTAGCTGATAAGTTGAAACTATCTAGCTAGAAGGATTCTTCACAAATTTGAGGATATAGACAAAAATAGTCAAAAATAATCCTTTAATTAAAGAATGTAACCTGATTTGTTGTATTACTTGTTGCAAGAGAATAGTTTGGCCATATGACCACTTGCGTGAACTTCAGATGCTTTAGTCCGTAAATAATGTATATAACAGTATTAATAGGAGTACAGTCAAAATTGCACGGCTTATGCGCATTATTTCAATGCAAATTTTGCGTTTCCGAACAAGATCCATATTGAACACTCATTTACACTTTGGATAGTTAGTATGAGTATCATAAAATTCTTAAAAACGAAGCACGTCTATAACCCATCTACGATTCAGTCTCTTTACCAAATTCCCCGAACCATTGATTAGCATAATAGCAAGGACAAAAGCACATTTGATCCCGCTAGAGAGCTTCATATTTTTAGCAGCCCTGCTACTTCATGCTTTATTTTGTTAAAATTCAGTAATGAGCATTGTTTAATTGGTAAGATATATCTAAATAATTATAAGGCCGAAAGTATGTAAAAAAAAACCACGTCAAAATGTAAACTGTAAGAATATAAATATGTATAAATGTGTATCTATGTGAAGTTTAGTCACATTGTAATTATTCGGGATATTGTAGGTGTATGCTCGTGTAGGTTCGGGTACATGCGACATATTTCCAACCTGTTGAGCTCCTTGGAAGGCATGATAGTAGCAGGAAACATATGTCATGATGGCGCGCTCATCCGGCTTTGGTGTGTTGATCAAATCTATATTCACATTATTTTTTTATTTAATATCATATAAAATACTCTTACAAAAATTGTGTTGGCTTAATCTAAATATGTACAAATATTTATATACATATAAAAAATTAATGTTATTTTTTTTTTTTTTTTACTTTTGTAGAAGTTTGTTGTTTTCTTTGGTTTGTCCAAGAGTCAGGGTATGTTTTACACTTTACTGTTTCCGTAAAAAAAATGTGGAGCGATATAGCTTACTATCAGGAGTTATACAAAATACTATCCACTAACGAGTATTAAAGGAACAAGGACTAGAATGTGAAGAGGACTAAAATACACACTGTAGAGAGATGAGCCATCAAGATAAACAAAATTGTAGGCATTGATGCCTACCAGATGAAATGGCAAACTAGAGAATTTATTTGACAAGAAATGTCGAATAATCTTAACAAATGGAAACCTTGATTGACCGCCTCTTTATACAGACTCAAAAGCTCCACACTTCTTCATTTAAAAGGAAGGCTTACGATTAATAATCGACAAGTGATGAAAAACTTCATAAAAATAACTAAAGTATGTACTGACAAAATAGTGCTCATGCAAAAGATATTATTTTTTACATTTTTATCATCAAAATAAATAGCAGATCAACCGATTGTCAAAAACACAAATATTTGACGTTGTTTTGCGTATTCTTTGAAAAGACTAGGAACGATTTTGGAAAAGCCGTATAAAAGCTAAGTACTGTACAATACTGCCAAATTCTATTCATAAATCTAGTTAAACTGAGTTCAATTGAGCTGAAGTTAAGTTTAGATTGTGAAACCGGACGAGTTGAACTTCAAATTTAAACTCACGTTCAGGTTCAGTTGAACTATAGTTTAAACTTCCAGTGTGAAACTGGGGGTTCTATGATTTAAACGCCGTACTTAGGATACGTAAAGCTCATATGCTTTGTCGAAAAACTCGTAGAAACAATTTTTCATAGCATCATACTTTTTCTTCTAGTCCCACAGAGCGCATATTAGCCTGATGTTGGCGAATTTAGCTGTTTGCCGATTGTAATAAGACGTTCACTAAGATTTCTGAAGAATCCTCACTGAATTTAGCTCCAAATAAGTCGGAGTAGATCAACTAAGGTATCTGTTCCGTCATCTTGACTATTGACTACATCGTTCAATCTAGCGACTCATTCAGCTAGTCCATTCTGACATTTCTTTATAGTGTTGTTATTTTTATCGTGTTCAACACTAGCGTTTATAAGTCTATTAAATCCCGTGCAGATGGCGTCGCGTCGCCTGTAAATGCTAATCGATTTCGTCACTACTGAGGGGACGTATTGAAGCATGGTTTCAATACACGCGTCCAGATGGACAAGAGCAGTAGCCGGTTTATATATCGGTGAGGTAAAATAAGCACTATTGATGTGTAATTGGGCTTCGTCAAGTTGATGCCAATCAGCGCCTGCCATGTACAGACATATCCAGTCATAGCCATAAATCTCATGGTCGTCTTACACCCACCACATCAGTACGAAACGATTTTTTTAGGAGCGGCTACTCTAATAAACAATTTGATACTTTTTATCGATTACTACAATATCCTTAGCGCTACTACAATAGTAATAATAAAATAAGATATTTATGAGAATTTAACAGTTTTTTTCAATTTTTTTTAGCACTTCTAAATAATGGACCGGTTTTTCTGTCTAAAGAAGCTTCAATTATTCCCCAGCACTAAACCCAGCCAAGTAACTGAGTATATTTTTTCAATTACGATTAGGTATGTATGTAATTGTTTTTTTCCGTACACAAGATTTATAAGCAGATCTTCCCTAGAAAATTTAATTTCTCTATCTTTTTTGTAATACTTTTAATTATTTATTAAATATTTCAGAAATTCCCAAGTTCACTAATGGGAGGATTCAATTAGAAAGCAATTCAAGTGCAGGGTAACTACCCAGAACTTTTCTTTTATAATATAAAACAAATCAATATTCTTCCAATTTTCTTCGACCCACCCTGTATATCAATTTAGGCAATTTACATTTTACCGTTTATTGTTTTGCAATCTACTGACTCAGAGCGTATAAATAGGAGCGGACAGACACAGTATAAAATATTAATAGAAATGGTATGTGTATACTATACATTACTCTTGTCAAATAGATACATATTTTCCAATATATGTACTATGCGGATTTCCTAAAATCGATGTCAGAACTATTATACATGTATAGTTATTTTTATCCTGCTGAATAGTTCAGCGGAGCAAAAAATTACCAATGTGTGCACTTTCTCAATTCATAACATTGAATATAATTAATCGACCATTTACGAATGGTAATCTAGTATATCCAGAAAATAGAAAAATAAAGACTGACTACCTACATAAACGAGGAGATAATGCTTTAGGGCGTAAAGGTCTATTTGCGAGAGGGTTTACTACATTGACTTCTGTGCACGTAAGATATAAACTAATAAAAACAGTAACTCAAAGTCAAAAATATTTTAAATTTAAATATATTTTATGGCATTAGCAACCGAAACGAATACATAATACGTACACTAATACGATATTGCATTACCCACAAACAAGTTCAAGTGAAAAGGAGAATATATGCAATGCACACAAGAAGTAATTTTCGACTACTTCGGAAGTTTTCCACATTTATCGTAAAAAAATGTATTAACAAATTAGACGGAATAGATTTCGACTTATGAATACGGGAGATTTAAAGGAAACACAAGAGTGTAAAAATTGATCTCTAGACAAACGAGAATAACAACTAAATTCTATGTGAATAAAATAATTCCCCTGGACGTTAATCCCTACTTCGCAGTAAGTTTGGTACAAACAACAAATAAAAAGTAACTTACCATCTGGATCTAACATTCGTGGAATATCTAAATACTTCTCAGCAACGTCGAAGGCAGTATTTAAGTTCTCAAGTGGATTATCCTTGGAAAGTTTAGCGTAATCGATCAAATCTGGTCTGTGACGGTGGATCAAAGCGCAGAATGCTAGACCGTCCTATAAGAAAAAATGTATGTATGTAAGATCCGTCGCTTATTTTATTGACAAATCTATAGCTTACCTTGAAAGACAGATGGAAGTTCTGAACATTAACGTTCTTGTATGGAGCGGTTTTTCGTTGACACCATAGCAACAGACCCTCCTTAGCGGTCATCTCTTCCACAGAGATATCTTGGATGGCGAAACGTAAGATGATCGTCCAGATCATACCCAAAGTCATCTTCAGGTTACCATCGACGATTTCCTCAGCACCGATTGACACCAACCTGACGCCTTTCGATGCAATGAAGTCGAGAGC
The DNA here is from genome assembly GCA_955612985.1 of Cheilosia scutellata. Lineage (NCBI taxonomy): Eukaryota > Metazoa > Arthropoda > Insecta > Diptera > Syrphidae > Cheilosia > Cheilosia scutellata. Next base: position 53,717,220 of record OY015313.1, on the reverse strand, counting down.
TTTGTTAACATTGGCGATTTTATGGAAACGCATTTTGCCACGATCTGGCTTGGGAAGGGTTTCGCCGGAGATCACTTCCAAGAGAAGCATTAACTTAAGACCATTTCGGAAATCTTCTTCAATGTTATCAATTCCTGTGCCAGCTTTGCGCAAATGACTGTTGCACCATGCGGTAAATGTCTGAAAGATTAAAAGATATGTAATGATTATTATTATATGTATATAATATGAATGGCGTTATAAATTTAAAAGAATTATTAAAATAGTTTAGAAATATTACCCTAAATTGTAGTAAATTAAGTTAAACTTCACGTATAAAAAAACATGATGAAGGAGTTTCTTAGATAAGCCTATATACTCACATTGTTCCTTCTCCGCTAAAAGCAGTAATGCGAGAAAAACAACAACAACCACTGGACCGTTTTACAACTCATTTAAATTTCAAGCTGGAATTGAATGACATACTCTGACGTGTATACAAATGGGAAACTAGTTGCACTTACGCCTTAAGATTTGTGCACCTACGTCATTAAAAATTATGTCGCAGAAATACAAAGAAAATTCTCACTGCATTTCTATGATCTAAATTTGTGGTGTATAAAAACAATTGGATATACCATTATACATAATGGAAACCAAGTCGTTTTACGTCAAGAGTCTGGTGTATCGGATATATAGATATGGATATGGATAGATTTAACTGTGCACTTTAGTCAAACTTTCTACCACTTTTTAATTTTAGACAACGAGTGGAGAAGGAAGCCTGACGGGTCACAACTTCTACGGGTCTACTCTGATTTACCGACCTGGAAACTTATCTCAACCCAACTGTGCCTATGACTCAAATAACTTTTTTTCCTGCGACTTATTTTGCGTTTTTTTAGAAATGAGCATCACTCAATTAGATTATGCAGTGGATGGTAATAATTTAACCGAGCAAAAACCCAACATTCTCCGGCTTAAAGGTAGAATATAAGATATATTTAACAAATTAAATATGAATATGTGAATATCATAATATAAAACTCTGTGTTTGTCTGTATGTTTCATAGAAGCTCCGAAAACTTTTCAAGTTTTGAGGTTGAGGATGGGTAGTATAAAAAATAGTAGAGTAATTGCTCAATAGAATAAATAGAAAAACAATAAACAACTAAAAATTAAAACAAGGGTTTGATCACTAAGGCCGAGAGACAATTACGCTTAATAATTAATTAATTTCGGACACATAATGTGAGTGTTGCAAAGAGAAGTTCACCAAGTTCCAATTTTAAAACAGAAATTTACAAAATTGTATGTATGCTTTTAAACAATTTAAATTCTGTGTGTTAATTCCTCTTTAATGATACAGCAAATCTCAAGCAAAAGAATACGTCAAAAAATGTGCCTACAGGATAGTTTATATTATCATGGTCCCAGAATAGGATAATGTTTTGACAGGTGAATAATTCGTTTCCACCACGATGTTAGAAAATTAGCCAAGGATAATTATTTAGCTCAATATACCTACACAACGGCCTAAGTTCCGTAAAATTGCGTCGATCAACTTCTGAAACCGTTCCATTGGCACAAAAAGTACTCCTCCTCTGAGAAGAGGATTTCTCGATTACGTTCGCCTAAATTGTGCCAAATAAAAATAATAAAAAAAAAACACAATAATGCGACATTCGCGAGCAATTTTTACATTTTCGGCGAATTTTGTTTGCTCAATTCGCTAATCATATTGCAATAAGTAACATTTTGAAAACATTGTATTTGTCTGATGATCTTATCTTATCGACTGGTTCCATTTTAGCCGGCATTATGACATGTTGTGTGAACCTGTTGAAGCCATGTCTTCCAGTTCGATGATCATCGTTCGGCAACGGGCTCCATTGTCGGCACCATGTCTGTGTGAATTACATTTTCGATTGATATTTGGTGAAAAATACATACGTTCGACTAAATTGTTTTAAACTATACATCATACTCCTTTTAGTTAACATTTAATTTCCAAGTAGGCCCCAGTTATAGATATCAGTAAGATGCAACCGAAAAAAAATATTTTGCTTTTTTGGATCACTTAAACTAAATCGTTGAACTCAATCTTGGTCTTAAAATGTTGCATTTGAATTATAAAGTGAGTTCGTCAAAAAAAATTAAGCAATTAATCTCTAAATTTTCTAGAAAACGAATTCACTAATTTTTCCCTACGTTCAACTTCTTAATATTAATTCCACAACATTTTCCACTGAATTCATATGATATGCTATGGTATGGTTAAACGTTTGAGTTTTATTCTGTTTCCTGTTTTTACGGTTGCATTTTATGGATAGCTATAACTGAAGTGGAAGGAAAGGAAGGTTTCATTATCACTTTATTCCGATTTGGGTGTGTTAAGAACTATAAACTCTAAACTTTTATGTGACTTTATGCACCCTAGATCTAGATTAAAGAGTTGTGACACTTTTTCGTTTTTATTAGTTTATTTCGTGTTATGTTATAAATTTATTAACACTCGAATCTAACTCATTTAATGTGATCTGTAGTAAATACTATGAGAACAGACAATAGGCTCTTTCATAAGAACATCATTTTTGGTCCAAATGAAGACATGCACTTCTCATAACCATTTAAGTATAATGTACAAAGTTTAGCTGAATTGTAAACTGAATTGCCGACCGAAGGCACCCGAAGATTTCAGCCATATTGATTTTTTGGTAGAAAACCTCTCGAATTCAGCTAATTTCCAAAAACAAAAACCAATTAAATGCTCGTCACAAAACGACCGTCTAGTAGCGTGACTTTCCATGCTGTCTAAGGCTCTTGAGACAAGGGGTTTTATGAAAAACTACAACTAATAAGTTACAATGAATTCACAAAAATTTGTGGTGTAGTTTTACGAAATAGGCCTCTGTTGAGCTATGTTATCCACTTATAGAGCTTGATTCAAGCTGTTGTATGATCAGATTCCTTCGCGATATATGTATGCATACCAAGGAATACATGCACACTTTTGGAGTCAGAGTTCGTTCAGGAATATCATGGCATCATATTTTTAAGGCTGCTGATCTCACGTACGAGAGACGGCTACGCAACGAAATGTAAAAATTTTAATGCATTAAGTTGGGCTTGGGGTAGGTATGTGGTTCGCTTCGCTCGCGGCAAAGCCTTTAAACACCAGTACATATATCATTTTCGGATATCACCCGGTACTATCTGCGCCCAACTTATTCTTTAAAAAAATATTTTTAATGAAAATATCATATAACGTTACCCAGCCATGTCTCAAAGGACTCGTACGTCAGTTCAGTACAAGCCACTTTGTATATTCAATATAACAAGATCAGCATTCAAAGTTTAGTTACCTATTTAGATCAACAAATTAGACTTCTATATGAGTAAGGAATATGTAAGACCATCGGGGTAAAAGTACGCTTGACAACCGCGAGGGCATTACTTCTCCCAAACTCGTTTGGCTACAGAACAAGCAAACTTAAGAACTGGCTTCCTATAGACTTATTTCCAAAGGACTACAACTTACAACAATTTACGCGCAGAAGTAACACCTATCTGCAATTCGGGGCTCTGTTGAAGCGTTATAGGTTTGCCTTTCCCGAGAGAACTATTTCAAACAATCTTTTTTAATTGATGTAATTTCCATGTAAGCAGAACATTTGTACATGATATCAGATAAGAAAGCTAAAAAGTTATACCAGAACAGGAGCAGTGTCGTACTCTCAATGTGGTTCAATGGGACACCACAGGCAAAAATATAATTAAGCATACTATTCGAATGTAAATGAATGTCTATAATTCGGAGCATCAGAACCTCTTAAAAAAAAAAAAAAAAAACTGTCGCCCTTTAAAGCCAGTTTTCACTAAGGCAACACTATACTATACAGATTCAATGAACTCGTCTTCACTGCACGCAAAGAATCCATGGAATCAGCTGGTAACAGAGAAGATACCGTTTGTATTTGTATCTTGTGTGTCGTGTTGTGTTCATCTCTTTAGTCGCATCATGATGGTGGCATGGCCCATGAGATGCGGTAAGCAGACGACAAACGAAGACAATGCACTATGCACATTGATATAAATGAACCCGTTTTTTCTTTTACAGTTATAGTGAAATCTCATGAACAGGCTCCTCAACTGGGGAACTGAGGCACTGAGGGGTATGAAAATGAAAAGAGAGAAAAAAAGAGAGGGAGAGAGATATGTACTGAAGCACTGAAGGCAGCATACTACACTTCAAGATTCAAGTGTCCAAGTCCAAGTAGGAACAAGCAGAAAACGGAGTCAAGATGCTATGGAGCTGGTATAACCACTTTTTTGTGCACTGCTCGCTCTCAGTATGGGTACACAGTTTTTTAGTTCTTTGACTTTGACAAAAACACCAAAATGAACGAGAAACACACCCATGACGCGCTTCGAGGTGATAGCTGGTGGTTCGTTCGATGTGGTTTGGCACGCGAGGTTCTCTACTGATGAAAAAGATGCAGAGTGTAGATGATGGAGCAATGTCACGTGTTCATTTGCACATGATATACCTACCTACATAGGAATTACAATTCGAATCGCTTAAAACACATTTACTGGCAACATTGGCTGTCATCAATGATGAATGAACTTGCTGCCACAATTTATTCATACGGTAAGCTAAATTGAGAATGAATAATGAACGAATAAATAAAACAATAATTATTTGTGTTAAATTGAAGGGTGTTTTGTTAAGAGCGATATTTTTTGTTAATACTACTGACAGGAATTGATTCTGAGTTCCGGTAGATGGCCTCCTCAGTTGTTTTTAACGCAGCTTCAGTTTAATTTTAGTCCACTCTCATGAGCATATGGTCTTGGGACTCTATCTTACTAATAAGGTATATGAGCAGACAGTTGCGTCCACAACAAGTAGGAAAATTCTCGGTGGCCAATTTACTGATCCATTTCCTGGCATGTCCACATAGACCAACTACTTGAAATACTCCCACAGAAAGTAGTCCAGCGGGGTCAAATCATACAATCTTGAAGGCCAACACTTCAATAACTCCATGGTTTCTCCGGCAGTAATGCACCTGGAATCATGGTGTTGAAACTACATTTTCCGCAAACCCTGTTCACGACCTTGACTCACGATCATGGTACTTTCTTTTATAACAAGTCAAACAAAAAATTACCACAAATTTGAGCTATTTGGTCATTGCTGGGTCGATTAAATAAAGCCCAAAATAAAAATGAAATAAAGCCCCAAAATGTAACAACATTTTCATTTCATTTTCGTATTTTATGTAAAATGGCCTTCTACTTTGGCGGTGAAGAGAACATCGCACCTACACCAAATCATATCAAGCATAAATACATATTTCTCTGCTTATGGGATTTTTCTAACCCGCCCCACTTTTGAGTCTTCATTCCATTTTGATGTTAGGGCATTAATTTAATATTTAAAAGTATTTTCTTCTGCAGAGGTCTGGGGACAAGTCATTTGCTCTTCGCTGATGACTTGATCATCCTTGGGTCCGCTCAGACTGAACTTTAGCGCGCACTCAATCGGTTTTTAGCCGTTTGTGTTAAAGCTGAGATGAAGGTAAACGTGAATTAATCTGAAGCGATGGTCGTGTTCAGAGCGTCTGATGTTCAATGCATTCTGGATGTTAGTGGAGTCCCATTAAAACAGGTGGAGAAGTTTAAGTATCTCGGGGTTTCATTCACAGGTGATGGAAAGAGCAATGCTGAGTTTCCCTTTAGGATTGATCAGACTGCGTCAATTTTGAGACAGATCGGCCATTCTGTTATTAGCAGGACTGCACTTGGTATCAAAGCTAAGTTGTCAGTCTTTAAATGATGATGACTGAAAGAATAAGATCGCGGATACAAGCTGCCGAAATGAGATTCCTCCGTTGTATTGCTGGTGTGACCCGTAGAGATCGCATTAGAAACACCAGAATACGTGAGGAACTCAATGTCGAGCAGATACTTCTCCGGACGGAGCGGTCCATGTTTCGGTAGTTTGGTCATGTTAAGTGCAGGTCCCCAACCAGGATCCCACGACGTGCTATGGAATCCGTACCATCAGAAGGGCATTCTCTAGGTAGACCCAGGATGAGATGGTTAGATCAAGTTCATAATCTCTCCTCTACCCTTATAGGGATTGCCCTTAAAGATTTAGAGCCGATGGCGGAGAATCGAGAGCTATGGAGGGTCCGCTTAAGCAACCTACAACCGCGTCCCACTTAATGGATAAGCGGGCCATTGAAAATGAATGAATTTCTTCTGGCTTCTTAAATGGTGCTTCTGTTAGGAGTGAACCTCAACCTGGGCCTCAACTATAACAAGCCTCTCTATAGTTAGCTCAATTCACTGTTCAACTGCATTCAGCTGCGCACGACCTTGAGATCTTTCACTACTGCTTTGCCCCTTTGCTGGATTAGAATCAAAAACTCTGCGTAGCTTTGGAGCTTTAATATACACTGCGCCACCTCTTGCGAATGTCTGACAAACATCCAAGAGTACAAATGTCCTGAAAAAAAGTTCTCAACTCAGCATACAAATTTTAGGTATCTTCCATGCGCCCCAAATGTAAAAACTAACACAGACACAGTTTGTTATAAGAAACAAGGCCTACGGTCTTATATGAACCTGTTGCGTAAGCTATTTATTTATCTTAGACAAATTAGGACTGCTTAAATTACTTGATGAATTTATAGGTTCACAGGGTGTTTCAACTTGAAGTAAAAGAGTATTCCTGGGTGCAATAAAAACGTGGAAACTATAAATCTTACAAGTGGAGTAGGTAGTGTATAGGCAGTTCAATAAACAAGTCAAACCGTAGCAGCTCTTTTTATTTGTAAAAAAAAGTCGATTTTCTTATTCCTTACAAAACAAAAACTCTGTCAAGAGATGGCACAACCCTGGTTGTTTATCAGAAGACCTTAATATAACCAAAAAACAAAATTTAATTATACGCAAAACAATTGAAATTGTATTTAGAGTCTCGCGTATTTTCATCGCTTTAAATGGTTGAAATTCGTTTTCAAAATAAATTTCATCAGATAAGATGATCTATTTATTTACAGAACTTGCTAACCGGCTACCTAGCTTAAATTTTTAATTTTAGCAAATTAAAATATGATCTGCTGATCTTCAGCAAATACTTAATGACGATTTCGTTATCACACATTCATTCGGTTCCTATAGTATACTTAAACCAATAAAATTAAACGAGTCAAGAACTCCAGAGCCGAATTCTTCAATCGCCGATGGAGAACGCCTTTTTTGGATTTGTACATATATTACAAATCGAAAAAAACCTACGAGATTGTATTTTATATATATGTGTACTGTACTGACTAAAAAATACATGACAGACAATATATATTTCAATATGTGTCTGTTTATATTTGTGTAAGCAATCGTGATGGGCCCTTGTTTGATTAGAAAGATCAGAAGACGTTCTTTTGCTCGTGTTCATCAAGAACCATGTTTAGACCGACATATCAGAGCCATGAACTCACTCAATTTAAAAGTGTAAACAACATACACATTCATACATACAAATCATATTCACAGTCCAAGATAAAGTTTTGCTTTCCATAAACACCACAAATTTTCGGCCCGAATTTGTTGAAAACGAACTCCGATATATTTAAGCGCGTGTATCTGAAGATAGAAATTTGTATGACTTCTAAAAATACATAAACACACACACAACTTGCGTGCCTTCGTAAAATACACCATGTATCTAGGTTAGTGGTACGTTTATTGCCGAGCCAACGAAAGTGAGAGTACACAGTTTTATTGTGATTATGTGGGGGCTATATTAATGGATGTGGCGGAGACCATGGACTACCTAAATATCTTGAGGAATGGTCACGTTCCGCTGAAGATATTACGTGCCCATCAGTTCTAAGTATTTATATTCGTCATTCAAATAGTGAGATTGCATCCAGAAGCGCAGATGCATACATACATATAAGAAAAAGGTTCCCCAAAGAAATGCTTCAATTTAACTGTCAATCATTTTAGATTTTATTTGGTATGTATGTTCGTACCTGTTTTTATTTGCACATGTATTTTGGTAACAGTAGACATTCCGGATATAAACTATTTGTGAATCGTTGACCAAAATTTAGTTCCTTGTATCAAAATCTTGTGTATATTCATTCATAAAAGCAAAGATATCTGCCCCATTCTGGTTCTGGTTATACAATTATTCCACCCCTTTAAATTTGCATCAAAAAAACAAACATTTTGAAGCTAATTTCGCCAGGTTAACGAACCAACGCGATGTCATAATATGTAATTGAATTACACATGCTAAAAAGATACACTCATACTAAATAAACGGCAAAACAAAAAACAAACAAATATTCATTCCAGAAAACAAAACAAAAAAAGAAATTGAAGACGAAGAGCAAAAAGTATAATTTATAAAGCCCGACGATGACTGGAATGGATTAATATAAATGTAATGAGATTGAAGTTTGTGCTAGGTGCGTCGTCGTCGTCTTATTTTTATGTGGGTTTGCTCTGTTGTAGCCCCCTTTTATTCCAAGTCTTTCTCTCAACAATTACTTGTCATCATTGGATTCAGTTACGCGACTGGTGCATTTTTGCCTTTATTATTCATAGTAGTAGTATGACTATGAGTATAGCTATTTCTTTATTTTATTTCGAAACGGTAAACATTTTCTTAAAAACCGGATCACAATGTCGGCCGACATGATGACTAAATGTGGAAAAAAAATGCCGGTAAGACAACCTCGAAATAGCGTCTAATCAAGTTGTTTGTATTGGTTACATTCTAGCTTTTCCAGACTTGTAGCTTGTTGTGGTTCATATATCCGTTGGATGGAGATGTTTTTCTTCTCAGTTCTACTTTTTTTTTTGCAACTTGCTATTTCAATTCATTCATTTATCATTGAATAAAAAAACATAGTAAAGGATAATTTATTTAGAGCATTTGTCAGGTACAAATTCAGCGGCACAATACTGTTTTTCGATGCGACACTGATCTGACATTTTGGTGCTATTTTTCTTTGTTTTGCTGGGGTAACTTGCAGTTGCAGAGCTTGTCGAAGGATTGATAGAGTACCTATGTGGATGAGCTACTTCTCCGAACGGGAGCGGTTCATGGATTTCTATGGTTTGCATGGTTTGCTGCTATAAAAGATACTATGTCAAAAATCGTGTACATATTTCTAATTTTGAAGACAGACTTTGTCTACACATAACTTTAGGACAAAATTAGAAATTGACACGATTTTTGACATATGTAATAGTGGCTTAAGATTGCTTTGGGTCGTATTTTCCCGGAAATGTAAATTGACCCTATTTGTCTGGAATTTTCCAATATGTACTCACAAACCCAAACAATCAATTCGAGTTAGTCGATGAAACAAACAGAACCAATGATTGAGAGTAAAAAATTCGAAGCAAACAGAGCTTTTAAACTGTCATGTGTCAAAATAGTCATACCTAATGTAAGTAAATCTGTAGGCACATGAAATCCGTTTTTGATAGTGATTCGAAGTTTCAACAATCTACCTAAATCTCTGTAAAACCATTGACATACTATATATGAACAGCTCGTGGTTCCAAGCGAAAAATAAGTGAAACAAAATGGCAACCATCTTGGATTTCTTTAGCGTAGGTAAGTGAATTTGCCAAGTAAAACGGTTGAAATTCAAATTGTTGCGTCATTGTTTACAATTATAGTTGTCATTTCAAAAAACTGCGAGTTTCCAATTTATTCTGCTTTGAACCACGGGAGCTAGCGCTAATGTTGGAACCAACGCGTATAATATGTCATTGTGTAAAACTATGTACACATTACACAATATATTTTTTGTATTTTTAATAAATTTTATTTTTTAACACAATTTTAACCAGAAGTTTATAGTTTTACAGCTAAATTAAATGAATTCCCAAAATGGCAAGTGGAACAGTCATAGTTTTAATATTCTTCTCTACTTTGTTTTATGTGCTGCCTGAGTAGAGTATGTATTGTATATGTATATGTTATTCTTGGGCCGCTGCTTTTTGTCTTGGGTCCTTTTTGTAATCTCATGGTTTTGATTTTTGTGGGCACTTGATTTTTTGTTCTTCCTTATTTGTGCTTATAAAATACCAGGAAAACTTCCTTAATCCTTACCAACGAATATGTCGAATCAGAAGTTGACCGGTGAAAACTGCTGTTTTGTATTAGGTGAATACGGCGAATGTTGGAAAACATTTTAATATTTTAATTAAACAAGTCAAAATAAAACCAGTTTTTTTGGTAAAGGTGACTGAAAAATCCACGCATTTTTACAGAGTTTTATTTCGTAAGTTTTCTACGATGACAATGTAATCTATATGTATATAAAAAAATTGAGCCTTAAAATGTTTGTCGTCGATTCACGCCTTAACGCATTTACCGTTTTTACCCAAACTTTCAAACATCTTTGGTATTGGTCCATATATGATTTCTGTGAAGTTTGGTCAAAATTGAACAAAGGGGCGTGGCACTACCCATACAAAAAAAAACATTCAAAATCGCATATCTCGAAAACCACCAAATCGATTGAGCTCAAACTTACAGATAATCTTAGTTATTGGACCTGGAGTGCTCCTGTGATTGGTCAAATTGGTCGAAGGGGAGCGGCACTTCACATACAAAAAAAACATTCAAAATCTTATACCTCCTATACAAAAAACATATTCTATGGGGTGAAACTCGATGACGTTATATCTCGATAACCGCTGGGCCGATTTTCATTATTCTTTGTTTGTTTTGTTCGTATTGCTGCATTTCAGGTTTAAGCAAAAAGAAAATTCCAGCAAATCGATTATTTCTCATTTCTCGCATTTTACGAAAGAACATTATTCCCTAAGACCTAAACAATACAATTCCTGTGAACGGGCAAAGCCAGGCGGGTACAGGTTCTTCGTCAGTCTTGGAATTGGGATCCAAAGTTCTGAAAATTTGTAACATTGATATGAATAATGCATTGTCCTGAAAGTCAAGAATATTCTCTAGGCAATATGATTTCTGGAAAAACAAAAAAATGTTGTGTACCACAGAGCATTACAATAAAAACTGTTTATCTATTTAACTATTTTGCACTACGAAGTGTGCACGGGCTACGCTAGTATACATATAAGAGTGAAACGTTTCCCTGCCGGATTCTGATTGTGAACGTCCAAAATTCACATATCAGTAAACTACTGTCTGAAGTTAGGCAGCCGTGTCGTGCTTATGTCATTTTTATTGGCCTAGATTGATCATGTCAACAGTTTTTGCAGTTGACGTTTATGGACGTTTATTATCTAGTCACGAATTTCTCGACTGGGTACTATAAGTTGACATTTCGATTACATGCATGATGTAGTAAGAGTGACGTTACCGATCTAATTTTTACTTATTTTATTTTTTAAATTTGGCGGGCGTAATGAGTAATTTGAATTCAAAGCAAATGTAGATAATGCTAATTCAATGATTTATTTTCGTCATTCTAATACATACATACGAGTATGTATATGTAGTTTTATTACTGTAAAAATCTGAAAAGTGTAAACAATAACTTCAGCAGTGTTGTGTTTTTTTTTTTTTCTATGCCGGTTTGAAATTTAAATGTGATAATTAAGTGTACATAGTTCTTAATAATGTATGTACATGTAGTACAAAGAAATTTGATTATATTAAAACTCGTTCAAAACTACACCGACGTTTTGACCAATAAAAAACTGGATTATTAAATGCTAGAGCTAGACAACAATTGAATGCATATAAAGTGCAATGGCAAAATATTGAATGTGTGGAAAAAATCACTTTTGGTTGATTGTTATATTAATATATAAATGTTCTCCGCTTACAATAAAAAACAGGTACGTTATAATAATTTTAAAACTTTTTACGACGCTCAATTGAGTTTGAATTTGGTAAGCATATTTCGAAACTAATGGGTGATTCATTTTGCCTTGTTTTTTTCAATGCTTTTTTTTTTTTGACAGATCACGCGTAACTGTCCTCAAGATGTCGTGTTATTTTTATTCACTTTTGTTTGACAAATCATCACAATGATATAACGGATTTTTTGCTGCCTAAAATTAAAGCCCATGATTTCGGCGACATTTGGTTTCAACAAGACGGGGCTACGGCACATACAGCGCACGACTTTATTGAGAAATCATTTTGATAGACAGCTAATTTCGAGTTTCGGACTTGTCCACCTAGATCGTGTGATTTCACGTCACTTTTTTCCTTGGAAGTCAAAAGTGTCTTCGCCGATAAGCCAGCTACGATCCAGAATTTGGAACCTAACATTACTCGCGTAATTGAGCAAATACCAGTAACAAAGCTGGAAACAAGAATTCAAAATTGGACCATTAGAATGTACCATGTTCATGTACCATTGTAGTCGCGGGCAACATTTACACGAAATTATATTCAAAAAGTAAATGTCAGACACTGTGCTTAAAGGCATAATAATGTTTCCACCATCCAAATTAATTTTGTGTTTTATTTAAAATTAAAAAAAAAACGCGTCTTAAAGAATCTCCCAATATGTACCATATTATGTATGTAACATTGAAAGTCCGTTCGAATTTTGCAACGCTATAAGTTGAGGAATTTTTATTTTTCACCATAGAAACATGGTAACATAGATTTATTTTGCTTGTACATTATGTACTACATTTTGTTTCATCAAAAGTCTGACCTATAATGACGTAACCTTTGGAGACAAAGAGGTCCTCCTAAACTAGCAATTCAGTGCAAAAGTTACGAGTATGACAGCAGCAGCCGATTCAGTGTCCACAAATGTAATGAAAACTGCCGATAATGTAAAAATCGGCCAGGAAATAACTTATTATAGCCGTCAAAATTTCTAAAATGGTTTTGTCCATCATCATCATATAATGTCATCAACCCTTTCCCCAAATCTTCATGTCTAAAAGACAGCAACGATTTGAATTTTACTGAATGGGGAAGCGAGGAGTAACAACGATTCTCGCTAGTTGGGATTGACCCTGACAATTTCTGTTGCGAAATTGTTTGTCGAATTTCAGTCTATGAATCCTTTCAAAAAGGAATGTAAATATGAGTGTAAATATGTTTCGAGAAATATCTTTAATAAAAGCAGAGCCTTATGGACTACAGGCGTAAATACTCGACTCAGTTTTTGGCATTACCAATAATCATTTTTAACCGTCTTCTTTATTATCTTTTTGGTCAACAACATTTTATATGGACATTTTCGCAATTGTGACTTCGTTAGCCTGGACACTGAAAATGATTATTAGTTCCGCGCATAGGCCCTTATTGTGATTGTCGATCAGCGATCGTCACGACAATTGTCGATTGGGTCGATTGATTTTAGCTATTCGTGCGCACAACATTTTTTCACTTCCAAGAGAAAGGATCGACCAGACATTTGTAATCGACTACAAGCGACTGTCAAATCGACAAATATCAATCGCAATCGACAATCACAGTTGTCGACCAACGATCAAATATTGACACTCACAATAGGGGCCATAGTTTCTACTCTAGTGTTGTAGATACTCAATGGAGTAAGCCCAAAATATGGTTTGCTTTTCATAGGTACAGTTTCTTAAGCCATTTTTATATTCTTTTGAACTATTCATAACATTGAAATATAATTGTTATTTCCAGTTTCTATAAAATTAAAACTCTCAACTCTCAAGCTGCCATTATGGAAAAATTCTGGAAAAAAAACCGCAGGTTGGCGATGGCTGAAGGTCGCTTTTTCAGCAAGGTCGATAGTTAATTAATAAGAACACAATGTTCTTTCATTTCAAAATAATTTGTATAACGCCTATTTAACTTGGTTATCTTTATTTAAACTTATAATGCAAAGCAGTAGGCAAAACCTTTAAAAATGATGCCAACGAGAATGTCATTGACTCAATTGCATTAACGCAGCGGTAGCAAGCGATTTTACTAATTAGCTGCATAGAGGCGCCAAAAATTAGTTTGGCAGTGAATGAGGACAAAACGACCAACATAATAGTGTTCGGGTTTATTTATAAAGCACATAAAAAAGTCGAAAGTCTTTATTTTATTAAAAAATAAATTAAAATTTGATCTTGTTAGAAGATAATTTTCGACCGATATTATGTATGTCATATAATATATTCTTCCAAAATCAGATGAATCTAAAAAAAGGTAGATGGTGTCACTAGGTACTACATAGCTATAAATGACAGAAAAAAAAATCACGCCGCCATATAGCGGCCTCTATATCGCCACCTATATTACGTATACAATTGTACATAAGATGCCATCGAACTAGACAACTAAACAAAAAATATTCTACCGCATCTGCCATCGAAAGAAATCTTCAAATGAGACTGCAAAAAAATAAAAGAAATTAAAACAAATCGCAAGATAAAATACAAACGTCGGAGGAATCGAAATCAAATTGAAATTCCTCAAGAGAAAAACAGCGAATATGAAAACAAACTGAGATTTATTTGTGCGCATGCGCAAACCATTTGAGATTTCTTTCAAAATAGCGCTACTACAATTCTCACAAATACATCTGAATAAAGAGAGATCGTATGTGTACTTTTTCTACCCTCGCTAAATTGAGTCGCCATTTTTGGGCGAATGTAATTTGACGCCTTGAAAGATTTTGTTTTCGAAAATTAATTTCTCTCAGCAGTAGCCGCTGCTGCTGCTGCTCTCGTTGTCTTGTGTTCCTGCTGTCAATTAAAGACTAAAGGTGGGTCTTTTCAGTTCTTCATAAGTGGGTGAAAATGGAGTGCATGATTTTCAACTAGGAAACCATAATATGTGGACGGTCCTTTAATGAACTGTATACGTCAAATATAATGATATCAACTTGTTGCTTTTTAATCGTTTTCAATTAATTGACGAATAGTTTGAAATGAAATCGAAAAATACATGGAAAGCGAATCAAATGTGGTTGTTTCGAAAGCAAATTCGAATACCCTGCCTCGTAGAAAATGGAAAATTAACTGAAGCACATTGGGGTTAGGGTGGGGTCGTTTTGGCCCTCAGTTAAAAATATTCAGATCATTTCCAAACCAACGCGCGTCGGTCAATATGTGTAATGCTTAATTTTAGAATTTCAGATGTCCTCGTTGGTCAGCTCTCTCTCTCGGAATATCACTCCGAGAATTTGATTGGCGTTCCTGCGCACGAACTACACTTTACTTATTCAAAATTGAAAACCATACGGCAGCATTGGGTAGGTGGTTGTAGGATGGTTGACTGAAAGCTGAAGGTGTGCGAAAACGGTGGCATTCGAACGAAAGTGGGTGAGAAAGAATAGAATATCTGTCCACCGTGGTGTTTATTAATAAAATATATTTTTTTAATATACTCTATCCTTGAGCTTAATACTTTTGTGTGTACATTCTTGTTATGTCACACAAAAATGGGAAAAACAAGAAGATTAGAAGGCCAAAGGCGTTTTCAATCGCACCTCATTTTATCTATTTAAATTTGAATTTTCCAAAAGTAAACTGAATCATAGCGAATCGGTTCTGACCGCAATTAAGAGTGCATCCCACTCCCACATGGGGTATTTTTGTAACGCGTATACACCAAACCATTAGTGTTTTCGAAGTGGAGACTACAAAAAAAAAGAGCTTGTATTTTAGCGTAATTAACAGAAATGTTAAATTGAAAAACATTTTTGAAAATATTATATTTCGTTGTTCAAGGGGATTTTGGTCTTAATTTAAGTTTAATTGCTTTTATAAATGCGCCTGCATAAAATCATTATACATCTCTGCAGCAATCATGTACCATGTATTAATTTGTATTTGCTCTGAATGTTATCTCTTATGCGCTCGCGGGAATGTAATGTTTAATTAGGAGATTTTTCGGAAAAGTGTCTTTTGGGGGGTAGCCAAATTATAGTCCCTCGAAGTTCAAATTGAACATATCAGACGCCATATTTGTTCCTAGTTTAGGAATGGTTTGATTAGATCCGACTTCAGCAACATTCACTTCACATACAATATCTTGGTAAACCTAAATATGGCTTATCGACTATACGTGGATGGACAACAAAATTAAAGAGCATATCGTTGGCAATTACAGTGAGCGTCAATAGTAAGTGAACACCAATGCGGTTTTCATTTGTCTCTGGAGTTTTGATACAATTTTTTTTAGATATTTATAAAGTATTTCGGGCGGTAAAAAATGTCTATTAACATAAAATCATAAAATGTATTTCCTGGTTTTTATTGTAAAACAACAACGGCTTTAGAACAAAATATCTTTGACTTGATAATTGTTTTTTGAAGTGGATTATGTAAGTTTAAACGAACAAGCTTTAAGCTTTGAATTTGGATAACCAAATTGGATGTAACCAAATATTCAACCAAAATTAATCGTCAGCTACAAAACAAAAACCCAAATTATTAATGAATTGATAGATATTATCAAGTATCAAACGATTGATATTTGGTAGCCATAATAAAGATGTGAGTCAACGGCAATTGATCTCGATCTCGATCTGTTTCCGCCACCAGTCTTAACTCAGTCGTATATAATAACGAAGGTGTCTTCAAGATTTCACCCCACCGCCGCCGTTAATCATCACCAAAAAAAATGTTTGTTGTTTAATTACACTCTATTTCCACAACAGACAGGAGCAGACCTTCTCATCATCAACATCAACAGGGAAATATGTGTCAATAGCGACAAGCATGACCCTGATGTAGAAAATTATGCAGTGTCGCCCTTGGGACGTTATGTCAATATGTGAATTGCTGTCAAATAACAAGTGGGTCATTCAGTCCCAACAACATTATAACGTGTTCACACATTCATTCAATGCACGAGTCTCTAATCCCCAGTCGCTGGTTCATCGACGACTGCCGAGACCACTGCTAATGATACGACACAAGAAAACTTTGGAACGGATTCTCTAGAGATTAGCAGCCTTGTCGAGGTATCCGTTCGGAACGGAAGAAGATTTCGTATACAAATCGGAGAAATTCCATTCGAAGTATCCATTCCGATTCACTTTCGTAAAAATTCTCCGATGACATCTAGCGCACTTCGCCGTTTTGTGATATACCGCGCTATGCCATAAATTTTGACAGCAAATTTCATCCGAAGTTCTCCGACAACCAATTGCTGCGGAATATTTTGCAATTATGGAAATGTCAAT
Organism: Cheilosia scutellata; assembly: GCA_955612985.1. NCBI lineage: Eukaryota > Metazoa > Arthropoda > Insecta > Diptera > Syrphidae > Cheilosia > Cheilosia scutellata. The sequence continues at coordinate 53,700,085 of OY015313.1, read as the reverse complement.
TGTCAAATGTAGGACCTTCATTTATTTTGTTATGAAAAGGATATCTCGAACGCAATTTGAGTTCCGAAGAGACTTTCGTTTCGGATTTTCTTTCGAACGGATACCTCGATAGGGCTGTATATGTATTTTCCAATAATTTAATTTGTCGCAGCAATCAAAAGCAATTAATGTCGGCAGGAATCTCGGAACGCTATTGTATTAGTACGTTCGACCATATGTTCGCCCTTACAAGGAGAAGTAAAGAAATACCTAAAGGAGAGGAGGTGGGTGTCGTCTTGAATACATTTCTTATAATATTACTTTTTCGTGTACCATCGGACAAAACTCTCACCAATTTTTTATATAGAAAAATATTTGTAAAACTTAAATAATTTCTAAATATACACGAACAAACTATCGCTAAAACTTTGACAACACTGTCTTATGGCTTTGAGGCGCAAACATTTCGAGTTGCAATAGTGTGTGTTTACAAGAAATGTAGCCGATGCACAGACATACCTGTCAAACAAGTCTTGCCAATGTAATTGCAGAAGCAGATTTTATGTGGAACGAAAAGATTGTTATAATATGTATGTAGTCGTATAGTGCTCTCATACATTGTATCGTTTTGACATTTCTTGTTAAATGATTCCCATTTGTTGAAAACCCTGGCGATGCCTACTTTTATACAGGATGTCAAGCAAGATTTGCGTTACTCTCCGTCATTTGAGTGGGCGCCATTGACGAAAGTATGTTGCCTTTTGGACCCCTTTTTTAATTTATTATTCTTTAAGCTTGCAAAATGTACTGACAAATTGGGCTGGCTCACTGTGTAAGGCAAGATACTAAAACGTTATTAAGACCTCGAAATTTATATCTAATCACTTGCTTAATTGGCTGTTTTATGCATTTCATCGGCTCCTGTCTTTGTACTTTCGATGAATGCAAAAGCCGAGTCGATGTTGTTGGCACAAATGTACAGTATTTAATTTTTAGTCCCGTATTTCCATTATAAACTTTTTAAATTATTATTCAAACATTTTATAAATTTAAAAAACATGCATTTCCGTATCACGAAGGCATATCGCTCACTCTTACATGAAATGGACAATGACACATTTTCAATGACCCGACACAATAAATGTATGCAGCATGTCTACGACATGTTTACGAAAGAAGTATAAGGAATCAACATAGCTTGATTTAGGAGAAATAGTTTTGAAGGACACGTCTCATCGAAAAGCGACTAAAAGACTGTTTTCAAGTTGGGTTTCCCCGGGTGCGGTGCATTTGTCTTAGACATGTGATGTGTGCAACATGTTTTGCGCCTATTGTGTTGTTTCTACGTCATGGCCCGTGAGTCATGAAGGAATTAAGTTTTTAGATTATGTCTAATATTCATTTTTATTTTTGTCCCGGATTTGGCTTCTAAAAATATGGTCACCGTATATTTCTGCCAAAAGTTTACCAGTAAATTTTACAAAACTTTTTTCAACGTAAAGTCATTTGAAAGTTTGGTTTGAAAATAAGAAATCCTGATGTGACTAAAACACTCCCTAAGCAAAAATATTCCAAAACCTTTACATGGCGTTTCAGGGTATCATTATACATTAATTTCGTATTACCATACAACTTTTGTTAATGTCATCTCAAACACCCAATTTTCCTATCAAAGATTTTCTTTGAAAATAATAATAAAAAAAAAAACATATATCAATGCGAGTAAATGGAACAAAACAAAAAAAGTAACAAAATCCTATCAGACTTTCGTTTAGGTGAGCATGTTTCATACAACGTACAACAAACAATATCACAATCGCATTCTTGTTGAGTATTCAATTAAATTGTAAAAACAATTTTTTGTTGCAAATTTAAATCACGAAAATTAGCTTGGTATGTCTATATAGATACTTGAGTGAATCAAACAATATTAGGCAGTTTAACGCGTTACGCTTGATTTGAAACAGAAAAACGATTTGACAGCCAAACTGTGTTCAATGAGTTTGTATTTTGCTGATGACAAGAGAAATAATTGAATCAACTGATCTATATATTGATTTGGGGTATTTTTTTGTTTTCTTTTTCAATTGTATTCAAAAAATAATTGCAAAAATAAAGACATAGGTACTCGTGCAGTACATGATACAAAATAATGCTAAAATGAGCTAACCTGATGGGTATTTCTCAGGGTCAAAGTTTTGTTGCTATTTTTAATTCCCTTTTTTTAGCTATGTGACTCAGTTGAGAAAATCGAAGGTTGCAAAGAGTGAAGCAAATTGACAAATGGGCGACGAATCGAATACTTTTGTAAAACATTTTTACTCTATGAGCGATAAAATTATACATAACGGCCGGAATGAATCCCTAAAAATAAACACACAAAAAAGCGCCTGAAAAAACTCAAGTAGATGGCCACTCATGTTGCGTTAGATACAAGATTGCTTATTGGAAGTTGGTACCTCGTATTGTCTACACTAGGTACTCTTAACTTATTAGTGAAGTTCTGCGCTACTTGTTTGCCAGGGGTGTTGACGTTTAACAGTTTTATTTTGAATTGATGAATTTGAGAAAACAAACAATTTCCTGTTGACTCATAGCTACTTTGAAACAAATAATTTCACATTTCTTTTTGGTGATTTTCAGTTTTTCTTGGACACAACTGATGGATATAGTGTTGGCCAAAATTAAAGCAAAATGATCTCGCTTTAGAAAGAAATAAAGAAAAATCAGAAAACTTCGGATAAAGTTATAGTTCTATGAAATACTTTTTTCGAATCAATGTATAAATTGATATTTCATTCACTTCCAGCAATTTATTACAACCGGTATCAGTAGTTAGGTTAGGTTATTAAATTCATAAATATGTATGTAATAAAAAAAAAATTAAATAATATATTTTTTATGAATTTAGATGTATCTACCTACGTTGGTGGTGTAAGCCTTATTGTAAAATACTGACAGAACACTGGCCAAGCATGGAGTCAATGAGGTTTTCAATAATACACGTGAAGATATTACCGAAGACATTTTGAGCGGCTAAAAAAGCGGTCAACGAGCAGCTATTACTTTGAGGTAGTAAGGGACTTTGTCCACATCGGTTCTGTTATGAATAACTCTTAACAACTGCAGTTTCGACGACTAACCATACGAGCTGTTCCGCAACATCGACCTAAACTGCCAGTCGTCTATGATGGCTAGGACATGTAGAATGGATGGAAACAAATACTCCGGCCAGTAGAGTCTTCGAGTCTAGCTCGGAAAGACAGCAGACAACGCAGTAGAAGAAGACCTCGCCTTAAATGGCGCGCGCAAGTTAGTTAAAGGCGACCTCAACCGACTTGGAGTGCGCAACTGGAGGCACTTAGGTAAGGACCGGGCCAATTATTTGAAGCCTCTTCCAGCAGCGGGTCTAAATTAAAGAATTTTGTATGATCAATTCGCTGATCTACAATTTTCCAACGAAAATCTATAAAGTTGAAACAAGAGGTTGTGATCGCTACTTCATGACCGTAATTTGGTTTTCATTAGGCCAATCCCTTGCAAGTCGTGCGATATAATTATGTTAAGGTCGTTCTCACGTTGGAAGATCCTCCGCAACGTTGTATTGGTTTTCAGTATGAGGAAGAGACTTATCTCGGCATTATGTAAGGGTACGTCCATATGATATCACAGATTTTGTGTTTTTTCTCTCCAATTATATAAAAAAAATGTTACTGTCATTGTTGAGAGGTGGGTCATAAACAAACAAAAATTGAACTTTAGAACACCTTGAACAACCTTTGAAGTTTCATCCAGCTTTAACCTAACACCAATGGTTAATCCCCCACGAAAGGGCATCACAATGGGTCCATGAGGACCTAAGTGTGGTACAGTAGGGTTCACCCTACTCTATCAACCCGTCAACCTAACCTAACCTAACCTTCATCCAGCTTAATTGTTGCACATAGGACATGAAACAAGTTATGCCCTAATCGTTCGAAAACATGCTAATAGTTTAAAGCCTTCCCCAGAGTCATTTACCCCGAAAACCATTGAAGATCATTGATGAGTTGTATGGGTGTGATAAATCCATGGATGACTTTGAAGTTACAGTTAACTCTCGATTAACCGGATTGCTCAGGACCGAGCTCATACCAGATAATCGAAAATCATATTGACAAATAAAAAATTCACTTTAAAAATATATCTAAGTTTTTCTTATTTTTGACACGAATGGATCGACTTCAAACCCGCCTTGAGTACTCTATATAAGAAATAAACAAAACCATTTGAATGATATTGTTTTTCACACTTAATGGCAAAGTCCAAACTTTATAATGAAATAAAATTTTTATCAAAAATATATCGCTGTGTTTGTTTTATTTAGCTTTACTTTCGAAACCGAAAAATGAATGGCCCTTTACTATACCAAGACCTACATTATAATGTATTTTGACTCACTTCAGTTGTAGGCATGTCGAATTCCCCATTTCAAGGTTTAGATCGTTCACGGATATTTTGTGGAAATAAATTTCCCGGTTAAAAAGGATTACCGGTTGATTGAATGCCAGATAATCGGGAGTTGGCTGTAATTTATACCCAATCCAACTTTATCTTCAAATTTGAATGACATGAAAAAATGGGACCCCTAGTGAAAACAGGAATTTTAATGTGAAGCAACGCGAAAAGAATATGTTTACGCTTAAGTAAATGGCATTGGTTGAGCCCGGAATAGAGTTAAATTAGCCATCTCATTCGCATTAACATGAAAACTCATCAAGTGCATGAAACGTTTTGTTTGAGATATCAATTTTACTCCTTAATTGCGATTACCTAACATTGGACTTGATTGCTTTCCGTTTTTGCATCATCTTCATGCTGACGACCAAGAAGGACATCAAACAATTGGATGTTTTTATTTGCCACCTTCAACTAGTCTGGGCCAAATAAAAAATAAATAAATAGGTAGCGCGACAGGTACAGATAGAGACCCTAGGCCTAGCTTCTCGCAACCATTCGTTTGTGTGAGTTTCTATTTTTGGGACGAATGGGTCTGGGCCAAATACCTATAAAATATTCAAAGTATTCAAATACAGTCCAAATTGTTTACATGCAATACAAAACACATTTAAACTTCTTTTCTGGAAAGTACATCATCAAATATACCGCCAAATTCAAAACAACGTGAAATCCATTGATTTCAACTCCATATAACTTCTGGTTGTTGTTGACCCAGTCAACGCAAGCATTTAATTGCTTGGTCAAATATCAAACATTCGCAAATTGGCGTTTATTAAGGTCATGGATACAGTGAGCGTCAAAAGTAAGTGATAGGTGTTTGAAGTTTTTTTTAGGGTCTTGAAACCGTCTAAAAAAGCAATAAGCTATAAGAGGTTTTCAAACTCCAAAGTCAAATGAAAACAGCATTGGTGTTCACTCACTGTATATCTACTAAGAGTGAGGAGACACCCTACTCGCCTTTCTCTATAAAGTATAAGTGCTACTCGTAGTCGTAAGTCAGGAATTGGCTATTGCTACCATCTTTGGAGCCCAAAATATCTCTAAATCGAAAGAACTTGATGAATAATTAATAAATTTAGCTCGGAATAATTATTTTGGGCTGAACCTACCAAAATCTGTAAACAATTTAGAGCAGCCTATATTGCTACTATAGCGATATAGCCTTGTAACATTATTTGGCGATTGTAAGTGAAAACATTTCATTATCTACATTTCTTTAGCTTAGTGCATTATTCGTGTTTTTTATAATGCATAGCATATAAATAAAAAGAAAGTTGAGACGATGCAAAACACAAAACAATGCATAAGTAATGCAGTTAAAAAATGCACGTGATAAGATGAAAAGCATAACCAAGCTTAGAGGAAATATAAAGCGTATATTATAAAGAGTTATATATACTGCTAGGAAAACAAATCAACGAAGAAAAACTGTTTATACACTTCCTTAAAACGAATTATGCAATGAAATTCAAAAGAAATAATTGAAATTGCAAAATTGCTTCCTACATTTGCAGCTTAAGATATAAAACATTTATAAAAATCTTATCTCATCTTTTTACTATAGCTTTGTTTAATGTTAAAACTTTAGTAAAGATTGTGGTAGTGGAAATTTTTGGAGATGAATAAATGTAGAAAATACTATTTTTTTAATTCTAGTAGAATTTAATAGATGGTTTTAGCAATTTTCTTTACTTAAATTTTCATTTCATTAAAAAGAACTATGTTTTCTAAATATGTAGTTTTTTTTTGGCAATGGACAAAGCCGGCCGGGTCAGCTAGTACATTTTTAGAAACAAACTAAAAAAAATCGACCGTGTATCAATTATCCTCGGCTAATGTTTTGTCGTGAGTGAGTGAGTGAGTGTTGAAAAGAGAAGTTCACCAAACTTAAAACAGAGATGTTCAATTGAAATTCAGTTTTTTACTTTCGCTTGAACATTTAAGCAAACCCCAAGCAAAAGAAAACGTCAAAAAATTAGCCTAAAAATGATCTATTGTGACCGTCAATATATTGTTGAAGGTTAAAAATGATTATGGGTAACGCCCATTAACACCATTGGCAGAGCTAATCGAGATGTTTGAAAGTATATATAGGGATAAATGCGGCAAAAATGGACTCAGTTGTGAATTCTGTCAACAAGAAGAGACGCGCAATGAGACAAAACCCCATAGTAGCAAGCTATAACTGGTAGTGAGCTACTTTATCTGCTTCGGCTCTGTTATAAACTCTGAAAATGACATCAAACCAAGAATTACACTTGTTAATAGCGGTTTTTCGGCCTAAGAAAGCAATTGAGTGTAAGGCCTCCTTGTGGGGAATCACTAAGGAGATCCTTCATCATCCCAGTTGTTGTGCTTTTGTCTATTTTGCAAAAGCATTGATGTTAGAAAAGGCGGATGTAGATATTCTTGGTCATTTTAAACGAAAACTCTTTGAGTGTTTTTCAATCCCTTTGAGGTTATGTGATTTAAGAAATCAGTTATCTAAGAATACGAATGGGTACTAAGCCAGAAGAGGCTTCCATTACAACCCAAAAGGGTAACGCAGTAGAAGACATCGCCTTTGATGGCGCGCCGGTGTGGTAGTTAGCTAAAGACCGTCCTAACTACAGAGGCGTATTGAAGTGTAAAAGCTTTTTTAACCACATATAATAAAGTAGGGAATAACCCTGCATCTCGTTCATACAAGCTCTTGTAGAATATGTTTTAGCTTATTTTATTGATGCAGAACTTGCCAGTCGCTGTTTCTTTGGCCTAAGAAGGCAATTGATTCTGTAAAGAACACTAAGGAAACTCTCCCTCATAATCCTGCTCATGGCGCAGAAGTATGGACGTTATCAAAGGCGAATGATGATCTTCTTGATCATTTCGAACGCAGAATTCTTCGAGTGATTTTCGGTCCCGATTGCGTTGACGGGCTTACGTATTCAAATGATGAATTTGAATCGAATATTATACAATAATATGTAAATTTGTGCACCGAGTCCATTTTGGACATAATTCGAGTGTACGGTAAGAGTACCTACGATGTATCTTTTTTTGCTACACCGAAAAGGAGGTACATTTTACTTAGGTACAGCATACAACAGAATAATACCTAATAGTTATAAAAGTTCAGTTCCGCTCGGACTGTGGCGCCAACAAGAAGTATGTTAACGTTCACGTAACAATGGACATCATTTTCTATCTAAGCTCTTCGCTAAACTTCTTAAATGACAGGTGCGGAGACTACATTCTTACCGAAAGCTATTACGGGTTGTCATAAACATGATTCTGTATGTAGTACTGAGCGCCAAATTTGTAATTTCAAACACACTCCTGGTTGGAAACGCAATAGAGAAGAGGAACTCACCTAAGGCCCGAATTATAGCTATCAGTAAAATGCAACCGAAAAAAAATTGTTTTGCTTTTTTGAAGCACTTAAACTTAATCGTTGAACTGAATCTTGGTCTTAAAATGATACTTTTGAATTATAAAGTTAGTATTCCTAAAAAAATTAGGTACAAATTTTCTAGGAACCGAATTTATAAATTTTTCCATACGTAAAACTTTTTCGGTTCAAATTCTCAGTCACTTCCACAACAGAAGGTGAACTATTTCAGTTTTGTTATGTTTCGTGTTTTTACGGATGGACTTTGCTGATGGCTATAACCGGTGCCCAAGGAGGCGGCCAGAGTTAAAAGAAAATCTCAGGCAATAGACTATTTATGTAACTTGCCACAACTAGCTCAATATCGAAATGGCGAGTCATTCTGCTTGGGCTACTGAGTATCCAGATCAGAAGTGCTAACATATTTCCTGCACCCTTTGTCGAAACTTAGACATTTATTGGCGACATCGGATATATGTATATAGCCATTTATAGAAAATGGCGGTTTCAGTGATGTAACTACCATACATAAGGATTCCGTTTTCGCTTTAGAGGCAGAAGTAAGCATTGAGTTTTGGAACAATCCACAATGGACACAATTGTACTACGTTTTTATTAACTTGCTTTCCTGTCAGTCTGATTGTTTGTCCGTTCGGTAAAATCGATTTTAAACTAACTTTCCAATTAGCTAGAGACTTGAAATTTTAATGTGTCGTGTCCTTGTAAAAACAGATTTGTTCGAACTTTTGTTAACGCTTTTATTTCTTTTCCTATGTGTTCGCTGTCATTTCAAACCGTTTTCACAAAATGCTTATAAAAACTGACTTAAAAACGGAATTATATGAATCGTTTACGACAAACGCCAACGGGAATAGGGGTGATTACTATGATGTTGTCAAGGTCGGAAACTTATGAGCTGAACATAAATATTGTCGTTCCAGTTCTGCGGCCGAAGAGCAGGCGCGTTAGTCCTAACATGAATATGCGATGCTGAGAGTAGGACCTACTTTCATCGGCGAAGGATTGAACTTGATTTGAAATTAGAGACAGGTGATCAATTATGAAAATGAAAGACAAAACGATGCCTTAGGACCCACAATTTAATAGATATGGTGCGTTTAAGTCTTGAATCCGTAGAAGACAGCTTGGCTAGAAAGATAGTTTCCAGTCCATTGAATATGTGTCGCATTTATCCCATTAGTACGCATTTTCGACAAAGAGGTTGATGCTAAGCTCTGTCAAATGTCTTTGAAATATCAAGCGCAACAATCTTCGTTTCATCGGAATAGTAGAGAGATTCGTTCCATTTTCGGTGAGATAAGACATCAGCAGTGGATTTGTTGTCATAATTATATTATCTACCGATCATTAAGGTGTACCTATTCAAAAATCAAGATTGGCAATTTGTCGGCCTTTCTATGACCACAGATACATTCATTGAAATGCCTACCAATTTTGCGGGTGCATTCTTATTCACACACGACAGTATAAGGGAATTTTATCATTTATCTGTAATGTGATAAAAACTATCAGTGGATGGCATTTGTATACTTAACCTCGCAACTCAAATCAAAAGTACGAAATCATGATAAAATGTGTTCTGCCACACAAATTTAATTCTAGTTATTTTTCTCTCAATTATCTTTCTTCATTATGTGTTGTTGAACGAAAGCAAGAGCTGGTAGTGTTAAGATAATAATAATTTTCTTTAAACATTATTATTCCGGTGTTTCACATTCTTGTTCAAAATTGATATGTACTCAACCTTCTTGATAAAAATGAAGGCATGAATAAAAAAAAAACTGCGAAACAAATTGAATATTTGTGTATATACGTGTGCTAGTCATACCAATTTTTGAAATTTTTATAAATCATCAACACGATGGGACGAACTTATTCGTCTTCAAGTTAGAAAAAAATCGGAGATATGTATTAAATTTCAAAAAATTTGCCAATTTTGTTATGGCTTTTTTTTTTTTTTTTGTCAATATGTATTATAGAAGTATCGCGTTCTTGGAACATCGGCATACCTATTTAACTTCAGTCGGAGTTAAATATGCGTTTTTGTCTTAAAGAATTTTACATTTTTGAGAAATTCTGACAACTTGCTTTGATAGAATTCATATACATAATGTACGAGTATGTACCAAATGTCTATTCTAATAATAAGCTAAACAGTTGTTGTGATTTAATAAATAATAAAGGTATGTGTGTATGTTTCAAAAAGAAAGTATTTTTTACGAACGTTTTTAACGAAATGCACACCTATCTTGATGTATCTTTAGATACGAAAAAGCTCTGTTGGATACAGAGAAAAAAAGAAACACTTCTATACATAAATTTAGCTTGATAGAGCAGATAGAAAGATCTGCAAAGGCATTAGACACTAACAGGAACTAAAGATACAAGAAGATATTTCTATTTGCATCTACCACAATGTATTTTAAGATTATGAGGAACAAAAAAAATAAAAGTTGACTCACCTTCTTTTGTTGCTTCTCCCACGCAGGATCTAATAGTCCTTCGCGTTCCCATTCCTCTTCCTGTTCCATATATCCATCTCCATATTCCATGGAGAGACCGTTCTCCATCATCATTTTGAATATCGGTTAGTTAATACTATGATCCGTTGCAGGTAACAAAATAAATAATTACAGAATGTTCGATATTATTGGGGAGATACGAAAAAAAAAAAACAATTTCGAGTTTATTCTTTTTTTGTCATGAAACTGAACGTTTTTTATTTCTTTTATCCTTGAAGCGAAAACGAAATTCTTAATTATCTTGTTGTATTACGATGATTTTATTTCAAAATTTTGGGTGGAGGTGGTGGTTCGTTCGAAGTATCCTTAAAAAAATGAGAGATAAAAAAGCTGTAGAAAAAAATTCGCGGAATTGAAAAAAAAAAAAACAAAAAAAAATTCTAATAAAAGTTTTGTCCGATTTTTTTTTTTTTGTTAAAACTTGCGAAGGTGGATTTATTTTTAACAACACCAAATATCACTTTATCCATGAGAGCTTCTTGGTCTTTAGCATAAATGTGAACCGTTGACAGCATCACAATAATAAAGGCGAGTACAAGAGCAGAAGAGCTGAAGTGAGACCATCCAAAATGCATCTTTTATCCCTTTTTGCCTATGTCCACTTGTATTTCATTTGAAACCCGATTTTGACGTTTTAATCACATATTAAACAGGCACACTGTCTTGTATTTTTTTTCTATTATTATTATTTATCATTATCACAATTAACAAACACAAAAAAAGGATCAAAGATTTATTTCAGATCGATCTCACTGCTCCAGATATGTAAAATTCCTCGATTGATGCAAGATATTTTATTTTGAGATATAAAAAGTCGATGTTGTATAACACAATTTTTTTTTTTTTTTTTTTTTAATTATATTTGGAAGAGCAAATTTGAAAAGAAATGATCCAAATGCGAGAAAGACGGAATGGGGAGGAAAAAAAAAGTGTATGTACGTGTCTCGTTTGCCAACAGAATGACCCGCTCGCGTTGGTAGCCAACTCAAAACTAATGTTGCGCCAGCTAATATCGTTTTAAACAAGCTCACTTGCTGCCTGGTGCTCCTACTACCGCTGATGCTGCTGCTGCCCCCAAAGAAAATTTACTGTGTGAAATAAAACGTTGCGACGACGGCGGCGTTTGAGAATACGTATACAACTACGGATACAACTCTTTGCGCGGCTACTACGACTACTACAACGATCCTGAGAAATTGATCGAGATGATTGAGAGTTGACGACGATAAACTGGGGACGCGGATGGCGACGGCTATACGGTAGAATAGGGTGGTGGGTAGAAAAGCAAAAGAAGAGAGAGAAAAAGTTGAATTTATCTGGTTTCTTGGCTTTTTCTTTAGGTGAACTTTTCGAAAGCACTATGCAATGCAGGCAAGATGGCTAGATGGCTAGTTGGCTATTACGATACGAGTCGAGTACTCGTATTTGAATCCTACGAATCCCCCGCGCGATTAGCCACGGTTGATAAACTTTCCATATGGGTCAGTTTGTGTCATTTTTTTAATGACTATATGTAAGTCTTATGTACCAAAATTCGCATAATTGAAATACCGCAGATTGAAGTTCATGGATAGTAGGTACATAATATTCAATTTCAGATCAAAAACTGTTGTACCAATATTTCCAGTTTACATTTTGTTTTTAACTACTTGTAATTTCCGGTGCCGATTGATGAAGATCAGTTAGGTAATACTGGATCACTTTTATCATACCCCAGACACCTTCTTCCAGACATTCTTAGTGGCACACAAAAATATATCTATACAAATACCAACTACATGCACCTATTTGTGTTGTTTTCTTTTCGAATCCAAGGCTACTATGCACAGCGGCAGCATTGCTGCAATCTAGCAGCGGTGTACAAAGAATGGAAACTACATATTACAATTTGTTTTCATTAGTTCGTTGCTTATGCTCTTTGTTCATTTTGTAATGAAAGTGTAAAAAAGCGACCAATTCTCTGTGACGCTGCAAAAATATAATGTGTGTCTACTAGGTTGACATTTTTAGAACTTATTTTCGCAAACAAAAATAGAGAGAGATATACTCGTAGATACTTCAAATCGAAAATAGGAGTTAGATAGAAATGCTTCACGTCGTTGGTCTTAAGCGATTTTACTACGTTCAACAACAACCATTTCTTGAATTAGCTTAAGTAGTTTATACCAACAATGTATCTTTGAATCTAATACATTTCCCCCTTTTTATAGTATGGTAAGTGTAGGTATATTATATTCATGGGCCCATGTACGATATATGTAGTCAATGCAAGCAGAACTGTTCTCTAATGGACGATATAATAATATAGTTTGACCACTTTTTTGTCATCTCAAGGTCAATTTTGACCAAAATTTAATCGATTTGAAAATTTGTATTCAAATGAGAACTATCCAAAACGTTTAAAGAGTCAAATTTTGAGGTAATCACAAGGTGCTAGATCAGCTGGGTTATGTAACTCAAAGCGAGAAATATTTGTATTATTTTCAGTTCAGAACATTTCACTCACTTTGAATTTGTATCTTATAGTGAGAAAAATATTATGCGTTCTTACTTTCGAATTCCATACCTAAAGTATTTAAAAATTATGCCAGTTTATGTAATGCATTTTTTATTAGATTTCTGAAATTTTATCAAGGGTTAGATTGATTGATTTTGATTATAGGTACATATCTTAAAGAGTCTGGTTTTTTATGTACTAGTTTTGAGGTTATATTGACTGAGGCGATAGCCTTGATCGCAGCTTGGCTGTCAATGAAAATGTCTATCTTTTGCTTCGGAGCTATATCCGTGTGTAGTTTGATTAGGCGACAGGCTTCACGGATAGCAAGTATTTCCGCCTGAAATACACTGGCCGAGTCCGGGAGCCTGAAGGATTTTGAGATGCTCAGAGACTCCGAAAAAACACCCGCACCTACTCGCCACAGTCCATTTTTGAACCGTCCGTGTAGATTGTTAAGTTCGGGTCCCTGTTCACCCGTCCGTCCTGCCAGTCTGATCTTGAAGGGAATTCTACTTCAAAGTGTTTTTTGAAGAGTAATCTGGATGTGATATAATCCGTTGAGGGTGGTACTAGCTCTCTTGATAAGGAGAGCAGAATATTACTATGTCCGTTAGGGTCTCGCATACCAGCACCCCGACTCTCTGATCGCGCTATGTATTGTGATGTTTGTGATATGAAGGTCTAAGGGTAATAGGTGCAGAAGGACTGTGAGGGCGTCTGACGGCGTCTACCGGAGAGCGCCTGTGGTGCCTATGCATGCCGTTCTTTGGACCCTGTTGAGCTTGGTTATGTTGTAGGCTTTTCTAAGAGCCGGCTACCAGACTACTGACCCGTAAGTGAGGATTGGTCGTACTACGGCTGTGTACATCCAAAGGGTCAGTTTTGGTTGCAGGCCCCATCTTTTGCCAAACATTCTGCTGCAGGCATAGAAAGCTATGCACGCTTTCTTTACAGCGGGTTCAATGTTCAGTTTCCAGTTTAGCTTGGGATCCAGGATCACTCCCAGATACCTAGCACTGGAGGATAATGAGAGCGGTTGGCCGTCTAGGCGAGGTAATGTAAAGCTGGGTATTTTGGTCTTAGTGGTGAAAAGCATCATTTCAGTTTTGCTCGGGTTTACACCGAGACCGCGCAACTTGGCCCAGGTGCTAACCTTCGACAGAGCATTCTCCATAATTTCGCTAATTACGGAGAGAAACTTTCCTGACACCAGTATCACCAAATCGCCCGCATATCCGACTACCTTGATTCTTTCTCTATCTAAACTGTTGAGTATTTTGTTCACCACTATGAGCCATAGCAGTGGTGAGATAAAATCTGGGTTCCAGACCACAGCAACGTTTATGGAAACGAACAGGCTGACGAGCTGGCCAGGCGAGGTTCAAGCCTCCACTGTTCACTTGCGGAATCGGTCCACATCCCAATAGGAGCAGTCAAAGCAAAAACTTCCGAAGAATACCTATCGAAAGCCAATCTCAGATGGAATAGGCTAACAAATTGCATCATATCCAGAAGGATGTGGCCAAATTATAGCAGGGAAAAAACAACCCACCTTCTGAATAAAACACGTAAAGATATGGCCAGGATAATCGCGATAACCACAGGCCACTGGCCTATAGGTACGGTGACCATCCGTCCCGTATTTCCCGGGACAGTCCCGTATTTCACTTGACTGTCCCGATTTTTTTTAAAGACATACGGGACGTTCAAATGTCCCGTATTTTATTTTTAGTCCCGTATTAGTCCCGTATTTCCATTATAAACTTTTTAAATTATTATTCAAACATTTTATAAATTAAAGAGCGTCAAAATTGAGTGAACATGTCTAAAAAAACAATAATCTTTAAAAAGTTTGTTAAGAAAATAACTATAACAAAACATATTTAATTTCGACAGCAATACTTTATAGATATTTTTGAAAAAAACGTCCAAAGACAAATGAAAACAAATGAAATGCACAATCGCACATTTTCAATGACAGTTCGCAGGTGTTTACAAAAGAAAAACTGGAAAATTATTCCCGGAATATTCGAAAATTCGAGAAAAGCGGAAAATGTTTTTATTTTTTATAAACTCGCGACTTCACGGTGGTTTGCGTTTACAAAACGATCATAAACAAAGTTGTTGAAATTTTAAAGATAAATAATTATGAAGCCTGTTCCTGTATCCTGTTTTGATTTAAAGCTACGACGTTAATACTGATACTTTCCCTTGAGATGTAAAAATTAAGCTAAGGAAAATGAGGATACCTACCAGACTTAAAGAAAGTCGTTTTTAGGGCCTTGTACTGGGGGCTTATTCCCAAATGCCCAGCGGATAAGTATATATTGGGGTCGCGGATCGCATAATTTCTGTATTCATATTATCTGAAAAAGTATATCTACTGAAAGGTGGTGTTTCCTTTTTTTTTTTTTAAATCGAAAAGTGACTGAAAGACAGTTTTCAAGTAGGGTTTCACCAGGTGCGGCGCATTTGTCTTAGACATGTCTACGACAAATGAGTGCAACATGTTTTGTGCCTATTGTGTTATTTTTACGCCACGAAGGAATTTGGTTTGTAGATTATGTCTTTCTTTCTATAAGTAAAAATTTATGGAATATGGAATTATGGAAAACAAGAGTTTTGTTTTTTTTTCTGTTTGTTGCTATAATTTTCATATTTCTTTTTGTCCCGGGTTTGGCTTCTAAAAATATGGTCACCGTACCTATAGGGGACTATGCATTCAGATTAGGCATCCCACATAATACCCACTGTCGTAGTTGTAACGACGCAACCGAAAAAGAAACCGTCATTCATTACCTCTGCTCCTGTCCGGCACTAGCTAGGACTAGACAGCGGGCTCTGGGTAAACCCTTCTTCACATCCCTCGAGGAAGTTTCGAAGAATAACATCAAAGAACTTATAACCTTTTTGAACTCCACAGGTTGGATCTAAACTCTCCACTTCGATAAACTTTAACAACCAGGTCAAATGAGTTGTGGTAACAAAACGGCACTTAGTGCTACTTGGGTTTTCTAATAAACCGCCACACCTACCTGGTTTTTTATGTCGAATAAATAAGACATACAAATTTAATTTTCTAATTTTAAAAAAAAAAATTTAGTTTTTCTTTTTGTTATTATTCAAGAAAGCCATGAAACTCAGCGTTAAGAATCAAAAAGTTCGTAAATATGGTAAATATGAAGATTTCATGAATCTAGTAATTCAAACAAGTAAGAGACAAACATTAAAAATTTCTTGGAAAATATTGGAAAGCTTTTTGGATATTAGAACTTTCCAATTCCGTTCAATTAGTTTCCCTTTTCCAAAACTGGCATTGTATTTTATTAGCGATAACATATAGCGATTGTGTGGCTAGTTTTCTATGCCAAATATTTTAAGGGTCAATGAACTGAGACTGTCTGTACTTATAGGGCTAAGTGTGAAGCCGGTTAGGGTCTTTCTAAGCTGGTCTCTATGAAATCCAGCTGCTGAAGGGCATAATACAATGCTTCTGGATTTATCCACGAATAGACTTATAAAATAAAGAGTGGAAGTTAAATTTGTACTTCTCTGATGAGAAGAGTTTGAAGCTTGACATGATCTCCAAGGGTGGATCTAAACACTCACTAGTTTTTTTTAAGTACGTTTCTATATAGAAAATAATTATCTTTTCGGTTAGTTATTGAAAATAATCATTTAAATGAGTATCCTATCCTGTCAATCCATTTTCGTTCCATACTGGCATCAGATTTTAGATTCCATCACTCTGGCGATAGGTCAGAGCAGTCTTCAAATTAACAATCGGTATGACTACTCTCTTTCCAAGAACTTCAGTATGTATTCAGTCCTAGTCATAGTCCATTTCAAAGAGAGGAAAGACAGTTGCACGTACCTACTTGCGAGCCCATTCATAAGCAGTATTACGCTTATCGGAGGGAGAAATCCTGCGGGACTACGGTCAGAAATCAAGTTGGAAGGATTAAGAGTATAGTTGATGTGAGCAAGTGTACTTCCGCTAGTCAACACTCAACACTGAGTAGTTGAAAAATATAAGTGACATGGATCAGAGCTGCAGAATTGTGGTCGATATTTGATGACAGAGGTTCTCCAAGAGGCGGTGCTGTATCTCCTTTGATTTTGTGCATGGTGTGTCGACTCTTAGTTGAATGTGATCAAAGCTTCTGGTCTGCTATACCGATGATGTCGCTATACTGTCGGCTTATGTCTATCGCTTTCAGACATTTTGACAAATTAACAATTACTAAACACTACAAATTAAAAATGACGCCGAAAGTAAGAACCAAGGATAAAGTAATGGAATTACGTGGAATTGGGAAATCAACAACAACATCAAAAATCAAAGCTATAATAAATGGGACCTTCACATCCTATGTTCCTGATAAATACGGTTATATGAAATAACCTTGAATATTTACGTCTCTGGTAATTATTCAATCAGCTTATTTACGGTTTTAGTTTGTCCATTTGCATTGGCGCTATTCTACGATACCCGGAGGCCCAGAGCTTAGCTTCAATGAGGGCCGAGGCCTGTGCATACATACATGTAGGTACATATCTTAAATCCAATAATTTAACTCTATGCAAACGCACATCTATCGATAGAAATTAAAAAATCAATTGGTGTACGTTAGTCTCGAAAAAAAAGCAATAACTGCGCTATTTGGATGATTCCTCCAGAGTTTTTCAAAATAAATTTCCCTGACGTTTCCTGATTTTCCCTTACCAATTTTCAACTTTTCCCTCACCAAAATTTACAAATTTATCAAAAAAAATTGTTTAGTGAATTTGTTTTTAAAAATCAAAAGGAAATTAGCATCTATATTAATGGATATTGATATTTAACTTTGTATTAGATCTTGTGTTGTCTTGTGGTTGTGATTTTACATTTAGTATGTACTTATACAAGTACATGTCGTAATTTTATACAAAATGCTTGACGTAGCTGCAGAAACATATGTATTTTTGAAGTAGTATTGAGGTCAATTAATTTCGTAGGGCTTATAGTGAACCCCATCTCTTTCACAGATGGGCTATCTTTTTTGTTGGCCCTTCAAAAAAACTTGTAGGATAACATTGCGATTTCTTATGGCCAGAGCAGTGCCTATTTTAAGAGGAAGGATAATTAGCTACTGAAATAGAGAATTTGACAAATTTGGGAAGAATGGAAGGGATGTACAATTTTATGCCGAATTCGACAGCTGAATTGAAAAGCTTACTCAGGACAGCTGTTCTTACGGGTGATTGTAAGACGTTTGGAAAAGTCAGTGCAGCAAGTCTCGTTAAACTTGTCGAATCGTTTTGTAGACTATTTATTTAAATTGTGTTTTTTCGAGGGTTGAACCTTGAACCTAAGACCCTTCGCTCAATTTGTTCAGCACACTACGTACTGAAACACTGCGTCCACATAAGGTCGAATTCGTTGATCTGGGTTTTTATCACCGAAAATTCACACGTATTAAACTGCAAATTCTTTTTGGGCTTAATTTCCATCTTGTTGTTTATTTTTGGGTGTTATTTCCAAATCGATTTGTCCAATTATAAATGTTAGAAGTTACTTCCCTCTTCTTATTTTGTGTACTAAGTTCCTATAAGAAAGTTGACTTAGTTCCCACCTTACATGGGAACTAAGCCAATGTTTTTGTCGCCTTTAGCCCATACCTCTTCAGTTACCTTAACCGGCCGTCTTTTTGTAACCTTAATAGTCTTCCAGAGCGAGTACTTGGATCCTTTTCCAGCTATAAGAATTTTAACGCAATTGCTGTACATGGGTGTAGTATTATGGCAACAGTAGGTAGTGTTAAAACATCAAGTCAAATAATAAAAAAAAATTAAAAATAAATCTTGATTTGATCGGTAGACACATCAGAGAGCAGGTATAGGACAGGATGTTACAATGGGCATATTTTTTAAAGTTTTCCCAGTTAGTTTTGACGTATACCCATTCATGTAAATAAAAGACATTAAATTAATTTGAATTACAAATGAGTTTTATTTAATCACCAAACGAAACTTAATATGTACACAGTGCGGCGAATATTGACGATCTCAACGAACTGTAGTTGGAAGGTCGATTGGGATTCATAATCGCTTATGAGTTACATGAGTTACAATCAAATCAATTTTAGGTGGTACGAACTTCACCGGGTCATCTGGTATCTTATATAGAACAATGAGACATTTTGGCTAATAGGAAGATTTAGAATAAGAATAGAAGTTTTTGTCATTTTCATATAGGGGACTCCATAGACCGTCGCTCCGAAATCATTTTTGAATGATTCAGTCTGAGATGATAGCTCCTCTTGGACCATATTTTTAGGTGAGGAAAACTCAACTTATAAATTAATATCAGTGAGTTGAAAATATGCTATTATACGGAAGATAACTTTCCTTGAACATTTTTTGAGTTTGAAAAAGCACTTCTGCCAGACTGTTAAACAGCGAAGATGAAACTAATTCCCTGGACGATGAAAGCCAAGACTTCTGTCCGCCTGTCTTGGTTTTCGCATCCCTTCCAAACTTGTCAGATTGTGCAGAAAGACAATGGAGAATACTCGGTGCTCCATAAAGATCGGAAACAATATCACAGAGACCTTAAAGAATTTAGGCAAGGTGATGCGCTGTCATGAGACTTCTTCAATCTCATACTGGAACAGGTAGTGCCCAGGGCAGGTGTCAACACGGAAGGCACACAGGTCGGTTCAACTGCTGAGGTATGCAGACGATATTGATATCACGGCGATTGAAGAACGGGCGAAATCCGTTGGCCTTGAAGTAAATGAGGACAAGACTAAGTACATGCTATCAACAAACAAACAAGCATGTGTCCACCGCCTAGGACAAAACGTCACTATTGAAGGCAACAATTTCAGGTAGTTAAGTAGTTTACCTACCTCGGAGTAAACATGAACTACACGAATGACACTCTAGTGAAAATCCGGCGAAGAATTACCCTAGAAAAACGTTGCTACTTGTATTTGCAAAACAATTGGGCTCAACACTCCTAACTCGAAGGTCGAAGTACGAAATAAGTGTACAAAACACTTATCCTGCCAATTCTGCTTTATGGCGCCGAGTGTTGGACGATAAACAAAAATGGAGAGCTGATACTGGGCTCCTTTAAAACAAAAATACTTCGGTGGATTTTTAGTCCTGTGTGCGATGAGGGCGAATGGCGAAGAAGATATAACCGCGAACTTTATGTGCTGTATCAAGATGTGGATGCAGTCCAAAAAGCAAGTCCGAAGTCCAAAAGCAAAAAACACGTCGACTACATTGACTCGGCCACATCGAGCGAATGGACAATAATGTTCCAGCTAAGAGGCTCTTTGAATCCCAGCGCCCAGGTTCGAGGAAGAAGGAAGACCGAACCTCCGTTTCAAAGACCAAACCATCACGGATGCCAGAGCGCTTGGGCTGGACAACTGGAAGCAGCGTGCCTGGGATCGTAGCACCGCGTCTCCACGAGCAATATTTCATAGAATGCCATATAGCATGCTATGAGAATTGCTCGTGGAGACCACAAATAGTGTTCTATGAAAAATGGTATTCTATCTATTGCTCCAGCTCATAGCTTGCTATCGATAGTATTCTATGGGGTGTGCTTTCTTTGTCTGACACATGTGTTTTCGTGTGATGCACAAACCAGTATGTGGTTTGTGGAGTGATGACTATGGAAATAGTAAGCTATGAAATGCCCACCCTACATTTTATTGCATACCATCATTATTTCTTTCTATGAGAAATGACAGATGGCAATCTATGAAATATTGCTCGTGGAGACACGGTGTAGAGGATGAAAGGCTGCAGTATCTCAGGCAGAGACTTTTCACCGGTTAGGAGCCCGATAAGTAGGTATGCCCTGTCATGTGACTTCAAAATCATACTTGATAAAATTCTGCGAATTTCCTTGCCAGGGTTCGTTTTTGTCAGAAGCAGCAAAGTGGAAATGCATAGAAACCTTGCATATACTAAATTTCGCACATACTCCAATTTCAACAGTGACCCCAAAAAAGGGGGTTGCTGGGGCGGTTTTGGGCGTTATTTCCAAATCGATTTGGCTATTATTTTCTGGGGCGTTATTGCCCAACCTTAACCAACTTAGCCTGCGAAACTGAAGGCAGCTGGCTTATACGATTGTTGGTACTTACAACTTACCTTAAGTAAGTAAGTTAGTTATTTTACGTATAAAACACAAGAGACAAATCGGAGTGTAATAGATTTACAATAACATTATGTTGTCACTGACAATAAGTCAATGGTGTTTTTCTATACTTTTTTCAAATGACCTTATACCAAAATAGATATTTTATAAAAAAATACGTTTAATTGAATTCAAATAAAAATAAAAATGCGGTAGCTATTATCTAATTTTAAATTAAAATGTGTTTACAAATAAGTGCATGAATCAATATCCAAAGTGTGTATAGTTCCGTTGAATATTCTTTCTGTCAGTTGCAGGAACTCTTTAAATTCTTTTATTTTATGCTATATTTTATTCCCCTAGAAATATTTTTAACAAAAACCTTTCAATCGTTTCTAAAAGTATGCATTTTTTTTTTTAAGGAACAGTCTTAACAATTTGCATTGCAATAATTTCTATTTAAAACACCAGCGACAAGTAACAATTAGAAATACAGCCATTTAATGGCTTACACCCACGACTTTCAAATTTCTGTACTTTTTAGAAGCTTAAAACAAAAAAAAATTAAAAAATAGCGTTTGCTCCCAACACAAGCTAAAAAAGTTTAAATATTTCATTTTTAAAGACATACGAAAATCGCACGAGATGAGAATCCTAAGTAGTCAGATAATATTTGTATCACTCCTCCATTACGTAAAACTTTTAATAATTCCATAAATTTCCCACACTCCTGGTAAATGGCAAACAAAAAAAGAAATAATTATATGTGTGTATATATCTTTCATTATGCTGTGTCCAGTAGAAAATTTCATGTCTAATAATAGAACGTCTGTTGTTCTACATTTCAAAGTGTCATATCATTTCATTTAGCTTGATTCACTGAGAAAGACAACTTATCACCCTTGATATCCTAAAGCTCACGTATATGTTAGATACTTCCGATTCTAAATTATATATCAATTTAGTTTTAAAAAATTGCTGCATACGTCAATGTAATCAACTTTTTCTTGCAAAAGCGATCACATTATTGAAGAGAAAAGTTTTGTATTTTATTTTTAGCCCAAAGTATTACCACACATTCGTACCAAAAATAGAACATTCAAAAATGCGTTATTTAAAAAAATAATAAATACTTTTCTTATGGATTCTGAGATGTTGCTTAAATAAATAAATAAGAAATGAAAACACTTTGCTTAAGGTAGCTTTAGATGGAAATTATGTAAATTTGGTAAAAAAGACAAACATGTATTGTAGTTTTTCAATCCTGAGCGAAAAAATTAAAATTAAAAATTATTTACGTGAAATTAATGTCTGCATTGGTATCTACTAATTATGAAATACACTGAATATTTTATGCGAATGTTTTCATTTGAGTTATTTAGAGAGCATAATTGCTTTTGAAATTATTCACCACTTCGTTATTGTGTTCTGTGTACATATCGCCAAATAAATCAGTCACAAAAACGCGACTAATGTCATTGTATCTCACATACATAAATATGTAATTAAAAATTCTGATCTGTACAAACTTGACAAAGCAATTCATTTGTACTATTAATTTTGTATTCAGGATGTGCGATACGTAAAAGTTTCTTTAGTCACATCGATAGATATGAATAAGATTCTCAATTGTTGGTTCTGAACTACCGTCGAAATGGATCAACACATAAATTATTATTAATCAACTGGATAAAACGTACAGCTCTGGTCGCATTGGCTCACTGGTTTGTGCGATGGACTACAATTTTTAGCCTGCTTAGTTTGAGATCCCTATATAATGGTTCTATTCATAGTTGAGTGAGTTTTACTTTCAGCAGGTATGTAAGGGACAATTTGATTTCTTATGCAAACTGTTGACTGTATGATTGTTAGACTTTTGCGAGAGGTGTGCGACCACAGAGCCCACTGCCTTTTTATAATTTATGTGATTTGGAGTTTTGGGTGTTAGGCAAATACTTTTTGGGCTTTATGTCCATCTTGTTGTTTTTTGACAAGGACCTTCTGATAAATTGCCATCTTTCAAAGAAACAGATGTAGTTATTCGAGTTTACAACGAAACTGATGTAAACTGATTTTTTTGTCGATGTGTTGTCGTTTCTGATTGACAATATTTTATACTACTTGGTTCACAACAGAACCCAGGATTGGAATTCTGTTAAATACGAAACGGAACTCGTTTTCTGTCTGTCTGTCTTCATTTTACGTGATCTGGCCCAGCGCCCAGATGTTTTAATTCTGTCTTATTTGCAAACGCATCAATAACAGGACGCTGTGTTCTGCCAGTGATCTGTATCTGTACAGTACAGTTGTAGAAATGATGTTGTAGAATCCACATGACAGTGAAGCCCTAAATCCCTTTTTTGACATCAAAGGTCTCGGTGCAACATCATTTTGTACAACCTGAAGAGTTTGGCAGAGATGCCAAAACTCAACATGGCTCTATATAGCTCAACTATAAACAATGTCATATGATAACCAGACCGTCCGGTTCCTTGACAAATGGTTTTAGCCGATCAAAGCCTATTGAATGGGAATTGTATGGTTGCGCACCAGAGTTATAGTTCCACGCTGAAGATATGAGAAATTAAGCAGTATGTATAAACTGTACAGGGAAAGATAACAGGAAAAATAACTACCAAGAGAGTATGCGATGCTTCTTGTGCACTGAGATTAAACTGGCCTCAAAGCAAATGACTGAATCAGGCTCATGCCAGAGAAGCACTCAAAAAGGCGAATAATAATAACACACAATAAAAATTATCGAAGGAAACCTCCGTCAAAGAAGCAGAACATTTGACAGTTTACTCATAAAGCTTAGTTCCATTTAGAGAATGACACGCTTATCATACGCGAACAATACCAAAATAAGTATGGGCCTGGCCGCTTTGCAGATATTCTTGGTACAGTCTTGAATCGTTATAAAAAGCGATGGCATAGGTAGAGGCTACGTGTGGTGTGGATGAAATGCGATGGGATTGTCACTGCCGAGAAGACCACTGATTGGAAAATACTGCAGTGCTATGGTCGGAGGCATACAGTTTTGTATAGGTAACAGGTAGGTAGCAGTGGCGGTTCACCTTGAACCCAATTAGCACTAAGATGTGCCGTTTTGTGACCTATTTTCGGTGATTGTTTAGGATGTGGTCCGGTCGGCGCCTATAGCCAACCTGTGGAATTGAGAAAACGGATAAGATCCTGTATCCCTTTGCCCGAGATGTCGCTAAGGTCGTCAAAGAATGGTTGGTTTAGTGCGCGCAGTCTGGCTCTCGCTAGAGCTGGACATTTGCAGAGGAAATGAGAGAGATTTTCTTTTTCATTTGTATTATTGCGGGTTGTATGGGATACCTAGCTTGGCCGCATGGTCTCCAATTGGCCAGTGCCCCGTGATTATTGCCGTGATTCTGGCGATATCTGGACGGGTTCTGTTTAGTAGGTTATTTGTTCTGTTTTGGTTGTAGGTAGGCCATATCTTCCTTGATATGACGCAGTTTGTCAACCCCGACAATCGGGAATTGGCTATCTGCAGAAAATGCGAATGTATTTTTACCGCTTTACCGCTCCTAGCTGAATGTGGACCCTCGTTGAGAGCGAGGCGTGTATTGCTGAGCCCTTTCTGGCCAGCTCATTCGCACGCTCATTGCCTGTTATGTCACTATGCCCTGGAACCCAGAGAAGTGTGTCCCTGAAGCGCTCGCTCAGACGGGCGAGCTCGTTCCGGTACTCCTGCACCAGTTTGGAGGATATGGTAGCCGAGTCGATGGCTTTGATGGCGGCTTGGCTATCTATAAGGATAGCAATGTTTAAGCGTTGTGTCACGCTCTAGTTGCGTGCAAGCTTCTCGGATGGCCAGTAGTTCCGCCTGGAAAACGCTGGCAAAATCCGGTAAGCGTACTGAAATTGATATTTGAGGTGATTCCGAGTAGACACCGGCCCCTACACCACAGCTCATCTTAGATCCGTCGGTGTATATGACAGTGTCGAAGTCCTTCAATACTTCGTCCCTCTTCCACTGATCCCTTGTTGGGAAACCAACGTGGAAGCTTTTCGTGAAGTTTAATTTGGGTGTTATATAGTCGGTTGAAGACGTGACCATGCCGTTTGGTAGCGAATCCAAGATGTTGCTATGGCCATACGGCCTTGCAGTCCAGCATCCCGACTCCTTGAGTCTTATAGCACTGCATAATGCGGTATATTTTGTGTGTAGGTCAAGAGGTAGAAGATGCAAGAGCACAGTAAGGGCATCTGTTGGGGCCGACCTCATTGCCCCCGTGGTACCTATACTTGCTGTTCTTTGCAGTCTTTTCAATTTCGTGAGGTTGTAGACTTTGCTCAACGCAGGCCACCATACTAGTGATCCATACGTGAGAATTGGACGCACTACGGCTGTGTACATCCACAAGGTCATCTTTGGTTGAAGTCCCCACTTCTTTCCAAAGGTTTTGCTACAGGCATAGAAAGCGACCGACGCCTACCTTACTCTGTGTTCAATGTTATGTTTCCAGTTAAGTTTTGGATCGAGCATGATACCTAGATACTTAGCGCTGGATGACAGTGTGAGTGGTTGATCGTTTAGACGGGGTAGGTTAAAATCGGGTATTTTGGTTTTGGTAGTGAACAGCATCAGTTCAGTTTTGCTCGGGTTGACACCGAGGACGCAACTTGCAGCCCCACCAGAATTTTGTTTATAACCATTAGCCATAGTAGGGGCGAGATGACGCCACCCTGCGGCGTTCCTCTATGGGCGAATTTGGTTATGTGGCTGCTGCCTAGTGTTGCCTGATTGGTTCTTGTCCTGAGCATAGAGACCACTATCCATTGAATAATAAATTCCTCTATGCCCAGCTCAATCAGAGATTCAAGAATAGCTTCAGTGTGTACGTTATTGAAAGCTCCCTCTATGTCTAAGAAGGAGGCTAGTGTGTATTCTTTATACTGTAGGGATATTTCGATTGTCCGCACTACCTCGTGGAGAGCCGTTTCCGTGGATCTACCCTTTAGGTAGGCGTGCTGTGATTGGATAGCAAAGATTCTTCTAGAAAACTTCGCATGTGGATGTCTAGAATACGCTCTAGGGTTTTGAGTACAAAGGAGGTTAAACTAATTGGTCTGAAATGCCCACGTTTGCCTACCTTCGGTATAAAGACCACTCTAGCGCGTCTCCAAGAGTAGGGTACGTGGTTTAGTATTAAGCAGCTTCTGAATATTGGCGCCAGCCAAGGTAGTGTTAAGTCTTGCGTTTTCTGTAGCATGACAGATAGTATGCCGTCAGGGCCCGGAGACTTAAACGGGGAGAAGCTGTTAATAGCCCAGGAAATCTTTTCCTAGGAAATTATTGAAGTGATATTGCTGTGGAATGCAGGTTGTACTTGCCGAGACCTCTCGGGTTTTGTATACACCGTTGTCCATTTCTTATCCGTCTCTGCATTGTATACTATGGCAGGGGCCTGAGAAATATCATGAAGTAGATCGAGATGTTACAGTAATCACACCAAAAACATAAATGTAAAAAAAAGTTCTGTTATATAAAAAAAATTATGTAACTAGTCAGCCGCGAAAAGTATTGAGATCTAAATGTACAAGTTCTTAGTTTAAGAAGGTTAAATGTTAAAAACAATTGCTACGTTCAGTGGTCAAGTTTTCAAATTCGAATATATTGTACACTATAACCGTGCCCTTTGATAGGCACATGGCCAAAATATTTCTGAAGGATTTTTTAAAGGCTCTTTCCGTTAAATTTCCAGTTTCCTGATTGACTGATTCTCATAGAACTAATGACTACCGATATGATTGCATAAATATGTTTAGGAAGACAAAACTGCGAACAGCCACAATGGCAGCAGTCGGAGTGATCATTTTTGCACTGATGGTTAGGTAAGTGGCCTTATTTACTACCGGCTGATGCGGTTGCCATTTATGTCAGTATGTTTTTTTACTTTAGTTGTGTAGGTACATACAGAGATAAATTTTGAAAGATTGTCTCCAGATTTGCCCAAAAATTATAGGTAATGCAGGAT
The DNA here is from genome assembly GCA_955612985.1 of Cheilosia scutellata. Classification (NCBI taxonomy): domain Eukaryota; kingdom Metazoa; phylum Arthropoda; class Insecta; order Diptera; family Syrphidae; genus Cheilosia; species Cheilosia scutellata. The sequence continues at coordinate 53,673,036 of OY015313.1, read as the reverse complement.
GTAGACGCTCTTGCAAATTATTTCGTACAAATCCCAAATATTTTGCATACTTCGCGCGATAAAATATTCAGTTACTTTTTAAAATGAACAGAGGCGTTCATTGTACAACAAAATTTTTTTTTTTATTTAGTTCAATTTCTTAAAATGCTAGTTGATACAATCAATTATAAATATACATAATAATTCAGAGCAATAAAGTGACTTGTATAAAATTCCATTGGGTTAAAATTACTTTATTAACA